>OX465285.1:33630701-34251617 GCA_949987705.1 Thereva unica
TATTATTGAATATTGGCTTAAATTTTTTTATTTGCAAAATAATTTTCTGGTTGTTTTCAAATAATTTATTCGTAATTATAATTGAACACGATATTTGTTGATACCACTTGTGAGTAAAACGAGGCGAAATTGGTACCAATACGACGCGTTTTACAAATCATTTAGCATACGGAAGTATCCCTACCGGGGAAATTGTAAATGTTTTTATTTTGAAACTGTAAATGTGTTGATCTATGATGACATTGTTCTAATCGTGTCCCATTGAATATTGATGTTACCTATTGGTGTTTCTAGTTATTTTGTTAATGTGTCTGAAATAAACGAAAACAATTTTTAAGTTATTAAGAATGAACTCAAGTTGTTAGATTTTTTTTTGGGAATGGTTGGGACGGATGCCTTCCTTTTCAGGGTTTGACGCGTCTCAGACGATGATCGGAGAGGGATGATGGCGGAATTCAAGTTTACACAGTCACAGGTAAGTGGTGAACCAACCGCGGTAAGCTCCGGCCACACACCCCACGACCCCTCCGGCGAGCTAGACAACTCCGTGTGGCCGGCGTAGGAGTTCCGGATTTTCTTTTCATTTCTTATGTATGGTATTGGCTCCTTGGTCATGCTCTTCCGGGCTTGTGGCTAAGGGGGTAACACCTCGCATAAGTGGCGCCCACTATTTTATCGCGCCATTATGCTGTTACACCAATAGCGAAAATTCAGCTAAAATAAAATAAAGAATAATTACCTAAATTCGTTTCTAAAATCAATCGAGTTAGTCAATACCGAAATACCAGAAAAAAAAGTCCTAACCAAAACCTCAACCAAGTACCTATTTTAAAAATATCGCAAATCCTCTCACCAAAAATTTGAAATCAAGTGAAATTGATAGTGAATCTCAGACAGTCATTAAAAAAAATACACGGAATGTTCTAAGAAATAGTTAAAATTCAAAGCATCAGGGAAATCCTTCAATGTAGCGCTAGAGGCAAACGTTTGAAAAATGAGACAGAAAGAAAGATGTTGCGAGAAACATTCTGTTGTCAGTTCCTTTCCTTGCCCCCCTAAAATTCTAGCTTCCTTATCCACAAACTCACCGCATGTCTTGTGCTGCGGACCATGACCACGTTCGCCTCCTTGTGTAGCTAGAAACTCGAATTTGTTGCATGTTGCTAAGGGGGAGGCAATCTCAGAGGCCTGCCGAGGCAAAAAGCGTTCGGGTTTTTTGTTCTAGGTGTCGCATCTTTATACGGAGTATTATGTTATCTCTGGTTATACCTTTTAGGTTAGATGCGACTTGTATACGACATCAGAGTTTTAATAAAATCCCTTGATGGACTTCGTGGCTAATATTTTCAGGAATGATACCTGGAGATATTTGGAAAAATAATTGCTCTAGAGAGGGGGCTCTCCGCACTATCCCTTATGATACAGGGTATTTACGGAAAAAATAAACTTGAGTGATTCAATTTAGAAGATATGTTAATTCAAAGAATGAGAAAAATCTCAATGTTTTTCGTTTTTTAGCATTTTGCGACTTACAATGTTTTTTTTCTCTTGTGGGTTATTTTATTTATAAGGAGTCCATTTTCACTATAATTTTGAACTGTACACCGAACTAGTTAACTGTACATCTCGAGATTTTGAGTAAAATTTAATTTCCCCTCCCAAAAATTGTTTCTGGATCCGCCCCTGCGCTAGATCGATTACAGAGTTAACTATGATCCTTAATAAAATGCGATTTATCTTTGGTTAAACTTCTGCGCATATTCTTTGACTTGTCATTTGGCAGTTTAACTGACTGACTCTTGAAAACAGGCCCAGGTGCGATATACTGAAACATTGTAACTACTACAAGCCCTTTATCTCTCGCTCAGTAGCAATTACTTATATTCTCTCGAGGATGTGTAATTGAATGAAGATTTCAAATCGAAGAAAAGAGTAGGAATTTCTTCAGGAAATTGATACTATTGCAAATTCTAAAACGGTATATTAGTCTATAGTGATTAACATTGACTGTATCAGGAACTTGGTCCAATTTAGAAAGAAATATAAACTGTTGATACCCACCATGTACATAAGTCGCACTATTCAGCCACTTATTTTAAATGTAGCATGGAGCTTGATAAATTTGCATGTAGCCCATTCCCATTTCGAGGAAGGATGAACATCAGTTTCAAGTTGATCATTTGGTTTGGGCTAAATGTCTGTCTCAAATTGATATTGGTAGGTCTCAATTGGATCTTCAAATAGAAGAAGCTGCAACGAAATACAGTACAAATACAAAATGTCCTTTACTCAAACCAAGTTTCATATCACGTTCACTTGAAGTCATCAATTCCTTTACAATCAGTTTAATATCACGCAAACAACTCCTCGCTTTACTTTCATCATTCACTGCTCACACAATGCCCTAGAACCAAGTTACCTTTTTTTTCAAACTTTTTCAAGTATTTAACTTATTTTTTTTTCTACCATCGCACAGGTAAAAAACCATTTCACCAATGTAACAAAACCACAGTGGATCCAATCTGTCTTTAATCCGTTGAATTTTCTCTATTTATTCAATGTCAAGCTACATAAAAAAAGGACATCCATAAAGGGTCAAATCTGGTAGGTAACCATTCGATACTACTTGTTCGTAGTAGTGTAACACCTTAAAATCCTGGAAAAGGATTTTCTTTCATGAAAGGTAGAACGTGACCAGAATACCTTTTTACATCATTCCGGGGGATACTCTATATATATTTTTTTTGTGTTCGCTCGGTCTCCCTTCTAGCATCCTTGCCGCCCTGTTTGCGCCGTCTTTTTCTTTATGGTCTTGTCAGGATCTGTAACAAGGTTAGTCAGCATTCGATATCGTGTTCATGTTCATTCAATGTTGAGTCTACAGAGTTCACCAATTAAGGCATGAAACGAAAGAAAATGGAAACGTTGATTGGCAACGTGCATGGGAGTGTAGTATTCAAAGGTTTATAGTGGTGGCCAGAGAGGGCAGCAACGAAGGCCGAGGGGAACCTACTGAAAAGCACTGCCAAAGATTAATGTAAATGATTAATGGACAGCTAGACAGGAAAGAGAGAAATTAACCTATCAAGTCTCTTAGAGAATTATCGCTTTGTTATAGTAGCGCCATTTCCGGGGGGCTGGGCGAACCGTGCAGGCCGAACAGACAACGATTGCAACTTTAATGACTGAAAAAGACTTTCGAAATCGTGCATACATTTCTAGGACTACAAGGATCGATTTTGGCTTACATCAAGCCTCCGGGAATGGAATTAAATCAAAATAATTATTAAGAAAATAAATCCTCATACACAAGAAGGATGCCTTCGAAATCTAGTGACAACTTCGTTAACGCCACACATCCCCTCCCCCCTTCTTAGGCAAATATTTAACTGTGTATTCTCAAAAATAAGCCGAACTAAAATCGTGTGCCTTTAATTTTTAGCAATTCATGCAATCGTTTAATTTGTGTACATAGGACTCCTGGCACATAACATACACCTACAAAGAACCATGCAAAAAAGTAGAAAAGGAAAAAAGGATATTTTAACTCCGAAACTTTTAACAAAGTTTCTGATGCGTAAGCAACCTTAACAGGAACAGGGGAAAAAACTTTTTTTCCCTTCCGTTAAAGTGGTTTCCTGTGTTGTTTGACTTTTGTAATTTTATTTCAGTTTTAGAACGGAGCTGCCCTGGTATTGTCCCCCCCCCCCTTTTTTCTGTTTTTTTTTTCTGTAAAGTTTATATCTATTTAGTTTCTGTGTCTTTTTTAGCTTTTGTTAAAGACTTTTGTATCTGTTTGGATAAAAGTAAAAGGAAACCTTGGATAAAACTATTTATCTTTTAAGAGGTCAGTTTGAAGAAGAAATTTTTGATAGTGGTTGAAGATATTCGTGTGGGTGAAATTTGGTAGAGACGACTGGAGGATACTGCTGCCGCTAAGGCAATCATGCTCATGGACTGTTCAGGCTTAGGTATTTCTTCCCTTTACAAATTCCGATAGAGCTTTGTCATTACGTATGTTCTAATTTTATCTTAGTTATGCACTTATTTGGCTCTACAACAAGGATCCGAACAAAACGTATTACAGTATGTTGAAATATTTCAAATCAAAAAGAATAAGCAGGAGTATAAAATTCAAGTTATACAAAATCAAAATTAAACCAGTTAGTCCAGTCAATGCACAATTTCGCTGGAAATTCTACCAAACAGCATCGATTTGCACCAAAATTTGGCTATAGGTTCTACTTACCCTCTTCTTCAAAGTAGTCAATATACCGGGGGTTGCTTTTACCCTGGGGGTGGGCACTACTCCTTCTCGGGGGTGAATTTTTTTTTATTAAAAATAAGTATGGGAATGGATAGATTGACTAATTTTAAGCAACTTTTGTTATATAAAGCTTTTACTGGAAGTCAATACTTTTCGACTTATTCAAGAGTGGAAATGTAAATTTTTTAACCAAAAAAAAACCCGATTTCAGACGTTTTTTCATGAATAACTCTGAAAATAAGTATTTTATGAAAAAATCATTCGGAGTAAAAATGTAGCTTATAAAAAACAAAAAAGAATACTGGGATCAAAATATCATTAGACCCAATAATAACGGAGTAATATGTAGCTTGTTAAAGGTTGGCACTTCTTCAGCAAACGCCAAAATCGTAAGTTTTAACGTGAAATATCCCAAAAACAAATTTATAGAACTTTTTTGAAGTGCTTAAAAAACCTTTATTTTGTTTTTTTTTTTTTTTGTATGGAAGTTCCTAGTATGAAATTAAGCGAGTTTTGACAAAAACAAAATTGGTTCTTATTTTTTGGCGGCAAAAAATTGTGAAAATCACCCCCTAATTACCACCCCAATTGAAAATGATTGCTACCACTTTACAATTTACTTTATTTGTGTACTTATAATATGCTCTATAAGTTTGGCCGGTTTACAGTGCTTAGTTTTTGAAAAGTTTGAGCTTGAAGTGAAGAGAGTTTTTTGTTAGTTTGCAAAAATTGTCTTTCTTTAAAAATAACTCAAAAGCTATGAAAGACACGCAAACTTTGGTAAAGTGAAAAAAATTGTAGGATCTTTTCTAAAACTTTTTCTAATGATAAAAATTGAGTAAGATTTGGTCGTTTCAAATTTGCTTTGTTCGCAAATAGTAACGTTTTCAAGCTGTTTGAGCTCCAACCTTTTAAAAAATAAGAGCTTCATAAAAAATGTATTTCCATCACCTTATAGCTCTTGAAAAACCCTACAAAATGGTTTTTTATTGAACTTGATAGCTCAAACACTAAGCGAGTTATGGTAAAAATACCAATTTTTACAGTTATCAAAACATATGTAGAAGATTTCTTCATCTTTTCAGACATTGTGAGACACACACGCATGCGCACACATAAAAATGATTTTTTGCAGCTGCAAAAAGGGGTGTGATTCAACCTGCGTTTGGCGTAGTGATGAGAAAAAGGGTCTTGTTCTTGCAGTCTTGTCTTGTTCTTGCACATTTTGCAAGACCAAGAACAAAAACAAGACTTAGTTATCCTTGCAAGAACAAGAACAAGCAGACTGAACAAGAACAAGACTAGATTAATCTTGTCTTGTTCTTGCGTTTGCTCATCACTAGTTTGGCTAAGAGTAGGACTCTTCTGCAATTCAATTTGTTTAAGCAGCGGAGACAATTGTCCGAATAGTGCCCCAATTATTTATCAAGAGGAAAACGAGGAGGAAGGATAAGGCAGACTTAGAAAGGAGTGAAAATAATCTTTAATTATGTTTTTTGACTTTCTAAATTAAGATCCATAATACATATATAAAATTTTTATTTTTCCTATTTTTTAAATCAAATTTTAATCAGTAGGGGTTGTTTTTATAGGGGTTGTTTTTATATGGGTTGTTTTCATAAAGCCGCGTCCACACCAAAGAAACATTTATGAAACTTAAACATTTTTGAAACAAACATGTATCCGACACATTTTTTAAATATTTTTAAAATGTTCAAAAACAATTCAGAGACATTTTTGAAACATTTGAGAAACACCCGCCACTGTTTCTTTGGTGTGTACGTGATTTTTCAAGTTTCTGGAAACAAAAATGTTTACCCAGTGTTTTCCATTTGAAGTGGGAAACAATGAATGTTTCTATTGTGTTTCAATCAATTTAGCCACAGTTTTTTTGCATATTTGTCAGTGGATTCGTAATCTTCAAAGCATCAACATGGATAACTTCAAATGTGATATGGAGAAAACAATTGAATTGATCAAAAAGATTGAAATGAAGCGAATAATCTGGGATGCAACGGATTCCGATTATAAAAATAAAACAAAGAAAGGTGACGCGGTTGCAGAAACTTCTAAGGAATTACATTTAGATCCAGAACAAGTTAATAAAAAAGTTAAATAATTTTTTTAGCAGAAATGTTCATTACTATGTAACAAGCAGAAAATAGTGCCGCGTGATCAGGCGAATATATTTTACAACACTGAAACAAATCAGAAACAAATTCGTTTCCTCATTTCTTGTACAATTGTTCTTCAAATGTTTCAAAAACGTTTTTCAAACATATTCAAAACATTTATTAAACAGTTTTAAAAACTTTGGAAAACATTTATTTTGTAAAAAAAACTCTGCTTCTGTTTTGTTTCTTTTACAATGTTTCCTTGGTGTGGACGCGCCTTAAGGGTTGCAACTAATAATTCATGATGCAATGATAATTTCTATCGATTAAACGCTTGAATCTACAATTCTACAACTATTTTCGAATTTTCATTCCGTGGCTAGTTAAATAAAAATAAATAGTTTAAAAAACTCTTTAAATATCTTTATATCACGATTCTCTCCTGAAACTATGACGGAGTCTGTCGGTGAATATTTGAGGAGTAAATCTATAGACCCTGGAACTGTTTCATGCAGAAAAGTCAGAAAGGCTTCCAAGCCTGTTGCTTCTTTTGTTTTTTCTGCACCGCCCGTTATTGCCGAGACTCTTTTAGACCATGGTTTCTGGCCTGCTGGTGCCCTTACCAAGGTTTTTGTTCCCCGTAACCGTACTCGAGCCCATCACTCAAACGACACCAAGGATGTCAAAAAATTCGAGACGCTTTCGCTCTACTACCAGACAAGGGGGACAAGGTCAAAAACTAACGACATCCTTCAGACATCGACAGCTAATGGGTTCGACGTCATAGCATTCACGGAAACCTAGCTCCACGAAGGCATTCTTAATGCTGAACTCTTCGATTCCTCATACCAAGTCTTTCGGAGGGACCGTTACACTGACTCGGAAGCTCGTGGGGGTGGCGTACTTCCTGCTTGCCACAGCCACCTTAATTGTAACCCAATTACGCTTCCTAGTTTCTCTAACCACTTGGACATTGAGCTTGTCGCTCTCAAGATTTCCTTTTCTAAATCAAATCGCTTCCTGCTGTGCTGCTATATCCAACCAGACATGATTAGAACACGAGACGAAAGAGGTAAAAGCCTCTATGATAATCTCATCTCTTGTGTTGATTTTAGCCTGAGTATGATGAACACTGGTGATAAATTACTTCTACTTGGGGTCTTCAATTTACCCAATATTCAGTGGGTATTTGAAGAAGCTGACGATAACTAGCTCCCTGAAGGCAATTTTAATTCTAAGAAATCCTTATTCTGACTTCGCCTTAATCAAATGAGTGGTGTGACTAATGTGTTAGGGAGGCAGTTGGATCTTGTATTCTTTACTGACTCAGGAAACATGATTGTTGAGCCCAGTCCAATAGTCATGACGTCCGCTGACAATTACCTCCCTCCTCTCTTGCTTAATTACTGCTTCAACTCAAAGAAGAATCCTTGTCCGGAGGCGGTAACTCACTCCTTCAACTTTATGAAGGCTAACTTTAATGAACTCTCATCTAAGCTTGCCTTGATTTTTTTTTTTTTTTTTTTTATGTGGTAAATACAAGCTTAGGAATCACCCTTTGTACTACATGTCTGTCATGTCGTTCAAGTCATGGTCAGTGTCTAGTAGTAAGCTTGATTTGAAGGATAGAGGAGAAAGGATAGGTTAGGGGTCTGGAGGGTGCGTGAGTAGATGTCGATGAGCCTTGCGTTTAAACTCTAAGATATTATATGAGTTCGGAAACACCGACTGCGGAAGGGAGTTCCACAATCTGTTCTATTTATAAACGAACTACTAAAACGTAATGTGCGCGATGAGGAGGGCTGTAGCCTATGCGGGTGAGCCGAGTTGGCTAGTCTTGTGTTGCGGGAAAAAATTTGCCGTGTAGGCATGAGGTTTCTGATTTCAGTGGAACAGTCGCTATGGTAATAGCGGTAAAATTTGCTAAGGGCTGCTACATTCCTGCGATGGCTTAAAGGGTCGATGGAGGAGCAAAGGGTGCTATCGCCAATGAGTTTGATGGCGCGCTTATGCACCTTGTCCAGCCAAGCCAAGGTGGTTTTTGGGGCACCCGCCCAGATATACGAGTTGTATTCAAGGCGGGGCCGAATGAAGGACTTGTAGATTGTAGCCAGAGCAGTTGGCCGAAGAAGGAATTTGCATCTCTTGAGGAAACCCAGGCATTGGGAAGCTTGTTTGGCGATTTGGAATATATGATTATTCCATCGCAGATCAGAAGATAAGGTTACGCCTAGGATGTTAAGAGATGGGTCAGCCATTACATTCTTATTGTCCACTGAGATAGAGGGACGGGTGGTGCAGGTTTTTGTAGAGATGAGACAGTACTTAGTTTTGGTTGCGTTGAATTCGACACGATTCTTGCGGCCCCAAGCAGGAATAAGTTCAATGTCCCCGTTAATAGAATTGGACATTAGTTCACGGTCTACGGGACAAGGTCTGGCACGTGCTTGCCCTATATTATCGAAGGTGTGGGAGTAACGCAAAGTACCGTCATCGGCGAAACTGTGAAGTGGGTTGGAGGGGATTGAGAGCAGATCATTAATGAATATAAGAAAGAGGGCTGGTGAGAGAATCGAGCCTTGGGGAACGCCGGCCGAGATGGAATGAGGGTTGGATTCAACGCCATCCAACACTACCCTGATTGAACGGCTGGAAAGAAAGCTCTCAATCCAGTTCCTTAGAACTGAGTCGATACCAATAGCTTGGAGTTTAAGCAGCAGAGCGGGATGCCATACTCTGTCGAAAGCCTTGGATATATCTAGAGCAACCAAACCAGATTCACCGAAGCGATGGATGTTTTGGTTGAGAGCCTCAGTCAGACACACAAGAAGGTCGCCAGTAGATCTTTTCGGTCTAAAGCCGTACTGCCTGTCGTGTAAAATTTGGTTGGATTCCAGATATTTCATCAGCCTTCGATTGATTATTATCTCCATGATTTTGGAGAGAACAGAAGTAATTGCTATTGGGCGGTAGTTTAAAGGGTCGCCGGCTTCACCTTTTTTGGGAATGGGCTGAACATGAGCTAGTTTCCAAGAGTTGGGATAAACTCCGGAGAAGTATGACAGGGCGAAAAGTTTGCGCAGAGGTTTAGCCAAAGGTGAGGCACATTTGTTAAGTACCATTGGGGGAATATTGTCTGGGCCAGTGGATTTATTGACGTTGAGATCTTTGAGACATTTATACACCTCGCGCGTTCTGAAGAAGATCCCGCCCATTGAATGGGCGTTGCGCTCGAGGACCGGTGGTGACGTATCAGCTTCGGGTAGAGAAGAATTTGAGGCGAACAGAGATGCCAATAAATCGGCCTTGGATTTGCTTTCTGTTATCACCTCCTCCCCATTGATAAGTGGAGGAATTGCGGAAGACGTGAAATTCTTCTTGATGGAAGTTACCAAGGACCAGAAGTTTTTGCTGCCTACGCGTGTATTTAGGATCTTACTTCGCATCTTGTCGTCAAATGACGTTTTGACCTTCCTGATGATGGAATTGCAGGAGTTTCTCGATATCATATATTCACGTCGAAGTGACTCATTTGGGGAACATTTGTACGCTCTATAGGCGGCTTCCTTAGCATTAATTGCGTTCTTGCACTCCCCATTAAACCATCTATTTGCCCTAGGCTTTATAGACTTAGTAGAATGAGGAATGAACAAACACATTCCTGCCCGTATTATTTTGGTAATACAGAGCGCAGCATAGTTCGCACTGGCACCGCGGAAACACAAATTCCAGTCAGTGGCTTGAAAGAAACGAGTGAGACCCAACCAGTTGGCTTTCCCATAGTGCCAGACAGTTCTTTTGGGAACTGTGCCGGTTGGAGTGGAGGATGGATATGGGAAATTGGCACTGACTAGTTTGTGGTCCGAGTTGCCAAGGGGTGAGCTCACCTCGACGGAATATCGAGTAGGATGCGAAGTGAGAAATAGGTCAAGCAGATGGGCTCCGTGACCTGAAACATCCGGAATTCGTGTCGGACAATTAACGATTTGGTGTAGATTATTTAAGTCTGCAAAAATCTCGGCGTCTTTGCCAGAAACACTGGTGCCATTCGAGTAAATTAGCCAATTGGCATTATGAACGTTAAAATCACCCGCAACAATGATTTCACACTCCGGGTGGGAAGATAAAAATCCGGAGATTCGTTCTGATATAGCATCGAAGGCTAACGTTGAGGCTTCATTACTTATATTAGGACTTCTGTATAGAAAACAGAAGAATATGACGTGGCTACGAAGGATTATTTTAACCCATATGTAATTAAAGTCGGAAGATGTGCTATTGCACACCTTCTGGAGAGCCACGTCATTCCTAACATACATGGCGACACCCCTATGGTCAGAGAAATTGTGCACTAAGCTATACCCAGTCACCTGAAATCGATCGAGATCAGAATCGGTGACTTGAGTCTCACTTAGTGCGAGAATGGCCGGGGCATGGATATGTAGGTGGCACATCACGTGAGAGAAGTTCGAGAGGAGACCCCTAATATTACAAAAAACAATAGAAAAATTTTTGTTTTTGTTTAGGGGCCTCTCCGACGCAAGGTCCATGACCTCATTTGTGGCTGACTCCGCCGGCGATGCAACCATCGGGGCTAACGGGAACAATCCTGTTGCAGTGTTATGCCTGCTAAAACAAGACGATTCCTATCAGCTGGCCGATAAGTGCTGCAGCGCCGGCGATGTCTAGCTCGGAGTGCGGGGAAGTGGAAAAACGGGAAAAACTTACTTGCCGTCCGTCAGTATTTTGATGTAAAGTCCCGTGCGGTGATCTTCACTAATATATTTTTAAGTCCACTACACTAGTTAGGTTTGAGCACTTATTATTGCACTTGTTAAGTTTATTTTATGTGTTTAATTGAGGATGATAGTGAAATGGCGGAAGAATTATTTCACGATTTATTGCGGAACCGGGATATTTTTTTTTCTTTTTGAAGGCGGTTAGAGTGGACTGGCGACAAGATTCGACCGCACTCACTGCAGGCTCAGTCCAGTCCAGACTCAATTGATTTCAATTGATTGATTTCAACAGCTCACTTTCCGAGTTGGATGTCGATGTGGCGTGGTTTTATACCGTACTATATGAAGCTATCGTTTCATGTGTAACTTTTGAGCCCCAAAAATTGCGCAGTTCATCTCCACCTTGGTACAACAATGAGCTGAAGCATTTAAGAAATCAGAAAAATAGACTCTGGAAGACCTATTTAAAGAGAAAGGACTCTCCAAGTCTTATTACATTTATTGATTGCTATAACAGATTTCGTTTACTCTCTTCTGCTCTGTATGGCGAATATCTCAGCAGCATGAGGGACCAGGTTTATACTGATCCTAGAAACTTCTGTAAATTTGTCAACTCTAAGAAAAAAGTTGATAACTACCCAAGTACTATGCAGCACACTAACTGGTCAAGTAGTGAGTCTTGCTCGATTTGCAACATGTTTGCTTTATTCTTTCATCAATTTTTCTCTCCTTCCAACTTTCAGCCTAATGACAATAATTTTCGTCACATAACTCCACACCGAGAGGCTACTAGTTTATCTCTTTCAATTTCCAGTGTCGATATCGTGAAACATATTGATGAACTCCCATACGATTTAACTTCCGGCCCTGACGGTGTCCCTCCTGCTGTCCTTAAATCCTGTGTGGAGGTTCTTCAGTCTCCACTGAAAACCCTTTTTCAAAAATCCGTGGATAAAGGGTACTTCCCTACTCTTTGGAAGAATTCGTTCATAATTCCTATTCACAAAAGTGATAGCAAGAACGTATTACAGACCAGTTGCCAAGCTGTCTGTCATACCAAAGCTTTTTGAATCAATCATTTATTCTGCAATCGTGCCCATCTGCGAGAAACTTATTTCAACGAACCAGCATGCTTTTCTTCCAGCTCGTTCCACTACCACCAATCTCCTTGAATTCACTTCCCATGGTGTCGAAAGCTTCGTTTCCGGTTGCCAAACTGATTGTGTTTACGCTGATTTCAGTAAGGCATTTGACAAGCTTTCCCACTCCATTATACTTTTCAAACTAAAAAAGTTAGGTTTCCCTGAAGCCCTTCTGCTATGGTTCTAGTCCTACTTAGCTGACAGGACTTACCAAGTTCTTTTCCGATCCAAATCCGCGACCATTGAGGCGTCATCCGGCGTCCCTCAATGCAGTCATCTTTGCCCTATCCTCTTTATTCTTTCTATTGATGACATTGTTTCCTTGCTAAGACACTGCAGAATCCTGATTTATGCTGATGACATCAAATTGTACAGTCACATAAAGAGTATGGAGGACTGGAAACTTTTGAAAGTTGACCTCGACACCTTTTACTCTTGGTGTGCTAACAACAACCTCGTTCTTAATATTAGTAAATGCGAAGTCATGAATTTGTGTAGGCAACGTGATATTATAATTTATAACTACGTGTCCCCCGTGTTAATTTTGTCAAAGATCTCGGGATTAGATTTTACACCAAGCTGGACTTTTCTTACTCATATCAACTATATTTCTTCCAAGAGCAGCTTGGGTGTTATAAAAAGGTGGTCCAAAGAATTTAACAGCACCCTGATCACTAAACACCTTTTTTTTTTTTTTATGTGAAAGACTAGAGTCACAGGAAACGCCCTTTATACTGTGTCGACAATCTATTTTCTTCATATAGAGTGCAGTGTCGAACAGCAGCTCTAGTCGGGGAGGAAAGGAACTGTCACAACCTACCAGCGATATTTTGCAGTCCACCTGCTCCCAACCATTACTGGCGACTTTGTCATCGGGGCATCGAGAAACAACTCGCTGGAGTGTTATGCCTCCTGAAACGAGTTGAATCTCATCAACCAACCGATGACACGCGCTTTGGTGAAGCGGGGAAGGGCTAAGGAAGGCTATGACAGAAGGAATCAGGAATGTAAAGAGGGAAGAAGAAAGAAGGAAAGTTATGTAGGTGGGAAAGTGGAAAAGGCGAAGGACCGTGGGGCCGGCCGGGATTCGAACCCGGGACCTCTGGGATAGTAGCCAGACGCCTTACTCCCTAGGCTACCGAGGCCCCAAAACCGTACCTTTGTAAGACCTTTACTTGAATATGCGTCCCAGGTTTGGTCTCCTCACTATTCTTCGCATATTGGAAAAATTGAATCGGTTCAAGGTAGGTTGGTTCAATTCGCATTGAATCACCTTCCTTGGGAAGACCCTTTAGTTCTTCCACCATACGAATACCGACTTAAGTGACTCAACTTAAACACTCTCCACAAGCGTCGGAAGGTGGCCGATGTTGTTTTCGTTCATCAGCTCCTTAATGGACATGTCGAATCAGGTTTTCTACGTCGCCGTGCGTCTTTTAGAGAGAGCAGATACAATTTGAGAGGACCACCGCTCTTACACATCAACTCCTCTAACACCAATTATGGCCGATTTGAGCCTGTAAATCGCATGTTCATTAATGTCAATAAAAATATTAATGTTTTTAGCGTGAGCACTAGCAAAGATCTCCTTAACACGTTAACGACCTAGGCCACAAACCACATGATAAATTTGCACGAAATGAGTTAATTATAGCCCAATGTTAGAATATATTGTTTATTTATGTGTTTTGAGGAGTTTGTGACGTCAAGGATAGTATGCGCGTCGCCGGTTTATGGAACAAAATTGTGTTGTATAAACCGCAGGACGCAAATATGCGTCACTATAAAAAAAAAAGTTAAAAAGGTTGTAGCAATTATTTTATTCTCGTATATATATTCTCTTTCAATATAAACTTTAAAAATTAACAGTTCATTCAATAATAACAAAAAAAATATAAAAATAAATTAAAAAAACACTGAAAAATTAAATAATTAAAAAAAAAAAAACAAAAAACAAAATAAAAATGATGGTAATGGCCTCGATTCCCAGATCCGACGGGAGGGAAGTGAGTGAGGATTTGACACTTTGCGATTCTCAAATCCGCAGTCCCGGATTGGTTTAAATCGAAAATTCGGAGTGAAGACTCACGCGATAATGAAATATACGGATTATCTTAGGCGCATTTGTCGTTCAAATCCGCAGAAAATTTGTTGCGGATCACACTTTTACAGCGCGGAAAATGTCAAAAAGAAATTCGGGGTTGCGGATTTGAGAATCGCAAAGTGTCAAATCCGCAACTCACTTCCCCGCCGCCGAATCTGGGAATCGAGGCCAATGGTTGAATTGTGCCACATTTTAAAACATGGTGCTACACATAATCCGATAGGCTGACCCTTGATATCTACACATGTATCGCAAATAAAATAAGTATCAGTCCTTTTTTTCTGCATTGAACATTGTCGGCACTTTTTACGTTTATCAGTACGGATTGCATAGTGTTGTAATTGTTTTTTCTTTGTACCTGTTTTTTTCTGTGAGATAGAAGGATTAGGACTTGAGGAACACGATACATCGGAAAGATCTTGTGAGTTCAATAATGATATTGCAAGCATTTCTCGAAAACGAAGATATGATGTTTTGCTTCCTTTATGTTTGTTCAGTAACCAATTGCTGTTCCATACTGAAATATCAACTATATGGAAGAAAACTTTTATGTACCATCGCAGACTCTTTCTCGGGGTGGAGTAATAAGATGTCATCTGGTCGTTTCGGTCTACACCTGACATGTGTTTAATGTAATCTGCAACCATTATGGGTTTTTGTGATGTAATTCCCCTTTTATTTCGATATTCGGTCATTTCAGCTTTATGCAAAGAGGATTTTTTTTTTTTTTTTTTTTTTATGTGAAAGACTAGAGTCACAGGAAAGGCCCTTTATACTGTCGACAATCTATTTTATTCGTATAGATTGCAATGTCGAACAGCAGCTCTAGTCGGGGAAGAAAGGAACTGCCACAACCTACCCGCGATATTTTTAGTCTACCTACTTCCAACCATTACTATTGCGACTTTGACATCGGGGCATCGAGAAACAACTCGCTGGAGTGTTATGCCTCCTGAAACGAGTTGAATCTCATCAACCAACCGATGACATACGCTTTGGTGGAGCGGGGAAGGGCTAAAGAAGGCTATGACAGAAGGAATCAGACATCATCAAGACATCGCGCTTATCTTTCCATTTATGCACAGTTATATTATTTCTTCGTCTCCAAATGGTTTCATTTTTCTTAAGCCTTTTGGTAATTACATCGCTTGGATTTTGTTTTCGGTTGGCCCTCAAAGTTCCACATAAAGGTGTCCGTTGCTCAAAAAGATGTTCTGCCAAAATAACACTATTGTAATAGTTATCCATGTACAATATGTGACCTTTTCCAACGTAATCCTTCATTAACTCTTCAACAACACCAAAAGCATGACCTTCGACACGAGGTTCCACAGTATTCTCACCACTATAAATCAACATATTTAGGAGGAACCCATCGGGTGTACAAAGTTCATAGAATTTAATTCCATATTTATGTCTTTTATTGGGGATGTACTGCCGAAAAGATAGCCTTCCACGCCACAGCTTCATTGCTTCATCAAGTGCTAGGTGTTGTGCGGGATAGCACACTTTTTTTATGTTGGCAAGTATATGATCGGAAACGTTCGATATTTTATGAAGTCTATGACTTGTGTCATTTGTCTCGGTATTGTAAAAACACAAACACCGTAAAATATTTTCAAAACGATTTCTGCTCATAATTTTTCCAAAAATTGGATGGTGATACATTTCATTTTTGCTCCAATAATAGTACAGTAAATCTGTCATGAAAAAAAAAGTTTCAGTGAAAAAACTGCCTTATGGTTGAAAGTAGTTTTGTTCGTTGAAAAATGATGTGACTAAGCTACCTTGGCGATGGGCATGTGCAACTGTTAGCAGTTTTTTGGAAAACTCAAAAAAAGTAAAAAAAAAAAATTTGGAAATGCGTTTTTCTCGATTTGCATACATTTTACAGGAAAATTTATTGAACAAAAAATGTAGAGGACGTTGCGATCTACAATTTATGTCATTGGCGCGATGCTGTACAACAAGAAATGCACACATTAGATGGCGTTAAAGTCTCAAAAAAAGTGTTTTTCCACTTTTTTGTCCTGAAAATATTATTTTAACGCAAAACTGTAAATGGGAAAGTTGTTCCCTAGATTATTACCAACAACTTTTATTTAAACATTTTTTTCATATAACTTACCGTTTTGAAACTGCAGCTTGCAATAGTATGAAAATTCCAATAATACGGCTGCACGCAATATGAGTACACATCTGAGGTGCACGTTTTATGCAGTATCAATTATTATTGATACTGCACAATAGATATGATACAATAAAAGCAATAATTAGGACCCATAAAATTACCGTTAGTGAGACTGCTGTATATGCATATATGTATACAGCAATATAGCGCTACAGTGCACTATAACTTTGAAACGGAAAGTTGTATGAAAAAAATGTTCAAATAAAAGTTGTTGATAATAATCTAAGGAACAACTTTCCCATTTACAGTTTTGCGTTAAAATAATATTTTCAGGACAAAAAAGTGGAAAACACTTTTTTTGAGACTTTAGCGCCACCTACTGTGTGCACTTCTCGTTGTACAGCATCGTTCCAATAACATAAATTGTAGATCGCAACGTCCTCTACATTTTTTGTTCAATAAATTTTCCTGTAAAATGCATGCAAATCGAGAAAAACGCATTTCAAATTTTTTTTTTACTTTTTTTGAGTTTTCCAAAAAACTGCTAACAGTTGCACATGCCCATCGCCAAGGTAGCTTAGTCACATCATTTTTCAACGAACAAAACTACTTTCAACCATAAGGCAGTTTTTTCAGCAGCATACCTACAGATTGACTGTACTATAATGTCGTAAATATGGCATATGTACATTTCCCATTATAATACGCAACCCAAGAAATCGCTTGAATTATGTAATACTAGCATAAAACCCGCGTGCCTTGCAACGCCTTTAAAAACTGTTTATTATGTGCAATGTTTTCCTTAAAAAAAACCAACAAAAAAGTCAGCTGTTATTATCCCTAAAAAGGGTTTATTATAGTGCATTTTTTTAATAAATATGGTAAACAAATTACTGCGAATATCATCTCTCCTCAACAAATCTGCAAGTTTTAAAGTAGATTGGCATGTATATGTCATCAAGAAAAGTGACATTTTAGGGTTTGACGAACGTTCGTTAAGTTTGTTCGTCTATTTACGTGGATGTAAGAAATTATGAAGCAATCACAAATGAATATTAAATAAAGTGAATTTCGAGTCATTCATTTCTACGTGGGATGCACTGAAAAAATTTCAGCCCTTCAGCTTCAGAGGTTTGGGTTGACCCCATTTCATCCCCTTTGGGGATGAATTTCGAGTACTCGCCTCTTAGTGGATGTCCATGTCATTATAGGGATGCACTGTCCAAATTTCAACCCTGTAGTTCCAGTAGTTTGGTAAACCAAATTTTACCCCTTTAGGGGATGAATTTCGAAAAATCGCTTCTTAGTAAATGTCCACGATGCACTGTCAAAATTTCAGCCGTTTAGCTCCAGCGGTTTGGCTTAACCCCATTTAACCCCCTTAGGGGATAAATTTCAATCGTCCCTAAGTGGATGCCCACGTCATTGTAGTGATGCACGGTCAAAATTAGAGCCCTCCAGCTTCAGCGGTGTGGGTTAATCCCATTTCACCCCATTAGGGGATAAATTTCGAAAAATCGCTTCTTAGTGGATGTCCACGTCATTAAGGGGATGCACTGTCAAAATTTCAGCCCTATAGCTCCAGCGGTTTGGATAAACCCCATTTCACCCCCTTAGGGGATGAATTTCGAAAAATCGCTTTATAGTGGATGTCCACTCCATTATAGAGATGCACTGTCCAAATTTCAGCCCTATAGCTTTAGCGGTTTGTAAAAACCCTATTTCACACCCTTAGGGGATGAATTTCGAAAAATCGCTCTTTAGTGGATGTAAACGTCATTATAGGGATGCACTGTCAAAATTTCAGCCGTATAGCTTTAGGGGTTTGTATAAACCCCATTTCACACCCTTAGGGGATGAATTTCGAAAAATCGCTCTTTAGTGGATGTCCACGTCATTATAGGGATGCACTGTTAAAATTTCAATTCTATAGCTCCAGCGGTTTGGATAAACCCTATTTCACCCCCTTAAGGGATGAATTTCGAAAAATTGCTTTATAGTGGATGTCCACGCCATTATAGAGATGCACTGTCAAAATTTCAGCCCTATAGCTCCAACGGTTTGGATAAACCCCATTTCACCCCCTTAGGGAATGAATTTCGAAAAATCGCTTTTTAGTGGATGTAAACGTCATTATAGGGATGCACTGTCAAACTTTCAGCCCTATAGCTCCAGCGGTTTGGGTAAACCCGCTTAGGGGATGAATTTCGAAAAATCGCTTCTTAGTGGATGTCCACGCCATTATAGGGATGCACTGTCAAAATTTCAGCCCTATAGCTCCAACGGTTTGGATAAACCCCATTTCACCCCCTTAGGGGATGAATTTCGAAAAATCGCTTCTTAGTGGATGTCCACGCCATTATAGGGATGCACTGTCAAAATTTCAGCCCTATAGCTCCAACGGTTTGGATAAACCCCATTTCACCCCCTTAGGGGATGAATTTCGAAAAATCGCTTTTTAGTGGATGTAAACGTCATTATAGGGATGCACTGTCAAAATTTCAGCCCTATAGCTCCTGCGGTTTGGGTAAACCCCATTTCACCCCCTTAGGGGATGAATTTCGAAAAATCGCTTTTTAGTGGATGTAAACGTCATTATAGGGATGCACTGTCAAAATTTCAGCCCTATAGCTCCTGCGGTTTGGATAAACCCCATTTCACCCCCTTAGGGAATGAATTTCGAAAAATCGCTTTTTAGTGGATGTAAACGTCATTATAGGGATGCACTGTCAAACTTTCAGCCCTATAGCTCCAGCGGTTTGGGTAAACCCGCTTAGGGGATGAATTTCGAAAAATCGCTTCTTAGTGGATGTCCACGCCATTATAGGGATGCACTGTCAAAATTTCAGCCCTATAGCTCCAACGGTTTGGATAAACCCCATTTCACCCCCTTAGGGGATGAATTTCGAAAAATCGCTTCTTAGTGGATGTCCACGCCATTATAGGGATGCACTGTCAAAATTTCAGCCCTATAGCTCCAACGGTTTGGATAAACCCCATTTCACCCCCTTAGGGGAATTTCGAAAAATCGCTTCTTAGTGGATGTCCACGCCATTATAGGGATGCACTGTCAAAATTTCAGCCCTTTAGCTCTAGCGGTTTAAGTTGTGCGTTGTCTGTCAGTCAGTTACTTTTTATACAATAGAAAAAAATCCCCTTGCAACTTATTGAACCCCATTTCACGCCCTTCAACCCTTTTGTTCTCCATAAAAAGTAGCCTATGTCCGTCTCCAAGGTCTAAACTATGTCTGTTGCAAATTTCATCAAAATCGGTTTAGTGGTTTAGGCGTGAAAGCGTAACAGACAGACAGACAGACAGACAGACAGACAGACAGACAGACAGACAGACAGACAGAGTTACTTTCGCATTTATAATATTAGTAAGGATTTAAAGGGTTCCATTTCAATAAATTTGATTTGGGCTTTAGAGTTCCAGATTGTAAATGGGCTGCGGCCTGTAAGTTGACCCATTCTGTTATTTTTGAAAGCAAACTTTCATCAAAAAATAGAGAGAAAATATTTTCTGCTGACACATTACTATCTAATTGTACTTTAATTCCTTCTTGACCAATAAATTCGAAAACATCTGGTTCAAAATCTAAATCAGTCCAATCTTCATCATTTTCAGAGTCACTGGTAATTATTGGTTCTCCATCATTATCTTCAACTATTTCTATGTCTGCTACATCATTTAATAGCGATACATCACTAGTAGATCCTAGATTTGAACAAAAATATTCACTACCTGTGTCAGAAAATGCTTCAGGTGTACTGCTTTCGTCGCTTGCATGTACAATTTCATTGATTTCTGAGTTCGCTAATTTTCTTGCACCCATAACTTTTTTATGTTTTTTACGAAAATAAAAAAAAATTTATTGTATATAATAATTTTTATAATAACAATAATAATTTTCTCACCTTTATCGTAAATAGTACAAGTTCCCTTTCAATCACTTTTTACTTGCAACTAAGCTTTATAAATTCTGTTCGAAGACTGAAAGTAATTGCGAAACGTATCACATACAGAAAAACCAGACACAGAAAATAACAACTTGGTACTTCCAATAAACCGAAAAAAAAAATTCAATAGAATCTGTAAACCAATGCAGAAACTGTAATAAATGAATTACATAGAAAATGGAGACGCATATATGCGTCCTCGGTTTATGGCGAAAACCGCAGGACGCATATGTGCGTCCTGTGGTCGTCAACGTGTTAAAAGGAGTCTCTTTTCTTTCATGTAATGTTTATTTGTGTTTTTCCAGCCCAGCTGAGAAGTGCGCCTTCTTCATATGAAGAGAAACTCTATTATTAAAATATACGCTTTTATTTAAAAGTAAAAAATAATTTTGAATGTAAAGTTTTTATTGCTGTAGCCACTTACTTAAATTGTGAGATTGCATGTATAAGTACTAGCATTATTAGTTGAACTCAGGTTGAACCCGAGTCCAACTACATGTAAACGATAGTCGAGTTGAGGTAGGGTCGACTGGCCTAGACTTGGCTCTGCTACCCGGGTTGAGTTGAAATTAAGCATGCAAATGTGAGTTCAGTAGTTGAGTAGTTAAATTTAGTTGATAGAAGCATCTCTGTGATTTATTTGTAATTTTTTGTAACGTGTAGTAAGTACTTTTTTATTTTCAACTCAACTATTCAAATCATCATGTAGTCATACTAATTATCACGCGAACAACGAATGTGTGCAAAATTTCAAGTTGATCGGTTGTATTTTTTACTTTTTAGTCTATTATAACTCTTCCGCAATTTTGTGTTGGCCGTCATTTTGGAATGACGCCACACAGCTAATTGTATACTACTTGTCATATCCTTTGATTTGAAGGTGACCGAGTCGACGTTGTCTGCTAGTGAGCGTGACAAGTAGTCTGCGACAACGTTTTGTTTACCCGACACATGTGTGATATCTGTGGTAAACTGAGAGATTAAACCCAAATGTCTGGTCTATCGATGGGACGTTCGGTCTTTGTATGAAGGGCACGAACACCTGAGGTTACACTTTCATTTATTCTTGAGAATGTTCTTGCGGATAAAGCCTTTCAACATCGGTGTTCAAATGTGGCAAAATTAGTAAAGCCGCGTCTCCACCAACCGAACATGTTCGCCGAACAGTGTTCGACAGACATTTGTGATGTCCGCCGAACATTGTTCGGTGTTGTAGCGAACATTGATTTGTGAGCTATTGAAAATGTTCGCCGAACATGTTTGGGAACCAAATGTGGAATGTTTGTCCGTTTTTATGTTCGCGAACACTGTTCGGCAAACATGTTCGGTTGGTGGAGACGCGGCTTAATGAAGTAGCAAAAGTGGCCGATCAAGTTGCTCCTGGTGCGTTTTTAAACTGCAGAACTATATACGAAAATTAGTTGGTGCTTTTTGTTTTATCCCACTTCGGATGGATGGATTTGATGCCACTGCCACTCAACTTTGGCAATAAACTCTTGGATTTTATTTGAGTGAATCATTAGGTCAGTAGTACGTAATTGATGACTTATTATGGTTGAGTGCATGGCCAACACTAATTTTGTATACTTGTATACTTTCCTCTTACCGAAAGAAAAACCCACTAGTCCCTAGATACGATTTTTTCCCACTAAAGGCAAGTCTAAACCACCAGTTCTGGGGGCAAAACAACGAAGCTGGCAACGCGTTCTACTAAAAAGTCTAGCATATCAAGTCGACCATGGGTGGCATAGCGGACTATTGTATATGATAAACCTGATGTCGAAGCAACACATGCGATCTCAAAGAGCAAGCATTTCCTTGTAGAAGACCCTTATGAATTTTGCAAGGGCCTATAGTATCAACTACTTTTTTCATTAGCACAATAGCCACAATAGCGCCGAAATTGCTCCAATAAATCCTCAAAAAATGTACGAATGCATATTATCAACACAACAATAAAAAAAATTGCAATTCATCAAAATCAATTATTTAAAAGCACCAGAAAAAATTCCTATTCCTATCAGAGGTCATCCTACTTCACATTTCAACGATTTCCGACAGTAATGGTGCTTCCCAAGGGTATCATATACATAGAGGGCGGAGCAGGAGGATGCGGCTAGGAAATCGGATCGATACGTTTCCTTTCCTCCATCCGATTATCCATTTCGAATGCTCCAAGAATGATTTCGGGAAATTTCTCTGCTTCCTCCGCCTTTGCCTTTGCCATTTTATTTGTCTCTTGGGTCATAATTTCATAGAATTTTAAATTAATCTTCCTTTAATGTTTAAAAACTGGGGGAATTGAAACCGATTATAAATGTTATTAGATAAAATTGCTTTTCGAGTTTTATTGGTGTTCCACGATTTCGCGGCGCTCATTACTTGTTAATCGTGTCATCATGGCTCCACGCGACCTCCTCATCATCATTGCTCTAGCAAAAATAAAAATAACAAAAAACGAAAGGGAGAAAAATACCTTTTGTGATAAAGTGCAATGTGCCATGATGTTAACCCGCCATCCAAGGATCTTGAGGACGTGTGCTCACATGCTCTGTTTATGTCATGAATTACTATACTACGATGCAGGGCTGCTAGCTGGAGGTTGTCTCACAAGGTCGGTGGATAGCACTGTGGATGGGGCTGGAGTACCTGCTCGATATCCATACAGAAACCTGATTTGTCTCGTCATGAATACAACCTTTAACTCAGCATGAATGGATCATCAAGTTCGTGCAGGTGTAAGGACTCGCTCTATTCATACGGCTATCACTGTATACAAACTTATTAGGGTAAACAGGTCTAGGTTGGGATTGTTGGATCCTTGGAGCTTGTGGACAGTTATAAATTTCTGAATTTATCCCAAAACCCAACGAAAAGCTGAAGATTTGAGAGATTGTAAATTTTTGAAGTGCCTTTAAATAAACCAAGAAATTGCTTGCTCCTTAACCCCTCGATACTTACGAAGAGTTAAGTTGATTTTATTAAGTCCTTCACCAAGTTCTCTTGTTCATTTCGAATACATAAATGAAAACTCAGCCATGAAAAAAATAGTTTCAATCAAGTCGGTTTATTCCGAGTAATAGCTCATGACCTGAGATGCATTTTTATAAAGACAACAGCAAGTGAAATTTTCATCCTTGACTACTCCCCGTGAAAAATCGCTAGGTTTAATTTCTTCATAGAGATTAACGGCCCAAATCTGGTAGCCACCACTTAAGCAAACTTCATTAAGCCCAGCTTGTTAGGATGTGAGAGTTATTTGATTTATTCTCTCTCTCCCTCTCCCTCTGTAATAAATAGATCATGAAGGACGACGAACTTTTTCAGCAGTTATATCACGTTTTACAAGCTGAACTTTTTGTTTGCAAAGTTTTTTTTTGGAATGGCCATCGTACAAATATAAAAGACTGAGATATTTGATATACATATCTCATCTTGCTGTCCAAGATTCACCAGTTTTTAAGTCTAGCCGACACTAGAAATGGAATCATGGTTGGAATAAGCAATTTCTAGGATATCGTCTGGGTGAATGATCAATTGAAAACAATTAAAATATTTTATCATTGTAAAATACATTTAAGTCTTTTTTTAAAACTATTTAGAAGACATCACCAATTGATTGGTACATATTTTGAATAATTTATCATCAGCAGGAGTTTTGGGATATTGTTACAATATCCTACAATTTTTTACACAAAGTTTAGGTAATGTAAGCCAAACACGCTCCGGTATACCGGAGAGGAGACCTGTGCAGGTTTGCCGGTAGCGTGTATGGGGACGATCTGTACGGTGTCACTGAGAAAATTGATTTTCGAATTTTGCACCTGCCTGAGCATGTACAAAAAACTCTACAGGTCTATTCCCACACACGCTCCGGTCTATCTGAGCAGGCATACTCGTACAGGCAGTACCGGCTTTAGGAATGGGCGAACCCGGGTGACCGTCCGAGGGTGCCGTCGCGACCCAGTTCATTCATTTAGATACTAAGTGAGTATTGCCATCTTATCTACAATTGCTAACTAAACTTCTCGAGAAATTTGTTTACCATAAGATTGCTCCTCTAATCGGCAATATTGCTGCCAGAGTCAAAAGCTTCTTGGCTTTATAGAAGAATTCGATAACTTTCGGGCCCCAAAAACTTTTTTATGTTTGCTGGTCTATCCTGGAATATGCGTGCCCAATCTGCGACCCTAAATTTCAAGTAAGTAGCGGTAGGTTGGAGTCAGTATGAAATTTTTTCACTTCGCTCTGAGAAATCTCAACGACCCGCGCGAGCTTACCGCCGTCCATGGGCAGACTTGAGGTTGGAACTCCGCTGTCACATAGGAGGCAAGTGCTTATCTCCTGTTTTACTTTGGCCTTTCTAAAGGATAACGTTAAGGTACAGTTCCTATAATCAAGTTCCACACAACAGGCAGACAAAAATGTTTAAGGAAACCCGTCAACAAATGTTGTATAATGCATAGTTCATATAAAGGACATGCTGCTGATTATTTTTTTTTGTTCAAATTTGCCATCGTATGCCCGTGTGAACAGCTCGGTTCTCGGCCATTTGAATCTGGTCAAGCTTGTCCATCGTGAGCCCGTGTGTTCTCCGAACCCGCAAGTGTTCGTCCGTTGTAAGGCCATCTTTTATTTTCACTGGGTTTATTGTTTAATTTGTGCATAATAATATAGCTAGTCTACCTAAAAGAAATATCTATAAAGTTAAGGACGCATAAAAACATCTCGCACGGGGCGCCAAAATACCTAAAGCCGGCCCTGTGTACAGGTAGACCTCTAGTGAACCGTAGCGTGTTTGGAGGCCATATGCAAGGCACTCAAATAATAAATGTGAACTACTACCATTGTAGAGGTCTGCGGTTCGGTTTCACACAATGGCATGGTCTTTCATATTTTCACTTCACCTAGCTAACAGTTTTTCCGTTTTGTCACTTTTCAAATCTCTTTTCTGAATGTTCTTAAGGATTGTATCTTTTTTAAAACAATGCCTTTCTCCGCGTTTTATAGAAATTTAAAAGTTTGTCGTAACCTCTATTTTTAAGATTACGATTTTTATAGTCATTGGATTTGATTTTTCACAAAGCCGGGTGCTTTTTGTAAATTATTACGAAATTTATAATAAGTTCCTTAGAATTATAAATTTACACGTATACATGACAAAGCCTATCATGCAGGCTTACTCTGGCCACTGCGTTATCGAACGTATCAGACAGTGGTCTTCCCAACCTTGCGTTCCTCTCATTGACTTCAATCCTTGCTGCTCACCCCAATCTTCTGGGTTGGATAAAGATGCCATGCGAATCGTGCCGATTTTCAGCTTGGCTGTGGACCCAGGTAATAAAAATAGCTCAGACGTGAACGATGGTCCACATACCTGTCGACCTCAGTTCCGGGAAGCTTGTTTGGCGATCTCGAATATGTGGTCATACCGTCGCAACTATGTGGCTAATGTCACGCCTAAGATGTGTAGCGATGGATCAGCCCCCCCTGTTACGGATGAAAAGGTGCTCCTTCTTTATTGGAGATAAGGCAGTACTTGATTTTGGAAGCTCCCAGCAGAGTTGATCAAACAAGGAGGCGAATCGCTCTCAGCAGCTATACATGAATTACTAAGTTGCATATGGAGGAGCGAAAAAATGCCTGAAGATTGGGAACGAAGCATTATCTTCCCAAAATACAAGAAAGGGGAAAGAATAGAGGCATATCTCTTTTCAGCATAGTATATAAAATAATGACTAATATAATAATTAAGGCCAGACTGGAACCTAATGCAGAAGCCGCAAAAAGTGAATACCAAGCTGGATTCAGAAGAAATAGGTCAACAATGGATCAACTTTTTTCGATAAGGCACATCTTCCGAAAATGCTGGGAATACAAAATCTACTTAAAAAACAAGCATATGGCAGCATCGAGACTGAAAAATGTATGCGGAAATGCTGGACCTAAACATCCCCCTAAAGATCGTGACTCTGACGATAATGACAATGGGAAATACAAGGTGTTCAGTCAGAAGACAAGGAGAATTGACGGAGTCCTTCCTAGTCAAGCAAAGCTTAAAGCAGGGCGATGGGCTGGCACCCATGCTCTGCCTATTAGAAGTAATTCGCAAAGTAAACATTGATGCGAACGCAACCAACTAAAACAGTTGGCAGGATATGCCGACGACATAAATTTCCTTGCCAGATCACTGTCATACCTTAGAGAAGTATTCACGGAATTAGAAGAGGGAGCCAAACATATAGGGCTGCAAATAAATGCAGACAAAAGCAAGATTCTATTTCAGTCAAAGGTGGTAAGACGAAGAAGAAATCACAACACCACCTGGGGGATTATAACTTCGAACGAGTAGACGAATTTAACAACCTGGGGTCCACAGTCAGTGAAGACAACGATGAAACGATAGACGTACAAAGAAGAATAAACGCCGCAAACAGAACATACTTCTTAATAGAAAGAGTGGAAACAAATACAACGAGTGTAAACTCTCGACACAGCTGCTGCGTTTACGCTGGGCCAAAGAATGGATGACTCAAAGATACTAAAAAAAGCCCTGTACCAGAGATAACATAATACTCCGTATAAAGATGCGACAGCTATAATAATAATAATAATAATAATAATAATAATAATAATAATAATAATAATAATTTATTATCGGACAGTACACAAGATTTACATCTTTTAGAGTACATACAAAGTAACATTAACAGAGAGGATTAATAAAAAAAACTTAAAATTAAATTTAAAAATTACAATTAAAATTAAAATTAAAATTGAAATTAATGTGAAAATTAAAATAAAATAATTAAAATAAAATTAAGGAAAGAATAAGAGTAGAAGAAAATTAAGAATTAGATACAGTGAAGCAAAGAGAGATAAAGAAATCTAATGAGAAGAAGAAGATAGAAAAATAGATGCATGTCTTTTGAATACAGTGGCTGAGCTCATTCTCTGAATGAAATTTGGAAGATTATTCCAGATTCTAAGGGTGTACACAAAGAAGGAACGACTACCAAATAGGGAAGTGTGAGCAGGAATCAGGAATTTCATGGATCTTAAGGATTGCAAAGGAACGAGGAAGTCAGCAAGGTAGCAGGGACTTTTGGAATAAAAGACCTTATGCAAGAGAAGTAGAGCCATGAGATCAAGGAATTGAAAGAGGTCACAACCCAGTATTGAATTTTGGACACCCGACACATGATCAGACCTTCTCATATTAAAAATGAACCTAATGCAGTCATTAAATGCCACTTTAAGTCGCTGGCGGCAGGAGGAGTCAAAGGAAATATAAACCAACGAGCCATACAGAAAATGAGGAACAACAAGAGTTTTGATGAGTTTAGCTCGAATGGGCGAAGATAACAGACTGCCATGTAGCCGCAATTTACGAAGGGTGCCATAGATTTTAGAGAGCATCAATGAGACATGACTGCAGCAGGAGAGTCTGGAATTGAAAACAATACTCAGGTTTTTGGCACATTCAACAATTGGGAGAGGAACATTATCAAGTAAAAGAGGCGGGAAACCATCCAGGGACAGCGAGCAACGACTAAGGAAAAGTACTTGCGATTTAATTGGATTTAGTTTAAGGAAATTACTAGAACTCCACACATTAATTTGAGACAGGGTACTATTGAGTTCAGAGACGCAGAGCTCAATCTGATGAGGGGAACACGAAATATATAGCTGGAGGTCATCGGCATAGAGATGAAAAGAGCAGTGACGGATAACGGATGGAAGATCATTAATATAGAGAGAGAAAAACAGAGGACCAAGAACCGAACCCTGAGGTACACCTGCAGGTACACTAAGGAAAGAGGACGTAACATTATTATGCCGAACACACTGGAACCTATTTGAGAGAAGAGAAGAGAAAAGACGAACAGAAGAAGAAGAGAAGTGATACCGTTGACTAAGTTTATGAAGGAGATGCGAGTGAACCACAGAGTCAAACGCTTTGGAGAAATCTAGAAGGACTAGTAATGCAACATCACCTCGATCAAGGGCGGAACGAAGATCAGTCGTTACCTTCAGTATAGCAGTTTCGCAACTATGGGATTTACGGAAGCCCGATTGGAGATTAGAAAGTAAATTATAAGAATCAAGATAACGCACAACTTGAGTAAATACAATTTTCTCAAAGACTTTAGCTAGAAAGGGAAGAATACTAATAGGGCGAAAATCTGACAAATCAGCAGGCGAGGGCTTTTTGGGTATGGGGGTCACTATGGCTTTTTTCCAAAGTAAAGGGACTTGGGAGGTTGTCAAGCAATAATTAAGAATATGCGTGATGGTTTCAACAATTAAAGGGGAGAGAATCTTAAGAAAGCGAATAGAAATTCCATCATAGCCAACGCTGTTGGACGAAATGGAAAGCAATATTTCAAGTACTTCAAGTGAGTCAACACAACGAAAATTAAAGCCATCAAAACATGGAGCATTGGAGAAAGAGGAACAGGGAATGGAAGACAGTGTGGAATTGGGAGGGGATTGAATGAAAGATGCATTGAGTGAGTTTACATCTACATCATAAGAGTTAAACTCAGAGGAATGAATGCCTAGAGAACGGAGATTAGACCAGAGTTGCTTAGAGGACAGAGCAGGATCAAGTTTACGGGAGTAAAATTCACGCTTGGCCGATTTGACTTTGCTATTGATTAAGTTACGAAGATTTTTGTAACCACGAAGGTAACTCGGGATCCTCGTTCTGCGGTAGCGCCTATAAAAGAACTCACGTTCAACAATCAAGTTGCGGATTTCGTAAGAAAACCAGGGGCAAGTAGGAGATTTACAACGTCTTCTTGTAACTAAGGGGACACATTGATTAAATAGAGACAGAGTGAAGGAATTAAACAGATCAATTTTAGTGTCAACGCAGGTTGTATTATAGATATCAGCCCAAGGAATAGTCGAAGAAGCTTCAGAAAGGCGAGTAAGATTGATATTATTGAAGTCACGATACGAAGAAAAGGTAGGGAGGGAGGAGGAGGAGTTGAAAGTAAAACGAAGCGAGAGGAAGAGAATATCGTGGTCAAAAAAGCTAGGGGGAGAAATTTGGCTATGTTTTAAAACTGAATTAGTGGAAAATTAGTGAAAAACTGGAATCAAGGAGCGACGGATTATTGCAGTTTAAAAATGTGGGCAGTTGATTTAGAATTCGCACATCCAATGATCCCAAAAAGTATTTAAGTGTATTCGCACGTTCATTAGCCTTCAGTAAGTCAACATTGAAGTCACCAGCAACAATTATATTATCATAAGGACGGGAGAGGCTAGAGACAAGATCAAAGAAGTTACAAGCAACATCAGGAGTAAACACATTCGATGGACAGTAGACACTTACAATGACACATTTGTCATGCGACGATTTTATTTCTACTGCGATAAACTCAAATTGTGAGCCAATGGACTGGCCAACTACTTTTGAGGAGAGAGAGGAGGTGACGTATATTGCGACACCACCCCCAGTACGACCCACACGATCATTCCGATGCAAACAAAAAGTAGGCAATGAAGCATAAGAAGTTGGGATTTCTGGTTTAAGCCATGTCTCATTGACTACAATAACATGCAATTTAGTGTTCACAAAAAGGTATCTCAATTCATCAATTTTATTCCTCAGGCTTCTTGCATTAAAGGTACATATATTCAGCCCTGAGGAAGAGGAGCAAAGAATATTTAGTAGAATTCCTTCATTGTGCACTCTATCAGAGAGATTGGTCATTGAAAGATGAGCCACAGAGCCACAGAAGCCAAAATACCCATGCAGAAAGAAAATAAAGGAAAGGTAAAAAATTAGAAAGAAGGAAGAAAAATAGAAGAAGAAGACAAGGCGAAATTCTTATAGCTAACATAAAAAAGGAAACATAAGATAAAATATATATGAAATTAACATAAAACAAAACTATAATAAACAATAATATAATTAAATGAAAACAAAATCAAAATCAAAATTACGAGAGAGAAAACAAAAAATCAAATAAAAATTCTCAAAAACGACTCCAAGGCAGCCAGCAGTTCCGCTAGAGAGCTATCAGCGGCATTGTTGTCACTCACAGATGGAGACCGAGCACTTCTCGTTAAAATGGGTGATGGATTTGTCACCAACAACTTTTTTAATTTTCCACTCGCGTTTTTGCTTTTTTCGGACATTTTATTTTGGTGGTTTAATCGCAAATGAAAATAGCAGCGGGCGAGAAACAAACAATGAAGGTTAATTAATTTTACAGGGAGTAAACTCGGATAAAAGACGGAGCACTAAGCAAGCGTGTTATTACCAACAGTACATCAGTGAATAAAAAACCCGAACGCTTTTCGCCCCGGCAGACCTCTGAGATTGCCTCCACCTTAGCAACATGCAACATATTAGAATTTCCAGCAACACAAGGAGGCGAACGTGGTCATGGTCCGCAGCACAAGCCATGCGGTGAGTTTGCCGATAAAGAAGCTAGAATTTTAGGGGGCAAGGAAAGGAACTGACAACAGAATGTTTCTCGCAACCTCGTCATCTTTCAAACGTTTGCCTCTAGCGCTGCATTGAATGATTTTCCTGATGCTTTGTATTTTAACTATTTCTAAGAACATTCAGTGTATTTTTTAATGACTGTCTGAGATTCCACTATCAATTTCACTTGATTTCAAATTCTTGGTGAGAGGGTTTGCGATATTTTTAAAATAGGTACTTGGTTGAGGTTTTGGTTACGACTTTTTTTTATTTGCTTGTATTTCGGTATTGACTAGCAACTAACTCGATTGATTTTAGAAACGAATGGGATCATATAGAAATAAATTTTTTTAGGTACTTGAAAAATTGAACGTTCAATGAACGCAATATAAAAAATTTAGCTGCGGAAGAGCTGATACCAACCGCTAATAATGTCGCCGTTTACTAATTTGGGTATGGCGAATTCAATAGAAATAAAGTCAACCCTCTAACTTGATCGAAAACTAACCCCAGGACAACCCTTATTACTAAATTTAATTGTTTCACACTTGCTTATGAAAACACTCCTAAAAAATTTTGTTTATAAATAGCCCTACTATAAGTATTTCTTGAGACCAAAATCAACCCTATCGGTGAAGCGGAAGCCACCCCCACAGCAACCCCTAACCTTAATTTATTTCCTTACGCCCAAAGTACATACACTAGGGCTTATACAAAAACCGACTTTTTAAAAAAAAACCCGGTTTTCGATTTTTAACTTTTCCATAAAACCGTTTTAAACCGGTTTCGAATTTTTACATATAAAAAACACGACATAATTGTCAACTTTAATAGAATATTTATTTTTTTATTTAATATTTAAAAATACAAAAAGGGAAACCCACGGTACATATACAACTTTATTCATTAATATAGTCGCCTTCAAGTGTGGCACATTCATTCCAACGCTTCTCTAGCATTTCTATGTCGTTCTTATAGAACGATTTGATCAACCTCCTCATTGGAGCCATATTTCTTGCCGGCGACCATCTTTCTTTTTTAATTTCAGAACAGGTTATAGTCGCTTTAGGCTAAATCTGTATAAATCGGTGTATGCAGAAGCAATTCGAAGTAAAACTTGGCGATTTTGCCTTTGTTTCGATCGCCTTTCGTGGCACGGTGCATTATCTTAGTGAAAGGGCACTTTTTTTTCTTTGCCGTTTTCTTCGCGATTTCGTCCTTAGTTATGTAATATTCACTATGGATCCCCTTTCCTTTTCAAAATAGTCGAAGAACTTCCCAAAATACAGATGCTTTAGCCGTCCCAGCTGAATTTTGTGTTTTTTTTGTCGCTTTGGACGGCTTTCGGACATCATCCAGTCTAGTTAGTTGATGGCCAGAGAAGATTAAGAAGGCGACAAGGGTGCTTCACCAGTGCAGAAGAGTATGTGGACTAAGGTGGGGTATCTCACCAAGGTTAGCATACTGGACATATACCATGATGGTGAGACCCATCATAACTTATGCCTCGGTGGTCTGGTGGACTAAAGCCACACAGAAAACCGTCAAGAGGCATTTGGACAAGGTGCAAAGAATGGCCTGCGTAGGTGTGAGCGGTGCTTTCCGCACCACACCCGCCGCGGCATTGGAGGCGCTGTTAGGTCTGCTGCCGTTAGATCTCCAGGTGATGAAGACTGCGGCAGCCTCAGCGATTCGGATGAGACGTGATGCCGCATGGCAGGCGTCAGGAACCTTATATGGGCACATGAAGATCCTGGATCGCATTAAAGGGATTAGGGAGCTCATGATGCCCATGGAAGGGATCACAAAAATGAGGGTGACCGAAAGGTATCATAAAACCCTCATAGGGAACGGAACGCTCCCCGAAGGGAGACCGGAAGACATATATATCTTCACGGACGGATCCAAGATTGACGGCAGAGCAGGTGCGGGAGTCTTCTCGGAGGACTTAAATCTGACCTGCTCTCTGGCTTTGGGGAATTACACCTCAGTCTACCAGGCGGAAATGCTTGCTCTGCTGCACGCGCTGGATCACATAAGTGAGGGTCAGGTGCAGGGAAGAAGTATCCTTATAGCACTGGACAATCAGGCTGTGATTAAGCGCATGAATCAGACAGAGATTAATGCGTCTCTGGCGTTGGAATGTGTCCAAAAACTGAACAGGTGTGCGAAACAAAACAACGTGACGCTAGCTTGGGTTAGAGGACATACAGGCATCGATGGGAACGAAAAGGCTGACAACCTGGCAAAACAGGGGTCAACCTCGGAATTCTGGGGACCGGAGCCATACTCTGCCATTGGCAGAGGGTTGGTGAGGAACTGCATCGAGAAATGGGTCGCTGAGGAACACCGGAGACGGTGGGACGCTATGACCACGTGTAGGCAGGCTAAGATGGTGCTTACGTTGCCGATTACCGCAGCCAGAAGAAGGATCCTGCATATGCAAAGGAGAACCCTCAGATGGTTGGTGGCACTGATTACAGGACACGGATGTTTCAGGTATCACCTAAAAAGAATGGGAATTCTGGAGGATGACACCTGTCGGATGTGCCTGGAGGAACCTGAGACGGCCACACACATAGTGTGTCACTGTCCGGCGGTGGCGAGGAAAAGGGCTGCCATAACTGGACTCCATTGGATGGAGGACATGAGGCAGACTCCCCTCAATCAGCTGCTTGCGATAACTAGGGGAGTCGAAGTAAGGGAGCAATGGGACAACCCACTGCAACCCCAATAAGATGACTCTAGGCAGAGGGACGAAAAGGGACCCGCAAATAGTGGTCTGATTCGGTATCCCTCGAAAATCTATATATAGTTGATGGCCAATTCAACGGTTGGTTTCACCTAAAAATCCTATGGATATGCCAGTACTGGGGCCATCTATATGATGAACTTATTAAGTGTTGTAATAGATACATACATATGTCTTAATTTTCGTCTTCGTTACTTTTCCTAACATCTCAGTCATCTTCTATAGAATAATCTTTATATAAGTTTGATAATATCTGTTCGGATAACTCAATAATGCCATTCTTTGTAGCTGTTAGAAGAAGTGCAATGTATAAATTTAAAACCGGCTTGTTTTTATTGAAAAAACCCGAATTTCGAATTGCAAAATTTTCTTGTAAAAACCGGGCTGAAAACCGGTTTTTACAAACCGACAAACCCTAACATACACCTATTAGATAAAAGATAACTTTTGAAAACGATATCTTTGCTCTGGGGCATCGGAAGTCACCCCCACCATTAGCGGTGAGAGCTAAATTATTTAATTTAAGTTTAGGTATAAAATTAAATAATTTAGTTTTCACCCCCTAGGGGTGGGGTGGTTTCTGACTGAGGGATAGGCATGTTTTAGAAACCATGTCTTATATGAAATATATGTTCTTGTTCATTAAAAATTGGCGGTGAAACCTTTATTTTGGCCATAAAATAATAATTTAACTTCAGGAGTGGCTGTAGTGGTTGGGATCCGCGGGTCTGACAGGGTTCATTTTGGGCTCCAAATAGAGCTTATCCTAAGGGATCTTGTACAGAAAAAATTGGCGGGGTGCTTTCATAAGCAAGTGTGAAACCAGAGATAACATAATACTCCGTATAAAGATGCGACAGCTAGAACAAAAAACCCGAACGCTTTTTGCCTCGGCAGGCCTCTGAGATTGCCTCCCCCTTAGCAACATGCAACATGTTCGAGTTTCTAGCTACACAAGGAGGCGAACGTGGTCATGGTCCGCAGCACAAGACATGCGGTGCGTTTGTGGATAAGGAAGCTAGAATTTTAGGGGGGCAAGGAAAGGAACTGACAACAGAATGTTTCTCGCAACATCTTTCTTTCTTTCTCATCATTCAAACGTTTGCCTCTAGCGCTACATTGAAGGATTTCCCTGATGCTTTGTATTTTAACTATTTCTTAGAACATTCCGTGTATTTTTTTAGTGACTGTCTGAGATTCACTATCAATTTCACTTGATTTCAAATTCTTGGTGAGAGGATTTGCGATATTTTTAAAATAGGTACTTGGTTGAGGTTTTGGTTACGACTTTTTTTTCTGGTATTTCGGTATTGACTAAATCGATTGATTTTAGAAACGAATTTAGGTAATTATTCTTTATTTTATTTTAGCTGAATTTTCGCTATTGGCTTAAAATGTTGGGTTTTGGCTTTTGTTGTAGGTATATTGTGGGTGTAGATTTTTGTACACATTTTTTATAAAAAATGCCACAAAGTCGCACAACCTGGAGAGTTGTTTGTATCACCCAAAGTTGCAAAGCGCATAAGTGCTTTTCATAAATGCTTGTACAATTAAATCCCCGCCCACAATAAAAAATCGTACGTCTGCTCAAAACAATTCGATCGGAATTGTTTTGGTAAAAACAAATTAAAAATAGGTTCAATACCTTCCTTGTTATTTGAAAACTCTTCAATTAATGAAAATGAGGAAAGGCTTCATGCCAAGTCAATTTTCAGGGAAATCGTATGACAGAAGGAATTCAGTCTCGGACTTGTAATTACAGGATTTATCCGTTTTAGAGTCCCCTTTAGTCCAGGAGAGATAGCGAAAAAGTAGTTAAAAGTTGAAATAAATCTACCCTGCGATTTCTTGACGCTATAATTAAGAGAAAAATCGTAGGAATTCAATGAATTTGTTTTGGATAAAATTGGTCCAGGGCAACAGGTGGTAAAAAGCTAATAAAAGGAGCGAAAACGCGTTTTTTCACGTTTTGGGTACGAAAAATATGTTGTTTTGGAAAACAAAAAATACTACATAATAGTGCTTAAAAAGACGAAAATTATGAGTTTTGGACCATTGAAATCGGTCAACAGGTTTTTGCAGAAAAATTCAAAAACCATTAAAAATTGCCGTTTTTTGACATTTAATTATAGGGAGTGTAATTATCGTAGAACCTTGTGGCAGGGCTTAAATTGTGGCCACTGATGGTGCCTACCTACAATAAAAATTTCATGACAAAATAATGGTAACTTTTCGAGTAAATCTCAAAAATGTAAAAACACCTGTTTCACAAAAAAAGGTTGAACAAGGCCCACAATGGTCCTAGAAATTTTTTGTTTGGCATTTTGGCTCGCAAAGGTTTGCTCTACAACCTCATTTTCATGAAATGTATCTAAAGTTTGATTTAACACCTTAAAAACACGATTAAAAACCACCCTTTTTCCAGTTTTTTTGAATAAAAAGCTTTTCTTTTGAGCTTTCTTCGTGAGCTCTTTGAGCTTTTTCTTGAAAACAAACAAAAACTGCGGTTTTTCAACACTATAATTAAGAGAAAAATCGTAGGAATTATACGAATATGTTTCGAATAAAATTGGACCTGTAGAACAGGTGAAAAACAAACTAATAAAACTGTCTAAAAACGATTTTCAAGAAAAAGCTCAAAAGTAAAGTTTTTAATTCAAAAAACTGGAAAAAGGGTGGTTTTTAATCGTGTTTTTAAGGTGTTAAATCAAACTTTAGATACATTTCATGAAAATGAGGTTGTAGAGCAAACCTTTGCGAGCCAAAATGCCAAACAAAAAATTTCTAGGACCATTGTGGGCCTTGTTCAACCTTTTTTTGTGAAATAGGTGTTTTTACATTTTTGAGATTTACTCGAAAAGTTACCATTATTTTGTCATGAAATTTTTATTGTAGGTAGGCACCATCAGTGGCTACAATTTAAGCCCTGGCACAAGGTTCTACGATAATTACACTCCCTATAATTAAATGTCAAAAAACGGCAATTTTTAATGGTTTTTGAATTTTTCTGCAAAAACCTGTTGACCGATTTCAATGGTCCAAAACTCATAATTTTCGTCTTTTTAAGCACTATTATGTAGTATTTTTTGTTTTCCAAAACAACATATTTTTCGTACCCAAAACGTGAAAAAACGCGTTTTCGCTCCTTTTATTAGCTTTTTACCACCTGTTGCCCTGGACCAATTTTATCCAAAACACATTCATTGAATTCCTACGATTTTTCTCTTAATTATAGCGTCAAGAAATCGCAGGGTAGATTTATTTCAACTTTTTTTCTATTCTTCCTGGACTACTTGTCAACAGTTAAATATTGAGCCGGTAAATCCTTACTAATATTATAAATGCGAAAGTAACTCTGTCTGTCTGTCTGTCTGTCTGTCTGTCTGTCTGTCTGTCTGTCTGTCTGTCTGTCTGTCTGTTACGCTTTCACGCCTAAACCACTAAACCGATTTTGATGAAATTTGCAACAGACATAGTTTAGACCTTGGAGACGGACATAGGCTACTTTTTATGGAGAACAAAAGGGTTGAAGGGCGTGAAATGGGGTTCAATAAGTTGCAAGGGGATTTTTTTCTATTGTATAAAAAGTAACTGACTGACAGACAACGCACAACTTAAACCGCTAGAGCTAAAGGGCTGAAATTTTGACAGTGCATCCCTATAATGGCGTGGACATCCACTAAGAAGCGATTTTTCGAAATTCCCCTAAGGGGGTGAAATGGGGTTTATCCAAACCGTTGGAGCTATAGGGCTGAAATTTTGACAGTGCATCCCTATAATGGCGTGGACATCCACTAAGAAGCGATTTTTCGAAATTCATCCCCTAAGGGGGTGAAATGGGGTTTATCCAAACCGTTGGAGCTATAGGGCTGAAATTTTGACAGTGCATCCCTATAATGGCGTGGACATCCACTAAGAAGCGATTTTTCGAAATTCATCCCCTAAGCGGGTTTACCCAAACCGCTGGAGCTATAGGGCTGAAAGTTTGACAGTGCATCCCTATAATGACGTTTACATCCACTAAAAAGCGATTTTTCGAAATTCATTCCCTAAGGGGGTGAAATGGGGTTTATCCAAACCGCAGGAGCTATAGGGCTGAAATTTTGACAGTGCATCCCTATAATGACGTTTACATCCACTAAAAAGCGATTTTTCGAAATTCATCCCCTAAGGGGGTGAAATGGGGTTTACCCAAACCGCAGGAGCTATAGGGCTGAAATTTTGACAGTGCATCCCTATAATGACGTTTACATCCACTAAAAAGCGATTTTTCGAAATTCATCCCCTAAGGGGGTGAAATGGGGTTTATCCAAACCGTTGGAGCTATAGGGCTGAAATTTTGACAGTGCATCCCTATAATGGCGTGGACATCCACTAAGAAGCGATTTTTCGAAATTCATCCCCTAAGGGGGTGAAATGGGGTTTATCCAAACCGTTGGAGCTATAGGGCTGAAATTTTGACAGTGCATCCCTATAATGGCGTGGACATCCACTAAGAAGCGATTTTTCGAAATTCATCCCCTAAGCGGGTTTACCCAAACCGCTGGAGCTATAGGGCTGAAAGTTTGACAGTGCATCCCTATAATGACGTTTACATCCACTAAAAAGCGATTTTTCGAAATTCATTCCCTAAGGGGGTGAAATGGGGTTTATCCAAACCGTTGGAGCTATAGGGCTGAAATTTTGACAGTGCATCTCTATAATGGCGTGGACATCCACTATAAAGCAATTTTTCGAAATTCATCCCTTAAGGGGGTGAAATAGGGTTTATCCAAACCGCTGGAGCTATAGAATTGAAATTTTAACAGTGCATCCCTATAATGACGTGGACATCCACTAAAGAGCGATTTTTCGAAATTCATCCCCTAAGGGTGTGAAATGGGGTTTATACAAACCCCTAAAGCTATACGGCTGAAATTTTGACAGTGCATCCCTATAATGACGTTTACATCCACTAAAGAGCGATTTTTCGAAATTCATCCCCTAAGGGTGTGAAATAGGGTTTTTACAAACCGCTAAAGCTATAGGGCTGAAATTTGGACAGTGCATCTCTATAATGGAGTGGACATCCACTATAAAGCGATTTTTCGAAATTCATCCCCTAAGGGGGTGAAATGGGGTTTATCCAAACCGCTGGAGCTATAGGGCTGAAATTTTGACAGTGCATCCCCTTAATGACGTGGACATCCACTAAGAAGCGATTTTTCGAAATTTATCCCCTAATGGGGTGAAATGGGATTAACCCACACCGCTGAAGCTGGAGGGCTCTAATTTTGACCGTGCATCACTACAATGACGTGGGCATCCACTTAGGGACGATTGAAATTTATCCCCTAAGGGGGTTAAATGGGGTTAAGCCAAACCGCTGGAGCTAAACGGCTGAAATTTTGACAGTGCATCGTGGACATTTACTAAGAAGCGATTTTTCGAAATTCATCCCCTAAAGGGGTAAAATTTGGTTTACCAAACTACTGGAACTACAGGGTTGAAATTTGGACAGTGCATCCCTATAATGACATGGACATCCACTAAGAGGCGAGTACTCGAAATTCATCCCCTAAGGGGATGAAATGGGGTCAACCCAAACCTCTGAAGCTGAAGGGCTGAAATTTTTTCAGTGCATCCCACGTAGAAATGAATGACTCGAAATTCACTTTATTTAATATTCATTTGTGATTGCTTCATAATTTCTTACATCCACGTAAATAGACGAACAAACTTAACGAACGTTCGTCAAACCCTAAAATGTCACTTTTCTTGATGACATATACATGCCAATCTACTTTAAAACTTGCAGATTTGTTGAGGAGAGATGATATTCGCAGTAATTTGTTTACCATATTTATTAAAAAAATGCACTATAATAAACCCTTTTTAGGGATAATAACAGCTGACTTTTTTGTTGGTTTTTTTTAAGGAAAACATTGCACATAATAAACAGTTTTTAAAGGCGTTGCAAGGCACGCGGGTTTTATGCTAGTATATACATAAACTGCAAACAATGTTTGGAAGATGAAAAAAAAGTATATTACAACCGGGTCATTCCATATCAAACCAACCAATGGTTTGGACCTCACCACCTCCGATTGTTATAAGGGTTGTCCTGGTAATTAGGGTTGTCCTGGGGGTAGTTTTTGATCAAGTTAGAGGGTTGACTTTATTTCTATTGAATTCGCCATACCCAAATTAGTAAATGGCGACATTATTAGCGGTTGGTATCAGCTCTTCCGCAACTAAATGTTTTCTTATATTGCGTTCATTGAACGTTCAATTTTTCAAGAACCTAAAAAAAATTATTTCTACATATATGATCCCAATGTCGTCCCATCCTAAATTTTGGCATTCTATGTACGTTAAAATTGTGTGTACAAAATATAATTTTTTCAAAAATTTGAAAAAACATTATTTTGAGATATTTCAAAAACAAAATTTTCAAAATGCCGGAAAAAGTTTTATTCTTTCTAATAATACTATGTTGTATATTGTAGAAAATAATAACTCGTGAGCGTAGGTGCAATTAACCACAGATAATTTATTTTAAATAATTAACAAAATATTAGCAATTCAAGCTGAGGTAAATAGATCATAAGCTGGGAAACAGACAACTCAATTATTATATGTACAGTAACAGGGGATGAGTGTTTCCAATGCTAATTTCGTAACAACATACATATATCAAATTAAAGCAGAAGAAACTGGTGCTACTTTCAGCTTTCTATGTCAAATAGTTTTTGAACTAGATCAATTTAAAGATTTCAAAATTTGTTGAAAATTTAAGGTTTTCGACTTTTTGAAAATTTATAACTAAAACAATAGAAGGCCAAAAATTTGAAAATTTGTTTTTTTTTAGTTTCCACCAGAAGAACAAATATAAAAAAATTATAACTGTTAGGAATTGAAAGGAATCTAGATTTAGAAAATGAAGAACACTTTTATGATATAAAAACTCTTTTAATTATCACTTCAAAATGTGCACAATATGTATACGAGATATAGACAAATGACAGTTAAAATGTGACCGATCGCGTCGAGGACTGATAAGAGAAGAAGGAAAAGTTATTAGATTTAGATTTATCGTTCAAAACAACGGTAATTAAAGCTTAGAAATTACGGAGACTAAAGTATAGCTTTCGCGATGTTTAATCAGCGGCACCATAATGGGTGCGTTCAGTAGAAAGACGAAATGTTTTTAATTCAGTGTTGAACATTCCGCCCGCCTCGTGTGATAGCACGATAAGTTGCTGTAGTGTAGAAGTAGTAGATGATCCGCCCGCCATGACTGATGGAGATGCGAGTAGAAGTAGTAGATAATCCGCCCGCCATGACTGATGGAGATGCGCGTAGAAGAGTAGAAGTAGTAGATAATCCGCCCGCCATGACTGATGGAGATGCGCGTAGAAGAGTAGAAGTAGTAGATAATCCGCCCGCCATGACTGATGGAGATGCGCGTAGAAGAGTAGAAGTAGTAGATAATCCGCCCGCCATGACTGATGGGGATGGGATCATTAGTGTAGAAGTAGTAGATAGTCCGCCCACCATGAAGTAGTGATGCAATAAAATCGTGCACATATATGAAGAATTAGCTTATTAACAGGTGACTAGTTGTCATCGTTCGTAGTTGGAAGCACACATAGTTTTGTGATAGGTCGCTTAGAGAGTCCTGTTCGGTGACGGACTGACACCACACGAACACGTCCATCCTCACCCTGATGTAGTTGAACAATGCGACCTAATGGCCATTTTGCAGGCGGAGTGTGCTCATCCTTAATGAGCACCAAGTCATGAAGCTTCACAGGAGTCTCATTCTGTTGCCATTTATAGCGCGTCTGCAGGCTATACAAGTAGTCCTTACTCCATCGTTGCCATAGTTGCTCCTGCATATGTTGGACCAGCTGCCACCGGGAAAGCCGGTTGATGGAAGTATCAATAGTGCTTGGGGTTGGCACTGATAGCAAGGGTTCTCCAACCAGAAAGTGCCCAGGAGTTAGAGCATTTAAGTCGTCAGGATCGTCATTGAGAGCGTGGAGAGGCCGAGAGTTGAGGCAGGCCTCAATCTGCGCTACTAGCGTCAGCATTTATTCCAAGGACAACGTATGTAGTCCAACAATTCTCTTGAAGTGGTGTTTGAACGATTTCACCCCCGCTTCCCACAAGCCACCGAAGTGCGGCGTGGCTGGTGGTATGAAATGCCATTCCGTTCCCGAGATTGTGACAATTTGCTGTGCTGATGATGAGTCAGACGTTACTTGCTTGAGGTGTTGTGTCAATTCTTTATCTGCGGCAACAAAATTCCTTGCGTTGTCACTATATAGCTTAGAGCAACGCCCTCGACGACTGATGAAGCGTCGAAAGGCGGCTATGAAAGCTGAAGAGGTGAGATCCATAACTAACTCTAGGTGAATTGCCCGAGTTGCGAAGCAGATGAAAACAGCAATGTACGTTTTTGTTGTCCTGTTACCTCGACCTTTAAGTAATTTGGTAGTGAATGGTCCAGCAAAATCTACTCCGCTGATTAGAAACGGTTTTGTAGGATGAAGGCGATCAGCGGGTAGATCTCCCATTATTTGCTGCTTCGTGGTTGCCTTGTGACGGCAACAAACTACACAACCTCTCACCAATTGACGCACCATGCTGCGACCGTTCAATATCCAATACCTATTCCGTGTATGATGTAAGGTAGCTTGGACTCCTCCATGTAATGTGGTGAGGTGTGAATGTCGTATTATTAATCGTGTGAAGGGACTGTTCTTTGGAAGGATGGCTGGAAATTTCTCATCAAAGGGTAAAGGTGCTCTTTTCAGCCGACCGCCGACTCGTAGGACGCCCTGATCGTCTAGGAATGGGTTGACACACGTTCGTAGTTTGCTTTTTTCGGGCAAGTTAATTCCTTTTCTCAGACACCTTAGCTCGTGAGGGAAGTTCCCATATTGGACTAATTTGATCAAGCTAGTGAGAGCTCGCTGTAGCTCTTCTAACGTTAGCAATCCATGGTGTCGCAACGTTTTGTTCCTGCAGTTCTGCAAGAATCGTTGGCAGTAGGCTGTGACTCGAATGAGTTTCGTCAAACTTGAGTATCTATTTAGTAGATGAGTTAGAGAATCATCAGTAGTCGTCGAGAACGTGTGAGTTACTTCAGAGGGTTTCTGTAGCTCATGGTACACTTCATCATGATTGTGTTGCTTTTGTAGTTCAGGCCAATCAGTAGTAGGTTGACTGAGCCATTGTGGTCCTGACCACCACAAGTAGTGATCTCTGAGCTCCGAAGGGGATAAACCTCGAGTTAGGCAGTCCGCAGGATTGTGTGCAGATTGCACATGATGCCATTTACCATCTGGTAGATTTTGGTGAATTGACGACACTCGGTTCGCGACAAATACTTTCCATTTGGATGGATGTTCTTTTAGCCAGGATAGGACTATAGTTGAGTCAGTCCATAGATGTACCGGGGCTGATTTAAGCTCCAACGTTGATTGAATGTAAGACATAAGCTCCGTCAGCAGCGCTGCTCCGCAGAGTTCTAGTCGCGGTAGAGATATAGTTTTAAGTGGACTTACGCGCGTTTTTGCAGCAAGCAAGGAAACTTGAATGTTGTCTGGATCCCGCATGACTCTCAAGTATACTGCAGCACCATACGCTGAAAGATATGCGTCGCTAAAGCCATGCAATTCAAGCCCTATTGGCGTAGCCGTCGTGCCAATCCATCTGGTGATGCGAACCTCAGATAGACCTTGTAGCTCTCGTTTGTAGGTTTTCCATGTATTTTCTAACTCGACAGGGAGTGGATCGTCCCAATCCAGTTTCGCCAACCACAGTTGTTGTAGAAATATTTTGGCAGTGATGGTGACCGGGGACAGCCATCCAAGTGGGTCGTAGAGACGACTGATGTCAGCTAGTATTAGTCGCTTGGTTGCAGCCGATGAGATTGGTAATGTTATAGGAAAGCTAAACACGTCAGTTGACGGGCTCCATGCAATGCCTAAGGTCTTTATTGTTTCGTCGGTGACGACCTTGAGTGAATTAGGTAATGCCCGATCTTCTTCTGGAATGCCCTCCAATAGCGGAGGTGCGTTAGCTTGCCATTTTCGTAGCTTGAACCCACCAGTTTTCAGTAGCGCGCAAAGCTCATGTCGGAGGTGTCGAGCTTCTTCTTCATCGTAAGCTCCAAATAACGCATCGTCGACGTACAAGTTTTCTTTGATAATTTTAGTCGCTGACGGGTGACTGTTTGCATATTCATCTGCTAGCTGTCGAAGAGTTTTGCAGGCAAGATAAGAAGCGCACGCCGTGCCATATGTCACCGTGAGCAATCGATAACACTTTATAGGTTGCGAAGTCGATGGTCGCCAAAGAATCCGCTGGAGATCTGTGTCGTCCGTGTTGACACGAATTTGGCGGTACATTTTCTCGATGTCACCTGCAAGTGCGCAGGGATACAAGCGCCATTTCAGTAATACCGCGATTAAATCGTTCTGCAATTTGGGTCCTATATGAAGTATATCATTCAGCGACAACTGTGAACTGGTTTTCTGCGACGCATTGAAGACTACGCGCAATTTAGTCGTGCTGCTACTGGGTTTGAGTACGCCGTGATGAGGGAGATAGTAACTTGGAGTATCGGTGTATTCATCCGTGACCTCCTCCATATGTCCTAGTTGTATATATTCGTTCATAAAAGTGGAGTAAAGCTCATGGAGCTCCGTATCGCGTGCAAGTTTATTTTCCAGTCGTAACAAACACGACATGGCGGTTCCTCTAGACGACTCTAGTGAATTAGCTGGAGATTTCATTGGTAAGCGAACGACGTATCGTCCTGTCGACTCTCTTGTGTGAGTTTGTTTGAAGAACTCCTCACAATATGCTTCAGCAGGAGTAAGAATGGTTTTAGTGGGTGGCTCTTCTGATTCCCAAAATCGTTTGAGTAGCGTGCATACTTCGGACGTTGTTGTGTGAAGAGTTAGCGTGGAGCATGGAGTAGGAATGGAGCTAGTCACTGGGCCAGAAATAATCCATCCGAGTGTAGTTAGTTGTGCGATAGGCGTTCCCGGTGGACCTTTGCGTACTCCATCTAATAGTACTCTTGTATAAGCTTCGACACCCAAAATTAAATCTATCGGTGCAGGTTTCTCGTAGTCTGGGTCAGCTAATGGGAGTCCTAGGAGATGTGGCCACTCGTTTGGTGTTATTTGTTGTGAAGGCATGAGGTTTGATAACGTTGGTAGTATAAGAGACTGAATAGAATACCGATCTCCACTGTGTAAAGAGATGACATCATGAGACGCGAATGCGTTTGCGACGGCTGTTTCAAATGGGCCCACTCCGAAGATGGAAGTGTGTGTATGTTTCTTGGGTAAATTCAATAAGTTCGCCAACGATGCTGTGATGAAATTGGATTCAGATCCTTGATCCAAAAGAGCGCGTACCTTCAGCTTTCGACCATCCTGGGACTCAGCCAATAACAGTGCGGTTGCAAGTAGTACTGGTTCGTTGCACCGTGAATTTGAAAAATGTGCTCGTGTTGACGAGGTTTGAATGTCGTCAGGGGTAGTTGGGTTGTAGGTATTGAAAGAGGTAGTGTCCACTGCTTGAGCTGGCCGGTGTATCATGGTGTGATGCTTCTGGTGGCAGTGTTTGCATCTGTTTGTTGAGGGACATGATGAAACAATATGATTAGGGTTCAGACAATTGCTGCAGAGTCGTTTCCGCTGTACTAAGTCGATTCGGTTATCAACGGTCATTGATCTGAATTGAGGGCAGAATAACAAGAGATGTTTCCCGTAGCAATGCGAACACTTGTGATCTCTAGTAGTTGAATGGTGAACTCTGGAGGTGGGTTTTGAGTAGTTTTGTCCAGCAACGGCAAGATTCCTGCGCTCAGGTGTCTGCGTATTTTTGATTGCACTTAGAGCTTGCAGCCTCTTCTCCAAGAAATCCGTCAGGCAGTTGTAGGGAGGCACCTCAGTAGAGGAGTTGAGTGAAGTCTCCCAATCTTTACGAGTGATAGGTTCTAGCTTGTTGGCCAAAAAATATATAAGCCAGTCATTCCATTGGTCTACCGGACGAGATAAGTTTTCGAAGGCTCTTACAGCTTGATTGAAGTTATCAAGAACACGTCGAAGTTCCAATGGAGATTCAGAAGCCATGGGTTGAAGAGTAATAAGCGATTGTAGATTGACGTTCACAAGAACTCGTGTGTTGGCGTACCTGTCCACAAGAGTGTTCCATGCTGAGGCGTAATTATTGCTAGTGATGGAGAAATGCCGCAGGAGCTTAGCAGCATCACCCGTAATAGCAGACTTTAAGTAATGGAGCTTTTGCACCTCAGCCAATGTTGCATTATTATGAATCAAGGCTACATATGTATCGTGGAAGGAGGGCCAATCTAAGTAGGATCCACCGAATGACGGTAAGCTTATTTTTGGTAGCTTCAATGAAGTTCCTTGATAGCGTGGCTGAAGAGTTGAATGGAGAAGTTCATGTTCAGGATTCTCGGTAATAGGGTTCTCTAGTATAGGATTGAGAGCGTTAAGTTCCTCCTTTAACCATTGTGCGACATCTACGTAGGCGCACTCTACATCAGAAAATATGTCGACATCACCCTTACCCAATTCCGAGCCTGGAGCTAGTAGGTCAGAAGCGGATAAACCATAATGCTCTTCATATGCGAGTTGGAATTGAGACCAGTAACTTTCTAGTAATTGTATGCGCGTGGACAAGAACTCTTTGGTTCGCTTCTCCTTACCCGTCTTGTTAGAATTCAGCATGAACTTCTCAATTCTATCTTTTACAAGATTAAGTTTGGCCTTTGCCTTTTCCATGTCGATTGACAACTGTTTAATTTATGATACCCGATATTTCACAACCGTAATTACCGACAACTGCCGCACAAAGTATTTATTTTTGTTTGTTTACACCAGAATTAGCTAATATATTAGGTAATAGTTTAATAACGCCAGCGAGTTAAATTTCAAATGATATAAGACTTTTATTATTATACGAATTAAGTAGTAGTTTATTAAAACGGTTCAAAGGGATATTGCTTGTTTTGTTTATTAAACACTTAGCGTCACTAATGGAAACTTCAAAAAATGTGTGTGGTTTTACTTTAAGTTAATGACTGCGTAACGTCGTTAAAATGTTGGAAGAAATGTCACAAAGTTAGTTTCATATTAATGTTAATTGTCTTAACTTATTAATTGTGTAATATTCAAATTAAAAGGTTAGTTATATATGTAGAAACAAATTCAAAAAAATGGTTAGTTATATGTATAGTAACGTTATAAATAACACTATGCCAAGCTCCGCTAGTTGTTGCAGCTGCTTGGTATTTATCACTATAGGCTCACTTATAATGTTAAATGTCAATAAATGTCAAACAGATTTATAAATGTCAATTCATAAAAACTTCTTGTAGTTTGATTGATTAGTTAATACTCAACATAACTTCATCTACGTCACTGATAAATTTTATTTGAATGTCAGAAGTTTTTAATAAGTTTAAATGTGGCGAGCTTTCTCACAATGAATGAGTTTTTCCTTGTTTACATAATCCAATAAATTGTCCAAACGTCAATATTTAATGTGTCTGCCTGTGTCTAAGCTTTCTGTCAATCCAGATGAATTTAAAACACTTGCGCACAGGAAGCTTTCGATAGATAATACGAAGTTGAGTTAACGAATATAAAACTATGATTGACTTTTATGAATATATTTAAGAACATTGACATATGAATATATTTAATATATTTAAGCACATAAAGCTTTTAGCTGATCACGATTAAGTTTTTGACACATGAAACTTTCTGGCAATCACGATCGGAGCGATGACATTGGAAGCTTTTATAGAAAGCTTTTATATATCGACAATAAAGTTAAATAGCTTTCGCACATAAACTTTAAGCAAGTTATTGATGCATATAAAGCTTTCATGAAATCAGGAATGCGCTTACGTCACTTTTCATCATAAAATTCCGGTAAATTTGCAAGTTGAAATTCAGTTACATGAACCGTTTGACGGGTATAGATTTTTTAAAACCATAAACGTGAATGCGCGGATAAGCCGTTTATATCATACACGCGTAAATGTGTATTATAATTTCATGATTTCATATCTAGTATCATTCAATTTTTTCAGCTTTTAACACTCCGTACGATTGATTGTCACTTTCAGGGATTTATATGATTATAATAAGACGTGATTAATGCGTAATTACGATAAATTGGAACGAACTCACCGGATTTCAGCATTAAACTACAATTAATGGGTACTCCTTGTTGTAATTGTAATATGGGTTGATTCCAAAGTTATATTAATCAGCATTTCCACATGGTGATGTCCTTATGTGCCTCAAGTGGGTGCACCGTTAAGTCACTGCACTCACTTTTTCAGGTAATGCACTCGCGATTTTGTATATTAAATGTGATGTATACACTGATGCACGGCACTTTAAAACATTTGATGTTTGTCACTATTAGTTTACGACACGAGATGATCGTTTCGATTGAAAAGAATACCGTATTATATTGTGCACGTAAGAATTGTTAAGCACGAGGGAAGCAGGTTCCCGGGTTTCGGCACCAAAAAATGTTAGGAATTGAAAGGAATCTAGATTTAGAAAATGAAGAACACTTTTATGATATAAAAACTCTTTTAATTATCACTTCAAAATGTGCACAATATGTATACGAGATATAGACAAATGACAGTTAAAATGTGACCGATCGCGTCGAGGACTGATAAGAGAAGAAGGAAAAGTTATTAGATTTAGATTTATCGTTCAAAACAACGGTAATTAAAGCTTAGAAATTACGGAGACTAAAGTATAGCTTTCGCGATGTTTAATCAGCGGCACCATAATGGGTGCGTTCAGTAGAAAGACGAAATGTTTTTAATTCAGTGTTGAACAATAACAATCGGAGGTGGTGAGGTCCAAACCATTGGTTGGTTTGATGTGGAATGACCCGGTTGTAATATACTTTTTTTTCATCTTCCAAACATTGTTTGCAGTATATGTATATATTTACCGGCTCAATATTTAACTGTTGACAAGGGGACTCTAAAACGGATAAATCCTGTAATTACAAGTCCGAGACTGAATTCCTTCTATCATACGATTTCCCTGAAAATTGACTTGGCATGAAGCCTTTCCTCATTTTCATTAATTGAAGAGTTTTCAAATAACAAGGAAGGTATTGAACCTATTTTTAATTTGTTTTTACCAAAACAATTACGATCGAATTGTTTTGAGCAGACGTACGATTTTTTATTGTGGGCGGGGATTTAATTGTACAAGCATTTATGAAAAGCACTTATGCGCTTTGCAACTTTGGGTGATACAAACAACTCTCCAGGTTGTGCGACTTTGTGGCATTTTTTATAAAAAATGTGTCCAAAAATCTACACCCACAATATACCTACAACAAAAGCCAAAACCCAACATTTTAAGCCAATAGCGAAAATTCAGTTAAAATAAAATAAAGAATAATTACCTAAATTCGTTTCTAAAATCAATCGATTTAGTCAATACCGGAAATACCAGAAAAAAAAGTCGTAACCAAAACCTCAACCAAGTACCTATTTTAAAAATATCGCAAATCCTCTCACCAAGAATTTGAAATCAAGTGAAATTGATAGTGAATCTCAGACAGTCACTAAAAAAATACACGGAATGTTCTAAGAAATAGTTAAAATACAAAGCATCAGGGAAATCCTTCAATGTAGCGCTAGAGGCAAACGTTTGAAAGATGAGAAAGAAAGAAAGATGTTGCGAGAAACATTCTGTTGTCAGTTCCTTTCCTTGCCCCCCTAAAATTCTAGCTTCCTTATCCACAAACGCACCGCATGTCTTGTGCTGCGGACCATGACCAAAGTCTAGTAATAACAAGTCTTTCATCTTCATACAAAATTTTCACCCGGTTGGTTGTGTGCGTGCATATATGAACATCACTGCTGAGCAAAACTCAACGCATACTTCGTGAATTCAGCGAGACAAAGCCAGATTCTGTCTTTACGGTAAAGTATGCAGAACAGAAAAGGAAAGAAAATTGAATCTGCTGTCAAAATTTAAGTCATCAAAACAAACGAGCAAATATGCACCAATACATCAACATTATCCCTATAGAAACTCATAAAATTTTCTGTTGTTTAGTTGTATGCGCTAGCTTATAAAAATATTGCATTCTCTCTCTGATAGCCTGACATCGTCATTTGAAGAACTTATGCATATACATAGCTGTTCGTCTTTCACTCATTAACCATATGAAGATGAAAGACTTGTTAATTTCTAGACTTTGACCATGACCACGTTCGCCTCCTTGTGTAGCTAGAAACTCGAACATGTTGCATGTTGCTAAGGGGGAGGCAATCTCAGAGGCCTGCCGAGGCAAAAAGCGTTCGGGTTTTTTGTTCTAGCTGTCGCATCTTTATACGGAGTATTATGTTATCTCTGGTGAAACCATCAAATTTAGTAATAAGGGTTGTCCTGGGGCTAGTTTTCGATCAAGTTAGAGGGTTGACTTTATTTCTATTGAATTAGCGGTTGGTATCAGCTCTTCCGCAGCTAAATGTTTTTTTATATTGCGTTCATTGAACGTTCAATTTTTCAAGTACCTAAAAAAATTTATTTCTATATGATCCCAATGTCGTCTCATCCTAAATTTTGGCATTATATGTACGTTAAGAGTGTATCTACAAAATATAATTTTTTCAAAAATTTGAAAAAAAAAAAACATTATTTTGAGATATTCCAAAAACAAAATTTTCAAAATTGCCGGAAAAAGTTTTATTCTTACTAATAATACTATGTTGTATATCAAATTAAAGCAGAAGAAATTGGTGCTACTTTCAGCTTTCTATGTCAAATAGTTTTTGAACTAGATTAATTTAAAGATTTCAAAATTTGTTAAAATTTTAAGATGTTCGACTTTTTGAAAATTTATAACTAAAAAAATAGAAGTCCAAAAAATTTGAAAACTTGTTTTTTTTTTAGTTTCCACCAGAAGAACAAATATAAAAAAAACAGTGGGTGTGTGTACTTACATATATACACGCATTAGAAGTTATACTTCTTTGGCGTGATTTTAAGACTAATTTTTAATTTCTACACAAATATTTTATTGGATTCTTTCTATTTTCGTGCGTTGGAAGGTGCAATCATTATGATGCCGACACGCTCAAGGCTGTCGGTTATACCGTATTCTGATCCTAACTAAAATCACCAACTAGTTGGGTCATTAGGCCTAATTACAATTATCTTAAGATGGGCTTAAGATGCCTCATGAAATTCTCTTAAGACTGGCTAATTTTCTACCAAAACGTAATGAATGTTAAGCTTAATATGCGTCGCAAAGCTGGATCAGCATTTATTTATCTGATAATACTACTGGTACTTCTAAGCCCAACTCACTTCTTTTTTGTTCATTTCCGCCTTAGCTTCTGATTGAGAAATTTAGCTTCTCCTCCACTTTAGTCAGTAGATCAAACGATCGTACCTTTATAGTCTAAGACGTTCGCTGCTCTTAGCCGTGCCTTTAGCTGTAGGTTACAGTGCAGCAGTTTGCTCGGCTAATCTCCGGCAATCCAAAAGGACATCGTCTGTGTCTTCTGTCACAATGAGGAATTCCAGGCGTTGCGTAGACTCATTTTGCCGGTATGCTCTCGTAACTCACCTGTGGGTTCATCGACCTTGTGTAGATTCATTCTACTTCCTTTGCCACTACTGAAATAAACGTCACTTCCAAATTCTGTTCACTTCCCTAGCTTCTTCTTTTAGTTGTTACTCAATTAAATTGAGTGGGTTAGGGTAATTGAAATATGATACGAAGAGTTTCATACTAAGTACATTAATGTATCGGCAAATACAGCATCAACGCTTCCAACGTTTGAGTGACAACACTCCGAACCTGTCCAAACACCATCGTTGGACGCTTGACATTGGACATTCGTAGTTCGAGTAGCGGCCACACAATGCGTTCTTCTATCAACGCTTCCAACGTTGGAAAGTGCTCATAGCATCGTTTAGAGCCGGCTTTAGCTGAAAACTAGGATATGTAATTTATTTCCCTCCATAGCCTTTGGGTAAAAATCTCCTCACCCATGGACATCGTGAACGGACTTTGGCTACGAATTTTCATATGCCCATATAATAATAAACTTAATAGCTAAAGGATTGGAGTTGCAATGCTTGCCCTCCATAGCCTCTACCCCTTCGCCTATATCGTCCGCAGGCCGTATCAGAACATCAAAATTGGGAGCGTGCAGCAAATTAGGGCATGAGATGAGAATGCAGCACGCTGCAATCAAAAGTATCTCAATTGGCGGAGGCTGGTAAAATGACAAGCAAAGCAGCGTCCTGCATGTTCATATCCAGTGGTATTCTCGTTGGCGAGTGACGTGAGTACGAGGAACGCGGTGGTATGAAACTGTCGATACCTACGCAAGTATCGAGGAGAATTTCACTTCACATGGCACCTTGCGACAATTAAATACGAATTTAGTCGATTTACTCGGCAGAAGTCGGTCAGATGGACTATGAGAACACAATTTAAGGTCGAAGTGACACATCTGTCACGTCACTCGACAACGAGAATAAGGCTGATCATGTCTTAAATTTGCAGTACGCTGCATATTTGAGGTTCTGATAGGGCCTCCAGCAAACCCATCGTAGCTACAGGCCTGGAAGCAGCCGGTGCCGATCCTACATTTGCTTGAATGGAGGACATTTCTCGTGTAATAACATAGTGGAGCCAAGTTTTTTAGTTCATTTTTGCAATAAAAAGTTGTAAAATATTGTATTTCATCACTTTTTTCTGCACCTGGATTACCAGTGATTAGTGTTTCAGTGATTGAATTAAAACAATTTCAAAAAATTGAGTGAACCAATATGTTTTAATGGTTTAATTGTGAAGGTGACCAATTTTGTTTACATTCGCTGTGGTTTTGTCGAGTTATTTTAGGGCAAAAATGTTGAATTTGTGGGGTTATTGAGTTAAAAGTGAATTTAAAGTGATTAAAGCTTGTTAAAGAATAATTTTTAAAAATATTAAAGCAGAAAAATGTGTAGGAAAAGGTTCAAAATTTTTGTTATTTATGTTGTTTGGTGGTACTTGCACTCATGTTTTAATAACTATTCCGTAATAATTTTTAACCGTTTTAAATTCACTTTTAATTTCATTACCACATAAATCCAGCATTTTTTCCCTAAATTAACACGAAAAAACCACCATGAATGTAAACAAAACTGGTCACCTTATCAATTTCATTCAATTTATTCACTCGGATCACTAACTAACTTATCACCGGTAATGCACGTGCAGTAAAAAATATGTTAAAATACAATATTTTGCCACTTTTTACAAGTTAAAAACTTGGCGAGTCCATGATATTACCAAAAATTACTCATAAAGATACGACAATGTAATCCTTTCTGTGCGAAGAAAAAGGAAAGTAAAAATACATAGAAAAATCCATCAACTTCTCTATTCATATACGCGCTCCGGAATGGCGAGAGGGCGGAGCAACGGCAAACTACACAAACACATGCAGAGCAGGAAGTACACGAAGATGGTACATGAATTCACACAAGCAAAATAAAAGTCCAGACGGCACAAAAAATTGCGGAGAAGAGAAATCAGTGCACATTTCTTTATTTACCCTCTTTTTCTTCGATTTTTGTTTTGTTTTTAAATTGAATTTTGTCTCGCTTGCACCTTGTCGAGTGATATATTCACTCGCAAGGGAGCTTATGGGAAATTTTGAGAGCGTCGTATCTTTGTGGGTAATTTTTGATATTACACTACGAGTTAGAGAAATTGCCTTCCATCCAGTAAAACCCCTCACCCACAAACAGCACACAATAAACACTACGAATCTTCCTATTGTTTCCGCCCTATGTCCCATGAGGGAAAAGGAGTTTAAAGAAGAAGATCTTCCTATGCCCACGAAAAACCAAACAAACGCTTAGCTGATGACTCGAACATGAAATTTATTTCCCTCCATAGCCTCAGCATAAAAACCCCCTCACCCATCGACATCGTGAATCGGCATCGGCTGCGAGTTTTCATAAATGCCCATAGTAATCACGGTATTCAGAAACAAGGTAATGTAAAAGACTATATACCGTATACGGTATTTTAGTGCTGATGTCACGTGGGGGACACTTCCCATATAAAATCGAAGCTGTTATTGTTGTTTCAGCATTACGGCTGACGTCACCAGGCGCCCATTTTTTACGGTATTCGAAGCTGCCGTCGCTTTTACATTACCTTCGTTTTCTGTATACCGTTCATAGTCCCAGTGCGCATGAAGAATGGAAGTTGAAGTGCTTGCCCTCCATTGCCTCCACCCCTTTGCCCATATCCTCCGTTGCGTTGCGAATTCGTCAAAATTCATTCTCATAATATTTTTCAAAACGCGCCTAAAGAAGTATAACTTCAAAAATTATATCAATCGGAGGTGGTGAGGACCAAACCATTGGTTGGTTTGATATGGAATGCCGGTTATAATATACTTTTTTTTTCATCTTCCAAACATTGTTTGCAGTTTACGAGTATATTTACGGGCTCAATATTTAACTGTTGATAAGGGGACTCTAAAACGGATAAATCCTGTAATTGCAGGTCCGAGACTGAATTGAACTGTCATACGTTTTCCCTGAAAATTGACTTGACATGAAGCCTTTCCTCATCTTCATTAATTGAAGAGTTTACAAATAACAAGGAAGGTATTGAACCTATTTTTAATTTATTTTTACCAAAACAATTACGATCGTATTGTAGTGAGCAGACGTACAATTTTTTATTGTGGGCGGGGATTTAACTTTACAGGCATTTATGAAAAGCACTTGTCCCAGATTTTGGAAATCGAAAGAATTTCAGATTTGGCTGAGCGCGATTATGCCCTTTGCAACTTTGGGGGATACAAACAACTCACCAGGCTGTGCGACTTTGTGGCATTTTTTATAAAAAATGTGTCCTAAAATCTACACCCACAATATACAACCTACAACAAAAGACTTACGTAAAGTCAAAACCCAACATTTTAAGCCAATAGCGAAAATTCAGATAAAATAAAATAAAGAATAATTACCTAAATTCGTTTCTAAAATCAATCGAGTTATAGTCCGGGCGCTGGAGCATTTCCAGTGGTTTTGGCGTGATGTAACGGACTTTTTTGGTGGAATCGGTCAGAAATGATATCCTCAACAATATTTAGGGGGTGCGCAAGCATGAAACTCCCAGGAAAACTTTTGGTAGCCCAAAAACTGAAAAGTTCACTAAAAATTCCCTGTTTTTTGGCCTTTCTTGTTAAATATCTCTTAACGAAGGCTTCTAGGCGAAAAATTTGTTGAGCATGTTTTGTTCGTTATTGAATTTGCTAAAACTTACCCTAAGGTGGATTTTCGAAATTTGAATTTTTGCATTGCAAAATAGCCGAAAACCGCGAAAAAAAGTACCTCACTTTAAAGTTAGCACAAGGAAAGGAGAGACCATTATCTTCCAATTTATTTTTGGAATTAGATAGTTAAAGGCATGATTAACTTATATCCAAAACCCGAACACGGTCGGTCAAATAGTTTTTGCATAATGAATTTTGCAATTAAGTGAATTTAAAAAGTTAAATTTGTTACTGCGCCAAAAGAAAAACTCCCATGGTGGTCCTGATTTTTTTACGTATGCTTTAAGACTCTCTTTACAATATCCAATCATTAAAATTCTGGTTTTTAAATTTTTTTTATGGTTTTTAATTTTTTTAAGATTTTTGGCAAAAAACTGCAACTAAGGCGTTTTTTCCACAAAAATTGCTAACTCGGCGACGCCAGGAATGCTAGGCGCGTTTCAAATTCGCTCGAAAAAGGACTCAGTTTCTATTGCACCAATTTAACTGCTTTTTTTTTATATTTCAAAAAGGAATCAAAAAGGTTTAATTTTACTGGATGAATCGATATGGACAATTTTTTTTCAGACTAGTAGAGGCCGAGTAGTTGCTTAGAGCGTGGTGTTAGTACAATTGTACAATACAAAGGATGTCATTGTGAGTTTCTAGACTAATATTCATTCAGCAGCAGAAGAGCCGGTTCTTCAAGTTAATCTAAACTGGTATTCTTTCATCGCGAGTAACTTCAGCGGGAAAACTAGCGAGGGGTTACTTTTGTAACCCAAGAATTCTTTAATGATTTGTGTAACGCCCTGTAATCGAAAAACTCTATTGGAAATTTAGGAAATTGGAAGTCTTTACATTGTAATGGCTAGGTAAGCAACTAGCTAATGACTTGTGGAATATATTAGTTGGAGATGTAATGTACTTTTATTATTCTTTGTCTTTGTTTTGTCGAAGCCTCTTTTCTTGAGTTTATTCCGACAAAGTGCAGTCAAAAAGATTTCTTGCTGGTAAAATCCTCACCAAATGTAGCAGAAATGGAATGGTAATTTCGGAAAGCAATACTGAAAAGAGTAGCAGTAATTTATCCTGCATACCTTACATGGTAATATATGTATTCAATTAATACATTTCACCTCTGAAATAAGTCTTCGTCTATAATGCCTACGATATGTACTTACCACCCTAGGACTCCCTATGTAAAAGTAACCAGCTTATTATCACCTCGCAAACCTAGTCATTACATTTCCCGCTGGGACTTACTTAACTTTACACGGAAATATCGATGTTCGTGTCGATAAAATATACTTGCAGACCGCGAGTAAGAGTAGGCGAAAGCGAATAAAGTATAGTATGCTTTAAGTCAAGCCGAAATTTTCTCGTGAGCAGGTTAATACAGTTCGCTTACGCTAATTCCTAAAATACCGGTTCAACTACTGCGGAAGAAATACTGCTGTAGATTGGGGAATTCACTTCAGTAAGTACTATTTTATTTTTATACAACTTCAAATATAAGGTCGACATTATAAACTAAGGTCCGATATACCGCTCATTAAATAAAATAGCACTTGAGATCGTAAAAATCTTCGTGGCACGACTCGTTTACAATGAAAGGGTCTTCTTGCTTTTTTGCAGCTCGAATTGGGCAATTTAAACTGAGGTTTTACATGTCGTTCAATGAGTGAATGGGCCTAATCACCCTCATTCTGGGTGTGCCCTTTGATAAAAAAAATTATGGGTTAATTATTTTATGCCAAGGCATCGTACTGCGTATGACTGAGCGATGACCGTTTGACTCGTCCCAAACATACCATTCACAGCATTGCATTGCAACTAGGACTTAAATGCAATAAAGTTACAAACGAACTTTTGATTTAAAAATAATCATTACGTTGTCATTATAAGAAATACGTAGGTACCTACCCCATACTTTTAGAGGGTCTTGCATTTTCGTCGACATTTATGATACAGGCTCATATTCTATGTCTACTACTACCTACTATGTTGGTTGGCTGTTGTCCTTTAGAGCCATTTTACAAAATAATTTCCCACGGAGAATCACAGTTGAGAGCAAAAGAGGAACAAGAATCATAACAAGTTCAGTTGGTTTTTCGTTAATAGTTAAAAATAGTGATGTACAAAAATGGTCATTCAGTTTTCTCTTCCAAGCTTCTCGCCCACTGGCTAGACTCCTCCAATTTCGTACGCCCAACAGGTGTTCAGCGTCTGTATCTACGGCAGCTTTTCCTCGGCCATCCTGCTGCCACCGATTATGATTCCCTTATATATTTTCTTCACTGGTCTATTTTCCTGCATTCGCGTCCTGCCCGTCGTAGTCTATTTATTTTGATGTTGTTGACGATGTCTATTTCTTTGTAGATTTGGTACAGTTCGTCATTGTATCAGATTTTCCACATACCGTTTACGTTTAATGGTCCAATAATGTGTCTTAAGATTTTTCTGTCAAAGGCTCCTAATTAGTTTGCGACTTCAGGCCTTATAAGAGATTTGTATAGTTCACATTTAGTTTTCCTGTATAACAATCTTGATTGAAGTACTTTACGCAGTGAATAAAAACTTTGATTGCCCTTTTGTATTCTGCTTTTAACTTCCTCCAGCTCGTCGTTTGTTGACGACACTATTGTTTCTAGGTATTTAAAGCTGTTCCCTACCTCCATATTGGTCTCGAAGTCTTGTCTTCGGCTTGTACATTAAGCAAAACCAAGAATAAGACTACCACTTAGCCATGCTCGCAAGACCAAGACCAAGGCTTAGCCGTGCTCGCAAGACTAAGGCCAAGACTATATTAGTTTTGTCTAGTTCACTAGTTATGAAGATTTTAATTTTGAAGTTTTGGATTAATTTTAAATGTTTTAACGTTCCGTGCAGCAAGCCGCACCACGTCCGAGCTAGTAACAACAAAAAAAGTCAAACAAAATTCGGTAATTTTTCTAATTTGTTTAAGAAATTATGTTTAACAATATTTTATTGAAAGTTGTGCTCAATAGAAACTGAGTCCTTTTTCGAGCGAATTTGAAACGCGCCTAGCAATTCCTGGCGTCGCCGAGTTAGCAATTTTTGTGGAAAAAACGCCTTAGTTGCAGTTTTTTGCCAAAAATCTTAAAAAAATTAAAAACCATAAAAAAAATTTAAAAACCAGAATTTTAATGATTGGATATTGTAAAGAGAGTCTTAAAGCATACGTAAAAAAATCAGGACCACCATGGGAGTTTTTCTTTTGGCGCAGTAACAAATTTAACTTTTTAAATTCACTTAATTGCAAAATTCATTATGCAAAAACTATTTGACCGACCGTGTTCGGGTTTTGGATATAAGTTAATCATGCCTTTAACTATCTAATTCCAAAAATAAATTGGAAGATAATGGTCTCTCCTTTCCTTGTGCTAACTTTAAAGTGAGGTACTTTTTTTCGCGGTTTTCGGCTATTTTGCAATGCAAAAATTCAAATTTCGAAAATCCACCTTATAGCCTTATGACACTGGCTTTTTCGTAGGCTGAAAATGCTGCCTTGGCTAGGCTGAAAATGACGAAATCTGTTATACTGTGTGACAGAGATAGCATGTGAGAGTAAGAACGATTATCTGATTATTATAACAGATAGTTGTGAATCTAGAAGAAACCCGTGGGGAAATAATTAAAATATTTAAATTTATTATGATTTAAATTAAATTAATTTAAATTTATTGCACAGTAGAACACCGATTATCCGAATTAATTGGGGGTTAGGGCAATTCGGATAATCAAAAATTCGGATAGTTGGATATAGATTGGAAATATGGACCGATAGAATTTCTAAAGTTTGTTTTTTGTTTTGCAATTAGTGAGCTTACTTCCTGGAGACACTTTTCAAATTGCTGTGGCATCCTCCTCAAAACCTTCTGGTACAACCTGCTGCCCACTTCCTCTATTTCCTTTAATAATTTATGGAAAAAATCTTCCGATTCTCTGAAAAGAAGCCACAATGGGGAGTTCTTTCACGTTTTTTTGTTTTTCTTCGCAGTTGGTGTATAAAATACACTTTTTGCCTAAACATTAAATAGGCAATTAAAATCCTATATTTCTATCCATTATTATTATATTTATTTTTATATAATATTGTCACTTTAATTTATTGTTATTCACACTTCGCCACACTCTTTTAAATATATAATTTTTATCACTTCAATTATAAAATGAATGGTAAATGTTTAGAATTGGGGCTCCAGAGTAAAACAATAGCTCCAATTTGAAGATATATTCAAAAATATTTCAACAACTTCAAATATCGACATCTCGAAAACTAAGTAAAATATCAAAAAAAATTATTATTTTCAAAATTCAGATTCCCCCAATTCGCTACCCGCGCCCTTCTGTTGTAATAAGAAAAATATGTTTCCCACTCCATGAAATTACTTTGGGCAATCAAAAAACCCACTAAAAACCTCAAAAATTTACCCTTCAATTAATTACATATTATTTATTATTAATAAATAATTATTATCACTTAAATTATATTTGTTGTCACTTCAATTTATTTTTATTCTCACTCACTGTTATAAAAAGTCTAGAGATGCAGCAAACTGTTATAAAAAGCATAGAAAAAAGAACATGAATTTCATTCTTTTCCTATGCTTTTTATAACAGTTTTCTAGACTTTTTATAACACTTAAAATTCAGCCAAGAACAGTCTGAGTATATTCCTCTCACTCTTACATACGGGAAAATCGCCTTTGAATTTTTTCTTTCAGTTTTCAGCCTAGCCAAGGCAGTATTTTCAGCCTACGATGAAGCCAGTGTCATAAGGCTATTAGGGTAAGTTTTAGCAAATTCAATAACGAACAAAACATGCTCAACAAATTTTTCGCCTAGAAGCCTTCGTTAAGAGATATTTAACAAGAAAGGCCAAAAAACAGGGAATTTTTAGTGAACTTTTCAGTTTTTGGGCTACCAAAAGTTTTCCTGGGAGTTTCATGCTTGCGCACCCCCTAAATATTGTTGAGGATATCATTTCTGACCGATTCCACCAAAAAAGTCCGTTACATCACGCCATAACCAAAAGTAATAGCTTTCACTGCTCTAGCGCCTGGACTATTAGTCAATACCGAAATACCAGCAAATAAAAAAAAAGTCGTAAACCTCAACCAAGTACCTATTTTAAAAATATCGCAAACCCTCTCACCAAGAATTTGAAATCAAGTGAAATTGATAGTGGAATCTCAGACAGTCATTAAAAAATACACTGAATGTTCTAAGAAATAGTTAAAATACAAAGCATCGGGAAAATCCTTAAAAGGAGCGCTAGAGGCAAACGTTTGAAAGGTGACAATGTTGCGAGAAACATTCTGTTGTCAGTTCCTTTCCTTGCCCCCCTAAAATTCTAGCTTCCTTATCCACAAACTCACCGCATGGCTTGTGCTGCGGACCATGACCACGTTCGCCTCCTTGTGTTGCTGGAAATTCTAATATGTTGCATGTTGCTAAGGTGGAGGCAATCTCAGAGGTCTGCCGGGGCGAAAAGCGGGTTTTTTATTCTAGCTGTCGCATCTTTATACGGAGTATTATGTTATCTCTGCCTGTACCTACTACCAGATGGTAAAAGACCATTTGGCAAACCACGGTCAAGGTGGGAAGACAATGTTAAGGCCATGCAGCAAAACTGTCTAACACAAAAAATTGAAGGCAAGCTGCGTAGCAGAGGGACTTTAGTAGCGAGTCTGCTCTGATAACTTTGAGTTTAGCTAACAGGAATGAGTGCCATCCTCAATCAAAAGTCTTGGAGATCCACGCTAGACTTGCCAAATCCATTCAAACTTCGTTTGAGGTGTTCTGTAAGGAAAACTACCAGCCATACTCTCTGTCGTTTATAAGTTGGTTGGATTCTAGATGTCCCATAAGCTTATTGTTGATTATCGTCTGCATGGTTTTAGAGAGAATAGAAATAATTGCTATTGGGCGGTAATTAGAGAGAAGGCTGGAGTCACCATTTTTGGCGCGGGCTGAACGTGGGAAAGTTTGCAAGAGTCTGGGTAAACTCCGGAGAAACACCTATGATAGGGCGCAAAGCTTGCGCTGAGGTTTAGCCAAAGGTGAGCCGCTTTTTTTTAAAAGGCCCCTATCCTATCCTTTATACTATCTGGTCTAGTGGATTTGCTGGCATCGAGCTTCTTGAGGCACCTGTTCTACCTCGCGAATCTTGAAGAATACCCTGTACATTGAATGAGTGTTTCGCTCGAGAAGAGGGAGTAGCGTTTCAGTTTCGGTAAATAAGAATTTGAGGCGAACAGCGATTCTAATGAATCAGCCTTGGATTTGCTGTTTGTTATCACCTTCTCATCAAAGTTAGATGTGTGGTATATGTAGTGAAATTCTTCTTGATGGAACTTACCAAGGACCACAAGTTTTTGCTACCAGAGGTTGCATTAAGGAATTTACTTTTCACATAAATGAAGTTTGACATTCCTGATGGAAAATTCCGGAGACTCTACATTGACGAGATCTACGAGCGCTATGGCGGCATAGATGTTGTGAAGAAAATAAAGCTCGGTAGGCTCTGGTGGGCAAGACATGTAGCTCTGAGTGAAGATGTGCCTGCTCGGAAAGTTCCCTGCGCTAAGACCTATGGGGTGCGACAGCGAGAGAGACCCAATCTCCGCCGGAAAGATGGCGTAGACCAGGACACTCAGAGCTTAGGGATGCCAAACTGGATGACCACGGGTCATAATCAGCACCGGTGGAGAGAACAGTTGCGAGCGGTCAGGACGGGATCCCGGTTGTAGAGCCGTTAAAAAAGAAGAAGATGATTCTACAGCAATTTCTTAGTTTTATATTCTCTAGATGGGGCTATTCACTCGGGAAGCTCTTGTACACTCGGAAGGCGGCTTCTTTATTTCGGTATGATACTGGTGATGCGGATAGCAGAAGAGTTGATGTTTTTGTTTCGGAAACACAAGTCCCAGTCAGTGGATTCGAATAATTTAATAAACCCAAGCTAATTGGCTTTCAAGTAATAACTGGATCAAAGAGATAGGTTGTAGGATGATCCACAATTTGATGTAAATTATTGGTATCGGCAAAGAGCTTGACGTCCTAGACAGAAGCACCTTTGCCATTTGAGTAAGTCAGTCAGTTTACATTGTGAATATTGAAATCACCCGCAACGATGATTTCCTATTCAGGATTGGACTAAGTATAAATTGTATCAAATGATGAAGTTTAGGCTTCGTTACTTATGTTAGCGGGAAGCAGGAAGCGCATATGCATGCCTGTCTCGTATATGGAGATCAACGGAGATTTCAAGTAGCACCAAATTGTGGCTGTTCAACTCCAACGTTAAGGCAGTTATTTTGTACGGTACGAAATATGGAAAGTCACTCATTCCATCAACAGATCTGTACGTCATTTTCTGAAAATCAGCTGGCAAGATAGGCGGGGCGTTTTCTGAGAGTCGAATCACTCACATGACATTTGCATGACTGTTGCATCTCGACTAAAAACTTCCAGTTAAACAGAGGGAGTTATCATTCCACTCTGGGAATGCCCATGAAACTCATGGTTGGCAATTTTATTCGAGAGATGTCTCTCAAGTCGACTTGGGGAATACCATTCAATGTCACATGACTCTCACAATAAGGCCAATAAGGCAATGTCACATGACTCTCACAATAAGGCCAATAAGGCAATGTCACATGACTCTCACAATAAGTCCTGGCCAAGAAACGATATACGATCCAATCAGGCGAAGGAAAAGGAATTGGATTGGCCACATCTTGCAAGGCGAAAACTAGAATCTTGACTGGAATCCGCAAGGAACCCGTCGAGTCGGTAGACCTAGAACAAAGTGGAGAAGAACCCTATTAGCAGAGGCCGCAACAAATAGGGAATCCTGGTCAGAGCTGAGAGGTGTCGCGCAAAACAGAGTACGCTTGAGGGCAGGTGCGTAATGCAGCGGTGGACAACGGTAAATTTGTAGATGTTTATGTAAGAAGCGCAAGAGTTGACGACTGCGCCAAATCTGCCCCAAGCTTTCAATACTAAGTCTGGCTTTATGTTGGCTTCTCAAATTTAGCTAGGTTTTAGTGTGCAAGTAGTTGCCCTGGACTGCTCCAATAATGCCAGGTTTCAAGTCAGTTTTAGTTTTGAATAGTCATGATTTTTTTACTGTTTGCTAAATCTTGTCGTCTAAAAGAAACGAATTAAGTATCAAAGCTCAAAGGAACACGATAGACTTAAAAACCCAGATTTCATCTCCAACTTTGATATACACAAAATGTTTTTTCCGTCGCTGTTGTCTGTCTGTAAATTATTCAAATTCTCATTATTCATTTAAACTCCTCCTTTATGATGAGATGTTAATTATGTTAGAGCACAAACTACATTAAAACAGAATCGAATAACCGACATTTTGCATACATATTTTGAAACCTATCCAACGACGTGCATAAATATGCTAAAGGGAAATTCACCCCCGAAAATTCAAGCAACAATTATCACTGCATGCCTGCGTCGTCGTCCTTAGCAGGTTTCCCTCCAGTATATCCTCTTTTCTTGTATGTTGGTGGAGTATGTAGGTTATATGAAGTGCGCCTAGGAAATTCAGAAACTCATGAATAGAAATGACTTGACACAAAAGTGTTGTTGGTGTGACAAATAAGTCTTAGCCTTAGAGCAGGCAACGCAGGGACAACGGGGGGGGGGGCTTCCCACATGCATACATATGTAGCTGTATATATGTATGTATAAGCGAGTATGTTCCCCGCCGCCATTGAGAAGCACACTTCAACAGCTCTCTCAACTTCAGGACCTCCCTTGAAGGTTTCACAGGACTCCTCTGAGCCGGAAACGAAGTCATAAATTCATAATTTGATATGCTAAGCAGAGGGCGCATTTACAAAGCATTTAGACTTCATTACCATAAGGTGCTAAAAGCGATTATCAAGTTAATAATTCCAGGACCTTTTCGGATTGTTTTATTGACGAGGACGAACTGGAGAGAAAGAGAGATGTGAGCATGTAACTGATATCAAATTCGTTTTTGGGTGGCCTATGATGGGCCTTAAAGTGATCCCTCGATGTAAATATGCACATATAACGGGCTTGGGGGTAGTTTGTAATCATTTGATGTACTTTATGGTCTGGAAATCAAAACAGAACCGGCGCCCAATACATAATATAAGCCCATCGAGAGGAAATTGAATTGGATGGGATCAACGAACCTTCGGATGATTATACTGTATATATGTATGTACCACCCAGTTAGTCCCTATCCCCGCTCGGATTTTATCAACAAGCTCTTGTTTACAAAATTCCATCGTCCTTAATTAGTATTTCAAATTCAAGAGGCACTCAGACGCGTAATTACTTCGTTATCTTGAAAACCAATCGTCAAAATTCTGAAGAATTTCCCTTTTTTTCGAAAACAAATTTTTCCTTTATACCGTTTTGAAATTACAATTGCTCTTCCGCAAGGATAAATTCGTCCTTTTTTATCGCTTCTTTTTGACAAAAAAGACTTTAAAAGTCAAGATGAAGGCAGGAAAACCTGGGAAAAAGTAGTCAAACTGAGCAAGTTTCCAAGTTGTTAAAAGTTTCTTGAAAGTTTTTCTGTTTTTTTTTATTTTTTCCGACTTCACAATATCAAGGACTAAATAAATACTTATATAAATAAAAAAAGAAGCAAAGTCCAAGTCCTTTGACTAGAAAGGAGTCAATAGAGGAGAAACTTTAACAAGTTTACAATTTTTTTATCTTCTCCTCATCAAGCATTATTAAATGATTAAAAACTCTTCAAAAGTAGAAGAAGAAGAAGAAGAAGAAGAGAAGGACGAGATAAAAAGAAATTTTAGAAGTTTTTTCGTCAAGTTGCCAACAATGCGCTGATGACGATGACTATGGCGAATTTTTGAATAAATTTTTATTCTTTTCGGCCATCAAAGGTGACTTTTAAAGTGGGATGAATTGATATAAATTTTTCGGTGTCATGATCTCATTGGTGGTGATAAGTGAGAAAGTTGCACTTTGCTTGATTTATGCTAGGATAACGCTTGTATTTTTCATGGTAAAGTTTTGAGAATAGTTGAAAGGTTGAAAATTTGGGTTTTAAATTCTTTCAAGGTTCAATTTCATTTTTATATTTTTTTTTCTCGAGTAGAATTAGTTTTTTGTAATAATAAAGCGTCGCTAGTCGTGCTTTGTCAACCACTAGTGAAATTGCCCATAAAACTACCTCCTCCACTAACCCTACCTTCTCCTCCAGCTACTGGCTGACAAATGCTGTCGCTAGCTGGAGTTTTGGGAAGGGTCCAAACTCAAAGTAATCGAGGACCTTCCCAAATTCAAGCGGATCGATTTTTGGGTTCCTAATGATGTTAGGGAACCGGATCAGGTGCTCCGCAGGCTGGAAATTTAGAACGATCCAACTGAGGTGAACTCTTGGCAAGTGATGGGTAGGAAGGTAGACCAGAACGGTCAAACTCTTGCCCTCAGCATTGACGAGAGGTCGCTCATGCAGCTTAAAGAGCAGGCCAGGTCCCTATTCTACGGCTTCGAATCGAATCAGAAGTCAAGGAGATTGGCTCAAAAAAGGAGACTCCTGCTGGCTGCTCAGCAGCAAGAACAACCCCAGGATGAGAGTGGTACTGTGCAGCCTGCAACACAGTAGGGCAGTCTCGGCAGGCCTTTGCAGGGTGCTACCCAAGCTATTGACGTGGCTCTTGTCATGGAGCCATTGGTAAGTATCGGTGCTATGTAAGGCTTGCAAGCAGCCGGCTACAGCATTGCATTTAGTGATATGGACGCAACCCTCGGACCTGTGTAGTTTACAATAAAAACACCAACTGCTTTCCTCTCACAGATAACTCGTCGAGAGACCTGGCAGTGGTAAAGATACAGATTAACAGGGGGCAGCAAGAGCATGATTATCTTATGCTTGGCATACCTCCCCTACGACTCCAGGGACCCACCACCATCCAAAGAATTGAAGGATATTGTGGTTGAATCTAACAGGTGCGGTCTGCAGATCATCGTAGGATGTGATATGAACGCCCATCGTGATGCCTGGGGCAGTACTGGAGTGAACAAGAGGGGTGAACACCTTTTTGATTACCTCTTAACTACTAACCTGGACATATTAAATCGCGGCGCGGATTCTACCTTCGACAACGGTAGGAGACGTGAGGTTATAGACATCACGCTAGCCCCTCAACACGTTGCCACTTACGTGAGTGACTAGCGGGTCTCAGATGAGCCATCGTGCTCAGACCATAGACACATTTACATAGCATAATGTCAATCCAGTTGCAGAAAGTCCTACTTAAACTCCGTCAACTTAGAGCCCCAGCTATAGTATCAAAGCATGTATTGTCAAGGGCTCCCGAAATATCAAGGAAGGCCGTTAGCACAACTCCTTTGCACCAGATTGTACAGTGCTGTTTCAGTGGACTTGTCCGCTTAGTACGCATGCTGATAGGAGTTTAGTGGTTGGCGTTGAAGATAAGTTTCGCTTATCGCCCGGTCGACAATTTTCTCCATTGTCTTCAAGGCAAAAGACGAGAGACTTGTCGGCTAGAAAGATTTAGCTTAGGTGTAGTCCGAACGCCCTGGCGGTATAAATGTTATGTTGGCGTTCCACCAGGCAGATGGGATGTAACCATGTGCGAAGGAAGCCCTGAATATTTTGCATAATAACGGAGTGACTAGGTCGCAGCCCTCCTTTAGCAGAATGGGATAGATTCCGTCTGCTCCAGAGGACTTGTATGGTTTGAACGATCTAATCGCCTCCCTAATTGCTTCGTAGTTAAACACGGTGTTTGCTTTTGTCTAGGCAGTTTTGGCTACTTTAGAAAGTGGGTCTGTTGGCTGCCCAGCAGGAATTGTGTTCCCATTGCAATAAATGGTTGTGCCTAGACTGTGTGAAAGAGCTATCAGTTCTCCTCATAGATCCAAGATCTCCCGATAAGCCCTTTAATAAAGCTTTGTGGATTTTTGCTGAGCCTCGAATGTCTTCGACACTCTTGCAGAAATTCCTCCAGCTATTTATTTTTGCTCGTCTGATCTAGGTGGTCTGTTATATGTGGTTAGCGAGCTTTCATAACTCTTACAGGCTGCCGCTTTTCTTGGCTGCGTTGAAAAGTTTCCTCGTAACGGATTTCAACTTGGAGAGCTCGTTATTCCACCATAGCAGTTGTAAGCAGCAGTAACTGCCTCCGTAAGGAAGTCCGCGAATACCCTTCAATACGCTTTAATACCCTACTGAGTTCGCCCCGAAAGTCTGTACAGTTCGCATCTCAAGGATTCCTATATTCAATCAATCTTTCCAAAGACTCACCCATCATTAAGTGAATGTGTTTGTGGTCTGAGCACGATGGCTCGTCTGAGTCCCGGCAGCCACTCCCGTAATTGGCAACGTGTTGAGTGGCCTCACGTCTTCTACCGTTGTCGAAGGTAGGATCAGTGCCGCGATCTTCATCATTGCCAAATCTCTCGACGTTTTATCTGTGTGAGGAAAGCAGTAGTGCAGTAGTGCAAACTATACAGGTCCAATGGTATCCGCTCACATTACTGCATGCACCTTAAATGCTTTTGAAGAAGCATAAAAAAGTATATCTACTCCCATGCATTGACATGCAAGGTTACAAACCATAAGGAACTGATATTGGAGAGGCCAAGCCTTTCAAGGTGCGCCCAACATGACTACTGTAGCACTCCAATTACTGCTGGGATCTTAGTCTTAGTCTACCTCTTCTAGTATCTGGCTGTGTTGCTTTCAAGTTGGCCTCTTCTTTTTTGGTGCATTATTGGGTCCAAAAGTACCGCACCTACTTACTTGGCCTATTGTTCTACACTCTTATACCTCATAATTAAAGGCCAGACCGCTTGAACAGGCTCGGCAGGCTTCCTAGTCGCTTGTCGCTTGGACCTGACTGTTGGGGTTATCGCACAAAACACGAAGCGCAAAATTGCCTTCTCCGTCCTCCGCCCTATCTATCCTCCATCAGTGGTTGTTCAGGGCGCAGTATTCCGTAAGCAAGCCAACAAGTGTCCTGCTATCAACCTAACAAATGTAACCAAAGAGTGTCCTGGCGCTATCGGGCCCCGGTATTTCCTTAGCTAAGTTAAGAGGCTACAATCAAGTCAAAAGTGTTCTGCGACACTATCGTCTATTCTAGACTTCGAACTTACCCTGTCATTCTTTCTCCTAAAGCAATGGCAAGCCTAAAGCAACTGCTGATGGCAATGTTGAGCTTGAGAATAATTCCAGCGCTTTTGAGAGGCAAGGCTGATACTCTCACACTCTCTCTCAGAGTGAAATTTCTGGGTCTAAACATACACCCAAAATTCAACTAGAGGTCGAGCATCCAGAAAAGGGTAAAGAAAGCCTGCATAGCCTTTATGATTGTCATGGCCGCCAGGGACGGCTCTGTGGAAATACACAGTTATGGTACGTCCAATTCTTAAGGACGGCTCGATGGTGTGGTGTCCAGGGCTGGTGACGTGGCCAGTACAGCAGGGCCTATAGTGTTAAAAAGTTGGGAAGGGCAAAAAGGAGACCAACAATAGGGTCATAGGGGACACAAGATCATTCCACACGAATGCCCTTGATGTTTTCTTCTACCTGCTCCTTCACGACCTGCGCATTGAACCCCTAGCCTAGTGCAGTGCCCGCACCTCAGAAAGCTACAGTCATAGCAACATGTTGGATCTGCAATCCAAGGGTATAGCTGCTGCAACCGCTACCTTCCGCTCGGTCGAACTCTAGGAAGGACCTCTCCGTCGAAATACCCTCATAGCATCAAGAGGCGAATGGGGAAACGGAGACTCCTGAAGAAATTTGATCTACAGATGTTCACCGGCGTCTCCAAAATATGAGAGGGCGTCGCGGCAGATGCCTGGCGTAGAACCCCTAGGAGTTTACTGTCCTGCTCCCGACACCCTTCAGTGCATGCTAGTATCTTTCAAGCGGAGGTGCTGGTGATACTGATTGCTTTGCAGGCAATAAACCTCAAACCTACATATGAATGTAGCATTGAAATTTTCATAGATAGCCAAGCCTCTATAAGAGCTCTAGATTGATGTTACACTCCAAGATAGTGGAACGATGCAAAGTTGTGCCAAGCTCATGCTCGGTACAAAGTATTACACAAAAGCAGATTATGGGAATAACCTGCTGAAAAAAATACTTTATTTAAACTCCTGTACTTTTCCAGCAACTATGATAAAGCACTCCAAAAATATTCGGCTGATACCCAAACATATATATTTCACAATCTATTTTTTTCCTGTTTGAATTATTTTATAGTACCGCGAAATGTGCACTTTTGACAACTTTCCCAAAAATACAACCAACCGATACTGCTAAAATTCCCCCCTACAGATGACAACGGAAATGTGTCGAACCATCACAGCACGAAAAAATAACATCAAACATGACGGTGGGGAGGAGTCCCTTTTAAAAAATAATAATAATAAAAAATACCACTCTAAAAAATTGCATGCATCCAGAGAAAAGGTGTGAAATATATTGTAGCATAAAAGCCAAAAAATAGTGATGAATTCAGAGGAAACATTGAAATATAAATTCGACTCGAGTAATTTGTTTGTTTGTTCTCATTGTTGCCTTTATTAATGTACTTATGATAATTAAAATTTAATAGGGATCCTAGAAGGGTTGAATGAAATTTAAAAATTAAAATGCAAGATGTACATATGTATGTATTATACATATATGTAATTATATTAAAAACTAGCTGACCAGACAGTCGTGGTCCTGCAAAATTATACAAAAATATATATGGATAGAAAATCGATTATTTTAATAAGGATTCAATGTTGAGACCAGGTTGCAGAGCACCCTTATTGGAATATTACAAGCACTTTAATAAATTAAGTAATGCATTTATCGCAACCCTTGGTAATGAAAGAATTTTTTTGCCTTTCAATTCGGAGAGAAAACGAATAGCGCTAATGGTTTACCTAGTTTCGAGCACGCCACTTACAACTGCCCACATGGGGAAAACATGACAATGGTCCATTACTCGTTCATGCAAACGTCAGTAAATCCATTATTCGTGATTGATGGAAATCAAAATATTCAGATAATTGCATCAGTCATCCCCTTATACCGGAGGCAGACTAGTACCCTTAACCCGGATTACAACGTCTAAATGACGTAGAACCATATAAATAATATGCAAATAAAATGGAGTCCACGTCATTCTGAGGTCAAAATCCAGATTAAGGGAGCTAGTCTGTCGAGCGTATTAGATGGTAGGTTGTCGTTAGTCGTCCTCTAATATATTCCTATGTATGTTCCCTCTTTTTTTACCTTTCTTGATAAACATCTCTTAACGAAGTTAATCATAAGAGACAACAGCAATTTAATGATTGAATTTTATAAAGTGAGTTTTAGAGCATAGGTAATTAGGACCACCATGGTAATTAGGACCACCATGGGAGATTTTTTAGGCGCTGCAAACAATTTAATTTTTTAAATACACTTAATTGCAAAATACTAGTCTAGAAGTAAGCTTGACCTGCAAATAGTAAAAGAATATGAAAGGTTAAGGGTAGTCTGGTGGGTGCATAAGGAGGAGGCAAAAAGAGGCTCTTGGATGTTACATGAGTTCACCTTTTTTTACCAGCCGTGTGAGTCACAACCGTCAGGGCTAGTGAGACATTCTTTTTGGACTTTTATGCCTCTTGAAACAAGTGAATCCCACTAACCAGCCGACAAAGGCAGACACCAACAGTACAAGACTACCAAGTGAACAAGGAAATGCACCGACGCTAAGTGAAGACCCGACCTAAGCGAAAACCTATTATTAACTGGTTAAGCCGGCGGGATGCCTTATTAGGGCTACCTTTGTGTGCATAACTTTAAAGTGAGGTGCGGTTTTCACAGTCTTCGACTATTTTGCAATGAAAAAATTCAAACTTCAGAAATCTAAACAACGTTAAGTTTTATCAAATCTAATGACGAACAAAACTTGTCCAACAAACATTTCGTCTAGAAGCCTTCATCTCTTAAAGAATCTATCAAGAAACGTAAAAACACAAAGAATTTGGACTGCAATAAATTTTCTAGGTATTTTCATTTTTGCGCACCCACTAGATATTGTTGAAGATGCCATTTCTGACCAATTCCCCCAAAAAAGTCCGTTACATCACGACAAAACCACTGGAAGTGCTCCAGCGCCTGGACCACTATAGATTTCAACGTCTAGTTGTGGATCTCAGCGTTAAATTCAAGTTCAGGATTCGCTGTTGTTATACGCAATGCAAATGTCTTCAGCCAACAACATTTCGTACTGATCTGAGAGTCATTGCACACCAGGGTCCAGAAAGTTCGATTTTCGAAAACGATTTCGAGTGTGAAATGGAACTTTTTGCTCAAGGTAGTAGAAAACGATTTTTTTTCATATAAAAACACCATCGAAATTTGCGAATTTTCCCGTGTATTTTTCAAATAATTTCCTTCCTTGTCTTAACAATTTGGAACATATCCAAAAAAAACTAGTGGGATGTTGTGCCTAGAGACTAGCCACTAATTACGCTTTTTCATGGTATTATTTCTGTTGATAAAACACTTCAGATTGGATGACAATATATTAAGTGGAGATTGATCCGCACTCACTTCCAACCCGCCGGATCTGGGAATCGAGGCCAATAATTCGAATGTGTCAAATTGAAAAAAAAAAAAAAAGCACATCACACATGTAAACACTATAGAAAACGAATTTGACTCTTTCGCACCCCGACCTAGCGCCTTCCCATTACTCCAAACACTAACTTGTAGGAATGTGGCAATAAACCTATTTATTCATGCTTTCATAAAAAGGTACATTCCAATGCAAGATATGTATAAACTTTAGAAGGAAGTAAACAACTGATTTATGACAACAGATTTTCTATTTTTTATGAAATGTATTTTGTATATTTTATGGAAATTGATAATCATAGGTAAAACGAAGAGTAATGTAATATTGCCATAGATGGTGTTCACTATTCTTTGTCATAGATGGGGTGCAATTAAAATATATCAATTCTCTCAAATTCTTGGCGGGCAATTATTGTATAATTCTTTCAGCAGCAAGTTGAGTTGTGTTATGCATTCGGAATAGACGTGTCTTTTGTAGCTCCCGGTTATTTTTAAAGTTTTCCTGTGCTTTCCAGCGTAATAAAATTTTCTAAGCTTTCTAATCAGCTAACCCGTGAGTTTTATTCCTTGCTCGGTTTGATCTCCTTAATTTCCACAAATTGTAAGGTGTTTTTTTTTTTTTTTTATTACGTGAATAATGTCGAAAAGGAATCAACCGAAGCCCAGAACTAGAGGTTTCATCGAAAATGAAGGGAGTTCATCCGCTACGAAGAGTACGCCTGTGCTTCAACACTCGAACCGGAATGATGACAGTATTAGCGGGACACCCCGATCATCGTCAATCGCAGCCTCGGATCACAGCCTTGAGCTCATGGAGAAGAGGTTGCTGCTCAACCTTAACCGAATGTTGGATGAGCGGTTCTCTGCTTTTCAAGAGCAATTCACTACTCTTCAGGACCACATTAAACTCTTAGAGACCCGCCTAAGCACACGAATTGATGAAGTATGCAGTGCCTTGAACAGTCAAGTGGGTAAGCTACGAGACGAGGTCGAGACTGTGCAGCACGACGTTGCAGTAGTCTCCAATGAACTCGAGGACTTACGCCGGCAATCTCGACTGCAGGACGTGGTGATTCGTGGCATACCCATGACCGACGACGGGCTTAGCCCAAAACAAATTTTAAATGCAGTCGCCACCACCATCGGACACGAACTATCGCCTTACGTTAGCGTGTTCCGACCACAGCAGCGCCAGCCCAACAGTACGAAGAAGACTGGCTCGCTGCTGGTGGTCAAATTCTCATCACCCTACGAGCAGCAGGAATTCTTGCAGAAGAGGCGTCAACATGGTGCTCTTACGCTGAAGGAGCTCAATTTAGGTTTTGCCTCTGACAGCCAGATATATTTTAATGAAAGTCTGACGTCAAAAAACAACGACATATTCCATACGGCGAGAAAGCTGCTGAAGAAGAAATTGGTGACTGCAGTATTCACGCGTCGAGGCTTTGTCTACGTGCAGCTGGACAGAAATAAACAGCCACAAAAATTTGTTTCTGCTCTCGATCTTAATGAGATCATCGGGACAGCTACCAGTGCAGAATGAAAATTTTGGAGCAGCCTACCAACACCAAGGAGCATAAACAAGATCGATGTTTGTTTTTTTAAAGTCATTTTTTATTTTCTTCTATTTTTCATTTGCTTTTTCTTTTTTATTTTTAATTTCTAAGTCATTTTTTATTTTCTTCTATTTCTTATTTGCTTTTTGTCGTATATTTTTAATTTTTAAGCCATCTTCTATATTCTTATATTTTTTATTTGCTTTTCCTTTTTATATTTTTATGTCTTTCTTCTCTATATCTGTAATGAAGGAATATTATTGCACTGCCTGTCTCAAATTGCTAACTGACCACGTTTCTCATGGGTACATTTTGCTACCCCTTTCTGGTTCTGTTTCGTAGCTGGTTGTCTGCAGTATGAGCAAGATCAGAGCTCTGCTCAATATCTTCCATGGTAGAGCTCAGGGCTTGAACTTCTGTCACATTAATGCACGGAGTCTATGTAACAAAATAGACGAACTACAAGAAATTTTTCGGGGCTCTAATGTTCACGTCATTTTAGTATCTGAGGCCTCTTTGCGCGAACATGTTCCCTCTAAATTTGTATCACTAGAAGGCTACTATCTGTATCGTAATGACAGGAAAAACCGTGCTGGTGGTGGAGTAGCCATCTATGTAAAGAATACTCTTCGTTCTTTCAAAGTCAGAGAATCTATCACCAATGCCTTGGAGTATCTTAGCATTGAAATAAGTTGTGGGAACAGCAAGTGTCTGGCGACTGTGGTTTATTGTCCCCCAAGAATTTTCTCGATCAGTGAAGCGTGCGAGTTGGAAGTGTTCCTCTCAGAAATGACCCACAAGTATGAGAACTTTGTAATCGGGGGAGATTTTAATGTAAATATTTTATTAAATAATTCCTTTTCCAAAAGCTTCCTAGATTTCTTTCATACATTTGACTTGAAGCCCGTAAATCACCTTCCGACATACTTCAACACTAACAATCCGTCTTTACTTGATCTCTTTTTTGTGTCGAATGTAGATAAAGTTTTATTTCACAATCAGATCAGCCCGCCTAGTTATCTTGATCACGACATTCTTTACCTCTCCCTGAATTTCGCAGTGAGGAATAATATACCAAAAATATTCTCCTACCGCGACTACAAGTCCATTAACATTCCATCGCTACTGCACGAATGTCCCTCACTGCCATGGGATCAACTATATGGGCTCTTCGATATTGACGATCAAGTAGAACATTTCAACTCACTATGTCACCACCTGCACGAGTCTTTTGCTCCAGTCAAGACAAAGTGCATTCCGTCTTCCTCTACATCACCTTGGTTTTCCGCTAAAATATTCCGACTTATATCCGAAAGAGATTTCTTGTTTAAAAAATACAAAATGAATAAAACTGAAGTGAATTTAAAATCTTACAGAAAAATTAGAAATTTAGTTACTTCCTCCATTCGCAAAGCAAAACAGCAGTATCTGTCATCTAAACTTAGTCCCAATATTCCTGCCAGGAAATTTTGGGCTAATATCAAGCGACTTGGCATTTACGGAGATGACTATGAAGCCCAGCCATCGCTTAATGCTAATGAGTTAAATAAATATTTCACCTCCGGATCCAACTTACATGGAGACCCTCATTGCCCAAGCCCAATTTTCTCGAATTCCGAAAGTTTTAGTTTTCGTAATGTGGATCAAGTGGAAGTCAAGAAAGCTTTTTACTCCATTAAATCCGAAGCAGGTGGTCCCGACAATATTCCACCCGTTTTCCTTAAGCTTATTTTTCCGTTCATTCTCCCCTATATCACGTACATTTTCAACACCTGTCTTACGAAATCACGTTTCCCGCTTCAGTGGAAAAAAGCGAAAGTTATCGCACTTCCGAAATGCAAATCCCCAAATATTCTCGCGGACTATCGTCCTATTAGCATCTTATGCTTCTTAGGCAAGGTGCTCGAAAAACTAATGACTTGGCAAATTGAGGGGCACTGTGAAATGCTGTCTTTATTGTCATGTACGCAGTCAGGCTTCCGCAAAAATTGCAGCTGCGAAACTGCATTACTGAAAGTGACCACTGATCTTCGAGCGGCTCTTGATTCGGGCGATATCGCCTTTCTAGTACTTCTTGACTTTAGTAAGGCTTTTGACAGTGTTTGTCATAAGCTTCTAGAAACAAAATTAATAACTCATATGCATTTTTCCTCCTCAGCTGCTTCCTTAATTCGAGACTACCTACACAATCGATCCCAAAAAGTTTGGTTACAAAACTCAATTTCCGATCCCTTGCCAACTACGTGTGGTGTTCCCCAAGGCTCTATACTAGGGCCATTGCTTTTTAGCATTTATATAAATGATCTCACCAGTGTCGTAACCAATTGCAAACTCCACATGTACGCAGACGATGTGCAAATTTATTTAAACAGTCCTCTTGGGCTTGTAGAGAATTGTGTGTATAACATTAACGCAGATCTAGAGCGTATTTATAAATGGTCTCTTTCAAACCACCTTCTCCTAAATGCCTCTAAATCCTGCTGTATCTCAATGTACAGGACGGAATTGGATACCTCATTTCTTCCAACAATCTCTCTCATGAACACTTGCTTACCCTACCAATCACGAGTTAAAAACCTCGGTGTCTATCTAAATTCTCAATTAACCTGCTGTGATCATACGGCTACTACGCTATCTAAAATCTATGGTAACTTGCGCCGCCTCTGGCTATATGCCTCTATTTTGCCTCTAGACACTCGTTCAAAGTTAATTAAAACGCTAATTTTACCACATTTCACTTATGCCAGCTTGGTTTTTCCGTCCCTTGATGCCTCTTGTCGCGATAAATTTCGTGTAGCTTTCAATGACTGCACTAGGTTTGTCTATAATCTTCGTCGGTTTGATCATATCAGCCCATATCGCTCTGCTGTTTTGGGATGCTCGCTGGATATATACCTATCCCTCAAAGCCATGATATTTATCTATAAACTACTTCAATCTAAGCGTCCATCATATCTTTACGAGTATCTTCAATTTGGGCGTACGCCTAGAAGAACACTGCTTATACTCCCTAGATTCTACCACTTGGTTGGGCAAAGATCTTTTTTTGTTCACTCGCTGCAATTGTGGAACAGCTTACCCTCAGACACACAGAGGTCGGGGTCATTGAATGTATTCAGGAAACGTGCTCTCAACTATCTCACCAATAATATTCCTTTAACTTAGCTTTCTTTACTCTCCCTTTTTTTCTCTTCTCTTACATCCACATTATTTTATTTTCTTCTTTTGTTTTAATTAATATATCAGTTAACTCTTAGTAATATGCTTTACATTTTTTTTCCATTGTAACTTGTAAGTGCATGCGTTTTAACGTTATAAGATCTTTATTATCTTGATGTACTTCACTAATAAATAAATAAATAAATAAATAAATAAATAAATAAATCTCCAAGAAAGATGCGTTAGTTTTTCGAGTTATTTGTTTGAATATTTTCGCAATTCTTCACAATCTTCACTTAATATATTGTCATCCAGACTGAAGTGTTATTCAATAGAAAGAATACCAAGAAAAAGCGTAATTAGTGGCTAGTCTCTAGGCACAACATCCCACTTTTGTTTTGTTATTCTGAAGAGATACATGCAAATTTAGTTAATAAAAACTTAAAAATATGCTTTTAAACAAAGGGCTGCAAAATTTTTTAGATATGGGGCAAATCGTTTGTAAAATTTTTGTAAAATATTAAAAATTCTGAGAAAAATCACTTCCTTATATTCATGGACTATAAGGACGGTCTTAAATACATCGTTCGTGAAATTTATAAATTTTCATTCATTTCAGTAAGCGTTTATATGCCCTGGTAAAAATTAGATATCTACTTTTCGTTTTAAACCTACCAAATGTTTCGTTTAAATCATACATATTTTTTGTGACAAATCCACAGCGAAGTTCGATAAAATTAAATTTTTGTTTTGGTCTACAGCACCACCTACATGACTAAAAACTATAATAAAATGAACAGCATATAAAATATGCATATAAACAAATAAATACTTTATATTATTTCCGCGAAATTTCTTAATGATTTATAAAGCCGCCGAAGAGCCATAAAACCTCAAGAAAATGAATTTTTTGCACTTCTAATTAAATAAATGTTTATGTTCTCCTGAGTATCATTATTAAATAATATAATTTAGTGAGAAATATAATCAAAACATGTTACACCGAAGTAAAAAAAAAATTTATTTCACCATTTTGCGGCCGGGGATTGAACTTGGTTCGCCTGGGATATGACCCCAGCGCCTTACCTCTAGGCTACCGATATGGACTTTATTAGGAATCTCTTTTTTGTTATTTAAATATACTTCTGGTTGATTGTGACAAATCCACAGCGAAGTACGATAAAATTGAATTTTTGTTTTGGTCTACAGCACCACCTACATGACTATAAACTATAATAAAATGAACAGCATATAAAATATGCATATAAACAAATAAATACTTTATATTATTTCCGCGAAATTTCTTAATAATTTATAAAGCCGCCGAAGAGCCATAAAACCTCAAGAAAATGAATTTTTTGCACTTCTAATTAAATAAATGTTTATGTTCTCCTGAGTATCATTATTAAATAATATAATTTAGTGAGAAATAGAATTAAAACATGTTACACCGAAGTAAAAAAAAAATTTTTATTTCACCATTTTGCGGTCGGGGATTGAACTTGGTTCGCCTGGGATATGACTCCAGCGCCTTACCTCTAGGCTACCGATATGAACTTTATTAGAAATCTCTTTTTTGTTGTTTAAATATACTTTTGTTGTTAAATATACTTCTGGTTGAAATTTCCAGACCATTTTCTCAGTTTTTGGTCTTCTGACCAAGAGCTACATTTTGAGATATTTCCCAAGTCTGTATCTGCAGTACTTTCAGAGATGAAAGTAGGCTTCAGACGGACAGACGGACAGACGGACAGACGGACAGACGGACAGACGGACAGAGCCTCTGTATAAGCTTTTTTTTTTTGAAAAAGCTAAAATCATCCAAATCGGTCGAATTCGCAGCTGATGCTCCGTCATGCTTGTGGCTATTGATTTCTATATGGGACATTCCACGTCAAATCGGACAAAATTTTTCGATTTTTTTTGTTTTGGCTGAAACTTTTCAGGACTACAAAAATTTTTTTTAGATATTTTTCAACAATCTATTGACAATTAAAACTAAATGCGTTTTTTAGTGATTTTTATGAATTTGACTTTCTTTTTCGATTTTGGCTATATATCTTTCGTTGGGGTCGACTTTTTTGATAGGTTTTACATGTTTTCAGGTCAGAGGGGTTGTTTACAAACCACCAGTCGCAAATTTGCTGAAAAACATACCCATATTTTCGAATTCAATGTCAAAAGGTCACAAAATAGTAAAAAACTTTAAAATTCAATTTCTCAAATAGCCCATTACCAAAATAGACGTTATTGATGTTAAAATGTTCGGGAGAAGTCACTCTAACACCTCGATCAAATCTCGGTCAAATTTTCAAAATTCAAAATGGCAGCCAAGATGGCGGACCAAAATTCATTTCCCGGAAAAAGCTTAACTTTTTTGAAAATCTACAAGTTTTGGTGAAAATTGATGACGTTTCAAAAATATGCAGGTCAAAGGGTTCAATAAACAACGTAAAAAATTAATGATTATAAACAAATACTCATAACTTTCGAAGTCCTTAAGATCCCATCGAGATTTTTGAAGAAGAACATCGAAAGAAACCCTAGCCTTCTACGCCTGTAAAAAGTCTTTTGGCAAAAGATGGGTCTCAAGCCATAGATGGTACTGTGCATGCACACTGCTGTGGTACGTCCAATTCTCAAGTATGTGTCGCTAGTATGGTAGCCAGCACTGGGCAGGACCTATCATAAAGTTGGGCAGGGTCCAGAGAAAGGCAACAGTATGGGCAACAATGGCCATGAGAACAATCCCCACGAAAGCTCTCGACGTACTCTTGAACCTAATCCGCCTCGACCTTCACATCAAACATCTTACCCTACGGACATAGCCATAATTTGAATTTGCTACCTGAGGATATGGTCGCTACAACCACAGACTGCCTTCCCCCTTGATTCACCTTTAGGAAAGACTTCTCTGTCGAACTGCCCTCAAGAAAAGAGTGGAGAAAAGGAGACGTCCTGCAAAAGTTCGATGTGAGAATATTCACCGACGGCTCCAAATCGTCAGAGGGCGTCCACTAATAGTTCACTGTCCTGGCACCTTCCTGTCTACGCTAGTTGAAGTGCTGGCGATCCTGAAGGCCTGCTAGGCAAGGAACTTAGTACCTCCACAAGGATGTACTATTGGGATTCTCATGGCCAGCCAAGCCTCTATAAAAGCTCTTGATTCAGTAATGATGCACTCGAAGTTAATGAAGCGAGCAGCGCTGAGCTAGATAGGCTTGGTAGAAAACACAACGTGAATCTTGTCTGGGTTCCCGGTCATAGAAACATATTCAGCGTTTATAAGCACAACATAAACCGGGATCGAAGTTTCACTCTAGCTTTTTCTTCGGGAGCGAAAATCCAAGTTCTGGACTGTCACTCCCGGTATATAAGCGGCGTATCACTCCGGATCGAAACTTCCATCAGGAGTGAAACTCCGCTTATAAATATGTAAGAGAGGAAAACGAAAAAGACGACTACCTAGCCAAGCAGGGAGTCTCTCTCCGGAGCTCGGAGACTGAGATATGCTTACCAACCCAATTGGTGGAGTCAAAAATGCTATTTACGAGAGATTAGAGAGGTTCACTTGCTCACTCCCTGTGTAAGTGCCGTTCGTGCCGGCTTCCTGATTGGCGCACCACTTCCTTTTTGTAATCAGTTAGTTATCTTTCTACTATCGTGATCCCGAAGTCATCGGCGAGCGCTATAGCGACCTCTTCTTGCGGGAGGTGTGTAACGGTCGCCCTATGAACTAGGACTTCGGACCTAGCCTGTCTATCCAAACGATAGTCACCAAAAACAAAGAACAGTTCATAAAAATATTGGCAATAAAATCAATGGCAACAACGCAGTTGTATACTAGCAGAATTTTTCCTCGTTACATCATTTCATAACTTTCTTTAAATTAAATGGCAACAACGCATTTACATGTTAGCAGAATTCTGCACAAATATAATTCTAAATGTCAGTACCGTTGGATGAAATCAACTTCGATGGCACTGAAAACGACGCACGAGGAAAAAGGCACCAGGAATGCGGGATAACGTTGCGTTTTTTGCTCCTGCCTGCGAAGAGATCGCCTGATCGGGCGTTTCGGGAGGAAAAAAATCGGCAGTCGGGAGCAAGTGGTGGAACAAATGGTGTTGGGCTCAGGCCGGCGGTACCGTGTTACTGTGTACTGGTACGGCGAGAAATAAAAGAAGTAAAAGTTAAGTTAGTTAAATTAACATAAATAAATTATAATGGTGGAATTTTAATAATTTCTTGTGATGTTTTGTCATGAAAAGATAAGTAATGGTGTTGTGAAATTTCTATCTGGAAAAAAGGGAGCCTTTCGGACTCGTGGCCTCACGTGACTTGGAGTAGAAGGGAAAGTACACGTAAATATACTGCATTAAATGTAGCACACTTAAATCATCCTTATAATTAAAATTCTTTGTGTGCTACATTTTCTTAAATATACAGTGTTGGCAAAAACTAAAGCAACTCGCTTCGCACATTTGCTTTATTTGTCGAAAAATATCAATAAAAAGTACATTTTTGGCGGAATGGTTATAAAAATATATTTTTGAAAACCTTAAAACATTCTTCAATAATGTCCATTCACGATTATTAAATAAAAACAAAATTTTCAATCCCCGAACAATACAATTTAGTAACTGATAAAAAAATAAATTATAATTAAATAGAAACGGATCATATCTAGTTAATTATTAAAAATTGACTTTTTAAAAAGTTAAGTGTGAATTATTAAAATTTAAAAAGCATCAACTGTGTTAATAAGCTCACTTTAGATACGTTTATTTGTAATCAATAATTTGAAGATAAAGAAGCCAGACGGATTACTTAAATAGATTGACATATTATATATGTATATTTAGGATAACGGAGGATAATCCGTCCAAAGAGGGCCTTTTGATAATAGTTATCATCAAGTGTTTTTCCTCCAGCGTTAACTTAATTTTGGTTAAAAAAAAATTAATGGTCTTGGATGTGAAGTATCACGTCCGTATTTTAACGTGACAACGTCTGTTATTACGTTTTGTATTTTTCCCGTGTAGAGGATAAATTAACGAAAATTTTGAGCCATTAACCACCCCCCTAACATGTATGGGGGCGAAGATATGATTTTTTTAATGTGCGGGACATTGTCCGGGACATTTTCACACGCGCGCTATCCTATCTTAAACCGATTTAATAGACGTTGTCACGTCAAAAAAAAAAATATATATATATATATATATATATATATATATATATATATATATATATATATATATATATATATATATATATATATATATAAGAATAATGCGGGCCACCCCTGATCTTCCAGTTGCACATTTAATAAATTAATGATTTGTTTAAATGCATTTTAATATTAAAAACAAGAGAAAAAAAGGATTGATAATGAAAAAAAAAAAATAAAAATAAAAAGAATTTTTTGACTATGAAAATATAAATAAAAACAATTTTTTTTATGTTTAAGGTAAATAAATATAATATAAAAATTATTTTGTTTTGGTGTATAAAACCAAGACAAATGTGAGGAATGAAAAAATTGAATAAGTAGGTTCACCTGTCATCCACTAGATGGACAACGAATTAGTTATAGAAAAAAAAAGAATATTAAATAGCTTTTTTTTTGTATAGAAAATATATAAGAAAGTGAAAAGAAAGATAAAAAAACAAAACGAAGAAGTTTTTAAATAATTACAAATAAAAACTTTAATCAAAAATAAAATAAATAAAATGTTGAAAGTGGTGCCAATAATAATTAACAATAAAATAATTGAAGAATTCCTAATTTTTTTTAAAAAAATAATTTTTTTTTTATATATACCTACATTAATATATGAAATATTATAAACAACAATTAAAGAAGAAAAACAAAAATAAAATGGAATAAGAAATGAATAAATAACAACCAAAACTTATGGAATCACATAAAAATAAGTGAACTTAAACAGATAATCAAAAATTTAAACTTAATGAATAGAAGAAAATAACATAAATAATATAAGAAATGAATTAAATGCAATAAAATAAAATAATAATAATGATAAACGCTTTAATGTACGAAGAAATAAAAATTTTATTTACTATGAATTATAAAATGAGCGGTTAGAACCCTCCGGTGTGGCCCTCGGGAAGAATGGATGACTCCTCCTAAGGTAAGTGTCTTTCATCAGGTATCAACTGGTATGTGGTTTCCCCTTATGATGACGAACCTTGACCAACCCTCTTTTCTTCCCCCTTTTTTTCTGCTCCCTCTCGAAGACCCGATACGGTTTTTTTCCTCTTTCGTCCCCCTAATCGCCCTTTTTATTTACTTAAGGCACGAGTTTCTGTATTCATGACTGTCACCCCATCTGCATCCCTGCACTACGAACCCCACCCCATCCGGCGAGCCAGCTTGTGCACCGCACGTCGTGCCGACGAATAGTGCAGCGGATGTGTATATATTTTCGGCGATGTTCCTCCAGCGGATGAACCGTCCCAGCCACCCTTCTTCGATTAGTCCCCCTTCCCCTAAAATTTTTTTTGTAATGATGGTCTTTTGGCCTGGTTAGGCTATCTCTCTTCTTCGTGCCCCGGCACAACCCTACCCCGACAGTTACAGGTGTAGCGTAAGAACTTCATCGTACATGAAGATCCACAGCAGGGATATCCGTAAGTAGTTTTGTACTCCCTCATAGGTCAGTTTCCTAAATACAAGGGACTGTAGTCGCTTCACTTCGCGGTATTCATGTGAAGGATTGTCATTGTGTAATTTTCATTTAAGCTAATCGCGGCCCTTACAGGCCTATTCACCACATTGACAGCATTTGTGGTCGATTCGGCATCCTGAAGCCAAATTGCATTTTCTTGTCTTGGCGCTGGGAAGTATTCTGATTTATGACACTCTTTTGAAACGATTGCGTATGGTGTTTGGTAGACAGACGGATCCCTGAGGTCTTACCCGGCTACGGGATGAGCAGATGCTTTTGTCGCTTCGATTGCTCAGAGAATATACCTTTCTTGAAGTACGCTTTGAATACTCTGCCCCTTGCTACAGCCTCTAAGATACTGCGGCCGGCCCTGACGATTCATTAAGAAAATAAGAGCTCTAACTATATTTTTGATTACTGTTCCTTAGCGACATTACAACTTCCAAATGGCTTTCTTTTAATAAAATAAAAGACTTCCAAAATTGTCCTCAAATTAAGAACTGCAAACTTAAATTTAATATTTTCTAGATCTCTCGAAAGCTAAGGGCGATATATGTGCCGTGATCACCCAGGTGTCACCCAAAAAAATCACCCTTTTTAATAAACACAATTTTTATTAAAAACTTAATGTTTTCTAGTACAATTAAATTCACAATTCACTATTTCATTCATTAATTCACACAATTCACATCCAGTTCATTATTTGATTAATTCAATATAAATTAGTTTTAAGTTATTTCAATAGTTATACAATATAGACATAAACTAGCTTAAATTCAATAGTTTGATATTGCCAGAATTATTGCTAGGCCTTTCATTGATATTAACACTATCACTAAAATTTCCTGCTGGTAATGTATGCGGCGTGTGTCTTTCGCTTAGTTAAATTCTCCTTAATAGATAGGCTTGATGCTTTAACTTTCTTGGCTTTAAGAGTTAGTTCGAATTTTGGACGTATAGATGTCGCTGATCAGAAACTGAATTAATTTCCCAAACTTCACCTTCTTTGATTGATTTAACTTGCTGAATTGATGATGCACTAGCGATGCGTTGGTTGCGGTCGATTACAGTGGTGTGGATGCTTCTTGACGCCCTTTTTTGCTTTAGATCTGCCCTTCGGGTTCTGAAATTTAGATTGGTTTAGCTTATTAAGTTATATGGGAATTGAATATTTCTTGGCTCAATTCGCCTTGCTTAGGATGCTGTCTCACTACAACAGCTTACGTATGACGGCTCAGTGCGCCGTTTAGATTGGTTAAGAATCGGCTCAATTCGCCTTTATTGGGATGCGAAAGTTGAAGGTTCAATACTTCCTTTCAACTTGGTTGGGATGCAAAAGTTGAAGGTTCAATACTCCGTTCAACTTGCTTGTAGATTTGGCTCAGTACGCCCTGCTTAAATGAGAATCACTGGTTGCCTCAATGCGGCAATTCTTTCAGACTCAGAACGTCTTGAAGGATCAAGTGATCTGAAATTTTCGGTCAGCTGCTGCGATATTTATTGCGGCAATCACAATGAAGCTCGGCAAAGTGGCGGGGCAATGTGCAGTATATTCCGGTTATGTATTTAATCTTCGCTTGTTTGCGATCAGCTGTTTCTGTCTGTCAGATGGAGTTTCATGGTAAGTAACTATTTTTATTTCATTTTAGTTTATATACTAATTTTATTTTATATTTCAGCGTGGCATCTATTTTGGAAGGAGGAAAAGGGGCTGGACAAGTTAAGTGTTGACAGGTAAGTTTTTTCTTTGTGGAACTTCTTTAAATTTTGTATTAATTATTATTTTTATTTTGACAGTGGCTGGCCTGTGATTATTATACATATGTGTTATCAAGAATTTGTGATTATTTCAATAAATCGTTTTCTTAATGGTGAATCTTTGTTTATTATTTTTTTTACTTCTTAGATTTTATTTTTGTTTTGTGTTTTTGGTTGTAGATTCTAGGAGCTGCCGCGACAATATATGCAAATACAAAAATTCAAAAGAAACCCTAAACAAACATTAAATAACACTGAAATCCCACGCTTAATTTAATTGTGTATATATAAAAAAAGGAAACCCTATGTTTAGCATAGAAAAAAACCGTGACAATTTTTTTGCACACTCTAGACACATAAAAAAGGACATGCATCCCATAAGTCGGTTAAAGTGTGCTTCCTATCAAAGAATTGTTTGCAGAAGCAGCAACAGGACGTGACAAGCATTCATTATGCTCCTTTTTTCCTCGCAGTGTTACTACATTAAACTTTGCAGTGGTTGTATTTTTTTCGAAAACAACAAAACACAAAAAACAAAATGGAAGAATGGGGAAAAAAACACCGACGTGACACAGTTTAGCTGCATTTCACACACTCTTGGAAGAAGGATGTTCGTACTGATGACATTTATTGCGAAAATATCCTTCATGCGTGAATTTTTAAATGGAAAACATCAGCGTTAGTTGTAATGAAACAAAAAGGCTGGTGGCAGCGGTGGGATTTTTTATGAGAACAGTGGGGAGGGGAATTTGTTATTATTCTGTTTTGTAGAAAATTCAATTTCATCTTTTTTTTTGTTGAATCAAAATTGATGAAAAAAAAAACAGCGTATTCGCGTAAAAATTGAAAACAAAAAAAAATACACGCACAAACACATACAAAAAAATAATTGCGATTATTGTTTTGTTATTTTTCGGATACCGGTATATTTTTTCTGGATAAGGACGGACTTGAATTTGAATTTATTTTATTTAAATTCTTGTCTTGACTTTACATATGCTAAATATAATATTCCCTGACTATCGATTGTAAATTTGTCAATTAAATGTCGTTTGATGCACCCAATCAGCTGCCGCCATTTCGATGTAGTTTGCTCAATGTGATCTCCAAATGTCAACCTGATTGCCTCTATGAAATGCTTTGTTGACGTCAATCGATAAATTCAATAAATTCGTTGTTACCGATCGTTTTGGTCAAAATTCATGTTGGGTGTTTGACAATTTTGGTTCGACGGTGACCATTAGCCGGGTTTTCACTGCAATTTGAATATTTTCAAAACCCAAGGGCTGATACTAACCACACGATAATTTGAAACATCACTTATCATCTTTTTTGTGCACAGGAACAACTCTTGATAATTTGAGTGCATTTGGAATGCATCCTTAATTGAACGTTTTTTGATACTGCAACCAAATTGGCCAAACAACTAAATCGACGCACATTTTAATAACGAAAGGTGACAATCCATCTGGACGAGTACCATTTTTCCAATTTAACGAACTTATTGCTATTCCAGTATCATCCAGTGTCACATTGATTTTCGTTGTCGATTGTAATGACTGAATAAAGTCATTAAGATTCCTTATTTGTTCATCGGTCGCTAACATAACTGGATTCGAATTGATTTGCAAACATTTCAACAATGTCATTTGGTGTAATGGCTGTGATATTTTCGTGTCGCATTGGATTTGTCGATGTTTTGTTGTTCAGTTTAGCAAAACGTTGAAGTGTCTCTGGACTCTTTGTAATAGTGTTCATTGTGTGCGTTGAACTAGACGATCGCTGCTATGTATTCGTTTGAAACAACACCTTTCTGTCGAAGCTTATACAATTTATCGCGACGATCTTTCTCTCGTTGTAGTACCCTGTTCCACCATATCGGCTTGTTTGCATACTTTTTAGCTCGTTAATTTTTCATTGAAGAAATCATACATTGAATCAATCGAACGGGTGTTGAATTCGTGTGCGAAATTTATCCTTGCAAGATGCTGACACATGCGCTCATAATTTCCCTTACGAAAACATAAAATTTGAATATTTCCATCATCATTAAACAATGAACCCTTTGCGCAATAATCTATGATAATGTCGTATGGCTTATGATATTCATCTTGTTGACCGGCATCAATGTTCGTATGCGGGTCAACATACAAGCTCACATCAATATTGTCGTTTACAAATACTAAATCTAGTACATTACCTGCAGAATTCTCGACGTTTGATAATTGAAATATCGGTAACGATTACATTCGCATGATAAAATCATTGGCATCAACATAGTATTGCGAGTAGTAAGTACTACTATGAATCTGGAAGAGAAGCTAAAAAAATAGATGCTTTTTGAACACAGGCGATGAATTTTTGGATGGACAGAGGAAGTCTATTCCAAAGTCTACTCGCATGCACAAAGAAGGAATAACTACCAACCAAGGAACAATGAAAAGTCTGGACTGTGCCTCGGTGAAGTGCGGGCGTGTGTTGTCGCCAGTCCGTTTATACCGCAAAAAATAAATCGCAACAATAAATAAAACCACAAAAACAACACACAAAAAAACATATAACACATAAAAACTTAATAAAACGAAATTAACCAACCACCAAAATAATAACATAAATCACAAAACAAACAATAACATAAAAAATTAATAATAAAACATAAAAAAAAAAATTAAGCGAAGGCCACCAACAGCAACAACAATAACCGAAGGACTGACGGACAACAAGTAAGTCTCCTCCACCCGCTTCCGCGCTTCCTGCCGGCCGATCCGGCGCTGCAGCCTTAATCGGTCAGCTGATAGGAGTCGTCTTGTTTTAGCAGGCATAACACTGCAACAAGACTACTCCCGTTAGCCCCAATGGATGCATCGCCGGTGCAGCCGGCTACAAATGAGGCCATGGACCTGTCGCAAAACAGTCCTCAATGTGAAAATAATTTTATAATCAATTTTTGTAACATACGGGGACTGAATACCAACTTCCTGGCCGTTACGTGCGAATTACTGCTCCATACCCCTGCCATTTTCGCACTGAGTGAAACCCAAGTGTTACCAGATCTTGATTTAGATCGATTTCAGGTGACAGGGTATAACTTAGTGCACAACTTTTCCGCCCATAGGGGATTAGCCATATATATTAGGAATGACGTGGCGTCTCCGAAGGTGTACAGTAGTACGTCCTCTGATTTTAACCATCTTTGGATTAAAATAATTATCCATAGCCACGTCATATTTTTCTGTTTTTTATATAAGTCCTAATATTAGTAATGAGGCCATCACCTCAGCCTTCGATGCTATTTCCGAACAGATTTCCGGAATTTTATTTTCCCACCCGGAAAGTGAAATCATTGTTGCGGGTGATTTCAACGTTCACAATGTACATTGGCTAAATTACTCAAATGGCACCAGTGTTCCTGGCAAAGACACCGAGCTCTTTGCGAGCCGCAACAACTTGCACCAAATTGTTAAAGGTCCTACGAGCCGCTCAAGGTTAGCTCACCCCTTGGCAACTCGGACCATAAACTAATTAGCGCCTATTTCCCATATCCATCCTCGACCACAACCACCACAGCTCCTAAAAGAACTGTGTGGCACTATGGGAAAGCCAACTGGTTGGGTCTTATTCGCTTCTTCCAGGCCACTGACTGGGATTTGTGTTTCCGTAATGCCAATGCGAACTATGCGGCCCTCTGTGTCACTAAAATTATTCGAGCGGGTATGCGCTTGTTCATCCCTCACTCTACCAAATCTGTGAAGCCTAGGCCGAACAAATGGTTCAATGGGGAATGCATGAACGCAATCAAAGCTAAAGAAGCCGCATATGAAGCATACAGACGTTCGCCTAATGAGCCACTTCGTCATGAGTACATCAAATTGAGAAACTCCTGTAACTCCATCATCAGGAAAGTCAAATCATCATTTGATGATAGATTGAGAAGTAAGATTCTTAACTCCACTACATGCAGCAAAAACTTCTGGTCCTTCGTAACTGCCATCAAGAAGAATTTTACTTCCTCCTCAACACCTCCTTTTATTCACAACAAGGAAGTGATAACAGAAAGCAAACCCAAGGCCGACCTATTAGCTTCTCTGTTCGCCGCAAATTCTTCTTTACCCGATGCTGCTATGTCACCCCCCACTCTCGAGAATACCACCCACTCAATGGACGGAGCTCACTCCAGGACTCGCGAGGTGTTTAGGTCTCTCAAGGAACTCGACGTCAATAAATCCACTGGCCCCGACAAAATCCCCCCTATGGTACTTAAAAAATATGCCTCACCTTTGGCCAAACCCCTGCGCAAACTTTTTGCCCTGTCTTACTTCTCCGGAGTGTATCCCGACTCTTGGAAACTAGCTCATGTTCAGCCAATCCCACAAAAGGGTGAAGCCAGCGACCCCTTAAACTACCGCCCAATAGCAATTACTTCTGTTCTCTCCAAAATCATGGAGACAATAATCAATAAAAGGCTGATGAAATATCTAGAATCCAACCAAATTATACACGACAGGCAATACGGCTTCAGGTACCAAAACGGTCTACTGGCGATCTGCTTGTGTGTTTAACCGAGCGTATCAACCAAAGCATTCACAGCTTTGGCGAGTCTGGTCTGGTTGCTCTAGATATATCAAAGGCTTTTGACAGAGTATGGCACCCAGCTCTGTTGAATAAACTCCAAGCTATTGGTATACCCTTAGTTCTAAGGAACTGGATTAAGAGCTTTCTTTCAGGCCGTTCAATCAAGGTAGTATTGGATGGCGTCGAATCCAACCCACATGTCATTTCGGCCAGAGTTCCCCAGGGGTCAATTCTCTCACCCGCACTTTTTATAATCTTCATTAATGATCTGCTCTGAATCCCCTCCAACCCATTTCACCGCTTTGCTGATGACAGTACTCTGAATTTCTCTTACTCCTTCGACAATATAAGACAAGCACGTGCCACACCTTGTCTTTACCACCGTCAACTGATGTCCACTTCGATCAACCGGGATATCGAATCGATTCTTCGTTGGGGCGAAAAGAACCGCGTCGAATTCAATGCCACAAAAACGAAGTACTGTCTGATCTCCAATAAAAATTGTACCGACCTTTCTCCTATCTCAGTGGATAAAGAGAATCTAACGGCTGACTCAACTCTCAACATCCTAGGGGTAACTTTAACGGAGCATCTGCGATGGAATGATCACATATTCCAAATCGCCAAACAAGCCTCCCAATGCCTTGGATTTCTCAAGAGATGCAAGTTTCTCCTCCAGCCAGCCGCATTGGCTACAATATACAAATCCTACATTCGGCCGCGCCTCGAATACAACTCGTATATCTGGGCAGGCGCCCCAAAAACCACCTTGGCTTGTGTCGACAAGGTGCAAAATCGTGCCCTCAAACTCATTGGTGATGGCCCCTTTCGCGCCTGCATAGACACCTTAAGCCACCGTAGGAATGTAGCAGCCCTCTCCATACTTTATCGCTATTACCATGGCGACTGTTCCACTGAAATTCAGGACCTCCTGCCGACACGGCAATACTTTTCCCGCAACACAAGAATAGCCCGCTCGGTTCACCCCCATACCCTACAGTCCCCCGTTCGCGCACAATACGGTTTAGAAGTTCGTTTATGAATAGAATCGACTGTGGAATAATCTCTCGCAGTCAGTATTTCCGAACTTGTACAACACCTTAGAGTTCAAACGTGAGGTTCATCGTCATTTTCTTCTACACCCTCCAGACCCCCACTAACCTTTCCTATTCTCCTCTATTCTTCAAACCAAGCTTTCTACTAGACATTGCACCATGAACTGAGCGACATGACGGACTGGTAGTATAAAGGGTTACACCTAAGCTTGGTTTTTTCATATAAAAAAAGCAGCTTAAATGACCTCAAGGAGTGCATGGGATAAGGAAGACAAAGAGGTTGCAAAGACGTTTAGAACAAAATATTTTATGTAGGAGAGTTAGTGCCATGACATTGAGAAAATGAAAGAGCCCACATCCTAGTAGTGAATTTTGCACGTCCGATACATGATCAGATCTACGGAGTGAAAAACAAATCTCAGACAATAATTGAATGCGACCCTGAGTCGTTGATGACCGGACTAATCAAGAGGCATATAAACAAGGGCGCCATAGAGAAAATGCGGCAAAATAACGGATTTCACAAGCTTTGCCCGGATAGAAGGTGATAGCAGATCCGCGAACAGCCACAGTTTTCGCAAGGTACCATATATCTTAGACAGCATGTAAGAAACATGATTACAACAGGAAAGATTTCAGTTAATAAATATCCCAAGGCTCTTGACACAATCAACGACAAGAATAGGAACATCACCTACTAAAGGATTAGGAGTATATTCAGAGGTTGATGGCTTATAACCAGTACTTGGGATTTAATTGGATTTGGATATTGTATTGGTACTGGATACAATATCACTAGGAGTAAAAGAATTGTACAGCTGAAGATCATCAGCATACGTAAGAAAAGAGCAGCCGTCAATGACAGAAGGAAGATCATTGATGTACAGGGAAAAAAGAAGAAGATCCAGAATCGAGCCTTGAGGCACACCCAGACGCACCGGCAGAAGAGAGGATGCTCTGCTATTATGACGAACACATTGAAATCTATCAGAAAGAAGACAACAGGAGCGGATGCACCACCGAGTCAAAAGCCTTAGAGAAGTCGAGAAGTCGCAATATAACCCTGATCAATCGCAGTCCTAAGATCAGTTGTAACCCTCAACATAGCAGTCTCACAACTGTGCGATTTTCAAAAGCCAGATTGATAGATAGAAAGAAAATTATTACGTTCCAGATAGCTCATCACTTCAGTAAAAATAATTTTTTCAAAAGCTTTAGCAAGAAAAGGAAGGATGCTAACAGGACGAAAATAATAAGATATATCAGATGGAGATCGTCTTTTGGGTAAAGGAACCACAATAGCTTTTTTCCAGAGCAAAGGGAATTCAGATGCCGTGAAACAATAGTTAAAAACATGAGTGATAGGTTCAGTAATTAGGGGAGACAGGATTTCGAGTAAACGTATAGAAATTCCATCAAAGCCGATACTGTTCGAGGAGATAGACAGCAGAGATTCAAGAATTTCTAAAGAATCAACACAGCGGAAGTAAAAGCTACCATGACTGAGCGAGTCAGAGGACAATGAGTTAGAGAAAGAGAGACGATCATATATCGGGGGAGAGAGGATGAATGATGAGTTGAGGAGCTCAACATCAACATCAAAAGGGTCAGATACAGAAGAATGAACACCAAGTGAGCGAAGGTTAGACCAACGTCGTTTCGGATCTAGGTTAGGATTAAGCTTGCTAGCATAGAACTCACGTTTAGCAGCTTTGACTTTGAGGTTGATGCGATTGCGAAGCACTTTGTACTCAATTAAATAACTACGAATTTTAGTTCTACGGTACCGCCTGTACATAGACTCGCGCTGGATTATCGGATCACGAATCTCACATGAAAACCATGGACAACGAGAAGAGGTTTTGAGTCTACGGGTGACAAGCGGTACACATTGGTCGTACAATATTCAGCCCAGAAGAGAAAGAGGAGAGGATATTGAGGAGTGTTCCCTTGTTGTGCATACGACTAGGAGACCCGCTCCTACGTTATACATAGAAATCACAGATCCACATTACCACAAGCAGACAAGTGAGATGAATGCTATATAGAAAACAAATAAAATAAAACTAAGTAGATGCTACACAGCTCTGTCCTCAGCATCAATCTCTTCCCCAGTCATTGCATCTAACTCGTCCATCGTGATAATTTTCTTCAGTGAATCACCGAGTTTCACACAAATATGGACAAAGCCTCTCCTGGTAAACACAGAATGTAGCAAATTCTCCTTAAGAAGTCTCAGTGCTTTTCCCAGAATACTCTGGTGAGCAGCAGCGAGTCTTTGAAAAGCTTTGATTCTCATCTCCGAAGGGGGCCCAGGCGAAATTTCGCTCGACTTGACTTTTCCATACCTCCTGAATTTGTCCAGAAAATACGCTGTTTCTGCCAGAGCGTGCACAAAATACGTAGGCGTACGGAGATAAATCATGCCCAATAGCTGCACAGCCAGACGCAATTAAATCATTTGGATTTTCGTCCGGAGTGCTAGGAATCCCTGTAAAAACAACATCGGCCAGTCGTGTTTGCCTCTGAGTGTCACTGACCTCGTGATGGGCAACTTGCAACATATATTAGGTCCTCGATTTCTCCTTTCATCTTGCATATTTCAGCGTTCATCGAGTTTATCGTTTAATCGAACCTTTGACATAAAGCGCTCCTCAAACTCAGAGAATTTCTCCAAAAGTATGTTGGAAATGCTTCGTTCAAGTTTCTTCTCGAGAAGCTCAATGCTAGAGCAGATAGAACAGGGACGCCTCTGTTTCGTAACATTAGTTTGTCTATCGCTCTGCTGATTTTTTGTAGCTAATCTCGTGCAGGCCGGGCCAGGTGTGTCGTTGCACCAGAGGAGGATGCACCAGATGATTTTGCAGATCCATGAAGTTTTCCCATAATTATAACGGCAGTAAGCACACGAAAAGGAACATTGGCGTAGAAAGAAAAATAACGAAACCACAATAATTAGATGGCCGTATATTACACAAATATTGGCAAATACAAGTGGAGGCGCGAGAAAAATGTCAGACAGGACTGATTTCGACTACTCAATAGGAGACATCGACTGTTATCGATACTGTTGGAAAATAAATAAAAAAATTAAAAAAAAAAAAACCGACTTCAAAACTACATATACCTATGCATGCATATGTACAAACTTAAACTAAAAAGTAAAAAATAATATTTTAATTACCTCAAAGCAAGAGCCTTAAAGGACAGTTAAAAAAATTATTGATATTTATATATGTATGTATCTATTTAATATTTTTAAAAAGTTCATTTTGGAGTCGGTGCCAGCCAAAGAACAATTACGTTTATACATACCCTGAAAGCTTGGGTGCAAAAGAAAACTTACGTTAATACATACCTTTGGCTGGCACCGACTCCAAAATGAACTTTTTAAAAATATTAAATAGATACATACATATATAAATATCAATAATTTTTTTAACTGTCCTTTAAGGCTCTTGCTTTGAGGTAATTAAAATATTATTTTTTACTTTTTAGTTTAAGTTTGTACATATGCATGCATAGGTATATGTAGTTTTGAAGTCGGTTTTTTTTTTTTTTTAAATTTTTTATTTTTTACTTTTTAGTTTAAGTTTGTACATAAGGTATAGTTTTTTTACAAAATTGTATTCTACTCGTCATACCCTTTCATTTGATATCCATGAAGGGGGTCGGGAAACAAAATTGCAAAATTCGGCCGCCATCTTGGAACCGACCGCCATTTTTTTACAAAATTTATATGGGACCACCTCTGAGGTATAACGTACCAAACAAAAAAAGAATCATCAAAATCGATTCATAATTGGCGGAGTAATCGCGTAACATACATAGAAAAAAAAAAAAAAAAACATACATTCGAATTGATAACCTCCTCTTTTTTGAAGTCGGTTAAAAATATTAAGCTCATCTTCATCTTGTTCCCATACGATTTTTTTCAAATTAAAATCACCCAACACCATGATTTGATGGCTTTATGTGCTCATAGTGCTTGTTCTCGAATTTTTAAATGGAAAACATCAGCGTTAGTTGTATTAAAACAAAAAGGCTGGTGGCAGCGGTGGGATTTTTTATGAGAACAGAAAGTGGGGAGGGGAATTTGCTATTATATTGTTTTTGTAGAAAATTCAATTTTATCTTTTCTTTGTTGAATCAAAATTGACGAGAAAAAACAGCGAATTCGCATAAAGATTTATTTAAAAAAAAAACACACACACACACAAAATAATTGTGATTATTGTTTTGTTATTTTTCGGGTCCCGGTATACTTTTTCTGGATAAGGACGGACTTAAAATTCAGTACCGTATCATCTACCACTGTAAAAGCAAAGAATATCCTTAAAACCCTTTCACAAAAGATTTTCGCATCTAAATATTCTTCATAAAAACCCTGGTTTGTTTTTGATCCAGCGCCAAAAAGAAAACGGTTCCGTTTTTTTTTTGTGTACAGAAATGAAAAACAATTCTAGTAATCCAACAAAAACACTTAATTCACTTGAAATTCTTTGAGATGAAAATCTTTTTTTTTTGTCGAAATGAAACGAATATTCTTCAGGATGTATTTTCTTTCCTCACAGAAAACACCACCCGTCACCACCCACGCCCACCACCAGAGTTTTGAGAGGAGCAAAGAGATTCAAAAAGAAAAAAATTGTAAAATGAAAATAAACACTGTTCAAAATGGACAACTTTCCTACATCCCCTCCCCGAGTTTCTGGTCGTTTTTCTTCCTTTTTTTATTGCTACGGGAAAAACGTACTGAATTTCTGTGCCTTATCTTTATGAGCCATTAAATTTTCCTGGAGAGTCCCGGGTAAAGGGCTCTCCCGCACCAAATGCAGGACAAGATATCCAAGGATATCTTTCCTTCTGTTTGCTATCGTTTTGATAGCCTTTTTATATTTTTGAGGTAGACTACGATTATATGGATGGAAAGCTGTTTGCTCTCATTCTCGTGACTTTCTATTGTAATGGAGGACGATGAAATTGAATACAAGCGGTCTTCCTTAAAAAATTTTACTCTTATTTACAATGATGATATCGGAGGAATCTTCAGGAATACTTTTGTTACGGATTGTGTATGGGCCAGTAAACAACAATAAGTAAGTGGATACGAATTTCGTCGACAAACCTTATTCTCCATCGTCGAGAGGAAGCATGTCCTTGACGGAGCTCGATTACTACCTCTTAAAACATCCAGGAAAAAATTAGTTTATTTTATTATTATTATTAAAAAATCACGGCCACGAAGCCAATCAATAAATTCGTATTGAGCTGCAAAATTCATTCTGTGTAAAAGTTTAATTGAGTTTGAACCTCAATCATTTTTGGTTTAAGGATATCCATTCTTGGATTCACTTCATCTCATCCGCAAGCGACCAGCATAAACCACCACTACCACGTCATCGTACACTGTTTGTTAATTACTTTTGTTTTATAATGAGGTGCAGCAGTGGGTTTCGCCGCAATTCTCAGTTCCAATTCTCCAGGTGTGAATAGTTTGCAGATCGTTCGAAAACTCGAAAACAACAATTTCCACAAATTCTAGCTCTCTCCGCTTCGCAGGACAACTTGTTAGAAAAGTTTTGATTATTTTCGTTCAACTTTTGTTTCTTATCAAATTAAAATGTGGGAAAAAGTTTTTATTTTATTTATTTTATTTTTAACTTCGCCCCGGTTATATTTTGGTTTTGATGCAAGCAAACTTTAAATGAAGGCGATTCGGGTTTTAATTTAGTGTTTAGGGTTGTCTTATTGATCATTTTCCTTTCAGTACTGGATGACAGTGGTATTTTTAGCTCTAGCCACAATTTTCTAGGAAGTCCTTTGTCAAATAATCACTTATTCAAGACCTTTTGAAACTCTAAAAATATTACCTCGGTTTACTTGTCGGATTATTATTAGATTCGCTTCAATTGTAATTTTCTTACAAAGAGATATAAAATTATTTAAAATTCATATTAAAAATATAGTGAAGTAGTAAGCTGCTAAATTTACAGGGTCTCGGTAGCCTAGGGAGTAAGGCGTCTGGCTACCATCCCAGAGGTCCCGGGTTCGAATCCCGGCCAGCCCCACGGTCCTTCTCCTTTTACTCTTTCCCACCTACATAACTTTCCGTCTTTCTTCTTCCCTCTTTACATTCCTGATTCCTCTTATCATAGATTTCCTTAGCCCTTCCCCGCTCCTACAAAGCGAATGTCCTTGGTTTGTTGATGAGATTCAACTCGTTTCAGGAGGCATAACCCTCCAGCGATTTGTTTCTCGATGCCCCGATGTCAAAAGTCGCGATAGTAATGGTTGGGAGTAGGTGGATTAAAAATATCGCCGGTAGGTTGTAGCAGTTCCTTCCTAGTCTTTCACATAAAAAAGGGTCCTGCTAATAAACAGCGCTTTTTAGGTTAGTTAAAGATCATAATCTTATGCTGAATGGAAAATCATGCAAGGTCTTGGATTTAGATATATGAGGCATGGTAACATTGGCCTTAAGAACATGCGCCACGATATACCTGGACATTAAAAACTTGGCCTCGTTACATTAGGGCCGAAGCACTTCGAGGCGTGCTTTGAACACATCCAAGCCCAAAGCTGGCTGCAAGCATATCCAACCTGTGCGTTCAAATGGGATTGAACACATTAAAGCTTATCTCGCAAATTCAGGCCTTGGCAAAGATAGCCGCAAGGCTCGCCTCTGTCGGAATTCCGGCAATGTTGGAATTTGAATTCGGCCGAGGCTCTAGTTTGCTTTTGACAGTTGAACTTTGGGGTTGGCATATTGTTTGCGAGTTCATATTGAAAAAAATTAAACGAATTAAATAAAAAATGTTATGCCTCCTTTCGTACGTTTTTTTGCTAGTTTCCCCGAACTATTAGTACAATTTGCCATCGTGTAAAGGACAAATGTACTGCCTCGTGTAAGTCCTGCTCAACTTTAATGACTTGACATTGAGAGATAGGGCGCTATAGCATTGAAACTAGCCTCTGAACGCACTATAGGCTGCCCTACACCTACCTAGTAGGACCATCTTCTAACACAGTACCAATGTCGAATGTCGATGTTGTTTGTGTTGAATTTGAGATAATGTTTCGTCTGTATAACTATGAAATGAAATGAAAGGAATCATATGTCTCTTTGTTTTGTTTAGATTTAAAATCTAATCTAAATCGTGAGGATGTGGGCTTACATGTGTGTGTGTGCATATCATAAATATTCCTTCCAGTCCAATTTTCGCAAAACCGGAATAAATCACATTACTCACCGGTAAAAGGCATTGTAAATACGATTACGGGCGAACAACAAAAGCCCGAGGGAAACTCCTATTTGCCATTAAATGCATTCTATACAATTTTCCGCTCTTTAGGATTTTCTACCATAAAAAGGACAACTTAAGTGGTTCTCAGGCACGTTCCACCTTGTGCAGGATTTTCCCGTCACACATATGTATACGTGTTTCACAGGGGGTAGTTGTCGAGCAACGATGATGATGATGACGACGTGTTGATGAAACCATATTAAAACTGTCAGTGATATAAAATAACATAGAAGGGGAGGTACAACAGGTATTTTCAAGATGCGACAGGGGGATGCTGAGTATTTGTGTATTTTTTTCCTGTATGCTATTGTGCTGCTTGCTGGTAAGTGGATATGTGAAGAAGATGGTGTGAGCATTTCGAGTAAGCTTTAAAAATTCTTATGGGATAATTGTGCACTTTGGAAGGAGTTTTTTTTTAAGAAAATTAATTTTCTTTCCTTACTGATTTCTTTTTAAGGAAATGGGGATTTAGGTTAGTGGTAAAGTATTCTCCTAATATTTGCTGCTGAAGGTATTTTCCTAATCCTATATTGCTCCGCCTTCGTTTTGTCCCAGGCCCAGGGTGTGAAAAGAGGAGGGTGTTCAATCTGCCGAATTGACCAGAGGAACTAGGCAAGAAACCGCATGGATACACGAACTAACATTCACGAAATAATGCTACTGCATCCGGGGCAGCCGATGTGCCAGCACTGGGGACCAGGGATGCTGGCGAGAAGTGGACTAGTCACACCGAAAATGGAATTTAAATCCGCCGCGTGGAATGTACGAACAGGACTTCACGCTCGTCAAAAGGAAGTCATAGCAATGAAATTGTTGAAACGCAAAATATCAGTTGCTGCGATATCGGGGGGCCTCGGTAGCCTAGGGGTAAGGCGCCTGACTACTATCCCAGAGGTCCCGGGTTCGAATCCCGGCCAGCCCCACGGTCCTTCGCCTTTTCCACTTTTCCACCCACATAACTTTCCTTCTTTCTTCTCCCCTCTTTACATTCCTGATTCCTCCTGTCATAGCCTTCGCTAGTCTTTCCCCGCTCCACCAAGCACATGTCATCGGTTGGTTGAAGAGATTCAACTCGTTTCAGGAGGCATAACACTCCATTGAGTTGTTTCTCAAATGCCCCGATGCCAGAGTCGCGAAATGGTTGGAAGTAGGTGGAATAAAAATATATCGCGGCTAGGTTGTGGCAGCTCCTTCCTACTTCCCTCTCTACTTCTCATCTTCCGGCTAGAGCTGCTGTTCGACATTCTATAGGAAAAAAAAATAGATTGTCGAACAGTACAAAGGGAGCTTTCCCTAGTCTCTAGTCTATCACATAAAAAAAAAAAAAAAACTACAACTTACCGGATCCGGGACTTTGAAGATCGCCGCCGACGTCGGCTTTATGGTCCATCGACGGGCTGTCAGCAGCGTCATCGCATTCCAACCGACCGACATCCGAGCGTTTGGCGTTAATAACCACCAGTGGAACGATCAAGACCCATATGATGGCCTAGAACCGAATTAATCATACTCACGGATGTCTTCAATGCACATTCAGGAGCAGATCGAACTGGCTTTGAAGGAACGATGAGCAGATTCGGACACGGAGTAATTAACGACAACGGCTTACGCCTGCTTTCACTCGCATCGTCAAAAAAGTTGATCGTTGGCAACAGCATTTTCCGTCATCCAATCAAACACCAACTCACCTGGCGAAATTCATCCGGCAACGACTCGGCGATGTTAGACTACTTTTTGATCAACGCAAGATTCCGAGCGACGCTTAAAGACGTACGTCAATGCTTGGCCCGATTGCGGATCGGACCAGTACACCAGTCGGACAGATGCGATTGCAAAAAGCGAAGAAAACGGCGCAACCACCAGCCAAGAAGAATTGGGCGTGCCTACGGGACCCGGCCATCGGGCGAAAGTTTCAAATGGCATTATCCAACATATTCGCGGCGCTCGCAATACCGGACGATATCGATGTAGAACAAAAGCAATTGTCGGAGTCTATTGTAGAGTGTGCAATGGAGTTGTCATCACCCATCCGTACACGGACGCAACCGTGGATCTCGGACAGCTGTCTGAACCTTATCGATCAGCGGAAGCAAATGAAACACGTCGACTTTGAGCAATACCGACGATTGAACAAAGAAGTTCGATAGAAACTGAAATCAACAAAATAACAACGACAACTCTACAACAACATCAACAAATCACATGGAACTTTTGTGACTTCTCCCCATGAACGCCTGCAGCGGTGGAGAGAATTCTTCCACCAGCTGTAAAACCACGATCCGTCGCAAGGTCCAGCACCCGAAACGCCGATTATCGAACAGCCGACGAATCAGTTTCTCGATACCGAACCGACAATTATCGAAGTGAAGATGGCAATAAAATCGCTGAAAAATGGAAAAGCGATGGGAATAGATCAAGTAACCGCTAATATGATCAAAGTCGGATGAGAAGTCTTATCCCAACGAGTTCATGTCCTCATAACACACATACGGCATTCGGATCAGGTCCCTTCGGCGTGGAAGAAAGCGATCGTTGTCCCAATTTTGAAGAAAGGTAACAGTCGGGCATGCAAGAATTATCGCGGTATTAGCCTTCTTTCGATCGTCGGCAAAGTATTTACGAAAATTATGCAATCCAGGCGACAGAAACATCGAGAGCAAGCGAGCCGGAAAGAACAAGCTGGATTTAGACCACATCGTGGATGCATTTGTCAAATATTCGCACTCCGGCACCTAATGGAAGAAAGAATTCGTTGGGGCAAACGAAATATCGTCGTTTTCATCGATTTCAAATTCGCTTTCGATTGCATCGATTGAAATAGCTTGTGGAGAGTCTTGGAAACTGAACACGTGTCAATTGAGAATCATTCAGCGTCCCCAAGCGTCGAACGATGGCTCAACCGGCAGCGTTCGTATTCGGAGCGACTTATCCGAGGAGGTCCTGATTCAAACGGGTGTCCGACAGGGAAACGTCGCTCGCCGCTTCTCTTCAATGTTGTGATAGATGCGATTATGCGTGAACCACTCGATGGATGATTCGCAGTTTGATACGACGACAACAACTTCGTAACCGACTTAATGTTCGTGTTTACCTCGATGGAACGCAAATCTAACTGGTTCCGAGGTTCAAATATTTGGGATCTTTGGTTGAGGAAACGAAGTAGCATCGCGACGTCCGACGTTTACTGCCGCATTGGCCAGGTAACAGCAACCTTCGCCTCGCTCAAGTGGTGCATATGGAAACGAACAAATATTTTCATCAAAACAAAAGTACGCCTTTACCGAAAGCTGATCCTTCCGATTATTCTTTATGGATCGGAAATGTGGACACTGCTTAAACCGGACGTCAACGAACTTGAGGTCTTCCAAATGCGATGCTTGAGGCAGATCCTCGGTATCTCACTCAGCGATCACCTTCGAAACGAGACAGTCAGACAAAGATGCGATCAGCAGACACCGATCGAAGAAGAAATGCGAAAACGTCAAATGGATGATGACCCCTTCCCACATAAACTTCTCTAGCGAGACCGTCCCGTCCCGCAGGCTGGAGAATCCAGCGATCGGCACAGAAGAAAACCTGGCTAAAAAATAACGAGGGTGACCTAAAGAATCAAGGACTATCAGCTACCGCGGCTCGAGACGTCGCCAAAAACCGGCAAGAACGGAAACGAATAGGGCTAGAAACCCAGTGGCACCGACAGCAGCGTATCCGTTGCGGGGACGGTTTTTTTTGTTATGTGATAATGTCTAGCTTAGGAATCACACTTTGTACTACATGTCTGTAATGTCGTTCAAGTCATGGTCAGTGTCTAGTAGTAAGCTTGAATTGAAGGATAGAGGAGAAAGGATAAGTTAGGGGCCTGGAGGGTGCGTGAGTAGATATCGATGACCTTGCGTTTGAACTCTGAGATGCTATTAGTTCGAAAACACCGACTGCGGAAGACAGTTCTACAATCGAGTTTTTCTATTTATAAACGAAATACTAAGTCTTGTATTGCGGGAAAAAAGTGGCCGTGTAAGCGGGAGGTTTCTAATTTCAGTGGAACAGTCGCTAAGGTAATAGGGGTAAAATTTGCTAAGCGCTGCTACATTTCTACGATGGCTTAAAGGGCCGATGGAAGAGCGCTATCGCCAATGAGTTTGATGGCGCGATTTTTCACCTTATCCAGCCAAGCCAAGGTGGTTTTTGGCTCACCCGCCCAGATATACGAGTGGTATTTATTTATTTATTTATTTATTTACTGGTCTACAGAGTAAATCTCCAACAGACAGAATGCAAAAATTAATAATAAAAATTAAAAAATATAAGTTAGAAAGAATAAAATTATAAAGACAAATTAATTTAAAGCAAACGACAAGCTAGGAATGAATATGTATATAAAATTTCTAAGAACACAATAATTTTACCTACTAAGATGACGTAAGTCCGACTTGAATGCTATTCTCTCAGCAGATAAATCAATCACGCCATAAATTTCATTAAATAGGCGAGAGCAATACGTTATTGGTTCATGCTGGCCATAAACGGTCCTATGCGGAGGAACAAAAAATAGAGGCCTAGATCTCAAGGATATGCCAGGCGCATAAATGTTAAATAGAGTAAGTAATGAAGCAGATTTAATACGAAAACATAACACATCTCTGACAAACATAATACAGGCAATGTTTCGCCTAGTCTCTAACTTCTGCAGTCCTAGAAGCAAGCATCTGGAATTGTAAGAGGGCATACTATTACGGCAATTGATCTTACGAAGAGAAAACCGAGTAAAGGACTTCTGAACGGATTCAATCCGAGAACGGTGGAGAGAGGTATAAAGATTCCACACAACAGATGCGTATTCTAAGTGAGACCGAACAAGGGACATGTAAAGGACTTTTAATGTGAATGGGTCCCGAAAGTCAGTAGAATTTCGCTTTATGAAACCCAGCATTCTAAAAGCTTTGGAGCATGCAAAGTCAACCTGGCAAGATGAGTTGAACGTATGATCAAAGGTAACGCCAAGATCACAAATAGTAACTGGAGAGTCAACAATCACACCATTAATATTATATGAATAAGAAAAAGGAACAACAAGACGATAAAACGAATATTTTTTACATTTATTGGGATTTAACTCTAGTCTGTTAGCCTTGCACCACGAACAAAGGGTGTCAAGTTTCTTCTGAAGAATAATGCAGTCGGATAGCGAAAAAATTGATGTAAAGATCTTCAAATCATCTGCGAACAATAAAGTACTGGCACGCGAAAAAATGTTACAAACATCATTAATAAAAATAATGAATAACAACGGACCAAGATGACTACTTTGCGGCACACCTGACTTGACAGCAAAAGTTTTAGACGGATATGTATCGATTGAAACGGACTGTTTGCGACCAGTAAGATAAGAACTTAGCCAATTGGGAAGAGAGGAATGAAGACCAAACGCACGTAGTTTCATAATTAACAGAGCAGTGTCAATGCGATCAAAGGTTTTTACCAAGTCTGTATAAATAACATCAACCTGTTCACCACGTTCAGTAGCATTAATTGCATAGTTTTTAAAAACCACTAGATTTGTGATAGTTGATTTACCGCTCATAAAACCATGTTGCTCCTCACAAATTCATTTATTAACAACAAATTGTAGTCTGTCAGTAACTAGACTTTCAAAACATTTAGAAACAGGAATTAGCTTCGCAATTCCTATATAATTAATAATTTTGCTCCGATAACCTGATTTATAAAGAGGTTTAATAACCGAATATTTCCAAGAATCAAGGAAAGAACCGAACATTAAGGACATATTAAATATTTTTGTAAGAGGATACGAAAGACTAGAGATACATTTCTTTAATAATAAATTACACAACAAATCTGGTCCATGAAATACGTCACTGTTTAATTTTTTAAAGCATGATTCAACTTCACTCTGTTCAAGTTGAATAAGGCCAACATCGACAGTTGAAATTAAATCATCAAAATCAGGGATAGGATCACTATTATTATTCGACGCATAAATAGGTCCAAAGTATTCAGCGAAAAGATCACAACTTCCTTGCAAACTATTAGAGTAAATACCATTATATTCCATAGAAGCAGGCTAGAGGACGAAGAACGTTTGGCGTTGATGTACGCCCAAAAGGCCCTGCAATCATTTTTGATATTATTCTCAACAGATGAAACATACTGATTGAATAAAAAGCGATGAAGAAAGTGATATTCTCTATGAAGTCTTTTAAATTTACATAAATTATAGGTATTATAATGAAACCTTAAAGCTTTGTGAGCTTTATTTTTAGCATTTTTAAGTCTCAATAAACCTCTATTAAACCAAGGAGGATGATTGGAAGAAGAACGAGTAACAATTGGGATAAAACGATTTATACCAACATGAACCAATTCAAGGAACCTTGAATAGCAACTTTCTAAATTAGAACAATAGCATTGAAGTTCACAGTCCCAGTGTACAGATTGCAAGTAATTATTCAAGCCATCATAATCACCTTTAGAAAAACTGTATTTATAAGTAGAAAAATTAGTAATTGAAGCAAATTTGTAAGTACAAATTTCAAGAACAAAAGGATAGTGAAAAATGTCAATCTTAGCTAGAGGCAAAAGTACTTCAGCTACATTACAAATTAAATCAGAACTAATAAAAGCTAAATCCAAAAATCTACCAATACAATTTCTAAACCGGTTAACCTGAACTAAATTTAAACCAAGTGTCAATGTCAATAATTAAACATTCAATAATTAAACATTCACTCCGAGATGTAAAATTCGTTGGCAAAAGAGTATCATTATCAACCGTGCAAGACCACTTGATGTTGGGGAGATTAAAATCACCCAAAACGCACAAGAATTCCTTAGGTTGGGCGACATCAAACAAGGTGTTAATGTTTCTAGCATGAGCCTCATAAATCGTCACAGGAGACGCTGAAGGAATATAGCTGACTCAAACTTTCAAAGTACCAAGACCTGGAATTTGAACACAAACTGCTAGTTGCTCAATCACAGCATCCACAACTTCAAGTGTCAGCAACGTAGAACTGAATTCGACCTTTACTGCAATAAGCAGTGTTTGTTTGTTTGTTTATTCCTCATTCTACCAAATCTGTGAAGCCCCTAGGCCCAACAGATGGTTTAATCAGGAGTGTATGAATGCAATCAGAAATAAAGAAGCCGCCTTTCGAGCCTACAAGAGCTTCCCGAGTGAATCGCTCCGTGCAGAGTATATAAAACTAAGAAATTCCTGTAAAGTCACCATCAGGAATGTCAAAAATTCATTTGACAGCAAGTTGAGAAGTAAACTCCTTAATGCAACCTCTGGTAGCAAAAACTTCTGGTCCTTGGTAAGTTCCATCAAGAAGAATTTCACCACCTCCACAACCCCTTCATTCTTCCACGATGAAAAGGTGATAACAGACAGAAAATCCAAGGCCGATTTATTAGCATCTCTGTTTGCTTCAAATTCTTCTCTACCCCAAAATGATACGCTACCCCCGGTCCTCGAGCACAGCGCTCATTTAATGGACAGGGTTTTCTTCAGGACTCGCGAGGTGTACAGGTGCCTCAAGGAGCTCGATGTCAACAAATCCACTGGACCCGATAATATACCCCCTATCGTCTTAAAACAATGCGCCTCACCTTTGGCTAAACCTCTGCGCAAACTTTTTGCCCTATCATACTCTTCCGGAGTTTACCCAGACTCTTGGAAACTTGCTCATGTGCAGCCAATACCGAAAAAAGGTAACTCCAGCCTTCCCTCCAACTACCGCCCAAAAGCAATCACTTCTATCCTCTCCAAAACCATGGAGACGATAATTAACAAAAAGCTTATGGGATATCTAGAATCCAACCAACTTATAAACGACAAACAATACGGCTTCCGACAAAAAAGATCCACTGGTGATCTTTTAGTCTGCCTTACAGAACACCTCAACCGAAGTTTGCATGGATCTGGTGAATCTAGTTTGGTTGCTTTAGATATCTGAACGATGACAGTATTAGCGGGACACCCCGATCATCGTCAATCGCAGCCTCGGATCACAGCCTTGAGCTCATGGAGAAGAGGTTGCTGCTCAACCTTAACCGAATGTTGGATGAGCGGTTCTCTGCTTTTCAAGAGCAATTCACTACTCTTCAGGACCACATTAAACTCTTAGAGACCCGCCTAAGCACACGAATTGATGAAGTATGCAGTGCCTTGAACAGTCAAGTGGGTAAGCTACGAGACGAGGTCGAGACTGTGCAGCACGACGTTGCAGTAGTCTCCAATGAACTCGAGGACTTACGCCGGCAATCTCGACTGCAGGACGTGGTGATTCGTGGCATACCCATGACCGACGACGGGCTTAGCCCAAAACAAATTTTAAATGCAGTCGCCACCACCATCGGACACGAACTATCGCCTTACGTTAGCGTGTTCCGACCACAGCAGCGCCAGCCCAACAGTACGAAGAAGACTGGCTCGCTGCTGGTGGTCAAATTCTCATCACCCTACGAGCAGCAGGAATTCTTGCAGAAGAGGCGTCAACATGGTGCTCTTACGCTGAAGGAGCTCAATTTAGGTTTTGCCTCTGACAGCCAGATATATTTTAATGAAAGTCTGACGTCAAAAAACAACGACATATTCCATACGGCGAGAAAGCTGCTGAAGAAGAAATTGGTGACTGCAGTATTCACGCGTCGAGGCTTTGTCTACGTGCAGCTGGACAGAAATAAACAGCCACAAAAATTTGTTTCTGCTCTCGATCTTAATGAGATCATCGGGACAGCTACCAGTGCAGAATGAAAATTTTGGAGCAGCCTACCAACACCAAGGAGCATAAACAAGATCGATGTTTGTTTTTTTAAAGTCATTTTTTATTTTCTTCTATTTTTCATTTGCTTTTTCTTTTTTATTTTTAATTTCTAAGTCATTTTTTATTTTCTTCTATTTCTTATTTGCTTTTTGTCGTATATTTTTAATTTTTAAGCCATCTTCTATATTCTTATATTTTTTATTTGCTTTTCCTTTTTATATTTTTATGTCTTTCTTCTCTATATCTGTAATGAAGGAATATTATTGCACTGCCTGTCTCAAATTGCTAACTGACCACGTTTCTCATGGGTACATTTTGCTACCCCTTTCTGTTTCTGTTTCGTAGCTGGTTGTCTGCAGTATGAGCAAGATCAGAGCTCTGCTCAATATCTTCCATGGTAGAGCTCAGGGCTTGAACTTCTGTCACATTAATGCACGGAGTCTATGTAACAAAATAGACGAACTACAAGAAATTTTTCGGGGCTCTAATGTTCACGTCATTTTAGTATCTGAGGCCTCTTTGCGCGAACATGTTCCCTCTAAATTTGTATCACTAGAAGGCTACTATCTGTATCGTAATGACAGGAAAAACCGTGCTGGTGGTGGAGTAGCCATCTATGTAAAGAATACTCTTCGTTCTTTCAAAGTCAGAGAATCTATCACCAATGCCTTGGAGTATCTTAGCATTGAAATAAGTTGTGGGAACAGCAAGTGTCTGGCGACTGTGGTTTATTGTCCCCCAAGAATTTTCTCGATCAGTGAAGCGTGCGAGTTGGAAGTGTTCCTCTCAGAAATGACCCACAAGTATGAGAACATTGTAATCGGGGGAGATTTTAATGTAAATATTTTATTAAATAATTCCTTTTCCAAAAGCTTCCTAGATTTCTTTCATACATTTGACTTGAAGCCCGTAAATCACCTTCCGACATACTTCAACACTAACAATCCGTCTTTACTTGATCTCTTTTTTGTGTCGAATGTAGATAAAGTTTTATTTCACAATCAGATCAGCCCGCCTAGTTATCTTGATCACGACATTCTTTACCTCTCCCTGAATTTTGCAGTGAGGAATAATATACCAAAAATATTCTCCTACCGCGACTACAAGTCCATTAACATTCCATCGCTACTGCACGAATGTCCCTCACTGCCATGGGATCAACTATATGGGCTCTTCGATATTGACGATCAAGTAGAACATTTCAACTCACTATGTCACCACCTGCACGAGTCTTTTGCTCCAGTCAAGACAAAGTGCATTCCGTCTTCCTCTACATCACCTTGGTTTTCCGCTAAAATATTCCGACTTATATCCGAAAGAGATTTCTTGTTTAAAAAATACAAAATGAATAAAACTGAAGTAAATTTAAAATCTTACAGAAAAATTAGAAATTTAGTTACTTCCTCCATTCGCAAAGCAAAACAGCAGTATCTGTCATCTAAACTTAGTCCCAATATTCCTGCCAGGAAATTTTGGGCTAATATCAAGCGACTTGGCATTTACGGAGATGACTATGAAGCCCAGCCATCGCTTAATGCTAATGAGTTAAATAAATATTTCACCTCCGGATCCAACTTACATGGAGACCCTCATTGCCCAAGCCCAATTTTCTCGAATTCCGAAAGTTTTAGTTTTCGTAATGTGGATCAAGTGGAAGTCAAGAAAGCTTTTTACTCCATTAAATCCGAAGCAGTTGGTCCCGACAATATTCCACCCGTTTTCCTTAAGGCCCTAATACACTCAGCGACGAAGTCCAACATGAAATTCAGTTCCAACAACAAAATATTAAGGGAAGCTTAAAAAAAAATACAGTCACAAAATTAAACTAACCCAATCTCAAAAACATCCTAACACAGTCAAAATTACCTGTTGTGCACTGCTTGCAGTGCACAACACGGCCGCCGGAGGGGAAATCTTTGCACAATAAAGGGGTTCGGCTGCATTCGTATGTCTTGTTGGGCTTTACTTTATGAGTGCGTGCCCGAGGTAAATTTTCTGGCGACTTTCAAGAAATCTCTTCTGCGGTGTCGCCGGCTAGAAATTGAAGCCAGTGTTAGATAATTATGAATGGAAATTGAATTAATGTCGCAGTAATGCACTCTACGAACTTGTTCCTGTCATGGGATATGAGAATAGATCTTTTTTGTTTGATATTTAAATTTTTCATTCATGTGAAATTTTGATATCGCTGCTTTTGCTGATTTGAAATTTAGCAAGTGCTAGATACTAGTTTTTTTTGTTTGGCTCCCACCCCCTTTACTAAAAAATCTGAAAAACACCCCCGACTTTCCGAATTTCCGGACCTCCTACCAAATTAACCCAGAGGTCCAGCAAAGCCCATATTTACATACAAAAATAATAAAAACCATAAAAAATGAATTTACGCAAAATTTATCTACACTCATGTTGTAAAATACCTGTGCAAGGGATACACCTTTTTTGCGAATCTAGTTCCGGGAAGTTGTTACGGCTAAAAAGACAATAACGAAAAACAAGGATGTCATAAAACTTAATTATTACATGAAGGTAGTATTTGCCATTAAAATATTTTCTTGGGTTTTTCATAAAGCCAAGATAATAAACACCGATTGATCACTACCTGACCACCGGGCAAGAATCCCTAAATTCTCAAATCAAGGAAATCACCATCAAGCAAGTCATTAAAATTCTTGCCAAACAAACCGATTTTTCCTCAGATTATATTTTTTCCCGAAAATACGATCACCATCCATGCCTGCAACAAAAAAGGTTTGAAATTTCCCCTGCAAAAGCCGAAGCAGAAGCTCTCACTTATACAAACGCATCTCGTGTATGATTACGCAAATGCTTTATACAGAATACAACTAGCGCAGAGATTTGCTTGGAGCGGAAATTTGATGTATTAAAACTGAAGAATTTTAGGGAATTTTCGTTCTTAAATTTTGTGGACAATTTTTAAAACATAATTTACTCATGAAAGAAGGCTAAAATTCAAAAATTTTCCACCATGAATAGCTAGATAATCGATTTAAGTTTATCGTACATTAAAAAAATTTTAAAATTTTTCCACCTAAATAGGAGTATTTTCCGGGCGCAGGTACGGAACTTTGAACCATTATAACTAATATACTAATAAAAAATATTAAACTTTTCCACCATGAATAGCTAGATTTATGTTTTCTTAAAAATACCTAATTTAAATTATTTCATTTGGTTGGATAGTTTTCTTAATATTCGCGGGCGCGCGATACCCTATAATTGCTCGATTGAGTGTATTAGGCCCTTAAGCTTATTTTTCCGTTCATTCTCCCCTATATCACGTACATTTTCAACACCTGTCTTACGAAATCACGTTTCCCGCTTCAGTGGAAAAAAGCGAAAGTTATCGCACTTCCGAAATGCAAATCCCCAAATATTCTCGCGGACTATCGTCCTATTAGCATCTTATGCTTCTTAGGCAAGGTGCTCGAAAAACTAATGACTTGGCAAATTGAGGGGCACTGTGAAATGCTGTCTTTATTGTCATGTACGCAGTCAGGCTTCCGCAAAAATTGCAGCTGCGAAACTGCATTACTGAAAGTGACCACTGATCTTCGAGCGGCTCTTGATTCGGGCGATATCGCCTTTCTAGTACTTCTTGACTTTAGTAAGGCTTTTGACAGTGTTTGTCATAAGCTTCTAGAAACAAAATTAATAACTCATATGCATTTTTCCTCCTCAGCTGCTTCCTTAATTCGAGACTACCTACACAATCGATCCCAAAAAGTTTGGTTACAAAACTCAATTTCCGATCCCTTGCCAACTACGTGTGGTGTTCCCCAAGGCTCTATACTAGGGCCATTGCTTTTTAGCATTTATATAAATGATCTCACCAGTGTCGTAACCAATTGCAAACTCCACATGTACGCAGACGATGTGCAAATTTATTTAAACAGTCCTCTTGGGCTTGTAGAGAATTGTGTGTATAACATTAACGCAGATCTAGAGCGTATTTATAAATGGTCTCTTTCAAACCACCTTCTCCTAAATGCCTCTAAATCCTGCTGTATCTCAATGTACAGGACGGAATTGGATACCTCATTTCTTCCAACAATCTCTCTCATGAACACTTGCTTACCCTACCAATCACGAGTTAAAAACCTCGGTGTCTATCTAAATTCTCAATTAACCTGCTGTGATCATACGGCTACTACGCTATCTAAAATCTATGGTAACTTGCGCCGCCTCTGGCTATATGCCTCTATTTTGCCTCTAGACACTCGTGCAAAGTTAATTAAAACGCTAATTTTACCACATTTCACTTATGCCAGCTTGGTTTTTCCGTCCCTTGATGCCTCTTGTCGCGATAAATTTCGTGTAGCTTTCAATGACTGCACTAGGTTTGTCTATAATCTTCGTCGGTTTGATCATATCAGCCCATATCGCTCTGCTGTTTTGGGATGCTCGCTGGACATATACCTATCCCTCAAAGCCATGATATTTATCTATAAACTACTTCAATCTAAGCGTCCATCATATCTTTACGAGTATCTTCAATTTGGGCGTACGCCTAGAAGAACACTGCTTATACTCCCTAGATTCTACCACTTGGTTGGGCAAAGATCTTTTTTTGTTCACTCGCTGCAATTGTGGAACAGCTTACCCTCAGACACACAGAGGTCGGGGTCATTGAATGTATTCAGGAAACGTGCTCTCAACTATCTCACCAATAATATTCCTTTAACTTAGCTTTCTTTACTCTCCCTTTTTTTCTCTTCTCTTACATCCACATTATTTTATTTTCTTCTTTTGTTTTAATTAATATATCAGTTAACTCTTAGTAATATGCTTTACATTTTTTTTCCATTGTAACTTGTAAGTGCATGCGTTTTAACGTTATAAGATCTTTATTATCTTGATGTACTTCACTAATAAATAAATAAATAAATAAATAAATAAATAAATAAATAAATAAATAAATAAATAAATAAATAAATCTCCAAAGCTTTTGATAGAGTATGGCACTCAGCCTTGTTAGCTAAACTCAAAGCTATTGGAATAGACTCGCTTCTGTATAAGTGGGTTGAGAGTTTCCTCTCCGGCCGTTCAATTAAGGTAGTTTTGGATGGCGTCAAATCTGAATCTCACCCCATCTCTGCGGGGGTCCCCCAGGGGTCAATTTTATCACCGGCCCTATTTCTCATCTTTATAAATGACCTTCTTTCAATCCCCTCCAACCCACTTCTCAGCTTCGCTGACGACGACGGTACTTTACGTTACTCGTACAGCTTCGATACAAGACAGACACATGCCAGATCCTGTCTTGATGATCGTGAACTAATGTTCAACTCTATTAAGAACGACATTGAACTTATTATAGAGTGGGGAAAAAAGAATCGTGTCGAATTCAACCCCTCCAAAACCAAGTACTGTCTTATTTCAAAGAAAAAGATCAACACCGCACCATCCTTGACAGTGGATAACGTGGAAATAAAGGCCGACCCATCCCTACACATCTTAGGCGTGACATTAGCCAAAGACTTGCGATGGAATGACCATATATTCCAAATCGCCAAACAAGCATCCCAGTGCTTGGGATTTCTTAAGAGGTGCAGGTTCCTCCTCCAGCCATCGGCCCGTGCTGTTATTTATAAATCCTACATTCGGCCTCTTCTCGAATACAACTCCCTCATTTGGGGCAGCGCTCCAATAACAACCTTAGCATGGTTAGACAAGGTCCAAAAAAGGCCCTTAAGTTAATTAATGACGATACCGCTTGCTCCAACATCGACCCCCTAAGCCACCGTAGGAATGTAGCAGCACTGACAAAATTTTATCGCTACTATCATAGTGACTGTTCCTCCGAGTTAAACGCTCTTTTGCCTCCACGGCAATCTTATACCCGCAACACCAGATTAGCCCACTCGTCCCATTCCCTGCACCTGCAACTCCCTTTTTCACGCACTCAACAAGATATGAATTCGTTTGTAAATAGAACAACTCGACTGTGGAATAATCTCTCGCAGTCTGTATTTCCGAGCTCTTATAACATCCAAGAGTTCAAACGCAGGGTTCATCACCACCTTCTCCAACACCCCCCCGTACCTTTATAATCCTTAACCTATTCCCCCCACCCCTCCCCCGTACTAAGCTTACTGCTAGACATTGCACCATGACGTGACAAATGACATGACGGACTAGTAGTACAAAGGGTGACTCCTGAGCTTAGCACTAACACATAAAAAAAAAAAGCACTCCACCTCCACGAGAACATCCAGTTGAAACAGGGCAACGGTCCTTTCGATAAACTAAGTATCTTTTTTCATCAAAAAACTCCGAAGTTAAATGTCCAGGAGTAAGCCAAGTTTCTGTAAGAACAATAATATTGAAGTCATTGATGATGGCATTTAAATAAATATCATGGGATTTAGAACCCACTCCTCTGATATTTTGATAATATAGAGATGTAAAATTGCTGGAAGGTAGTACTGATTCTAAGTTGCGGCTTCGTCCACCTTCGGCGCTAGAAAGTTTTTTGGATGATTAATAAACTTGCGAACCACAACTCCAGTAGGCCACAATTCAGGATTAAGGATTTAGTCATAAACATGTTCAGGAAAACCCAGTTTAAACGTAGTATACCTTAGCACTGAAAGATCAACATCAGCCTTAACCAAGCGCCTACATTTTACTTCGGCGGAGTCAATAGTCAAGGATGATGAAATAAAGTTTATAATATTTTCTTCAGTCGTCGTCGGATGTAATCGAGACAAATGAAGCCATCTTAGCTTGAGAATAGCAGAAATATCAGCGCAATCTGCTGCAGTACCAACAACACGAATTTGGTTGTGTTTCCTACGGTGCACTTTAATCCATCCAGCCGTTTTGGTTGGAATTCGACACGAGTTTAAACAAAAGATCGGGATGCCATACTCTGTCGAAAGCCTTGGTAATATTTAGAGCAACCAAACCAGATTCACCGAAGCGATGGATGCTTTGGTTGAGAGCCTCAGTCAGACTCAAAAGAAGGTCGCCTGTAGATCTTTTCGGTCTAAAGCCGTACTGCCTGCCGTGTAAAATTTGGTTGAATTCCAGATATTTCATCAGCCTTCTATTAATTATTATCTCCATGATTTTGTAGAGAACAGAAGTAATTGCTATTGGTTAAAGTTGGCGCAGAGGTTTAGCCAAGGGTGAGGCACATTTGCTGCGTACCACTGAGGCAATATTATCTGGGCCAGTGGATCCATTGACGTTGAACTCTTTGAGACAATTACTTACTATTTGTTGCAGATCTTCAGCAACTTCTGGCCTTTTAATGCTCTCCCGCAGAATATCTACGTTAAGCCGTCTACGGTTTATGGCATCGCGTTGGACGTTTCTGGTTGCGGTGATTTTAAGGCTAATAGTTGCTAATACCAAATGATGGTCACTTCCAGTGTCTGCTTCACTAAAACTCCTGACATCCTCCAGAAAAGTTCTCCATTTGCGGCTGACGGCAGCGCGATCCATCTGAATTCTCGTTTTACCATCGGGCGATACCCAGTTCTCTTTGTGTACCTTCTTGTGGCAAAAGTAAGTTCCACCTGCCATGAGTTGGTGGGAGCTACAAAAGTCAACGAAAAGCTCGCCTTTGCTGATAGTTACCTGGCCTATGCCTTGATTTCCAATTGTGCGTTCAAGGCCGGTGTTGTTGGGGCTGATCTGTGCGTTTAGGTCACCCACTAAAGCAGTGATGTATCCCTTTGGAATAGATCGAAAAACCTCATTCAGGCACATATAGCATTCGTCTTTGATGTCATCTTCTGCATCTTCAGTTGGAGCGTACCGTTGGACTACCGTAGTACTTATTAGTCTGGTACGCAGGCGGACGTCCCGCTCGGACCGCCAGCTAACGGATCAAAGAAGAAGAAGAAAGAAATCCTATATTGCATCATCAATGTAGATAGCACTATCCTTAAAATTAAGTATAAATTGCCTGGAAACGGGCGTCCTAATCATATCCATGGAAAATTTACCACTAATCAAATTGTGTTTCTCGTTAATATTGGTTTAGTACAAGGAAAATTGTTATTATCATTTGTCGATTCGGAGCCAACGACCCGATACAATGAGCCCCCGTATCCCTATCTGTGGCATTTGCTGCTGCTGCCGCTGGCGTACACATTCAAAGCCAGGTATCTATCATTAGAGCAATTACAAGATATTTATCTCCTCATATTTCCATCAGGCACAGAACATTGATTTCCCATAACGAATAACGAGTGTGTCTGGAGCCAATGTTGTATCCTTTTGCAAACGCATATTTTTCGCGCTCTACTGAACTTGAAAATGATATGTTCAGTTTAGGAAGGGGGTGTGAGGCGGATTTCTCTATGGTACATAGGGCATATAGTGTGCTCTATACACACAGAGCTAAGAGGCAGCAGAGAATCCTGTCGATATCATATCACTTCAACTTTGAAGCATAAAATGTTAATATGTGTGCGAGCGTGTACACAGATTTCCTGTCATATTCATTGAATATGTCTATGGCAGTAAAATTTGAATTTGAACAGGAAATTGATATCAATCTGGATGCCTATATGGGATTTAGTATTAGGGGATATTCTTAGCTTAATTAGAAAGTTCTTTCAAGTGAATAATATTAGAAAATGCCTTTCTTAGCCGAAAATTTTAGATTTATGCAGTGTTGTTAACGTATTTTTAGGTAACAGTAACATAACTCCCAAATACCCCTTTTTACGCTAGATTTAACTTTCAGTTTTAATGAAGTTATAAAAGAAAATTTCCTTAATAGTTAAGAAAATGGAGCATTTTAAATGACTACACATTAAAAAGGATTTCATATCGTATATGAGGTTAAACTTAGATTATTTTTTGTTAATTAAGGTTTTATGGTTATGGGTTTTGAAAATTCCTACCGAAGTTTCCTATTCATAACGAAATGGATTTTTTAGTTTATTGATTTTCTCATTGGTTTTGTTTTTTCCCATTTGTAATTTTTTTTACAAAAAGAAATAGTCCTTTGAATTCTTTTGTATTTGAACAACAAAAGTATTCAGTTAGCAAAAGTAAGTGCATCCTTTGAAACTGTTTCAAAGGATCTGAACATTACTGAAAGAGCCCAAGACTGTCGCCGTTGTTTGAGATTTTTTTTATGTAAAAATCCCTTTTTCCCTTATTAGATGCAAAAATAGGATTCAGTTCTGTATTTATTCTTGATTATGGGCGTTTTTTATGTTCAAAGTTCATAATTTGGGTGTTTTCAAACATTGTTAAGAATTGCCGCTGGGTCTGAGGGTCACCTTTACCACTTTTATGACCTTTGCAAATATTTGAATATTTTTCCAGTTAACCCTAGGCGTATAGCCACAATAAAATGAAACTCCAGAGCGTTTTTTAAAAGAGTAAAGAATGTCCCAAAAATTGTGACAATTTTTAAAGGGTGTGAGGGTATGAGTGAAATGTTTAGTGAGTAGACATGTTCGCGAAGCTCCCGAACATTTCAAACTTTTCCACATTTTTTTTTCCAAATCATAAACATAATTTTTATTTTTTTTAGGTGCGCACAATTTTCGTATTAATTCAGCAGTGGTTCTTAGAAAAATAAAAATGTCCAAATCAGAAGGTCAAATACATATTAGAAAATTTACTGAGACAGTAAATGTCCTAAATCCCATTAAGAACAGTACAACTAGACCAAAGCGGATCTAGAAGCAGTTCTTTGGGGTTATAGTAAAAAACTTGACTCCCTAAGAATCGATAACTCAAAAAAGAATATTGTAAATCGCAAAGCGCTGATAAAATGAAAAATATTGGAATTTTCTCGTTCTTAGAAGTTAGATGTCTTCTAAATGGATTCACCCAAGTTTCTATCTTCCGTAAATAGCCTATATCATAGTGAATAGTGGGGATAGCCTCCCTCTCCGGCATAATTGTTTTTTTTTTTCAAATATATCCAAGAATCATCTCTGAAAATTTAAGCCACATAGTCCTACATTTCTTGGCCACATAGTCGTTGATGTCACGGGGCAATGTCTAATAGCAAGCTTAGCTTGAAGATATAAAAAGGGTATGCTAGGTTAAGGGTAGCCTGGAGAAGGCAGTGAGCCTAGCGGTTGAACTCTTGGATGTTGGATGAGTTTATTTTTTTAACTGCCGGCTGAGCCACAACCACTGGGGTTAGCTTGAGATATCGTAGGCCCAGCACAAAGGGGGGCAATTGGAATTTGCTCTAGGCCCCAACTGCCATATCCCTGCGTTCCAATTGCAATATATCTGCGTTGTAGAAGTATAATCTAAAACCTGAAACACAAGCACGCTAAAATATTTTAATTTTTGTGTAGGTATAGGCAGGGATTCTTCTACTCATCACATTTATATAGTAAACACAATTTTTCTTTCTTCCATTCCCTTAAAGTCGTCGATGGCGTCATCATAGTCTATATTTTCAGCCAGCTCTCGTTCTATCGATAATATCATGACTTGACTCATGCATGATCTTAGATAATTTCTTATCATTTTTAATTTTTGTTCACCTTTTGCAATTACCTTTTCGCTGAGTGTCAGCAGTTTTACAAAGCGGTCCCCCAACTAAGTACCAAACAAGTCCAATATGCTGCTTGACCATTGCATCGAACGAGAACCGATCTACGTTTGTCCGTTTTCTTCGCCCCATACAATTCCTTAAAGGTCCAATCGGAGATTATTAACAACGATTCAAATCTGCTCCTCTTAGTAGGGCTTTTTCCCGCTGGGATAGCTTCTAGATTAATTATGCCAAAAGAGAGCTGAGCTGAGCGCAGAGCTAAGCGCCTATCTACAGTGCCGGATTTTGCTTGAGGCCCCTACCCTCAGGGGGCCCCGCGCCTCTTATATTTTGTTTGGTTCGTCTTTAGATAAAAGGGAGAGGAGAGAGAGAACTCGGAACTTGACCCACAAAGATATTGAAATATATAGTTTATTTAAATAAAATTTATATTCCATTTTACTTAATTGATTTCTCATTAAAGAACTTTTCTTTTGTGTGTGTGGGGGGGCGGGGGCGGTGGGGCGGTAGTCATTGTTGGGGGGCCCCATCACGAGGTTGTGCTTGGGGCCCCGCAATATATAAATCCGGCCCTGCCTATCTATATCAGACCTGTTCCATTCTAGGCTACACTAATAACCATATTGCAAATGCTAAGTACATACCCTTTTGGCGGTGTAAGATAATGTAACCTTGATGTACTGGAATTAAAATAAAGTAAATGAAATGAAATGCCAACTCCAAGTGGTCCCGTTTCTTCACACCACCGTCTCTTTACGCAGCTATATAATTGTATGACGCGTTAGAAAGGATGCCAGGACACTTGTAGGCTTGATTGTTAATAAATTATTGCTATGTATATATGTGGGTATGTTTATTTTGAGCACTATGTCATATTGCGCCCCATAAGCTATTCATTTTTGAATACATTGAAGGATAATGGAAAAAGACACAAACACTCGCTGGATGGGAGTATAAATTTTCATAGTTTGCGCAAAATTTAAGATTGCACCATACTATTGCGTATAACAAAAAAAGATTACTTAGGAAGTTTCACATGGGTCCACATCAAACAAACAAAAATCTACTGAAAACGTCGTCTGCGGAGAAGAGAGTAGGGGAGAACCAGGGTTTAAATTGCTGCAGCAATTTTAAAACTATTGCTGTTGACTTTGCTTTGCTGCCAAACAAACCAACGTTATTTACTTTGCTTGGCTTTACAGCAATGATATTTTCAAACTTTTGCTGCAGCCTGTGGAAGCTTTTTTTGTTTCATATTGCTGCGAATGCTGTTGCTTACAAATGCTAGGGCATGCGGCTGCTCATACAAAAAAAGTTTCCACCCTCTAAACAAAGTACCATTTTACTATATTGAATTGGACCATTAAAAAAAAGCTGAAGGAATTTCAGAGCCTTTGGAGAGGAAAGCTTTGAAAAACTGTAAGTTAACAGAAAGCATTTCACAGCAAAGTATTATTTTATATTAAGTATTTGGAAGCTTTAAGTAATTTAAAAGCAACAGCATTCGCAGCATTTTCAAACAAACAACTTTCACAGTCTTCAGCGAAGTAAGTTTAAAAATATGAGCTTTGCTATAAGTTCACTTTACTTTCGAACCCTGTAGAGGACAATGGGGTGGGTAGATTTTTTGAACCTCTGAATTCTTTCACTGAATTTTTGAATCAGCTTTTTGAGAGCCCTGTGATTGTTGTTTGCTTCCCTTATGCTAGGGAAAGGTATGGCAGTAGGGAGAATTAAAATTAAAAACAACAACAACAAGCTAAATCATTCTAACGTATCGTTCGTTGGAAAAGTTGACTCTTGTTAAAACCCATGGAAATTTTCATCGAATTTGAAAAGGTAATGGACGATTTTTTATTGATTAGCCCGTGTGAAACTGCCCACATTAATTTAAGACAATAAAGGTCGATTCGCACTATACGGAACGTCAACGTCACGTCACGGAACGGCAACGTCACGTCAAAATATTCTTCAATGAGTTTTGCACTACACGTTTACATTTATAGGCAACGTCACGCACCGTCAACGTAACGGCACGTCAAGATTAGTTTCAAACTATATTTTGACGTGCCGTGCCTTGACGTGACTGATCTATTCTGTTGAATGCGAACGTAGTAACGGCAGCATTTCGAATTTTTCAAATAATAATCTTTTTTTGAAGAAACTAATTCATCATGGAAGATGAAAAATTGATTGAAAAGGTTCGGCGATAGAAGAAGCTGTATGATCTTTCGCAGAAAAGGTATAGTGACAATACTCACAAAGAGAAAATTTGGTCAAATATTGTCAAAGAATTAAATACACCAGGGGCCCTATTCTCAATTATATTGTGAGAATTTCTCTCGAAAATGCCAAAATGGTATTCTGTATTACAAATTGATTAAATTCTGCTCAAAACTGTAACTATATTGTTAGATTTTTACTCGAAAGCTCAAGGATAATCGAGCAATTTATAACATTTTATGTATGGGGGAGACAATTGAAACCTCTTGCACTCATTTTAATTTCTTTCGGGGACATTCCTACTAAAGGAAGCAATATTGTTATAGGGAATACGGAAGCATTTTAGTTTCGGATAACAGTTTCGCGTATTCTAATAGAGAATAAGACCCCAGGTTAGTGTTAGGTTTTAATTTTCGCAATAGTTTCTAAACTACAATGGACGAAGTTGCAAGAAGAGAAATTAAAAGAACGATTTATACCCTCTATACTATGTACATTACCATTAACGTACAGCATTACAAGATAAGCTCGCCTCAGGTGCAAAGTAGCTACCAATATGATATGCAACGCCCACAACCAATGTAAATTCAAACAAGTTCTTCCTGCATATCATCAACTTCAAATCCCCAAATAAAATAAAAAAATCTTTTTTGGCAAAAATATTGCATTTTTTGTGGATTTAAAATGACACGTCTTGTTGAAAGAACCCCGTGAATAGTGGCTCGTTCTGGGTACCATCTTTTGACTCTTGCAAATGACTGAAGTATAAATATTTTTTATCCCTGAGATTCATATAAAAACGAGATTGAATGAAAAACGAACGAAAATTAGTTCTGTTTTAAGACAAATAAAGTGTCCCAAAAATTGTGACAACTTGTATTATCTCTTTTTAAAGCAGTTATTTTTTTAATTTTTACACTTTTCTACCTTTAATAAATCAAAAATAACTTCCTTACAACTAACTTATATACAAAACTTAATTTTCTTTGAGTTTTGATACAAATATTTTGTTGTTTTGAGCTGTTAAGTTATTGTTAAATCTCGGATTGTGGAAACACACCTACACCTCCAAACTTAAAATTCTTATCCGCAATATTAAAAGAGCCAGAAAACACCTGACATCCCATTCCCATAAAATAGAGAGAGAAGTTTTTCGCTTAAATTTAAATGTTCACAAATTTGATGATGGAAAATCTTCCATAGAGAATGAAAGAACCTCCATCTGATGGCTGCACCATTAATCAAGGCATGATGGCGATGAAATTTTCAGTTATTTTTGTGGAAGCTTTTTGTGTAGATGTAATATAATTAATGATATTGCAAAATTCTATTGTCGGCGGTGTATTTACTTCACTCAGCATTTCTTTAATCCCAGGTAGATTACGGGGGCTTACAGTTATTATTATAAATGACCAACAACGATCCCCGGACCTGTCACTGTGTTCTCTGGCGAGAATGCGCCTTGGTTGTTTGCCGCCTTTTGTCTCACCGGAAATTGTTATAATTATTACCGTCATCAGTTAAGGCAGAAAAGAAAAAAAAAACTGCAGATTCATTCCTAGTTCATGAATCGTGATATCCCCAAGGGTTATGGCTTAAGGGTGGTGATAATTTTATGTCGGAGGGCTTTTAATACGATGAGAATAGAAATTTTCCTAGTACAATATTGAAACAAAGGCTATGAGAAACCTTCTGCTACGTCCCGGAGCCTTTGTTCGCCCGATTCTCTGTTGTTTTGAAGGATAACTTAAAAGGTATTTAACGAAAGAGACGTTATTATACAAACAAGCTATTTACACAAGCATAAAAGCAACAAAAATCTGATGCGAGCATCTTTGAGATTTTGCAAAATCTTTAACGAATCTTACAAAGGCACCCTGGCAGCCAAAATGAGAAACTCTCGATTATTAAAAATTTAGCAAGGATCCGTCTTAAGTTTTTTGTTGCGCCAGAAAACGCCTTTGCGGTAATAAGATAAGTCTCAAGTATAGACGTTTTCAAACCTCGTGACATCCCGCGCATATTCCCCAGCTAAGCTCTTAAAAATGTTAAAAAGTTCAGACAAAAGCTTCACTTAACTCCTCCTATCAAATCACTTGCTGCCATGTAATCAGTCGCGACTGCGTATTGCTAGAGGGAGGTGTATTTTTCTGGGACTTCGATGATTATTTAAAAAAATTACAAATTATGACTGAAAAACACCCGTTTTTATATATTTTTTTTTATTTTAAGGTTTTTATATTTTACACAAATGCCACAGAAATAATTTGTAGTAATTTCTACTAAAAAATACGATATTTGTGTTTTTATCACTTTGATTACTAGATTTTTGACATTTTCCGCCAGTCGCAAGCGCGCTTCTGCCCGGGGAGGTTGTGTTACTTGCGGCTGCGGAGAACTCTCAATTTATGAATGAAAATGCTCATATCTTTAAAAGAATTTTTTCCAGCAATTCTTTTAATTTATTTTAAATTTAGGGATGGGAAATATTTAGCATAATTATAGTAAAATTATGCTTATTACGATGGATAAACTGCCTTTGTTGAGCAGGAGTTTTACATGTATTTCAAAGCTCTGCTCAATACATATAAAGATTACTTAACTTTATTCATCCGGCATGCGCACATCCCTTCCCAAATTATTTTGTTGAGTTTTTTCTGCGTTTGTTGCCTTTTTAAGTTAAAAGAGGGGAAATGATAGAACAAATTTTATGAAATTGGGCAACGAGGTGCGCAGAACCCTTCAAATTATTTGTGTCACGGAGTTTGAAAACTTCTATACTTTGTTAACAAAAGTACCATCAAAGGGGCTGAGCCCGATTCCTGCCATTCCCCTCCCGCTCGCAATAGCCTTGTGACTTGGAGCCTTTTTTGCAGTATTTTTTTCCTTCGGACATTTTAACTATCTCATAGTATATCGAGAGGGAAGAACATACATCCACCCCCGAGCATCCCTTGTTTCCCCCAAAAACACAAAATCGATACCAGGCATTGGTTAAAGTTTTCTGCCTGGACAAGGGATTTTAACTTAGGGGGATGAGGGCGGCAAAGTAAGGATTCATAAAAAGATATTATCAAAGGGAACTTAAGATTGGGACCTGAGACGCAAACGTCGGAACACGAATAAAATAAAGAGCGCCAAGCAAAAGGAGCATCTCCTCTGTTTCTTATCTCTGCTTGTCCCTCCATATTCCATCTTTTTTCTTGTTGTTGCTCTTTATTGGAAGGAGATATAAAAACGAGAAGAAAAAATACCGAAAATTTCACAAAAAAAAAAAATACGAGTATAAGAATTCACAGATAGCAAGGACCATTTCGAGGGCGGGGGATTCCCATAGAACATAAGTAAAAGAAGATTCGGCATTATCGTAAAATGAATAAATATCACCCGATGATTACATGGGCATGCACAAAGAGGGTGAATTTTTGTCACATTATATTCTAAGTATATTGTCTGAGGGGTTTTCAAGTTTTCCCAAACAATTTTTTTTTCATATTCTGAATCTAATAATACTGGGGGAGTTATAGCACTCAATTATACCGACTTAAGGGATCATTTTGGCTCGGGAAATATATATTTTTTTTAAATGGAAGATTGGAGCTGTCACGTGTGAATATTGCAGGAAGAGGGAATGGATTGTAACCCTTTGTTTGTCGGTTTTAGTGTCATAGACCCGGAACGATAAAATGTAATTTTTATTGGCTATAAAATATGAAAATATACGTATAGTTATGATGGAAGATTTTAAGTGTGGATCAAGGCATTTGGATCGTATGGTGTATAAGAAATTGGCGAGAGAATGGCAAGTCATCGTTCAGGCAGCGCTTCGTTCAAACACACAAACTGTTTGCTTAATGCAAGTAAGAATTTCAATTGCACAGGGTGTATTGCTGAAACTGACAAAACGCCCGGCTGTGGATAGGTTTTTAATAGAACAACAAGAAGATAGAGGAATCGTAACGGGTTAGCCCCTAGGGCGTTTTGATTTTTTTAGTGAAGGTTTACATATGACCCTTAATTTTTGTAACCCTATTAGATAGAAGAATCCTCTCGCCTATCTAAAACGGTAAAAGTCAAGGTTCGCACTCAACAACTTCCAGAGTTATGAGTCGTGTCAACGTCAAAATTTTGTTATTTATTTTTCACTCTAATTTCAACTTTAACCACCTTTTTCTCCAAAAAATACGCAGTTAATCAATATTTTGTTTTTACTAAATTGGAAAGCTTGGACAATTTCCTATGAATAATGTCTGTCAAATTTTACGATACGGCCTTCAGTTTTGAATTATAAGCAGCCTAGTTAGAAAGTTGTCCGAAGAACCTAAGAAGTTATTGAATTATGGCACCGCCATGTGGGAAATGTTACCAAAGGATTTTGTTGAGACCGTTGCGGTCTTTGAATAGAGAAGAGAAGGAAACGCAAATAATTAATATCGGAGAAGCATTTTGGTAACACTTATGCACAGCATTCTTTAGTATTTGTGTCTAACCTGGACAATCATTATCTGTAGCACTACAGCCTATTATTGGCCTTGGCTTCCTCCAACATTTCTCTCCATGCCGTTCGGTTCCTGGCTAATGCCTTCCAGTTGCGTACGCCTAACTTTACTAAATCTACCTCAACGGAGTCCATGTATCGCTTTTTTGGTCGACCTGAATTTCGCTTTCCATCAGGAATTCGATTCAACGCTATTTTTGCGGGGTCGCTATCGTCAAGCCTTTGTACGTGTGCCACCCATCGCAATCTACTTAATTTTATACTTTTGACAATGTCGGGTCCCCGGTACAGTTGGTATAATTCGTGATTATATATCCTTCTCCATTCACCGTTTTCGCAGACACCGCCAAATATTGTACGTAGAATTTTTCTTTCAAAAGTGCCTAGAAGAGTTTCATCAGCCACTTTCAAAGTCCATGCCTCTGATCCAAACATCAGAACGGGCTTGATTAGCGTGGTATATAGTTTACACTTCATTCCTCTAGACAAAATGCGTGATGTAAGATGTTGTCGAAGTCCAAAATAGCATCTGTTAGCAACGTTTATTCTCCTTCTGATCTCCGTTGTCTCACCACTGTCAGCTTGCAATACGGTTCCAAGATACGTAAATTCTTTAACGGTTTCTATTTTATATGCATCTATGGTGATATTTTATCTTGGAGTTGCGTATCTTTTTGAAGTACAAAGATACTTAGTTTTTGCTTCGTTGATGAGCAATCCCATCTTTTTCGCAGCTGCTTCCAGTTTGATGAAGGTTTCTTTCACACTCGCAAACGACCTACCTATTAGAGCGACATCATCAGCATAAGCCATCGTTTGTGTTGACTTGTCAAAGATGGATCCCGTTGTTTCTACCCCAGCGTCTCTCACCACCTTCTCCAACACTATGTTAAATAGGAGGCATGACAGCGCGTCACCTTGTCTCAGGCCTCTCTGTGATGTGAAACTATCTTAGAGGTCTCGTTCAACTCGTACTCTGCATCGTACTACCTCGATTGTAGCTTTTGTTACTTCGATTAGGTGTTTTGGAAATCGGAAGCACTCCATAGCTTTAAATAACTCCTCACGCTTGACGCTGTCATTGCGACACTATATTCTTTGGATTGGAAGGATAAATTTTACACTTTATATTCATAAATTAACGAAAATTACTTTCCTATGATAGTGAAAGTTCTCAGTTGCCTTCCCGCGTTTTCCACTCCGTTGCTTGACACCCGTGGTGAGGGAGAATTAGAGAGAAAATTTCGTGAGCTCAAGTGCTTCCCTCGAATCCGTATACATGTACGCTATGTTTGGTTCCTTATCTTCTCTATTCAAGGGTTGCGGTTTCAAGGCCAGGCGATTTTCCGATATATTTTATGTCACACCGACAATAGAGAAAGAAATACGACTACGAAACTGGGTATTTTTTTGATGCCTCGGTCAATTCTAGAGAGAATACTTCGTTGAACGACCATCTTGGACCAAATTTGTTGTTAGATATTTTAGCCATCTTATTAAATTTTAGATTGGGCGTTGTATCTCTGGTAGCCGATATGGAAAAAGCTTTTTTTACAAACAATGCTATCAGAAAAGGAACGAGACGTGCACAGATTTTTTTGCTTTAACGATCATGTAAGATCAGCAGATTGTCTGCCTTCGCTCCAAGAATTTCGTATGACTAGAGTAACGTTTGGAGTGAAGTGTTGTCCTTTCATCTTGGCAGTGGTCCTACAAAAACATTTAATTGAAAAAAGTACACTATCCCGAAGTGTGTAAGCTGATGTTTAATTCTTTTTATATGGACGATTTGGTTAGAAGTGGGAACAATATGGAAACAGCTGTAAAAGTATATGTTGAGGCCTGTGAATTGATGCGTATAGCTTCAATGACGATTAGAAAATGGAATTCAAATGAGACAAAAATTCGAGAGATATTTGCAACTTCCAATGATGTTCCTCCGACACAAAAAGTACTTGGCGTTTTATGGTTCTGCTTGTATGATGAAATCTCGGTAGACTAGCAACTAGTGTTAGTATTTGCGTAGTCAGTCTGGATCGTCAATAGAAACTAGATTCATTTAATCCAAAAACCGAATAGCACCATTGAAACAAAATAAAGAGAAACAATTAACTCTGCCGAAGCTGGAACTTACTGCAACCTTAATGGCTGCTCGTCAATTGGCAATTTATAAGAACCAATTTGAATTTTAGTTTTGCACAAACATACTTATGGACCGATTCGAACGTTGTGTTGGATAAATTAGCCGTTGGAAAATGTATGTTGCCAACCATGCTCGTGAGATTCGTGAGCTGAGCACTGTTAACCTTTGGAATCACTGCCCGGGAACTTCAAATCCTGCTGACAAGAAGAGATTATATAAACTTTTTAGCAAATTCCTATAGTTGGATAAAGGGATCTTCTTGGTTGTCCCAAAGCGATAACGAATGGTCTAAGGAAATTGAAGACGGTTTTGAAGATGCTACTGCTTCTCTTTACGTTCAGAGTGTTGCCGAAGGGGTTCCTGAAGAAAATATGCTATTCAATCCAAGTTCATATATGCCTCTCTTGAGAATAACTGCTTATGTTTTGCGTTTCGAACGGAATTCACTTGCCCCCAGCAATCGATCGACTGACATATTACTTCTTACTGGATCAACAAAACCCAACATTGTTTCGACCGAGCGGAAATTGAAGCATTGAAACGCGACAAACGAGTTCCTTCTGATTCAACAATTTTGACCTTAAATCCAATCCTGGATGAGAATGATATTTTGCGTGCGGGCAGCCGAATAGTACATATGGAAAGCGATTATGAAGCAATTTATCCAGCCATTTTGCCGAAATCTCATCATATAACTAAATCGATCGTACTAGATGTCCATCATAATGGAGGAGTCAACGCAGTCTTGCAAAGTTAAGGGAAAAGGTTTGAATGCCACGGTCTCGATAGCTCATCAAAACTATTATACGAAGCTGCATTTTTCGCCGTCGACTTTTTTGTAAACCCGCTGCGCACCCCTTTGCACCTTTGCCTTGAAGTCGCATAGTATCAGCACAGTCATTTGAGACAGTTGAAATTTATTTCGCTGGGCCTCTTTGTGTTAAATTATATTCTGACGCGATTACTACAAATGAAGCCTACATAATGCTTCTGACCAGCTCTACGGTATGCGCGGTGCATTTGGAGCTTGTACCGATTTTATCTGACAAGAGCTGTATACTTGCACTAAGACGTTTTATATCTCGGAGAGGTACTCCTAAGACAATTATTTCAGATAATGCTCGAACCTTTAAACGCGCTGAAAAAGAAATTGGCCAATTGGGAGATTTCGTCACAACTGAGAAATTTCAAGGATGCGTGACTAACGAGAAGATTATTTGGTAATTTATTGTTGAACGAGCCTCATGGTGGGGTAGGTTCCGGGATCGCTTAGTCAGGATCATCAAAAACGCGCTGGAACCATTTCAGCTGAAGCTGAGGTGAAATCAATAATCGCCACCTTACATACATAAGTGACGATCCGAAGGACTTGACACCCTTGACTCCTGAGCATTTTCCTCATTCCTCGATGCCTTGTTTCATCTTCAATTTCGAAAATGCAAAGTAGCTCAAGACCTGTCGATAATCTTCAAGCTGATAGGATTCGAACTGATAAAGTAAGTAGGGTGGAAGAAAATTATAGCAATGTTTCTGTGGCAATCACTTTGTCGAAGCTAAATACAACCTATCTCTTCCCTATTCCACAGAATTTCTAGACAAAATTAAGTAAATAAACAAAATTTCTATCATCTTCCAATATGGTGGTAAAGATGATACCTTAAATGAATACGACATCTCAATTCTTCATATTTTCTCTTGTTTACAAAACTTCTACCCAACTTCAGAATAAAAAACAGAAACGATTAAAAATATTCCACAATTTAAACCCCAATCAATTAATTTTAATAAAAACCGTTTTTTCAGTATTTTAAAACTACAGCCCTTTATTTATGCCAGCCCTACCAAAACCGAAGGACTAAAGTGGATAAGTGGACAGTGGTGACCGCAAGTGCAATGAACAAACAATTTAAAACCATTTAAAATTTAAATACCGCACGTCTGTCAATATAAACTTCCAACATTTTCCCCAGTAAATTCTCTCATTATCAACATCCCTTCGCAGGAAAATTATTTATTGAAAACCTACCTACACATGCTCGCTAAAATAATCCTTTTTTGTGCATACATCCAAAACTCTTCCTTCTCATGGATCAACATTTTCGCATTTAATTTCACGAGTGTCTGAACCGCCAAAGCGCGGGGGGCGGCGGAAGAAAACCAAACAAACAAAACCAAAATTGTAACTGAACTCGTACATCCTTGAGCATATCCTTTCCTGGCCAGCATCCCCATATTCGCTCACAATTAAATGTTTACTGGAGTGGACTAACACGAAATCGATGCCGCTACCTCATTACGTACAGAAGACGGCCAGGACCACGGGCGGAGGAGCGAACCTGAATTTCCGGGATTTCCCTGCTTAAAGTGTTTTTTAAATATTTGGTTTGATCTCGAACAACACGAAAAAGGACGAAAGATATGGAAAATACTTTAACAAAAAATCCTGGCCGCTCCGGCAATTTATTACGTAAAATTTTTTTCTCCATTAGGCAGAATTAAATTTTTTCACTTGTCATTATTGCCCTTACCGCGGCGCGGGCCAAGATCCCGGTCCTGGAAGTGCGGGGGCGAAACACATCGAGAATCGGCGGTGGCTCAGCAAGGATTAGATTTGCAGGTTTTATTTGATGTGTACGCGGGCTGCACACCCGCAAAGTGTACAGCAGCAACAGTACAACGCCCCCCGATTTACTCTCAGGATGCCCAGCAACCCCTGCCCGATCTATGGAGACTTCGAGTGTGTACACGTCCCGTGGAGAGACGTTCTGTGTCGAGTGGCGGCGAAGAAGCTGGAAATGGGGGTGTGGTGGTGGCAGGGAGCATGGGGGTTGTTGGAGAAGTTCCTGACAGTGATGTAGGGTCTCAGGGACAAAGTTAAGCCATCGGAAAATAAATTGCCGCAGGAAGGATTTGTGGTGTCTGAAGACAGTAAAATTTTATCTGGTTTGCTATCTTTCAACATCAACTTAAACTTTTGGTTTGTATTGAAAGAAACGATTTCGTCAATTCTTTTGAGGAATGTTTTTTCGGTTCAAATTGAGCTTATTAAGATTTGTAATGGATTTCGGGCTACAGGGGAGCTGTCAGCCGGAGTCTCCGATGCGATCAAGTTAATTTATATCAGAATCTATTGTGGATTGGGCATGTCCCTTTTGGTTATTGTAGCCCAACTAGATGCTAGCACAAATCTATCTCGAGGAGAACTCTCCAAAGGATTTAACAATCTTTAAAACAATTTTGTGTTTTGGAAACAAAATGGGGCTCCCTCCTTCATAGGAGAGAACAGTCGAATTTTTGGAATTTTAGTTCCTTGATGGTATAAGGTAGTAACGTACTGTCCATTAATTTCATCAAATGGTTTAAGTAGCCAGTTAGGGAATAATGTTAAAAAGTAGAATATCAGAATAATTTTCCTCAAACCAACTTTAATTCCAGCGTACGTGCAAGACCTGACCTAAGCGAAACTTTGGTACCCTATTAAACAGGTTTAGGAAACTGCCTGGAGACTTGCCTTCAGACTTATTTATTTATTTTTAACTTCCCAGTATAGGAAGTTATTGTAATCGGTCCGAAAATCAAAATCGAAAATTTCAACGTATTTTCATCTTTCAAGGTCCCAGGAGCATTTTAAGCAAAAAATTGGGAGGAAGTATGTGTGTGTGTGTGTGTGTGTGTATGTGCGTACGGATGTGGTCATTTTTTCCTGCACGATTTCGCGCGAACCAAAACTGATATCGGCTTCGTTGAGGTGTTGTTCGAAGCGTATTAACCGAAATATGATCTGAAAAGATTTTCATGAAAATCGGTCCAGCCGTTTTTTTGTTTGAGCGACGTAAGTGATTTTTGTACCTGCACGATATCGCCCGAACTATAAAAGATATCGGCTTAGTTGACGTGCCGTTCGAAGAGTATTAACCAAAATATGATCTGAAAAGATTTTCATAAAATTCGGTCGAGCCGTTTTTTTGTTTAAATGACTTAAGTGATTCTTGTACCTGCACGATATCGCGCGAACTATAAAAGATATCGACTTAGTTGACGTGCCGTTCGAAGAGTATTAGCGACAATATTATCTGAAAAGATTTTTATAATATTCGGTCCAGCGGTTTTTTGGTTTAAATGACTTAAGTGATTTTTGTACCTGCACGATACCGCGCGAACTATAAAAGATATCGGCTTAGTTGACGTGCCGTTCGAAGAGTATTAACCAAAATATGATCTGAAAAGATTTTCATAAAATTCGGTCGAGCCGTTTTTTTGTTTAAGCGGCGTAAGTGATTTTTGTACCTGCACGATATGGCCCGAACCACAAAAGATGTTGACTTACTTGAGGTGCCGTTCGAAGCGTATTAGCGACAATATTATCTGAAAAGATTTTTATAATATTCGGTCCAGCGGTTTTTGGTTTAACTGACTTAAGTGATTTTTGTACCTGCACGATACCGCGCGAACTAAAAACTATATCGACTTCATTGAGGTGCCGAAAAACATTCATACAACAATTTTATATACATTTTCGTCATCCTAATCTTGTAAGTGCGCACATTAAGTTTGACATTTTAGCGAAAATATTGATAAACAAATGTGACAAATTCTCAGTATTATGCATATATTCTATATTGCCTATTGTTCATTTATTATTAAAATATCCAATCATAATATTCAACATCCATCATACTGGGAAGTTGATCGTGTGGACCAAAAGGGTCGAACCCACATCCCAACTAGTTATTTTTTTTTATTTATTTATTTATTTGTACATAAGTAAACGGAGGTACACAAGACTTGTCTGTTCTACTCAGGCTGTATTTTGTAGCAGTCGCTACTTGTATATACGTTTTTCGTTGTAGTAAGTTTTATTCAAGTATCGATTCAGTTTCTGTACTGCAATAATTTCGAGTAGGTACAGTGTTTTTGGTTACGTCATAATTTGGTGCTATTGTGGAGGTGCGAATAATCCGCAGTATTGGAATTAATGGTCTTAAGTAGAGGACGAAACTATTAAAAATGTCTCTGCGCCACCACATTGTGGCTTTCGACAAAAAACATTTATGTGGATTCACCGGATCTGCGTTAGCAGCACCGAGATTTATGCGACTTCCTCATCACTTTCTTGTTGTGAGAAGCCTAAATCATGGCTTGCTACTTCTGAATAACACGGCAATACTGGTTTCCCGGTAAATGGTATCAAAACCAGTTTGTTCGGAAAGTACACTGAGTTCTTCTAGAATCTCAGCTCTTTCGCTGAATGCTCTTTTGATATCGAGAATAATTTCCCACAGTCAGTTTTCCCGAGCTCGTACAAAACCCAAGAGTTTAAAAGTAAGGTTCACCACCACGTGCTCCAACACCAGACCCACCCCTGATTTATCATTTTGTTTTCTATCTTTCAAACCAAGCTTGCTACTAGACATTGCACCATGACCTGAGCGAGATGACAGACTGGTAGTTAGTGATGAGCAAGACTAGTCTTGCACATTTAGCAAGACCAAGCAAGACCAAGACAAGACAGGAAGACAAAGGACAACTCCAGACTGCAAGATCAAGATAGCAAGGCTTTTTGCTTATCACTAAGTGGCAAAAGTTTTCCAGTAATGAGCAAAAAGTCTTATCTTGCACTTTTAGCAGGACAAAGACTGCAAAACTTTTTGCAAGAATTTTTGCAAGACTTTTAGCAAGACTTTTTCGAAGGCTTTTTGCTCTTCACTGCAAGACTTTAGGCATTTAGTGATAAGCAAAAAGTCTTGTAATCTTGATCTTGTAATCTTATTTTGTCCTGTCTTGTCTTGTTCTTGCTTTGGTCTTGCTAAATGTAAAATAAAAGGAAGAACTGCAAGAAAAGTCTTGCTCATCACTACTGGTAGTACAAAGGGTGATTGCTAAGCTTGGTTTTCCCACATGAAAAAAGGAAAAAGGTAGCCAGTTTATTACGAGTCATCAGAGCGCACATATCCAAATTATACGCATGATCGATCATATTAGTTGGCGCACGAGATAAGTACCTCCTATACCTTCCTAATCTTGGTGTGTTGTTTTCTCCTTATTTATTACCAATTTTACATCTTTGACTGGCTCTTTAATGCCATAGTAACACGGTCATAAAAGGAGTTTCATGGAGGTGCCTCTTTTTTCTTTGACCCATGACAAAAACAAAAAATTTAAAGAAAGAAAGAAAATAAGTAAAATGAAGAGCTTTTTTACTGAGCTGTTTCTAATATGCATTATACTGACTCAGATTAAGTAACAAACCTCCACAATCAAGATTCAAGTTTACTCAATATAAGTACAAGAAAAGAAACCCACTACTTCGTATTTACAATCCATCTTGTCTAATTTGAAGTTAAGTGCTACTACCCCAAAAATCTCCCCACTACGTATTTACAATCATACCTTGCCTCATTTATTACGCTGAACACACGCTCATACCAGTAGCACAATATATTTAAACCGGGCATTCCAAAAAATTGAGGCCTCAGTACAATTTACCATCGGGTAAGAAACAATTGTACTGCCTGGTGTACATAAGTCCTGATCAACACACTATAGTAACAATCCTTACCTACTGTGATTGACTTGCTTGCAATTTCCCCAGTAGGTTTACGTACTAGCGCTTCTAAAGAGGGGTTTCCCGAAGTCTTTTGTCCAAAATCTGTTACACCACACACTGACCAAACTGATACATACACTGTTCCTTCAACTCTTATAGATAACATATTCTTATCCATCGAAGATATCATGACAGGTTTTAAACAATGTAGCTATCGATAAAGGTCACCGCCCTGACAATCTGTCTCCTTACTTTCTGAAGTGCTACTCAACTCAGATTTTGTTTCCGATTCATTTTATTTTCAACAAATCCCTATTTTTATCAAAATTTCCTAAAATCGAGAATAAATTCTACCTCACACCAATTCCTAAAGCATCTGATTAGCATTCCGTGGACAACTACAGGGGGATTGCAATCTTATTGGCAGTTGCTTAACATATCGAAAAGCTTGTATACGATAAGATTATTCAAAAAATCCATTACCTCCTTAATGATCAACAAGATGCCATAGGTTACTTGGCTTCAGAAAAGGGCGCTCGACCACTAATAACCTTATGACACTAACCTCCCATCTAGCACTGAATCCTACCTCCATGGTCCGGGGAAATTAGCAATTTTAAGGAGACAAAATTCCAAATTGGCTAAAAATTGCTCCACAGCTTCCTTGTGACTTTTTAGGAAAAGAATTTCGAAATCCAAAAAAAAAAAAAAAAATATGGCCGCAGGAGATATCGCATTTTTCCCGAGTTTTCCATGTATCTCGGTTTCTAAACCGCGCTCGAGGGCCCAAAATGCTACCAATGAAATTCTCTACAGCTTTATTTCTAACAAAAATGTTGACCCGATTAACCCTTTGTTATTCATGGCCAAAGTTTTCGAAAATCACTTTTTGCCCAAAATTTCCCTAAAAAACTGGAATTTTCGAATTATTTTTTTGATCAGTCAATACAAAACGCTCTAGTGTCATTTTTTTTCTCGAAAACTTAACCCCTTTGAAGTTATTCAAGGTCAAAGTTTGAAAAAATCATTTTTTGGCCAAAAAATAATTCAAAAACTGTTTTTTTTTCCAAAAGTGTATTTTGTTGGCAATAATGATGGGTATAAGAATATGAAAAAAATGTTTTACCTACAAAATACAATTTTCTAAAAAAAAAATGTTTTTGAGATATTGTTTGGGTGTAAAGAATGAGCCCATCAACAGATTATCATCATTGCGCTCCTTTAATCCCTCATGGGACATAGGGCGGTAACAGTTGCCCTCCAGCGGACTCTGTTTTGCGCGACAGCTCTCAGCTCCGACCAGGATCTCCCAGTTGTTGCGGCTTCTGCTAGTAGGGTTCTCCTCCACGTTGTTCTAGGTCTTCGACTCGACGGGATCCTTGCGGATTCCAGGGCCTGTTTGGCTAGATTTTCGGTTTCGCGTCGCAAGGTGTGCCCAACCCAATTCCATTTCTTTCGCCTGATTTGGTCGTCTATCCTTTCTTGGCCGGCACGGCGCCATAGTTCTTCGTTTGAAATTCTATCCTGCCAGCGGATTTTTAGGATACGGTGCAGGCTTCTGTTGATGAAGACTTGTAGGCGCCCTGTGGTGAATTGGGTGACTTTCCATGTTTCGCAACCGTACAAAGGAACTGCCTTAATGTTGGAGTTGAACAGCCGCAATTTGGTGTTAGTTGAGATTTCCGTTAATCTCCATATGCGAAACAGGCATGCATATGCGCCTCGTGCTTTATTTATTCTGGAACTGACATCTTCTTCTGCCCCACCATTTTCGGTAATAATGCTTCCGAGGTAGCAGGATTTATTTACCAGTTCCACGTCACGGTTATTCAGCGCTGTCCGTTCAATGGTGTTTGCATTTATCCGCATTTCTTTAGTTTTAGTCGGATTTAGCCTTAACCCTGCTGGACTACTTTCTGTTGCCAAATTGTTTAACATGTTTTTCAGGTCCTGGTGTCTGTGGGCCAGCAAACAGGTATCATCTGCGTAGTCGAGATCCTTAAGGCGGTCTAGCAAACCCCATTGTATGCCGCCTTTTCTATCTATCTAGAGCTATCTAGAGCGCCGACAAGGATTTCGTTTATTACTATAAGAAATAGTAATGGCGAAAGTAGGCATCCTTGTCGTACTCCTGAGCTCACCTCAAAGCTGTCGGATAATTTTCCATTTTCCAGGAGAACTCTGCATTTGCAATTGTTATATAGGGCTTTTATCAATTCTATTATTTTATCAGGCAGTCCACGTCGCCGTAGTGCCTGCCATATAAAGCTCCTATTGACCGAGTCGAACGCTTTCTCATAATCTACGAAAGCAAGGTAAAGGGGGGATCGGAATTCAGTAGACTGCTCCACTATTATTCGTAAGGTGTTGATATGATCAATACATGAGCGGCCCTTCCTGAATCCGGCCTGTCGCCTCCTAAGCGTTCGGTCTACTGCCTCACTTATCCTAGATAGTAATATATGGGACAAAATTTTCCCCACTGAGATAGTAAACAGATGCCTCTCCAGTTGTCGCATATTGTTAGGTCATCCTTTTTTGGTATTTTGACTATGATACCTTCCGTCCAATCCTCCGGAAAGGTACAGGTGTTCCATGCTATTTCCAGGATTGGCTGAAGCGCATCTGCTATGAGGCTTGAATCGGCTTTCAACAATTCTGGCGGGATGCCATCTTGTCCAGCTGCTTTACCATTGGCCATCGCATGAATTGCGGTTACTATTTCCGTCTTGGATGGGGCCCGGGTGGTGATTCTTATTGGCTGTGCATTGTTGCTGGTTTCCTGAGGTTCCTGTATAAGTGAACCATTCAGGGCGGCGAAGAAATAATCTCCCCATCTTTGGAATGGCTCCTCGTCGCTGCACAGCAGCCTTCCATCCGCACTCTTAACGGCATGCTTATTAGTAGAGTGCTTTCGCGAGAGCTGTTTAGTAATTTGGTACAGCACCTTACTGTTGTCTGTGTTTGCCACGCTTTCCGCTTTTTCTGTGGGATCATTTACCTGCTGCCTTTTATCACGCCGGACACTTCTCTTAACCTCCCGGTGTAATTGGGAGTATTCCCGTTGAAGTTGGTAACGTCTTTCGGGGTCGCTTGTAGAGTTTACGTTATTTTATAGGGCTCTCCTGCGTTCTAGGTTGTGTCCGATATCCAGTGTTTCTGGTTTTTTTGGACATAACCAACCCGACTAGAATTTCTTGGTTCGGTCCGGATGAGGTTAGCCTAATTTGACTGTTAGGCCCTAATGTTTTTTTTTTTTTTTTTTTTTTTTTATGTGACAGTGCTAAGCTCAGGAGTCACCCTTTGTACTACCAGTCCGTCATGTCATTTGTCACGTCATGGTGCAATGTCTAGCAGTAAGCTTAGTACGGGGAGGGGAGGGGGGTATAGGTTAAGGGTTAAAAGGAACGGGGGGTATTGAAGAAGGTGGTGATGAACCCTGCGTTTGAACTCTTGGATGTTGTAGGAGCTCGGAAATACTGACTGCGAGAGACTATTCCACAGTCGAGTTGTTCTATTAACAAACGAATTCATATCTTGTTGAGTGCGTGAAAGGGGGAGTTGCAGGTGAAGGGAATGAGACGAGTGGGCTAATCTGGTGTTGCGGTTGTAAGATTGCCGTGGAGGCAGGAGAGCGTTTAACTCGGAGGAACAGTCATTATGATAGTAGCGATAAAATTTTGTCAGTGCTGCTACATTCCTACGGTGGCTGAGGGGGTCGATGGTGGAGCCAGCGGTGTCGTCTTCAATTAATTTAAGGGCCTTTTTTTGGACCTTATCTAACCATGCCAAGGTGGTTATTGGAGCGCCGCCCCAAACGAGGGAGTTATATTCGAGAAGAGGACGTATGTAGGATTTATAAATAACAGCACGGGCCGATGGCTGGAGGAGGAACTTGCACCTCTTAAGAAATCCCAAGCACTGGGATGCTTGTTTGGCGATTTGGAATATGTGATCATTCCAACGAAGGTCTTTGGCTAATGTCACGCCTAAGATGTGTAGGGATGGGTCGGCCTTTAGTTCAACGTCATCCACTGTCAAGGATGGTGAGGTGTTGAACTTCTTTTTTGAGATAAGACAGTACTTGGTTTTAGAGGCGTTGAATTTGACACGATTCTTCTCTCCCCAATCTAGAATTAGTTTGATGTCTTTTTTAATAGAGTTGAACATTAGTTCACGATCATCAAGACAGGATCTGGCATGTGTCTGTCTTGTATCGAAGCTGTACGAGTAACGTAGAGTACCGTCGTCAGCGAAGCTGAGAAGTGGGTTGGAGGGGATTGAAAGTAGGTCATTTATAAAGATGAGAAAAAGGGCCGGTGATAAAATTGACCCCTGAGGGACCCCCGCAGAGATGGGGTGAGATTCAGATTTGACGCCATCCAATAATACCTTAATTGAACGGCCGGAAAGGAAACTCTCAACCCACTTATACAGAAGTGAGTCAATTCCAATAGCTTGGAGTTTAGCTAACAAGGCTGAGTGCCATACTCTATCAAAAGCCTTGGAGATATCCAAAGCAACCAAACTAGATTCGCCAGATCCATGCAAACTTCGGCTGAGGTGTTCTGTAAGGCAAACTAAAAGATCACCAGTGGATCTTTTTTGACGGAAGCCGTATTGTTTGTCGCTGATAAGTTGGTTGAATTCTAGATATCCCATAAGCTTTTTGTTAATTATCGTCTCCATGGTTTTGGAGAGAATAGAAGTAATTGCTATTGGGCGGTAGTTGGAGGGATCGCTGGAGTCACCTTTTTTCGGTATTGGCTGAACATTGGCAAGTTTCCAAGAGTCTGGGTAAACTCCGGAAGAGTATGATAGGGCAAAAAGTTTGCGCAGAGGTCTAGCCAAAGGTGAGGCGCATTGTTTTAAGACGATAGGGGGTATATTATCGGGTCCAGTCGATTTGTTTACATCGAGCTCCTTGAGGCACCTGTACACCTCGCGAGTCCTGAAGAAAACCCTGTCCATTAGATGAGCGCTGAGCTCAAGAACCGGGGGTAGCATATCAGTTTGGGGTAAAGAAGAATTGGAAGCAAACAGAGATGCTAATAAATCGGCCTTGGATTTGCTGTCTGTTATCACCTTCTCATTGTGGATAAGTGAAGGAGTTGTGGATGAAGTGAAATTCTTCTTAATGGAGCTTACCAAGGACCAGAAGTTCTTGCTACCAGAGGTTGCATTAAGGAGTTTACTTCTCAACTTGCTGTCAAATGAATTTTTGACATTCCTGATGGTGACTTTACAGGAATTTCTTAGTTTTATATACTCTGCACGGAGCGATTCACTCGGGGAGCTCTTGTAAGCTCGAAAGGCGGCTTCTTTATTTCTGATTGCATTCATACACTCCTGATTAAACCATCTGTTGGGCCTAGCCTTCACAGATTTGGTAGAATGAGGAATGAACAAATGCATTCCTGCCTGTATGATCCTGGTGATACGGATAGCGGCAGAGTTGGCGTTTCTATTCCGGAAACACAAATTCCAGTCTGTAGACTGGAAAAAATTAATAAGCCCCAGCCAATTGGCCTTCCCATAATGCCATACAGTTCTTCGAACTGGTTTGGGAGGGGTGGGAAATTCGAATGGGAAGTTAGCGCTGATTAGGCAGTGGTCTGAATTGCCGAGAGGTGAATCAACTTCGACGGAGTAACGCGCTGGATGAGAAGTTAGAAAAAGATCAAGGAGATATCTTCCTTGATCAGCAACATCAGGGACTCTTGTGGGATGATCCACAATTTGATGCAAGTTATTGATGTCTGCAAAGAGCTCGACGTCCTTGCCAGAAGTACTGGTGCCATTTGAGTAAGTCAGCCATTTAACGTTGTGAACATTAAAATCACCCGCAACGATGATTTCACACTCAGGATTGGACGACAAAAATCCCGAGATTTGTTCGGAAATAGTATCAAAAGATAATGAGGAGGCTTCGTTACTTATGTTAGGGCTTCTGTATAGGAAGCAGAAGAATATGACGTGGCTTTGGAAAATGATTTTAATCCAAAGATAATTAAAATCAGAAGTTGTGCTTGAATGTATTTTACAATAAGCCACGTCGTCCCTAACATAAATGGCAATACCCCTATGGGGGGAGAGATTGTGCACTAAAGTGTACCCCGACACCTGGTAATGACTTAAGTCATTATCGGGTGATATTTGGGTTTCACTAAGTGCGAAGATTGGGGGTTTGTAATTAGATAAGTGGCACTCAACAAAAGAGAAATTCGCTTGAAGTCCACGAATGTTACAAAAGTCAATACCAAAACTTGACTTGTAACGGGACTTCGGTTGCGCGGGCTCAATCGCCACGTTCTCGGGAATATTTCCCGGCATTACATTTGCCGCAACCATGTTGAAACCTAATAAGGCCCAGAAGAAAAGTGTAAGGCTTTTCACCTATTACCGCCGAACTAGAAAATCCTTATGAGGGCCATATCAGGCAAAAATAGATAGGGCCATATAATGCGTACCTATCGTTTATTATGTAAGGCGTGCGATAGATCATTGGCAGTTTTTCCCCTTTTCGAGGTATCGTGGCTTAATAGACGCTGGTAAGAATAACTCACCAGTAAAACTTGACATAGCCTTTGCTAGTCCTTCCCCGCTCCACCAAGCGGTTGGCTGAAGAGATTCAACTCTTTTCAGGAGGCATAACACTCCAGCGAGTTGTTTCTCAAATGCCCCGATGCCAGAGTCGCTAAATGGTTGGAAGTAGGTGGAATAAAAATATATCGCGGCTAGGTTCTGGCAGCTCCTTCCTACTTCTCTCTCTTTCTACTTCTCATCTTCCGGCTAGAGCTGCTGTTCACCAGAGACATTAAAAAGTCTGATGGCGATTAAGCACATTTTGCTACATTAAAGACATTAAAAAGTCTGATGGCGATTAAGCACATTTTGCTACTTAACCATAGTAGTTTGGTTTTACATGTGAATTATATCATGAAGGGAAAAATTTCAATCAAATTTCATCAATATACATGGGCCTCATAAGGAATTACTCAATAATACCTAACGGGGTAAACACCTTCTTTCCCAAATAAGGCCCTTGTAAGATTTCCCTAATGAAAACCTAATCTTAGAGTGCATGCGAAGTGCCTCATATATTTTGTATGAGGCCCTCGTAAGGTATTCATAAAACAAATTTAATTTTGGTATACCTTATACTGCCCTATGAGGGCCACATGAGGTGTTCATGAGGCAAGTCTAATCTGGTATACCGAACGTTTACCTCACGAGGCCCGTACATAACTTTAGGCATGCCTTACATTGAATTCTAGTCGGGGATGCTCGTTTCCGCAGCCGTCAATATTGCGCCCTTTGTCGTACTCCACAGCTCTTCAATATTTGTGTCGTCCGAAACGGTTTGCTGGTTTAATATTTGTTGCAGGTTTCCAGCAAACTCTCGCTTTTTAACGCTTTCCCGCAGACGATCTACGTTGAACCGTCATCGCGTTGTAAGTTTCTGATTGCGGCGATTTTATCAATAGATGTTATATGATTTTTAATGGCCACAATTCCTGCTTCTAACCTGGAATTAGCAAAATATCCTTAAAAAATTGATATTCTTCCTGTCATCCGAATTAACCTGAGCTAACATCATAACTGAGTTGACTCTCCCTTTGTTACTCTTTTGTTATATGTTACGAAGACATACTCAGTTAATAATCAGTTTTCTGTGAAAAATAAAAAACTACACCTTTTCCAATTGTATTTCAGAAAGAATCAATTATAATTCTGGAAGTATCAATTATAATTCAGATTAGTCAATTGTATTTTAGAAAGTATCAATTGTAGTTTAGATTTGTCAATTGTAATTCAGAAAAATTCGACATTCATCCAATTGCAGCAATTTCTGCAACAGGAATTTTATGTATGGGGCGCAGAGGATTTTAGTTTGCTTCACAGTTAGCCTAAACACTCGCTTTACATCATTTGCAAGAAATGGGTTATCAACTGGGAGACCTTTAGAGATTGCGTCAGATAACACAACTTAGCATTGAAACAGTAATAATGGCACGATATCATGCATGATGTGGCTAGGAGATTATTTATTCTGCAATGAAAGAAATTATTTGGTCAATTTATTGCATCAATGAGATGAATATTGAAATTTTCTGAATTATAATTGATACTTTCTGAATTACAATTTTCTAATCTGAATTACAATTGACGCTTTTTGAATTACAATTGGATAAGGTGTAGATACCATTGGGATGTTGTCGAGGTGTACTATCCACAATGTTCCTGGCAATATTTCCTACCAGTTTCGAGGTGTATGACCGACCATATACCGAATAACCCCAGCGCCGGCCCTAGGGTATATATATATATATATATATATATATATAGATATATATATATACTAGCATAAAACCCGCGTGCCTTGCAACGCCTATAAAAACTGTTTATTATGTGCAATGTTTTCCTTAAAAAAAACCAACAAAAAAGTCAGCTGTTATTATCCCTAAAAAGGGTTTATTATAGTGCATTTTTTTAATAAATATGGTAAACAAATTGCTGCGAATATCACCTCTGCTCAACAAATCTGCAAGTTTTGAAGCAGAGATTGGCATGTATATGTCATCAAGAAAAGTGACATTTTAGGGTTTGACGAACGTTCGTTAAGTTTGTTCGCCTATTTACGTGGATGTAAGAAATTATGAAGCAATCACAAATGAATATTAAATAAAGTGAATTTCGAGTCATTCATTTCTACGTGATTATAGGGATGCACTGTCAAAATTTCAGCCCTTCAGCTTCAGAGGTTTGGGTTAACCCCATTTCATCCCCTTAGGGGATGCATTCCGAGTAATCGCCTCTTAGTGGATGTCCACGTCATTATAGGGATGCACTGTCCAAATTTCAACCCTGTAGCTCCAGTAGTTTGGTAACCCCATTTCACCCCTTTATTTTCGAAAAATCGCTTCTTAGTAAATGTCCACTTGATTATAGATATGCACTGTCAAAATTTCAGCCCTATAGCTCCAGCGGTTTGGGTAAACCCCATTTCACCCTCTTAGGGGATAAATTTCGAAAAATAGCATTATAGTGGATGTCCACGCCATTATAGGGATGCACTGTTAAAATTTCAGCCCTATAACTTTAGCGGTTTGGATAAACCCCGTTTCACCCCCTTAGGGGATGAATTTTGAAAAATCGCTTCTTAGTGGATGTTCACGCCATTATAGGGATGCACTGTCAAAATTTCAGCCCTATAGCTCCAGCGGTGTGGGTAAACCCCATTTCACCCCCTTAGGGGATGAATTTCGAAAAATCGCTTCTTAGTGGATGTCCACGCCATTATAAGGATGCACTGTCAAAATTTCAGCCCTATAGCTTTAGCGGTTTGTAAAAACCCCATTTCACACCCTTAGGGGATGAATTTCGAAAAATCGCTCTTTAGTGGATGTCCACGTCATTATAGGGATGCACTGTTAAAATTTCAACCCTATAGCTCCACTGGTTTGGATAAACCCTATTTCACCCGCTTAAGGGATGAATTTCGAAAAATCGCTTTATAGTGGATGTCCACTCCATTATAGGAATGCACTGTCCACATTTCAGCCCTATAGCTTTAGCGGTTTGTAAAAACCCTATTTCACAGCCTTAGGGGATGAATTTCGAAAAATCGCTCTTTAGTTTATGTAAACGTCATTATAGGGATGCACTGTCAAAATTTCAGCCCTATAACTTTAGCCGTTTGGATAAAAGTCATTTCAACCCCTTAGGAGATGAATTTCAAAAAATCGCTTTTTAGTGGATGTAAACGTCATTATAGGGAAGCACTGTCAAAATTTAAGCCCTATAGCTCCAACGGTTTGGATAAACCCCATTTCACCCCCTTAGGGGATGAATTTCGAAAAATTGCTTTATAGTGGATGTCCACTCCATTATAGGGATGCACTGTCCAAATTTCAGCCCTATAGCTCCAGCGGTTTGGGTAAACCCCATTTCACCCCCTTAGGGGATGAATTTCGAAAAATCGCTTTTTAGTGGATGTCCACGCCATTATAGGGATGCACTGTCAAAATTTCAGCCCTTTAGCTCCAGCGGTTTAGGTTGTCAGTCAGTTACTTTTTATACAATAGAAAAAAAAGTAAAGATAAAAAATCCCCTTACAAATTATTGAACCCCATTTCACCCCCTTCAACCCTTTTTTTCTCCATAAAAAGTAGCCTATGTCCGTCTCCAAGGTCTAAACTATGTCTGTAGCAAATTTCATCAAAATCGGTTTAGTGGTTTAGGCGTGAAAGCGTAACAGACAGACAGACAGACAGACAGAGTTACTTTCGCATTTATAATATTAGTAAGGATATATATATATATATATATATATATATATATATATATATATATATATATATATATATATATATATATATATATATATATATATATATATATAGATTTTCGAGGGATACCGAATCAGACCACTATTTGCGGGTCCCTTTTCGTCCCTCTGCCTAGAGTCATCTTATTGGGGTTGCAGTGGGTTGTCCCATTGCTCCCTTGCTTCGACTCCCCTAGTTATCGCAAGCAGCTGATTGAAGGGAGTCTGCCTCATGTCCTCCATCCAATGGAGTCCAGTTATGGCAGCCCTTTTTCTCGCCACCGCCGGACAGTGACACACTATGTGTGTGGCCGTCTCAGGTTCCTCCAGGCACATCCGACAGGTGTCATCCTCCAGAATTCCAATTCTTTTTGGGTGATACCTGAAACATCCGTGTCCTGTAATCAATGCCACCAACCATCTGAGGGTTCTCCTTTGCATATGCAGGATCCTTCTTCTGGCTGCGGTAATCGGCAACGTAAGCACCATCTTAGCCTGCCTACACGTGGTCATAGCGTCCCACCGTCTCCGGTGTTCCTCAGCGACCCATTTCTCGATGCAGTTCCTTACCAACCCTCTGCCAATGGCAGAGTATGGCTCCGGTCCCCAGAATTCCGAGGTTGACCCCTGTTTTGCCCGGTTGTCAGCCTTTTCGTTCCCATCGATGCCTGTATGTCCTCTAACCCAAGCTAGCGTCACGTTGTTTTGTTTCGCACACCTGTTCAGTTTTTGGACACATTCCAACGCCAGAGACGCATTAATCTCTGTCTGATTCATGCGCTTAATCACAGCCTGATTGTCCAGTGCTATAAGGATACTTCTTCCCTGCACCTGACCATCATTTATGTGATCCAGCGCGTGCAGCAGAGCAAGCATTTCCGCCTGGTAGACTGAGGTGTAATTCCCCAAAGCCAGAGAGCAGGTCAGATTTAAGTCCTCTGAGAAGACTCCCGCACCTGCTCTGCCGTCAATCATGGATCCATCCGTGAAGATATATATGTCTTCCGGCCTCCCTTCCGGGAGCGTTCCGTTCCCTATGAAGGTTTTATGATACCTTTCGGTCACCCTCATTTTTGTGATCCCTTCCATGGGCATCATGAGCTCCCTAATCCCTTTGATGCGATCCAGAATCTTCATGTGCCCATATAAGGTTCCTGACGCCTGCCATGCGGCATCCCGTCTCATCCGAATCGCTGAGGCTGCCGCAGTCTTCATCACCTGGAGATCTAACGGCAGCAGACTTAACAGCGCCTCCAATGCCGCGGCGGGTGTGGTGCGGAAAGCACCGCTCACACCTACGCTGGCCATTCTTTGCACCTTGTCCAAATGCCTCTTGACGGTTTTCTGTGCGACTTTAGTCCACCAGATCACCGAGGCATAAGTTATGATGGGTCTCACCATCATGGTATATGTCCAGTATGCTAACCTTGGTGAGATACCCCACCTTAGTCCACATACTCTTCTGCACTGGTGAAGCACCCTTGTCGCCTTCTTAATCTTCTCTTCAACGTGGTATTTCCAGGTTAGTCGCGAGTCCAAGTATACACCCAGATACTTGACCATCCCAGACACCTTGATCCTCGATCCAAAAAGCCTAGGGGCCCTAGGGTAGAGCGAGTGGAGCGGTCGCTCTAGGCGCCAGGTGGTAAGGGGCGCCAAAATGAATGCGAAAAACAATTTCGAGCAAAAAATAAAATTTTGATAGCACTTTTTGAGGGCGTTGTTTGTAGCTAGCCAAGTCTATGTACTCATCAATATGACTCGAACACGGCACAAGCAGGGAGCACTGACTCCAAGATGGATCGTACATGGCCTTAGGCCACATCCTGCTTGAGATCCATGAAGCAGACTGAATACGGCGGATCTAAACTCGATAAAAACCGCAATCCTAATGTGTAAACAATCGTGCTGAAGTTATGAATGGTACTGCGTGAATGTACTACTAACCATGCACGGTATACAGAAACAAGGTAATGTAAAAGACGATATTTTAGTGCTGACGTCACGTGGGGCCCGCTTTCCATATAAAATCGAAGCTGTTTTTGTTGTTTTTTCATTAGGGCTGACGTCTCTAGGCGCCCATTTTTTACGGTATTCGAAGCTGTCGTCTCTTTTACATTACCTTATGTTTCTGTTTCGCCCAATTTGACGCAAAATTTTATCGCGATGGGTTCTTCTTGATTTCGTTTTTCCATTTTCATGACGAGCACCACGAACACACGTTTACTCAACACGACAGAGCAGGCGAACTAAACAAGCTAGAGCGATGGCAAATATATCAATGGAGAGGGGAAGGATGCCGAGAGAAGGGAAAGGGAATTTCAAGGTCGCAGGGTTACCACAATCGCGGCAATATAACCAGTCTCATTACTTAATTGTCACACCTCGTATATAATGAGTAGGTAGTTGTTGAGAATTAAGGGAATAAAATTGTTAGTGCGTAAGAAATTGAATGGACGAATGAAATATTATTTTGTAAGAAGGTGTTTGTTCTCCAGAAACCCTAGACAACTCCACAGCTCCTGGCAACCATCCCTTGAAAAATTAGGTTAAGAGAATCACCGCATGAAACACCATTACATACTAATTCAGATTTATACAACAAGCTAATTCAGATTTATACAACAAGCTGCTTTGAAATTATGTAAAGCACAATAAGCAATTTCGATTTTTAGTAAACAAGTATCTGGTTTCTCAAAGGATTGCATAAAAATGAATTTCGAACTCCTTTTTGTTCTGTAAAGCACATACAACAATAAAATTTAACAACTTTAATTGGCAATCATAGCCAATTTTTGAACACGAAACCACTTGACAAAACAAGGCATGTTTATTGTGAAACCAAATCACACAATAACGCAAAAAAAAACTATTGACGAATATTCAAAAACCTCGATGCGTGGGTTATAAATATCCCCTAGTTAAATTCCGTACGTGACTAGCATTGAATCTGCAAGTACAAAGTGCATTTTTGCATAAAATATCACTCAAAGAAAAATCAAAATGGGAAAAAATATTGAAAAAATTCGTCGTACTTCACAACAATGTCCCGATTTATCCTTTATCGTTTTTCCGGGTCACTATAGGGGCACCGAAAACTCTGAATCCTCCAGCTAAAAAATCTAAACTTGGTGTACTCTCGTACGAGTGTGTTGGAAGCGATAGTCTAACTAGTATGTATGGAAGGACCGAAAAAAAGGCCAACTAGTCGACATCATCAAAAGGATCATAAAATTCCAATAGATGAGGGAAATATTTTACTAGTCTGCATACACGGAGTATATACGTTATGTAATGAATAAATTTAATATTAAACACATCAACATACAATTCCCTTATCCTGTTTGGACATAAAAAAAACGAAATAAAAAAAGCTTTTATCTAGAGATGGATGGTAATAAAAGGCTTTGGCAATTTCAGCTAAAAGTGCTTTCAGGCTTTGTCACTCTTCTTTATCCATTTTGCGACTGTAGGATATGCCATTACATATGTCTATGTATATATGTATTTTTTTGTTTTTTCGGCTCTATTTTCTGTTCATACAGCATATTCGAATATTTTCATAAAAATGCAATCAATCCTTTCTAGAATGCGTAGTTATGCTAAAAATATCTTCCATACATCCGACATACACACAAACATATCCCGGTTAAAAATTTCATCTTCATACAAGAATACATTTCGCCTGGCGTTATTTTAATCCATAACATTTCACAACTAACATTCATGAATTCCACTCTGCTCCATCAGTAGGCAGGATTTCACTTCCTTTCGTTCATTTTGTTTTACAGCTTCAAGTGCTTCTTCCACACATAACTTTATTTTATTCTTTTTTCGTCCTTCGTGATAAAAACGAAACCAGACAAATTTTCATATTGGAAAAGGGTGTCGCAGGCGTACACACACCCAAGGCCGTACGGTAAACCCCCGATTCTTTGAGCCTGCAAAAATTCTAATATCGGGATGCTACCTTTACAGATGGAATCCTTTTCGTATCCTGAGCCCCTTTTGCTTCGTTTCGTCCTTTTCCCCTAGAGCCGCCCGCACCACGGTGATGCTTTTTTCGGGCAGGATTCTCTCACCCATTGAAAATATTTTTCCTTGGTTGACATTTCTGACACAAGAACCGGTGAAATCTAACACAAATAGCAAGGATCATGTGCTATGATTTGCAAATATATTGAAAGTTCCTCGCGAGAGAGTTTTTTCTTCTTTTTTTATACCTACGTACATCGGGATTCAAAGAGCCTTACAATACCTTGTGTAAACGTCTGAATCTGGCAAAAAAATTTCATCACTTGCAGGGGCTGCTGCTTCACATAAATCAGTAAATATCGATTTGGGAGATTTCTTTCCTGGAAGGATATGGAGGAAGAAGCGAGAAAAAAAATAATTTTATTTCCTTGGATGTGCTTTTGTTACTGCGAAGAAGTTCTAAGTAAAATATAAAAATATCAGTAGAGAATTTCATTTTTAGATACAGAACTAATTAGTTGAGATTTCGTTAATTGAATTATTCTGAAAAGGATATTTTAAATTGTACTAGTTGGAGCCCGTTGCGCTTCGCTGCACCCATTGAAATAAAGGAAGTAGTAAAAAATGTTCGGACAACGTAGTAGTTTTATCTACGTAACCCCCTAGTGACTCAGATGAAATATTCAGTTAATTAAAATAGTCTTTTGCCAAAACTTGCAACAGGCCGATTGCTTAGAGAGCTTCTGAATACACTAAGTTCAATGTTTTTCCATGTGGAGCTACGATGTTAAGATTTTTCAAATCTTGAACAACCTACATACAGCTGACAATATCATCGACACCAACAATTTTCCTTTGGCCATGCGTCCACAAATTGCAGTTTTCTAGGGCAAATAAGGCAATTTGGGAATTTAATCGGAGTCGGAACACAAATGGAAAAATTCCTTCGTCATATTGGCCCTGAAATTATAATTTTTAATTTAGTGACCTCAAAACCCCCCAGTTACCGATTTTCATTGAAATCGGAACACAATTGACAAAATTTGTTCGCTATATTGGCCCCGCCATTTTTAGTTTATAAGTTTTAATAAAAAATTTCATATTTGGCACCTTAAAAACCCTCCTATACCGATTTTCATTTGAATAGGGAAACAATTGGAAAACCCGTCTGCCATATTGGAGCGGCCATTTTGAATTTATAGGTTTTGATCATAAATGCCTTATTTGAGCCGCTATATTGGTGGTCAGTCATCAGCGGAATAAGGGAAAACATGTAGCATAACATGCACGTGCCGCAGCTATTTCGGACTGTTGGAAGTGCGACCGTAACCTTATAGCAGTGCCCACTCCTAACTATCCTATCAGAGAGGATAGGCTATTATGATCGGGCTAGTCCCGTCCAAGTAAGGTTGTCATCATGGTAAAATAAATACAAGGTTAGCTCATAAGGGCCCTGCGACGTCACTCAGATCTTAGTTCACAAAGGAAAAAAGCTTTCTCGTGACGTCACTCAGATCTTTTCTCATATAAAAATGGTAGAAGCTTTTCAAGATGGAAACAGAGCTTTTTCTTGCGAGCCTACCTTGTATTATTGTACCTCCGGTTGGCATAAGGCAAATAACTTCACCCGGAAAAAAGAATTATTACGGAACGAGCAATATTTGTGTCGTTCAATGTAGGAGCGATGTGGCTCCGTATTTTAGAGTACATGTTGAGTTGCTTTGGAGTCGCATTTGAGGGGAAACTATGCATTTTAGTGAAAACATCAAAAGAACAAAGTTTTAGAGCATAAAATAATAAAATGTTTCTAGGGAATAAATCTAAAAAAAGGTGCGAAACTATGCGGAATTTGAAAAAAACAGTGAAGACAAAATTTGTGGGAAATTTTAAAAGATCATAAAATTTTATAAAAAGATACGTTTTTGGATAAAAATAAAAAAAATTGTGTGTGGAGGGCAAGTGGATGTTTGTTTGCATGTTGCAGAATTCCTCATACAAATATTTTTTTTCAATTTTGAGCAAATATTTCGAAAGCAAGGACGCTATATAATCCAGAAGTCAAGGATTTTAATCAAACAATAAAACCAATAGAAGTGATTTTTGGCACACGATCAGTTTTTGAAAAATACTTTAAGAAAAAAAAACGTTCTGCAGGCACACAGCTAGGGGAAGTGGGGAAAATGCTCGGGAAACCTCAGAAAATTGATATTACAAATCAGTCAAGTTTTTCTATACCTGTTGTTTTTTAGTTCACTCATTACAAAAAAACTTGATTCAATTAGGCCCAAGATAAATTGGGAGTGAATGTAATATCTGATTTGTTCAAGTGTGACCTACTGAATCTTTGACCGAACTCTGCTTATCGAGCCAATTCGATAGGAAGAGGTTAAAAATTAGTAAAATTACATTGTTTATTTATCATAGATACAGCAAAGATTTCTTTTTATCTTGTTATACACCCAAAAAAGTAACTAAGACCCAATTTTTAGCGAGATCACATTTTGTGCTAGGTCAAAGTCTCTGACAACTGGGCTAATTCCAGAAAGTAAAAAGTTGCACAGCTACACTCCATCAACCGAAGGCCTTCTTGTAAAAAGAACTTGTTCTAGTATTAATTCTAATTGTAAAATTGTTAAAATTATAAAATGAAATCGTTCTTTCCATATTACAATGTTGTTTCATTTAGTTAAAGATTATTTACAACTACGGAGGCGATGTAGCAGCAGCTTTACCACGTGTGTTCTCTTTTCGTGCAAACCAGCCAACGTAAGAAAGCGCCAGGTACCACGCTCGGCAGCGGATACTGATTGGAAAAGTTTACTTCCGGTTTTCTACATTACAAAAAAAAATCAAATTTCAAAATCGATTTCATAATTAATAATATTTAAAAACCGACTTCAGAAAAAACCCAATCCAGCGATGCACAAAAAAGGATGATATAATTGTTTGTAATTTTTTATAATTAACTCAATCAGAATGTATTTAGAACGAAGAATCACTTTTGAAAACGGAGCCAGCTTGTAGTGACTTTCATTGCACTAACTGTTTTTTTTTTATGTGGTAGACTAGAGGCTTAGGGAAAGCCCCTTGTACTGTTCGACAATCTATTTTTTTTTTCTTTTTTTTCGTATAGAATGTCAAACAGCAGCTCTAGCCGGAAGATAGATAGTAGAAAGAGAGAAAGAGAAGTAGGAAGGAGCTGCCACAACCTAGCCGCGATATTTTATTCCACATATTTCCAACCATTCCGCGACTCTGGCATCGGGGCATTTGAGAAACAACTCGCTGGAGTGTTATGCCTTCTGAAACGAGTTGAATCTCATCAGCCAACCGATGACATGCGCTTGGTGGAGCGGAGAAGGACTAGCGAAGGCTATGACTGGAGGAATCAGGGATGTAAAGGGGGGAGAAGAAAGAAGGAAAGTTATGTGGGTGGGAAAGTGGAAAAGGCGAAGGACCGTGGGGCTGGCCGGGATTCGACCCCGGGACCTCTGGGATAGCAGTCAGGCGCCTTACCCCTAGACTACAGAGGCCCCCAAAAACGGTTGCTTTGAAATTTTTTTTTTGTTCATTTCTATGTTAAGATTATGCATCGCCCCGAAAACAGGTGTTAGCACCGTCTTTAAAAGTGATTCTTCTTTCTCGATCCACTGTCAATGGCTTAATGTTGTGAAGAATTACAGACAATTATTACATCCTTTTTTGTGAATCGCGGGATTGGTTTTTTTCTAAAGTCTGTTTTTAAATATTTATGTTATTTCGTACTTTTTAATTCGTTAATTTTGTTGTGAGCAATTTAAAAACAAAATTTTTTTAAGTTAGATTCACACTGAATGATTTACTTGTGCAAATTGGCTTGCGCAAGTGAATTGACAGAAATAGATCGGTGCGTGTGAACTCAATTGTTGGGCTTGCGCAAACCAAAAGCTTGGCTTGTACAAAATATCTCTTGGATACAACCCTCAGCATGCGCATAGGTGAATGGTGACGTTCGATCACCTGCTCATTCGGCCGTATAATAATCAATGTAACATAATATAACGCGTAGATAAGTAAGTTTATAATATCGATTGAAAAAAGTGCCGCAGACGGAAGAATTGAACTCGCAACTTCACGAACAAGAAGTAAGCTCTGCGCCATGCGTGACCATTATTGTGGGTTGACTAAATATATAAATAAAACTTTTCAGAAAGTCGATTAAATGGCTTTTTAATTCAAAATACTCGTACAGTCTGCATGAGTAAACGAAATTTCTAATTCTTTGTTCGTTTGTAATTCTTTACAACATTAATCCAAATAGAACGGATTTAAAAAGAGAGCAAAAATAAAAAAAGTCGAACCGCTCGGGAACCAGCAATGCTATACTTTTTTTGAAGTCGGTTAAAAAGAACAGTGAATTTCCTATAGAAACCATTACAGTTTAATATTTTACTGCAATTTGTTTAATTCGAAAAACTGCTTCGGAAAAATTAGTACTTCCATTACGTCAATTCCTTAGAAGCCCATAAGTTGACAAGTCAAAAAAAAATTATGTGTTTACATTCACACCTTTTAGAAGTACAGTGAGGCCGACAGAGAGCGAACTACAGAATCCCACATATTTTTGGTTTTCGGCTTCATATGAAATGCTCCAAAGTAAAATCGCCCAAGCCTGAATTTTACTCGAATAAACTTGATCCTGCTCTGTCCCAAAGTCTAGAAATTAACAAGTCTTTCATCTTCATATGGTTAGTTAGTGAAAGGCGAACAGCTATATGCACAAGCTCTTCAAATGACTATGTCAGGCTATCAGAAAGAGAATGCAACATTTTTATACGCGTTTGCACACAACTAAACAGCAGAAACTTTTATGAGTTTATATGGGGATAAATTAATGTATTGGTGCATATTTGCTTGTTTGTTTTGATTTATGAAAGAAAACAGCTGATTTAATTTTCTTTCCTTTTCTGTTATGCATACTTTATCGTAAGGAGAGAATCTGGCTTTGTCTCGCCGAGTTCAAGAAGTATGCGTTGAGTTTTGCTCAGCAGTGATGTTCATACATATGTATATGCACGCCAGTGCCGGATTAAGCCAAATGGGGGCCCTAGGCCATTCAAATTTTGGGGCCCCCTTTTTTTAATAATTGAAAAATTAAACTCTCTTAAAGTCCACTAGTTGGGTATAACATTTTTCTTACGAGTAGAAAAGGTTCCCACCTTTCCCATCGAGTGAGGAAAACGTTCTTTTTTTGTCAAGAAAACCGACCATATGTGTTTTGCAAAACGTCCAAGCACCAAATGGTTTTGTGACATTAAAAAAACTGGATCGTTTTTGTTTTTTCTGGCCTTTAGCGCGCGATTTGAAATTCGAATCGTCAGATGAAATAGCAATCGAAAGAATAAATGAATGAACATTTTAAATATTATGCGTTTAAAAATACATATTAATCAGCGGTGTTCTACATTTCGATTTTTGTGAAATTGATACTCGAAATCGAAATTAGGTGTTTCACATTTCGATTAATTCCATGTATGTGAAATAGAAATTCCAACTCGAAATTAGGTGTTCCACATTTCGATTAAATCGAAATATCACTCGAAATAAAACCGTTTCAGTTGTTCTTTGTGATTTAAAAGTGGTATAACAGGAAAAGTGCTGTGATTTATTTTAAAATGTGTGAATTTGCCAGAAATAATCCCGAAATAGCAAGAGGATGTACAAAAAAGACAAATTGTTGAGGACATTTGGAAAGAGTTAGCCCAAAAAGTTAATGCAGAGGGTTTTTTTTTGTTTTTAATTTAATAGTTTCTTTTGATATTACGAATTATTTATTTTTTAAATGACTGAATAAAGTATTATTTTTTAAATTTATATTTAACTTTTCTTATAATATATTTAGCTTATAAACTACTAGCATAAAACCCGCGTGCCTTGCAACGCCTTTAAATAAAAACTGTTTATTATGTGCACTGTTTTCCTTGAAAAGAAAACAAACAAAAAAGTCAGTTGTTATTATCCCTAAAAAAGGTTTATTATAGAGCATTTTTTTAATAAACATGGTAAACAAATTGCTGCGTATATCACCTCTGCTCAACAAATCTGCAAGTTTTGAAGCAGAGATTGGTGTGTATATGTCATCAAGAGAAGTGACAAAGGAATCCTAAATAAAGTAAATTTTGAGTCATTCATTTCCACGTGATTATAAGGATGCACTGTCAAAATTTCAGCCCTTCAGCCCCAGCGGTTTGGGTTAACTCCATTTCACCCCTTTAGGGGATGAATTTCGAAAAATCTATTTATAGTGGATGTCCACGTCATTATAGGGATGCACTGTCAAAATTTCAGCCCTATAGCTCCAGCGGTTTTGGGTTGACCCCATTTCACCCCCTTATGGGATGAATTTCTAAAAATCGCTTCTTAGTGGATGTCCACGCCATTATAGGGATGCACCGTCAAAATTTCAGCCCTATAGCTCCAGCGGTTTGGTAAACCCCATTTCACCCCCTTAGGGGATGAATTTCGAAAAATCGCCTCTTAGTGGATGTCCACGTCATTATAGGGATGCACTGCCAAAATTTCAGCCCTATAGCTCAGGCGGTTTGGGTAAACCCCATTTCCCCCTTTGGGGAACGAATTTCGAAAAATCGCTTGTTAGTGGATGTTCACGTCATTATTGGGATTCACTGTCAAAATTTCAGCCCTATAGCTCCAGCGGTTTTGGGTTGACCCCATTTCACCCCCTTATGGGATGAATTTCTAAAAATCGCTTCTTAGTGGATGTCCACGCCATTATAGGGATGCACCGTCAAAATTTCAGCCCTATAGCTCCAGCGGTTTGGTAAACCCCATTTCACCCCCTTAGGGGATGAATTTCGAAAAATCGCCTCTTAGTGGATGTCCACGTCATTATAGGGATGCACTGCCAAAATTTCAGCCCTATAGCTCAGGCGGTTTGGGTAAACCCCATTTCCCCCTTTGGGGAACGAATTTCGAAAAATCGCTTGTTAGTGGATGTTCACGTCATTATTGGGATTCACTGTCAAAATTTCAGCCCTATAGCTCCAGCGGTTTTGGGTTGACCCCATTTCACCCCCTTATGGGATGAGTTTCGCAAAATCGCTTGTTAGTGGATGTCCACGTCATTATTGGGATTCACTGTGAAAACTTCAGCCCTATAGCTCCAGCGGTTTGGGTAAACCCCATTTCACCCCCTTAGGGGGTGAATTTCGAAAAATCGCCTTTCTGAGATTTGAAACAAATAATTTTAAACCAGAATTGTCTAATCTTTCAATTGGTGGCATTCATAATGTTCTACGATATACATTAGCCGAGATACCAGGCGTAGAGCGTAAAAAATGGTGACAAATCGTACTAATTAATTAATTAAAAAAAAACTAATCAAAATAGCGAAAAACGGAAACTTACTTCCACCTTCTGGGGTATCCATGCATCTACAAAAAAAAATTCAGATTTCTATCTCTTCTAGTTTGGCTACAATGCGTGACGGTACGCACAAGCAGACACACAGATACACAGACACACAGATACACAGACACACAGACACACAGACACACACTTTCCTTTATTAATATAGATTAGCTATTTAATCTCTGACCCTAACACCATCACTTCTCTGTTTTCCAATATTTTCTGGGTCGATAACATCTATATCTGCATTTATGGTGGATGTAACTTCATAATCTTGTTTAAGATGCCTACAGATATTATGAAGTGCAACACAAATGTGCACTATTTTTACATCTTATATTGCGCAAATATAAGTAGCTTAAAAGAAATCAGGAAGATTCAAAGGATTTGATTTATACCTTAACAATCTTTTTTAATTTTTTCCCTCCTTTGAAGCTCTCTTTGTTCAATTACTGCAACTATTAATACAAAATCCGTTGTTTGCGGCACAACATTTTTTAATTTTTTTAACTCGGACACAAACTATGCTCAAAATAATTAAAAATTTGAATTGTCAACCAAATATGTTTTCTAAGTGATTTCGAACAAACGAAATTCACTCGAAATTCAGAACATCAATTTAGAATTGGAGTGAAATAAAAAATTAAAAATTTGTTTCTCGAAATTTAAAAAAAAAGAAGAAAAAAATTAACTTGAAATTAAAAATTGTATTTAAAAACAATCATATCAGATTTTGATGGGGGCCCCTGCTCGTCGGGGGCCCTAGGCCATGGCCTAGTCCGGCCTAATGGGTAATCCAGCACTGATGCACGCACACAACTAACGGGGGGAAAATTTTTGTATGAAGACAAGACCCTCTCAACTACAGGCCACGTAGATGAATTTTTCGTGGTGCTGGTAATAGGCCCAAAAGTCACCGCACACCGGAGTAACATGGCGCGGAAGCCGTACGCGCAGAATTTTTGTGTTTATTTTTGCAGTAAAAAGTGATAAAATATTGTATTTTAACACTTTTAACTGCACTTGGATTTATCAGTGAATAGTTTTTTAGTGATTTCATTAAAAAAAATAAAACAAATTTGGTGATTAAGTGTGTTTAAGTGTTCAAATTGTTAAGGCGATCAACTTTTTTTTTCACATTCACGGTGTTTTTTCATGTTTATTTACGAAAAAAATGTTGAGTATTTAATGTTTTGTGTAGATATAGAATTAAAAGTGATTTTAAAGTGATTAATACATATATTATGATATTATTATTAAAAATATAGGTGCCGAAAAACACTTCTCTTATTCACTTTTGCATTCGCACTTTTCTGTACTTATATGTTTAGTAATAATTGCAAAATAAATTAATTAATGACTTTAAAATCACTTTTAATTAAATATTCAGCATATTTTCCCTTAATATACACGAAAAAAACACCGCGAATGTAAAATAAATTGATCACCTTAACAATTAAGACACCAAAAATACACTAAATCACTATTTTTTTTATATATTTTTTTATTAAATCACTAAAGAAATAATCACTGATAATCCTTGTATAGTTTAAAGCGATAAATTTCAATAATTTACCACTTTTTACCACAAAACTATAACGAAAACACTCCCGAACGTACTCTGCGCCATTAAATTCTCAGCAAATGTCAAATTTTGGGACTATTCTCAGCTATGGTTGTATTGGTGCCAGATACAACTGCATGGCCTGTAGTTGAGAGGGTCTTGATGAAGATGAAAGACTTGTTATTACTAGACTTTGCTCTGTCCACTAAGCAACTTTGGTCTAATCTCTTTCTCTAGAGGCTCATTCCTCTGAGCTTAACTCTTATAATGTTGATGTAAATTCACTCAATGCATCTTTCATTCTATCCCCTCCTAATTTCACACTGCCTTCTCTTTCCCTATTCCCCTTCCTCTAACGCTCTATGTTCTGATGGTTATAATTTTCATTGTGTTCTTGGAATATGCCTTTTTATTTCATCCAATAGCGTTGGCTATGATGGAATTTTTCCGCACTTTCTTAAGATTATCTCCCCTTTAATTGTCATAACCATCACGGATATGTTTAATTATTGCCTGACAACGTCCCAAGTTCCTTTTCTCTAGAAAAAAGCCATAGTGACTCCCATTTCTAAAAGTCCTCCACCGCTGATTTTCACCATATTAGTATTCTTGCTTTTCTCGCAAGTCTTTGCGAAAAATATATTTACTCAAGTCGTGCGGTATCTTGATTCTGATAATTTCCTTTCTAATGTTTAAATCCATCCCATAGTGGCGAAACTACTATACTGAAGGTAACGATTGATCTTCGCTCCCGCCCTTGATCAAGGTGACATTACAATACTTGGTGTTCGAGATTTCTCCAAAGCATTTGACTTGCATTCCCTCCATAAACTTAGTGGACGGTATCACGTCTCTTCTTCTTCTTATGTTTGTCTTTTTTCTTCTCTTCTCTCTAATAGATCTCAGTGTGTTCAGTATAATAATGATACATCCTCTTTCCATAGAGTACCTGCAGGTGTGCCTCAGGGTTCGGTTCTTAGTCCTTTGGCTTTCTCCACTATATTATTAATGATCTTCCATCCGTTATCCGTCACTTTTCTGGAATGATCTTCCAAGTCACATTCAGAGAATGAACACAACCACAGTATTCAGAAGAAATGCATCTATTTTTCCATTTTCTTTTTCTTCGTCTCACTAGCTTTCACTCTTTCATTCTCAATTTTAATTCTGTATGTAATTCTAATTATCTCTAGCTTCTACTTTGAGCCTTATTTTAATTTTAATTTATTAATTTAATTTATTAATTTAATACAATTATTGTTATTATTATTATTAACTAAATCTCTATGTTTACGCAACACCTCTATGTTTAAAGAAACACCCACGATCAAAAAACCAGCATCCTTTCAACGAAGGAGGTATGTAAAAAATTTGTTATTTATAATCCAGTCAAAATAGACGAAAAAACGCCATAATTGGAAGATAATTCCGAAGTTGCTGAAAATTGGAACAGCCGTTAAAAACATTATTATACGTAAGCTGTAGAGACTGCCACGCGATTGGGCGGCTGCAAACTTTTTTATTCAAGGTCAAAGGGTCAAAATATCAGTTTTTTGCAAATATATGCTAAACCGTACGTCTTATCAGAAAATTGTGTTACAAAGTTTGTAGATTAGGCGATTATCTACAAAAAAATATATTATACATTTTCTCGTTGGAATTGCCATTTCTGAGATATTGTCGTTTTAATAAGTTAAAATACTCATATTCTATCATTCCCGACTTGTAAAGGTCATCAGAAGTTTAATAAATCCTTTGTTGGAGTACGCGGCTAATATTTTCAGGGGAGTCAAAATTCCTCAACTGGGCCACTAAAATTAAAATGTTTATAAATTTTTTTGCAAATAGGTGGAATCGGTAGCCTTGGATGAATAACAATTAATTGCAAAGTTTCATATTTTTTTTTTTCAACATTTCAAAAGTTATTAACAATTGAACTTTTTTGACTTTTTTTTAAAAACATGCATAACTCCGGTTCCAGTCAATCGAATTACATGGAATTGGTCTTGATTTACAGAGGAAATGTTAAACTTAAAGATAGACTACTTTGCGCCAAAAAAATATAAATTGCAACATTTGTTTATTGCAAAAATAAGTTGCAAAATGGAAAAAAATTGGCAGTTATAGGGACTGCCGATAGAAGTGAAAACTTAGAACTTAGATGTTGAAATTCGATTCTTTTGAAGTAATACAAAATTCTATATTTCTTGAAAGGACTAAATCTTTTTTGTAGGAAATTATTGAAAAAAAAGGGAATAAAAAAAAAAATTTCATTCGCCTTTGTGTGCCAGTCACTAACGGTGCAGAATCTCGGATTCGAGATTCAACATGATGTATGAACAGTCAGTCGACATTAAACGATCGTTGTGAATACACTCGCTTTTTTTCTTTGTGCCGTCTTGTCAAGTATATGTCGGTTCCGTGCTGTGTTGTTGATTATTTTATTATTAAATCTAAAGGTTACGAATAGAAGAAAAAGCCAAAAGTCCCTACAATTTCAGAAGTGAGATTTATCCGCGACATTTTATAATTTTAATTTACGATCATCGGTGATCAAAAGTTATATTAACTGGTGTTTCAATTTTACGTGTAACGGTGCATGAAATCTCATGGTGATAAAGGCTTAAAAGTGACCAAACAAAATATATTGTAGAAAGGATCATCATATGTGATTTAAAGATCAGTTTTTACATTTTTATGAATAATTTGCAATTTTTGCACGTGTGTATAGAAACAATACGTATATAAAAAAACATGGAGGCGCGTGTGCAAAATTTTTTAGAAAATGCTACAGCTAACGAGCTGAAGGAAAAATTGGCTAAATTAGGACTTCCAACGACAGGAGTTAAAACAGCCTTGAGATTAAGGCTTGAGGAAGCGATAAAAGACTTAAACAGCACAGAAATCGACGAACATTTCCCCGTTACCCACATGCCTAATGACCATGCGTCTTTAGAGGTCAATGAGGGTATTGGTGATAACAGTAATGCGCCTGAGGACATAACGGATGACGAGAGCGGAAATAACGCCTTAGACATGGAAATTGCAAATCTTCGTCAACAACTTCTGAAAAAACAGAAAATTGCAGAATTAAAGCGTCAAATTTCACAATTATCGGAATCCGAGGAAAAAAGATGTTTTGTAAGTTTTAAAGATGTGGAAGAATCTTTTGTTAATTTTAGTGGTGATGATAACTATTGTGTGAAAAAGTGGCTACAAAATTTTGAGGAGTCAGCAGAAATATTTTCGTGGGACTCTAGAACGCGTCTTATTTACGCAAAACGGTTGATGACTGGAACCGCCAAAATATTTCTTAGAACCGTTAGCTTAAAGTCTTGGTGTGAGTTTAAAAATGAATTGTTACGAGAATTCTCTAGAAAAGTGACAAGTGCAGATGTGCACAATGAATTGAGAGCTCGTAAGAAGAAAAAGGAAGAGACTTTTCAGCAATATGTGTTTTTAATGCAAGAGATTGCTTCCTTAGCAAGCATTGAAGAAACAGACGTCATTCAATACATAATAAACGGAATTCAAGATTCACATGTAAACAAAACGCTTTTATATGGTGCCGACTCGTTAACCGAACTTAAACATGCACTCAGAAAATACGAGAAAATGAAGTCACAATTTACAGTAACGCAAGAACATACAAAAAATCGCACATCGGAAGTAAGATTTAGCCATAATGAGCGTCCCACTAAAATTAAATGTTTTAATTGCAATGAATATGGTCACGTGAGCAACAAATGTATTAAACCCAAAAGATTGACAGGAGCGTGTTTTAAATGCGGGAAAATTGGTCATACTTCATCAAATTGCCAGAACCAAGCAGCAGTGATGACCATTCAAAACACCCAACAGTATAAGTATGCATTTACACCTAAAAATGAGTTTGAGTTTTTTATTAGGTATACCTTTGGTGAAGTTGATGATCCCGAGTATTTCGATTGCCGCCTTCTAACGTTAGTGGATTCAGGCAGTCCAATTAGTTTAATGCAGCAGCAGTTTATACCATCTTATCTGGTGACGACGGCCAACGCGGAAACATATCAATTTTGTGGAGTTAACGACAGTCCGTTACAAATTATAGGTATAACAAATTGTCTAATAACTTTAGGTGAGATGTCTGTCAATTTACAATTGTTTATAGTTAAAGACTCAACTATGAAATCTAATGTAATTTTAGGTAGGGACTATTTAAAGAAAAATAATTTGGAATTGAATGTTAAACGTCCAGAAATTATAAAAGTTATAGAAACCGAATGTCAACACAACCATGTTCAACACTCAGGTAATTACAATGATTTTGATCTTCAAATTTTAAATATTAACACCTTTGAAAATGAATCTAGCCATAATTTAACACTAAATATTAATGAAAAATTGTCATATGATTTAAGACAAAAAGTTTTTAATATAGTATCGGAAGCGAATAATACAAACTTAGAAAAAAACGACGTGAATGCTAATCAAAGTTTCGAAATGCAAATAACACTAACTAAAGATGAACCTTTTTATTGTACCCCGCGAAGATTGCCATACACACATAGAGTCGAATTGCAGAAAATTATAGATGATTTACTTAAAAGAAATATTATTCGAGAAAGCAATTCGCCTTATGCTTCGCCAATTGTTTTAGTACAAAAGAAAAACCGGGAATTACGAATGTGCGTTGATTATAGGGAATTGAACAAACATACAGTACGAGATAATTTCCCTTTGCCCGTAATTGATGATATTTTAGACAGGTTGCGTGAAAAGAAATATTTTTCAGTATTAGATCTGCGTAGTGGTTTTCACCATGTTAAAATAGCGCCGGAATCAATCAAATATACATCTTTCGTAACTCCAGTAGGTCAATTTGAATATTTAAAGATGCCATTCGGGCTTAAAAATGCACCCTCTATATTTCAGCGGTTTGTTAATCTTATTTTTAAAGATCTTATAGCGGCAGATAAATTATTCATTTATATGGACGATATTTTGATTGCAAGTACCTCAATTGAAGATCATTTGGAAGTTTTAAAAGAAGTCATGAAGTTAGTTAGGGAAAACTTTTTGGAACTAAGATTCGATAAATGTAAGTTTGCTTACGAGGAAATAACTTATTTAGGGTATGTAGTAAATATTCAAGGAATACGTCCTAACTCTGAAAATTTACGTGCAATTAGTGAATTCCCAGTTCCGAAATGTGTAAAAGCTGTACACAGTTTTCTTGGTCTTTGTTCATTTTTTAGAAAATTCGTAAAGGACTTCGCTACTCTTGCAAAACCACTATATGATTTATTAAAGAAAGACGCTTCTTTCCAATTTGGTAATGTAGAATTGCAAGCTTTTGAAACTTTGAAATCAAAACTTCTAGAACCACCTACTTTATCAATATACAGTCCTTCTAATGAAACGGAGTTGCATTGTGACGCGAGTAGTATCGGATACGGTGCAATATTGTTGCAACGACAAAGCGACGGCAAGTTTCATCCAATATTTTATTTTTCTAAAAGAGCCACAGACATAGAATCTAGATACCATAGCTACGAACTCGAGACACTTTCCATAATTTATGCTATTAGGAGATTCAGGATATATCTTATTGGCATTCCATTTAAGATAGTAACTGATTGTCAAGCTTTAACCTTAACTCTTAACAAAAAGATGTTGAATCCCCGCATTTCTCGTTGGGCTCTAGAGCTCCAGAATTATGATTACAGAATCGAACATCGTGTAGCAAACAGGATGAGTCATGTCGATGCCCTTAGTCGATGTACAGAAATTTTGATTATTGAAGAAGATACATTTGAATTTGCACTAGCTGCAGCGCAACGCCGTGATTCGACTATTTCTAAAATAACATCCGATCTAGAAAAAAATGAAAGTCAATTTTATGAGTTAATAAATGGATTAGTCTATCGTAAAATAAATAATAGTGTTGCTTTTTATGTCCCTAAACAATTGGAAAATCAGGTAATACAAACCCACCATGAGGCTATGTGTCATTTAGGATCCGAAAAATGTTACGAATACCTCAAGAAATCGTATTGGTTCCCTAATATGAAAAGTAAAATTAAATCATTTATTGAGAATTGTTTAAAATGTGTTCACTTCTCACCTAACTCGGGAAAAGTTGAAGGTACGCTTCACAGTATTCCCAAAGGTAGCAAACCTTTTGATATTTTACACATAGATCATTTCGGACCTTTACCACCTACGACTACCAAGAAAAAGTATATCTTTCTTATTATCGATGGCTTTACAAAATTTACGAAACTATATGCAGTGTCTAGTACGCAATCTAAAGAAGCCATTTCCTGCTTAGAAAATTACTTCTCTGTATACAGTAGGCCAAATAAAATAATATCAGATCGAGGTACAAGTTTTATGTCGAAGGAGTTTACAGATTTCCTTACAAGTCAAAATATTAAGCACATTAAAATAGCTACTTGTTCACCACAATCTAACGGGCAGGTTGAACGAATAAATCGCATTATTACTCCTATGTTATCCAAGGAGTCAGAAGCGGAAAGTACAGGGCACTGGTATAAAAAACTGCATAAGGTAGAATACGCGTTAAACAACACGGTGAATCGAAGCATAGGTACTACCCCAAGTATTTTACTATTTGGTGTAAATCAAAAAGGTGAAGTTTGCGACAAAATAATAGAGCATCTTCAAGAGACTATACAAAATCCAAATATACGAGACTTAGAACAAATTAGGGAAAGCGCTTCCAATGCTATAATTAAAAACCAAAATTATAATAAAATTTGTTATGATAAAAAACATAAAGCTCCGCGTATATATAAAAAAGGTGACTATGTTATGATAAAAAACGTAATTACAACCCCTGGAATAAATAAAAAGTTTTTACCTAAATATCGAGGTCCATACGAGATAGTAAAAGTGTTAAATAATGACAGATACGTAATAAAAGATATTGAAGGTTTGCAATTAACTAGAATACCGTACAAAGGAGTTTGTTCTCCGGCTAATAATGAAAACCATTTGTGAAAGTACTATTATATTGAATTGTTTATGTAGTATTTCGAATTTAAAGGATAAAAGAACTTTAAAAAAAAGAAATGTATGTCACTTAAGTATACTTGTCATGGTAATGATTTCTATTTATGTATGTATGTTTTATACATTCTTTATCAAGAATATCTATAATAAGAAAATATCGGTAATGTTAGATAAATCTAGTTAATTTTTGATTTATTTTCTAAATCTTTATTTATATAAGACAGTAATCAGAAATTATTGCTAACCAATAATATTTAAGAGTAACACTGTCATACCGTAAGTGATCGGCATATCTCTTAAGAAATAATCGGGTCGATTATTAGTCAGGATGGTCGAATCTGTAGGAAATTATTGAAAAAAAAGGGAATAAAAAAAAAAATTTCATTCGCCTTTGTGTGCCAGTCACTAACGGTGCAGAATCTCGGATTCGAGATTCAACATGATGTATGAACAGTCAGTCGACATTAAACGATCGTTGTGAATACACTCGCTTTTTTTCTTTGTGCCGTCTTGTCAAGTATATGTCGGTTCCGTGCTGTGTTGTTGATTATTTTATTATTAAATCTAAAGGTTACGAATAGAAGAAAAAGCCAAAAGTCCCTACATTTTGATTGCAGTATTTTCATTAGGACATTAACCAACTTATTAAAATATGTAGCACAAGTAACTGCGTCTTCATTAATAAGTGTACTTTTTTCTATACAATTTAATGCTGCTGCATCTTCAACCGATATCTCAGAATTATTTTTTAAATTATGTAATAATTGTAGCAATTTTGACCATCCTATTTCATTAGCACTTATTGTAAAAAAGATACAATCGGGTTATGGTAACTAAAGTAAGAAATGAAAATGTTTGATTCAAATTTATCTAAGTATCGCGTAAAAACCGCATTGATCGTCGTTTTATATTTGGTAGTACTAAGTTTCCGATCATTGGACATAGATTCCGAATTGACCATGAATATGTCGAAGTCTTCGAATTTGCATGAATGGTATTCTTGGAGATATAAGTCTTTCTGTGACCAAATCTAATGGAGAATTTCTTAGATTTTCCGGAAGTGGAGAATATTTGAATCCATTATATACCGAAAGTGGTGGAACACGATTCTTATTAATTGTTGTCAAGCAAGTTGAGCAAATTTTTATCTCAGCTAAATCAGCGTTTTCGACCATTGCACAGTGGTCTGAAATCCCCAAAACCTGGACAAAAGTACCAAAACGAAAGTTTTTATTTAGGTACTTTTTTCGCGTGGGTTAGGTATAGTGGCCCCCCTGGAGTATTTCAAGGCCCTTGGCAGGAGGCAGATGTTCGAAACCTCTTTTGTATTCCATTTGGAAAGTGAGTGTCGAACACGCTACACGCAGCACGTTTTCTCGGAGCAAAAGCACGTGTTACGTTTTTGCGTGTAGATTGCAGTACGTTTGCCCGTTTCCTTTTCTGTAAAAAGGTTTCTTCTCCTAAGAGTAAGTACAATTATACTGTGTTATTGAAATGAACATAAATAAATAATTGTATTGTTTATTTATGATCAAATATGTAGTAAATTGTGGTGATTTGATTAATGATTCGGCTTATAAATTGATGGATATGTACAAACTTCCATCGACTTCCACTAAGTAATACGCATGTAATTGTTTATTAATCATCTCTGCAAAACATATAAAAAAATCAGCTGCTCCTGCTTGCTCCATGTCATTCTATCCACGATAGAGCAAAATATCCATGGCTCTGGGCACTACCCCCACTGTGTTTCAGGCCGAAATACTTGCCATCCAGGTGTGTGCTCAGACTTGTATAGAGTTTTAATAGAGCTCCAAATAGCTCTAACATTGTTATTTTCTCCGACAGTCAAGCTGCATTGCTGGCCATTAAATCTCACAGGGTGTCATCAAAGACTGTCCTGGATTGTCTCCAATCTCCGAAATTCTTAAGCAGGAACAACAGTGTCACGCTAATATGGTTTCCGGGCCACGAAGGTCACATTGGTAATGAAATTGCCGACAGCCTGGCGCAAACTCATAACCTATCGGTCCGGAACCTTTCTGTAGCTTAGCAAGCTACCACGTTAGAACGGCCATAAAAAATCGACCAGCTGTTTCTTCATAGCTGGACAAACACCCAGGGTGCTCGTCAAGCTAAAAGATTCATCCAAATCGATAAAGCTAAAGCGGGAAAACTTTTACATCTCAACAGGTGGGAGCTAAAAATAATAATAGAGCTTTTGACGAGCCACTGTTCGCTTAACTACCGTCTAAACAAAATAGGCCTGGTGGCTGATTGTAGCTGTCGGTTCTGCGGAGCAGCTCCCGAAGCTGCGGAGCGCTTGCAGTGCGACTGTGAGGCTACAGCGAGGAAGAGATTGGGCCTCCTCCATCGGGACTTCCCTACCCCTAGGGACATTTGGGGCAGAAATCCTAAATCAGTTTTAGGCTATATTAGAAGCCTTAACCGTGAGGGTTTTTAAAGACGGGGATGACACAATAGACCAAATAAATAAGTCGCAGTGCCGGCAAAGGCACCCCTCAACAAGAAATAGAAAAATCCACGATATACTACATATTTGCTCAACGTATAGTTTTGAACGTCCTATTCAGGCGCTATATATTAACTTTTTTTCATCTTTATAACAAAGTATTTATAACAAATCTTTGCAACAAATAAAGCCTAATGTATTTGAATTTGAAAAAAAGTTTGCATCTAAAATTAATTTAATAATTGTTAAATTAAATAAAAAAAGTTTATTTTCATTAACAATTCTAGTACATTTTCGTTAAAAATTATTACTGAGAAACCACAAAACGTCCTTATTACAGATTTTCATTTAATTCAAAAAAAAACAAAATTGGCCGCCATATTGGATCCACTACTGAAAACCCCCATATACCAATTTTTATCAAATTTGCTTAAATTTTCATAAAGCTGGTCGCCATATTGGATCCGCCACTTTGTTTTTTGAAAATCTGATAACGGATTCTTACTCAGCGACCCCGAAAACCCCCATATACCGGTTTTCATCAAATTTGCTTAATTTTTCATAAAGTTGGTCGCCATATTGGATCCGCCATTTTGTTTTTTGAAAATCTGATAACGGATTCTTATTCAGCGACCCCGAAAACCCCCATATACCGATTTTCATAAAAAAATAATTTTTCTTACGGTAGTAAATTAATTTTGTCCAGGTTTTGGGGATTTCAGACCACTGTGCATTGTTCTTATAAATTGAATATTGGGAGTCATATCGTTATTGACAAAAATTTTCAAATCTTTTTTAAACCACAGTCTATCACAAATGTCACAAACATGGGCAAAATCATTTTCAAGAAAATCTTTTTGAAATTCTCGATGGGCACTGGAATTTTGTTGGAAAGAAGAGTATGTTTGTACAGATAGGTTATGTTGAGAACATAGGCTTTGAATATTATTTTGAGCATCACGTGGAAGAATATTTTGGGGATTTGATGCATAGTTTACTATTCTTGGTTCATCTAATTGTGGAACATAATTTACTTGTGAAGGAATATCGTTTTGAACGTCGGTATTATAATTTGAAAATGATTCTGGAATGTATAATTCATTTAGTATTGATGGGCCAACAGCGCTAGGTGTATGAGTTGGTGGAATATATGGAACATTTCTTGTTGACGGGCCTGGAATTTGTGAGGTATGAGAATTCTGTCGTTCAGGAACATGCTTTGCAATTGTTTTTGAGGGATGATCTGTCTGTAAACTAAGCAAATTATCTGCTCTTTTCTTATCTCTATACTGTTTACTTTTTTGTTTTTCTTGTTCTTTACGACGTTTAATTTTCATCTCCTCTTCAATTGTTATTGTTTGATGGTCAGAAATTTGTGAATTAATTTTTATATGACTTTTTCTTTTATCTCTATATCGCTGACACCTAACTTTATTTTGGAGTTTTTTATTTCTTTCAATTGCATCAGATTTTTCCCTTTTATCCGAGGAAACCGCTGCTACCAATTCTTCTTCATCTTCTTGTCTTTTTTTTCTTTTGTTATCATCTGAAGACATCTTCAGGATCAAGGATCCAAACAAATTTGGAAAACAGATATTTAACACATCAGTCAAAATGACTGGTTTTATATTTTCATTTTCGATACTTAATTGAATAATAGTAGGCGGTCAGATTTATTTTTTTATTCAAAATCAAAAAGTTTTTGATTATAATCGATTGAGCGCGTGCGCCAGTCATGAGCATGTCGGTGACGCGAACCCATAACATTTTCCCCTATCAAAAAGTGCCCAACGCGGCTAAAGAAGTTTTCACTTCAAAAAAACTATGTTCTCAACCTCGGAAAAATGTCAGACAAAAACTACAATGAAGCTTATTTAATAAACTTTCATAATCCGTTTAAAAAATTAGTGGCACTCAATCCCTGCAAAAGTTATTAATGTTTATGTGATGCCGCGCACGGCGTGTTAACAAACTAACGAAAAGAAAAGGCGTGGTTTGTAAAAAAAAAGCATTCAGATCGAGTCAGATTCCAGGAACCCAGCGCTGAGCGCCGAGCACCACCCCCCGCCCGACGAGCTTGCGCTGTTTTTTCCGCGCGCCGCGCTGTTTTTTCCGTGCGCCGCGGTGTTTTTTTCGTGCGCGGCATCACATAAACATTAATAACTTTTGCAGGGATTGAGTGCCACTAATTTTTTAAACGGATTATGAAAGTTTATTAAATAAGCTTCATTGTAGTTTTTGTCTGACATTTTTCCGAGGTTGAGAACATAGTTTTTTTCCATTTTGCAACTTATTTTTGCAATAAACAAATGTTGCAATTTATATTTTTTTGGCGCAAAGTAGTCTATCTTTAAGTTTAACATTTCCTCTGTAAATCAAGACCAATTCCATGTAATTCGATTGACTGGAACCGGATGTACTGCATGTTTTTAAAAAAAAAGTCAAAAAAGTTCAATTGTTAATAACTTTTGAAATGTTGAAAAAAAAAATATGAAACTTTGCAATTAATTTTTATTCATCCAAGGCTACCGATTCCACCTATTTGCAAAAAAATTTATAAACATTTTAATTTTAGTGGCCCAGTTGAGGAATTTTGACTCAGGGGTGATTCCTGGATATATTTGGAGAAAAAAATTGTTCTACAGAGGGCGGCTATCTCTACTATCCACTAAGATACAGGGTGATTAGGGAAAAATTTTTTTTTTTTTAAATTTACTGAAATTTGAATAACTCCTAAAGTAATTATGATAGAGTAGCCTAATTAGGCTCATCTTTTAGGTAAATGTGTATTCTTTTATTTGGTATAAAGCACAGCAACCTGAGTGACTCCGTTCAAAAAATATATAGGCTCAAACAATGCTTAGAATCTAGACCTGGCAGATTTCTTCGTTTTTCTCAGAAAATTCGTTACTAACAGTACATTTTTTTTGCTTTTCTGATGCACCAAACTATTACCTACAATATTTCCATACACAATAAGCGTTTATTTTGGGTAGTTTTGTAGGTATTAGTAGTAGTAGTTTTATCGTGTTTTATCGTGAACAAATAAAAAGTTACTCGTCTTTCAACTGCGGCATAATAGCGTTGGTTTGAGCCTACATATTTTTTGAACGGAGTCATTCAGGCTGCTGTGCTTTACACCAAATTAAAGAATACACATTTACCTAAAAGATGAGCCTCATTAGGCTACGTTATGATAATTACTTTAGGAGTTATTCAAATGTCAGTAAATTTAAAAAAAAAAAACAAAATTTTTTCCCTAATCACCCTGTATCTTAGTGGATAGTGGAGATAGCCGCCCTCTGTAGAACAATTTTTTTCTCCAAATATATCCAGGAATCACCCCTGAAAATATTAGCGGCGTACTCCAACAAAGGATTTATTAAACTACTGATGACCTTTACAAGTCGGGAATGATAGAATATGAGTATTTTAACTTATTAAAACCACAATATCTCAGAAATGGCAATTCCTACGAGAAAATGTATAATATATTTTTTTGTAGATAATCGCCTAATCTACAAACTTTGTAAACACAATTTTCTGATAAGACGTACGGTTTAGCATATATTTGCAAAAAACTGATATTTTGACCCTTTGACCTTGAATAAAAAAAATTTGCAGTCGCCCAATCGCGTGGCAGTCTCTACAGCTTACGTATAATAATGTTTTTAACGGGTGTTCCAATTTTCAGCAACTTCGGAATTATCTTCCAGTCAAACCTCTAATTTGACTGGACTATTAATTTTATGTACTGAATGAGGATCGAAAGGATATTAGAGTTTTGTTTTTTAATTACACCTTCATAGCAACAATTAAATGTAAATTGCACTGGATAAATGTCGAAAGATATGCCCTTGAGAAGGAAAGTATTTCCTTAACCAAATTTCCAAATTGGATGACCATTCTGTTAAAAGAAATAAATTACTACTCTAGCTGAGAGTAGCATTACAAAAATCTTAAGAACAGAGAGAGAATGTTTTATGTAAGATCCTGTAGATCTAATTCAAATTTGACAAATAAAATAAATTCGAATCCTCTGATAATTTCCGTAAAACTACCTGTCATCGTTTTCGTGCAGATTCTCGTCTCTACAAAAACTTCATGATTACAAACTCCTTCTCATCCAAATAACATACGGTGCCTACCTACCTCAAACTGACCAAAAAGATATCGATAACCTATATAATCTTTTACCTTAAAAAATTCTCATATCATCCCACACCACTTTCAGTAAGTCCCTTTTATATTCAACAGGTTAAAATATACTCACATATGAAACAGGTTCAAAAGGGTCCTTTTTTCCGGCCAAAAATCACTTTCAATATCTCAAATGTTACCTTCCTACCCCCAATAGAAAAAATCACGTCCATATTTATTCCCCAAGTCGAGTCCCTTACAAAGGAATTCGATAAAATAAAACATCCCATAAATGAGAAAATTCATAAAATACCAATTGAAGTTGGAAAATACCTCTGGGGGCGACTAAATCCTTTCACACACATCAGTTGTGACCAATAGGCGGAACTAACAGTCCAGTCCATACCATAACCATGAGGGAGAATAATGAAAGAGGATGGCCCAACTGATATTTTCACCAACCCATCATATCAGGAATATATGAGAGATAAATTGGGTTTGAAGAAGTTTAGACAGTTTTGTGGTCTATATACATATATGGATATAAATTTATGTACATACATACATATGTGTATAAAATCCTTAGCTAGGATACCTAATGCCCATGGGCACAGGATTGGTTCAGCCTGGTGACATACATAAATAGATACAAGAAAGTCAAACTTATACCCAAGGGATAGCTTATCGAAGTTTGTCCTTTGTTTAGAGTCAAATAAATCAATCTAATCAGGATAAATATGTATTCCCTTGGTGGCATCCATACTTGTGGGAAGGAAATGCTGTTCTGGGATCTTGTTTATCCTTGGATATGTTACTGGATAGACATCTAACTTTGAAAATGCTGAGAAGATATTAATTTTCCCAATATCCGTACCCGTCGATGTTCATATGAATATGTATGATGAGATTTTAGATATAAATTAGGAGATTATAGAGGTATTACACATTTCCTTGAAAAAACCAAAACAACATTTTGATGGGTCCTTTTTTAATTCTAATTTATTAGATTTTGATATAAGCAAAGGCTATACATTGTGGTTTAATTATTTATTTCAAATACACTCTTAATAGTAAAACTAGATATTTACTTTAAAAAACAAAATAAATAAATAATTAAAAAACACGACGCCTTTGTACCAAAAAATAAACTAAAAGTCAAAAAAAGCTTTAAGTACTAATGTAAGACAGAAACTACTTGGGATATGGATTTGACCCCTCGGTCTATACGATCAACTTCCCAGTATGATGAACGTAGACGGAATAAACTGTCTTCTAACAAAATAGTAATACGTTTAGCACTAGTGTGAAATTAACTAGTACCATAACTGGTGACAAAGTAATCCTGAGAGAAGTTAGTTCAAATAACTATAATAGGGGTTAATCCAAAAAAAAATTTCTAGAAAATTTGTGTTTCCCGAACGTTAGCAAAAAAAATTTTCTTCGTACTTCGTTTGCTACCCTAAAGCGGGTGTTCGAATTCGTATTGAGTGTGGTGAAGCGCCGCTGATAAACTGAGAGCAGAATGACTTCAATTGGAAATTCCAAAGCTTTCCGGAGATAGTACTTGTCAGACTTGACCAAAAAGAAAATTTGTTGGTAACTACTGGAAATCCCGGGATGAACCGCAATTTCCTGAAACTGTATCACGCATAGAAAACAATTCTTAAGGTTTGAAAAACTCGTGATGTTTGTAAAGGTAACGAAATTTTTGCACGATTTTTAAAGGTTGTCGGATTTTGACAAGTGATGTTTTGTCGGAAGGATATCGCTGTGCAGAATCCAAAAAAGATCACTTCATTTAGAACGGGTCTCATTCCATTGAGTTTATTAGATATTAGCAAAACTTATCAATTTAAGGCCTTTCTGACATTTATCCGAAGTTTCTCCATTTAATCAAAAAAAGGCCCGACCGAATGTAATGAAATTTTTTCAGGGAATTTTTTCGTTAATATTCTTCTTCGGCACCTAAAAGAAGACGATATAGTTTTTAGTACGTGCATTTTGTATCGTGTAGGTACAAAAATCACGAACGTCGTTTAAACAAAAAAACGGTTCGACCGAATTTTAAAAAAAAATCTTTCTTTTCAGATCATATTTTGGAAATATTTTTCGAAGGCACCTGAACTAAGTCGAAATCTTTTATGGTTCGCGCGATATCGTCCAGGTACAAAAATCACTTATGTCGGTTAAACCAAAAAAACGGCTCGACCGAATGTTATCAAAATCTTTTCAAATTATATTGTCGTTAATACGCTTCGAACGGCACCTTAGGTAAGTCGATATCTTTTGTGGTTCGGCTGATATCGTGCAGGTACAAAAATCACTTACGTCGCACAAAAAACGGCTTCGAACGACACCTCAACGAAGTCTGTATCTTTTTTGGTTCGCGCGATATCGTGCAGGAAAAAATGACCACATACGTACGCACACACACACACATACTTCCACTCAAATTTTTGCTTAAAATGCTCTTGGGCCTTGCAAAATGAAAATAGGTTGAAAATTTCGATTTCGTTTTACGGACCGATTGCAATAACTTCCTATACTGGGAAGTTAACAAGATATAAAAGACATTGTTTTCGTAGTTAGTTATATGTGTATATTAAATATATAAGATACTGTCCAACTACTGTATAAAGTATTAACTTTCAATTGGCATTTTGTTAAGTATCGCACAACTATCGTATATATGTATGATCTGTATTTTTACAGTCGAGGTACAGATTTAATATTCGCGTAGCATTTATACCCCGATAGACCAACAAATAACAAATAAATAGGATGTTGTATATGTGTGTGATAATGTTGGAATTGTGTAATATTTACATTGGTGCTTCTGAACAAATATAAAAAATTTCATGAGAGTATGTACATATGTATGCTTGTAAGAAAGTCAATGATACAATGATTTAAACGTGACTCATACATGTTCTTAGATAATATTTTATCATTTTTAATTTTTGTTGACGTTTGGCAATTGCTTTTTCGCCTTTCTAAACGCCAGTGTCGACAACAAGTTTTGCCGAGCGGTCTCCCAACTAAGTGCAAACACGTCCAATATGCTTCTTGACCCCCGCATCGAACGAGAACAGGTCTACGTTTGTCCGTTTTCTTCGCCCCAGACAATTCCTTAAAGCTCCAATCGGATAATTCTAACTGCGCTCCAAATTCGCCCCTCTTGATAGCGCTTCCATTTTTCCCGCTGTGATAGCTTCTGAATTGATTCTGTCAAAAGAAAGATGAATGCTGAGCCCTAGAGCTAAGCACAAAGGTACGCCTATATAAAACCTGTTCCATTCTAGGTTACACTAAATAACTTTAGGTTCATCCGAGAATAAAGAACCGACCGTGTTCAGTATATATATATATATATATATATATATATATATATATATATATATATATATATATATATATATATATATATATATATATATATATATATATGATTCACCGTTGTGTCCGGTATGCCCAGCGACGGAAGAAGACGCAGAGCACGTCTTCTTTGCCTGCTCGAGATACGCCGAGGAAAGGGCGGAATTAGAAGAAACGGCCCAGGCGCCACTAACGCCGGAAAACATCGTAGAGCATATGATGAGATCCGAGGAAATGTGGAAGAAAGTGGAAGAAACCCTGAAGGCCATTCACAGAAAGTTAAGGCAAGAAGAAGCCACAAGAAACAGAGAAAGGCGAAGAAATGCTGAGAGCAGTAGCAACCCCTATGGGTAAACGCCAGAGGGACACCTAAAGGGTCATGGTGGTGACGCCCGCCCGAAGTAATGCCTCGCGGCGGTTCCGGGCGGGGTAAGCGTCACACAAAGGGGTGGTGAGTTTATTCAGTAGGAGTCTGAAACTCGGTCTGAGTGCGGGAACCTCAGAAGTGTCAATGTAGAGTCTCACCATCCCCCGTAAAAAAAAAAAAAAATTATATATATATACATTTTGACAGTGCATCCCTGTAATGACAGTGCATCCCTGTAATGACGTGGACATCCACTAAGAAGCAATTTTTCAAAATTCATTTCCTAAGGGGGTGAAATGGGGTTTTTCCAAACCGCTAAATTTATAGGGCTGAAATTTTGACAGTGCATCCCTATAATGGCGTGGACATCCACTATAAAGCGATTTTTCGAAATTCATCCCATAAGGGGGTGAAATAGGGTTTACCCAAACCGCTGGAGCTATAGGTCTGAAATTTTGACAGTGTATCCCTTTAATGACGTGGACATCCAATAAGAAGTGATTTTTCGAAATTCATCCCCTAAGGGGGTGAAATGGGGTTAACCCACACCGCTGAAGCTGAAGGGCTTTAATTTTGACCGTGCATCCCTATAATGACGTGGACATCCACTTAGGAGCGATTTTTTTGAAATTTATCCCTAAAGGGGATTAAATGGGGTGAACCCAAACCGCTGGAACCAACAAAAAAGTCAGCTGTTATTATCCCTAAAAAGGGTTTATTATAGTGCATTTTTTTAATAAATATGGTAAACAAATTGCTGCGAATATCACCTCTGCTCAACAAATCTGCAAGTTTTGAAGCAGAGATTGGCATGTATATGTCATCAAGAAAAGTGACATTTTAGGGTTTGACGAACGTTCGTTAAGTTTGTTCGCCTATTTACCAGGATGTAAGAAATTATGAAGCAATCACAAATGAATATTAAATAAAATGAATTTCGAGTCATTCATTTCTACGTGATTATAGGGATTCACTGTCAAAATTTCAGCCCTTCAGCTTCAGAGGTTTGGGTTAACCCCATTTCATCCCCTTAGGGGATGCATTTCGAGTAATCGCCTCTTAGTGGATGCCTACCTCATTATAGGGATGCACTGTCCAAATTTCAACCCTGTAGCTCCAGTAGTTTAGTAACCCCATTTCACCCCTTTAGGGGATGAATTTCAAAAAATCGCTTCTTAGTAAATGTCCACTTCATTATAGATATGCACTGTCAAAATTTCAGCCGTTTAGCTCCAGCGGTTTGGCTTAACCCCATTTAACCCCCTTAGGGGATGAATTTCGAAAAATCGCTTCTTAGTGAATGTCCACGCCATTATAGGGATGCACTGTCAAAATTTCAGCCCTATAGCTTTAGCGGTTTGTAAAAACCCCATTTCACACCCTTAGGGGATGAATTTCGAAAAATCGCTCTTTAGTGGATGTCCACGTCATTATAGGGATGCACTGTTAAAATTTCAACCCTATAGCTCCAGCGGTTTGGATGAACCCCATTTCACCCCCTTAAGGGATGAATTTCGAAAAATCGCTTTATAGTGGATGTCCACTCCATTATAGGGATGCACTGTCCACATTTCAGCCCTATAACTTTAGCGGTGTGTAAAAACCCTATTTCACACCCTTAGGGGATGAATTTCGAAAAATCGCTCTTTAGTGGATGTAAATGTCATTATAGGGATGCACTGTCAAAATTTCAGCCCTATAGCTTTAGCGGTTTGTAAAAACCCCATTCACACCCTTAGGGGATGAATTTCGAAAAATCGCTCTTTAGTGGATGTCCACGTCATTATAGGGATCCACTGTTAAAATTTCAACCCTATAGCTCCAGCGGTTTGGATGAACCCCATTTCACCCCGTTAAGGGATGAATTTTGAAAAATCGCTTTATAGTGGATGTCCACGTCATTATAGGGATCCACTGTTAAAATTTCAACCCTATAGCTCCAGCGGTTTGGATGAACCCTATTTCACCCCCTTAAGGGATGAATTTCGAAAAATCGCTTTATAGTGGATGTCTACTCAATTATAGGGATGCACTGTCCAAATTTCAGCCCTATAGCTTTAGCGGTTTGTAAAAACCCCATTTCACACCCTTAGGGGATGAATTTTGAAAAATCGCTCTTTAGTGGATGTCCACGTCATTATAGGGATCCACTGTTAAAATTTCAACCCTATAGCTCCAGCGGTTTGGATAAACCCCATTTCACCCCCTTAAGGGATGAATTTCGAAAAATCGCTTTTTAGTGGATGTAAACGTCATTATAGGGATGCACTGTCCAAATTTCAGCCCTATAACTCCAGCGGTTTGGGTAAACTCCATTTCACCCCCTTAGGGGATGAATTTCGAAAAATCGCTTTTTAGTGGATGTCCACGCCATTATAGGGATGCACTGTCGAAATTTCAGCCCTTTAGCTCCAGCGGTTTAGGTTGTGCGTTGTCTGTCAGTCAGTTACTTTTTATACAATAGAAAAAAAAGTAAAGATAAAAAATCCCCTTACAACTTATTGAACCCCATTTCACCCCCTTCAACCCTTTTTTTCTCCATAAAAAGTAGCCTATGTCCGTCTCCAAGGTCTAAACTATGTCTGTAGCAAATTTCATCAAAATCGGTTCAGTGGTTTAGGCGTGAAAGCGTAACAGACAGACAGACAGACAGACAGAGAGACAGAGTTACTTTCGCATTTATAATATTAGTAAGGATATATATTCAATGTACTGAATGGTTATTCTTACCAAAAAAATTTTTTAAGTCTAAGATTTTTTCAATATCCTGAAGGGGCCCCCAAACATATTTTAGCCCTAGGTCACGCAAGGTGATGTGGCGGGCCTGGTTATGCCTGCTAAAACAAGTAATCCCGCTAACCAGGAAACAAAGGCTGTGACGCAGGCAGTACCAAACTAACAGGTGAACAAGGTGAAGACCAGACCTAAGCGGAACTTTGGAGCCTTATTATTAAACGGTTAAGCTGGCGGGATGCCTTATTAGGGCTACCTCTGAGGACATATGAGTATTTATATATCAAACCGACGATATCTCATGAATAACAATTCCTCCGAGAATAATCGCGTAGCCTACATATTTTGTAAAAACTATTTTATTTGATCTTTAGAGAATTCAGACATTTCAAAAGTCAAATAAGTTAATTCCGATTAAAATATAAAGATTACATTCATCATTATCTTACTACTAGCCGACTGTATCCAGGTGAAATATGTACATGATAGATTTTTACATGTAAGAGGTGTTAGTAATTCCTTAGCTATAAACCTGACTTATACCCACGGAACCAAGTGAATAGTTTGGGTCAGAGCCTCTTTATCCGAAGGTATCAACAGTTAGGGACGACCAGCGTGAGTGTATATGCCCGTGCATAAGAGCTATACCATGACCGTCAGGTCATGCAGCCCGCAAAAGAGGGGGCAAGAAGTTGCCAGACGTAACGCTATTAGATTAATATTGAGTTTAGAATAAGGGTCATGCTAATGTCAGAATACATGCGGCTCTCTTAATTAGAGGTGTCGGGAGTACCCCCTATTTACAGTTCACGTTGCTCAGAATAAAGTAGTTATTACTTACTTGTAATGATGAGCAAGACTGGTCTTGCACATTTAGCAAGAAAAGTAAGGACAAGACAATTCAGGACAAGGGCAAGACAAGCCAGCAAAACCAAGATAGCAAGACTTTTTGCTCATCACTAAGTGCCAAAAGGCTTCCAGTGATGAGCGAAAAGTCTTGTCTTCCACATTTAGAGCCCCCGCACACTACAGACTTTCCATCGGCCGATAGTTTAGTCGGGCTCTTAATCAGTATTAACATGTATGCAAGTGCGCATATTACAACGATTCAGAATCGGCCGATAAATAAGTTTGATGGGCTACCCGATTGCCTTCAAACTATAATGTCGGCAAACTATCGGCCAACTCCTTAATCAGTATGGAGCTCTTCCACGCGCGCACATTAGCCGATTGTTTAGTCGGCCAATTCGGCCGATAGTTCAGTTCGCTTCATATTTTGCGTTGGATGGTTGTGGTTATTTTCATGATGGCATCGCTACTTGTCGAAACGTCTGTAATTAATTTAATAGAGGAAGTTGAAAAAGGGCCCACGTTGCTTAAGAAAAACTTAAAGGGGTATTTTGATGTGAATCGGGAAAAAAAATTATGGGAGGAAGTCTGTGAAGCAGTTGTGCCTGATTGGAATCTGCTTAGTGCCGAGGATAAAACAAAACAAGGTACGTATCAAGACATGTTTATTTTTATTTAGTTAGCTACTAGCTAGCTAACTAGCAAATCCGTCGAGAACAGTCGGCCGACAGTCGGTCTAGTCTGCGCACTCACCACCAGCCTGACAGTTTAGCCAGTGTGCGCGCTTACAAGTCAAACCCGACCAAACTATCGACCGATGGAAAGTCTGTAGTGTGCGGGGGCTCTTAGCAAGACCAAGACAAGACTGGAAGACTCTCTGAATGAATTTTTGCAAGACTTCTTGCAAGACTTTTTGCGGGACCTTTTGCTCATCACTGCAAGACTTTTGGCACTTAGTGATGAGCCAAAAGTCTTGCTATCTTGATCTTTCACTCTTCTGTAGTCTTGTCTTGTATTGGTCTAGCTTTGGTTTTGCTAAATGTGCAAGCAAAGGCAAAACTGCAAGACCAGTCTTGTTCATCACTACTTACTTGTAAAAAAATATGTTTATATATTACGAATTAGACTGTTAGTGGTGGTTAGTATCTGTCATCAGTATGTTTAATCGAGAATTAATTGAGAAGTGCTAGTTATGCTTATTAATGCTTATGTTCTGTAGTTGCCTACGGAGCAGAACTGGGTCTAATTCTAGGCGTGAGGCGCTATTGTATTCCAGGTAGGGCCAGAGACTGAATTATTGCAGCAGTGCGCTATTTATCCCGTGCTCTTTTGTTATAAGGCTAATTACTCATCTTAAAAATCATCCGCGGTGGTGGTCCGCGTCAAAGCTGTCGTATAATTGCCGGATTGTGGGGTTGATGGGTGTGGGAACAGGGTTTAAATTGACATTAAGGAGGTTTAGGTAAAAGGTTCCCAAGGGGGATCTCTGTTTTCCCTGTACACATTGCGAATAAGAGGATTTTCGTGCGAAGAAAGTTTATTAGTGCGCTCCTCCCAGTTGTTAAGTAGGTACGTCAACAGCAGAGTTACCTGGGCCTTGGCATAAAGCTCGATATTCGAGTAGTATTTAAATCAAGATTTGAATCTCAAGGAACAACAGTGCCTTAGGATTTTCCTTTCGAGGTACTCAAGGTTGCGAGCCCAAGTAGTAGAGCAGTTAAACCAGCAGAGAAAGCCGTACGTCAGCGATGGTTTAATAATCTGTTTATATATGTAGTAGCAGCTTCGACTGCATGTTTTTTTGCTTGAGACTAGGGTAAAGAAAGCCCGTGATCTTGCGAGGTAATCGAGTTCAAGAAACAGGTTTACGATAAACCAATTTCAGAAGTCGTTAGTCGGAAGATAAACGAGAAAACGGAGATAGACCGGTTTATATCTGGTAGTGTGTCACGGGTATTAGGCAGTTAAAATTAATACCCAAGTATTTGATCTCTGGAGTAACAGTTAATTCTGCGCCATTTAGGCGGATCTTAAGATTTCTGCACTTCTTGCCTGTGTTCCGAAGTCCTTTGCCGCTAGTATTTCGGAAGGTGTTTAATTTGGATTTAGCCCCATTTGGAGTAATATTTATTGATGACATCAAGATGATTGACTACATCTGCCTTGGCCATGCAGGGGTTGGATTTGGTGGCGGAGGCTGGGTTTGGTTCGTCAGCGTAAAGAAGGGCTTTTGAACGCGTCCCGCTTAGGTAATTGGGGAATTAACGCAGGTATAAGTTAAAGAGTTTTGGCCCTCGGATAGACCCTTAGGCTGGTCGTCCACTGGAATCGTATTCGAGCGGCTACGCGCTTCGGCTACATGAGCGGCTTCCGGCGGCTATAAGCGGCTCTGAGATACGCGGCTACACGCTACAGGGGTCGTCCACTGCAAGCTTTTCATGCTGCTCATTTTGAAGTGAATTTGACATAATAATTTTTATTCCAGGAGAGATATTTGATAATTATAGGGAGTGTAATTATCGTAGAACCTTGTGTCAAGGATTAAATTGTGGCTTCTGATGGTGCCTACCTACAGTAAAAATTTCATGAAAAAATAATGGTAACTTTTCGAGTAAATCTCAAAAATGAAAAACACCTGTTTCACGAAAAAAGGTTGAACAAGGTCCACAGTGGTCCTAGAATTTTTTTTGTAGGTCTAATTTATTCGCAAGGATTTGCTCCACAACTCCATTTTATGAAATGTATGATAGGTTTGATTTAACAACTTAAAAACTCGTTTGAAAACCGAAACTCGAAAAGTTACCATTATTTGTTCATGAAATTTTTACTGTACAATTTAATCCTTGAACACTAGGTTCTACGATAATTACACTCCCTATAATTAAATGTCAAAAAAATTGTCATTTTTAACGGTTTTTGAATTTTTCTGCAAAAAGTTGTTGACCGACTTCAATGGTGCAAAACTCATATTTTTCGTCTTTTTAAGCACTATTATGTAGTATTTTTTGTTTTCTAAAACAACAATTTTTTCGTACCTAAAAAGTGAAAAAACTTGTTTTCGCTATTATTATTAACCTTTTTCCACCTTTTCCCCTCGACCAATTTATCCAAAACACATTCATTGAATTCCTACGATTTTTCTCTTAATTATAGCGTCAAGAAATCGCGGGGTAGATTTATTTTATTTTAAATATAGAAAGCTTTGGAGAAAATTATTTCCTGATTCGAGCGGCTACGCGCGACCGATCCAAAATAATTTGGATTCGCGCGACACGCTCGAATACGCCTATAGCCGCCCGCTCGAAGTCGCTTGCAGTGGACGATGTTTGTATGAAATCCTTTATGTTGGATCTGTCGCGCATAGCCGCGTGTAGCCGCTCATGTAGCCGAAGCGCATAGCCGCTTGAATACGCTTCCAGTGGACGACCAGCCTTATGGGACCCCGGATTTTACCAACACGTGTCGTGAGGCTGCACCTTCTATTTTGACTTTAAGAGTTCTGTTTGTGAGGAAACTGTCAGCTGCAGGGGTTCTTTGGATCTTTACAATTAGACCCTTATGTCATACCGAGTCAAAGGCGTTTCTCATAACGAGTGAGCATAGGACTGTTGTGTGATCGGTCCCTTGATGATGTCGTTCTGGAGTAGAGCGGTTTGCCTTAAACCAAATTGTTCATGACAAATGAGACCAATATCAGTGACTGTCAAATTCTAGGACCATGACGCGTTCCAATAGTTTACCAACGTAAGAGAGTAACGATATGAGTCTGTTGCTGTCTGGGGTGCTAGCGCCTGATTTTTTTTAGGTAAAGGAATTAAGAGTGCCTCTTTCCATGTATCTGGGAAGTATCCATTGGTCAGGCAGTTGTTGATAATGCACGTAATGAGCTCTAGTGCTCTATAGGGGAGTTTCTTGAGCAGGTAATTTGACATTTCGTCGCAAATATGAAAATCTTTGATAGACCAATTAAACAGTCAGATATGGATATTCCAGTACTGTATTGAATTTTCTTCCGAGAACTCGCCTTATGGGGGCTCTCCGGTCTGGCGCGCAAACGTTAAAAGTAAAATTCCACCTGCGCGGATCACTGAATATGTTACATCTCGGTCAAAAATGCTTGTACGTAGATAAGCAAGGGCACATTCGATTCGGTAAGCCCGGGGTTTCTTTGGGATAGAATTTTAATTTTTCTCATTCCTACGCAATTCTATGACTGATGAAGAGAGACATTCATAGCAATTCCAGGAAGTGAATAATATATAGAATTATCAATTAAATCCTGTATTAAATTACTTCCGTTTGTATATTTACGTCTACAATGCAATTATAAATTGATTTCCAATGATAATAAACATCTTGGTATACATTATGCAACTCCCCCTTTCACGCACTCAACAAGATATGAATTCGTTTGTTAATAGAACAACTCGGCTGTGGAATAATCTCTCGCAGTCAGTATTTCCGAGCTCCTACAACATCCAAGAGTTCAAACGCAGGGTTCATCACCACCTTCTTCAATACCCCCCCGTACCTTTATAATCCTTAACCTATTCCCCCCCCCCCCTCCCCGTACTAATCTTACTGCTAGACATTGCACCATGACGTGACAAATGACATGACGGACTAGTGGTACAAAGGGTGACTCCTGAGCTTAGCACTACCACATAAAAAAAAAAAACTTTATGGTATGGTCATCGGCTGGTTATTGGGATTCAAAATGTTTCAGGAGGCATAACACTCGAGCGAGTTGTTTCTCGATGCTCCGATGTCAGAGTCGCGATAATAATGGTTGGGAGTAGGTGGAATACAAATGTCGCGGCTGGTTGTAGCAGTTCCTTCCTTTCGACTAGAGGTGCTGTTCGACATTGCACTCTATATGAAAAAAATAGATTCGTAGACAGTACAAAGGGGCTTTTCCTGAGCCCCTAGTCTTTCACATGAAAAAAACCTCAGACCTATTAATAGATGCTGAACAAAAATTGCTGACTTCATTGATAGAATTTTTTTAATTGAAAGAATCAGGCTTAGGGGTCATCGTCTGGCCCACAGGCCGACATGACGTTAAGGACATGCAGCAACGTCTAGAATAATGCTGCGGTTACACGAATGACAAAAAATGACAATGGTCACAATTTCTGGTCATAATTAATGGCATTGCTGTTCACACGACTCAAATATTGACATGTGAAAAGCTCTATTATAAAATGTCATTAATTTATTGCAAGTTGCCATAAATAATGGCAAGAGCTGAATTTGTATGAAAGACAAATTATGACAGAGTTGAATTTAATTGTGTAGTGGATGAGTATCCGCACATACCAGGGCCGTGCCCGGAACGTAAGATTTTTACTCCGGCCCGAGCACGGACATGTGTGAACGAGTTCATATAAAATTTGCGCACCGATATTTTTCGGAGCCCTTGACGGAACACGGATCTGCGACGTTCCGAGCACGGCACTGATATGTGTGCATACTCCTTTAAGAGGGATTCAAAACAGAGTCGACATTTATTATGTGTAAGAAATATATAAAGGAAGCTGTGTGCTCGTCAGTCAGTCAGGGATTCAAAACAGAGTCGGCTCTTTTGTCTCCAACAGTCGCAACTGTTTTATTAGTTTATGGCCCTGTTTGTTTGGAAAAGAATTGGTGTCTAGTGTATTGAGCATTTGCAGACACTTGATTAATTCATGGTCCTGCTAGGTTTAGGTGCTGATTTGAGTGTAAACCCCTTTGAAATAACACTACCGCACTTCATGATAATATCCTGTGAGGTAAATTGATATAATTATTCATCTTTTTAACAAATTTATACTCTTTCGCCTTGTTTAAAAATAAATTGAACACAAATTCCCTTCCTTTTTTTCATTTTTACGAGTGTTAAATATTTAGACTTGCCTATATGAGATTTGCCTTGTTAAGATAAATAAAAATGATCATAAAGGATATGAAAATAAACTGCGGGGGTGTGTTGCCGGTATATTATAGTCTATTCAAAACGAACGTTTGGGTATCAAAACATAACACCTTTTTGAAACTCTTTCCGCACATATTTTTTTGTTTGCTGATTATGGGGCTGCCCCCTAATGTAGGGGTAGTTGAAAGTAGTTTTGTTTTGGCTTGAAAAGAGTTTATTTTTTTTATTTAATGTTAATTTTTCAAATTGTAGGGGTAGTTTTTACTCTTTAAGGGTTGAAAACAATTTATTTGTACCTGACTACACGCATTCAATCAAATTTGAAGCCTAATTTTTTTTTATTTTCGGTCCATTTAGGGGTGGTTTGAACTGTTTAGGATTATCCCTTATCATAAAATTGGGCTTGATTTGGTATAAATCAACCACTTTCGCCAATAAATATTGAAAAAAGTATATTCCATTGGGTTATTTTCGATTATTATTTAAATTGTTGTTGTTGTTGAAATTGGATTTTGCATTTAAATAATGACACTCTATCATAAAAGAATGAGCAAGTTCATTCTTTTATGATGACTTGCCATAACTTTTCATAATTTCTCATTATCGTTTACACGGTCATAATTTGTTTCATTATTTCTAAGCTTTTTTAAGCTTTTTATGACAATAATTTTTGCCATTTTTCATGACAGAAATAATGACACAAATTATGATCGTGTAAACGATTATGACAATTAATGACCAAAAAAATGACAAGCGTGTCATTCGTGTAAATTCACCATAAAGCTTGGTTTGAAGAGTAGAGAAGAATAGCAAAGACTAGAGTGAACTGCCGATGATCCTTACGATCGAACTCTAAAATGTTGTACGAGTTCGGAAATACTGACTGCAGGATATTATATATGTGCCGCCTGCGTCCCAGGGTACATGGCTGACTCCAAGGTGACGTCATATAGACAAAAAGTAAATGTTAAGAATTGGGTCTACAGACTAAAATCGTTTCAAAGTTATTTAGTATTCAGAGTGATTTTGGAACCTTCAATTTATCAATTTTAGTATTGCTCCCAGGTCTGGCGGCAGGGGCCGGCGGAGGAGGATAAATCACTCAGAATACTTAAAAATTTCTAAACATTTACCACATTACAATTGTGGATCATCATTGAACGCATAAAACCTTACAATATATGGCGGAGTTAAGGCTCGGATTTGCAGGTTGGCTTGGTATTGCACTGCTTGAATGTTGTGGAGTTATCCCTATGGGTCATTCCATATCAAATCAACCAATTTTTAATTAATTTTGGACCTCACCTATTTTTTTTTAAGTTTGTTGTACTGGTGGAAACTAACTAAAGCTCAATACGACGCACTCACGGTAAAGGTGGGAAGACAACAATGCAACCCAACCAATTTTTAGATTTTTTGGACTTGTATTTTTTTAGTTATAATTTTTCAAAAAATCGAAAATTTTGAAATCTTTAAATTGGTCTAATTCAAAATCTATTTGACATAGAAAGCTGAAAGTAGACCCAATTTCTTCTGATACCCAACATAGTGTTATTAGTAAGCATGAAAATTTTTCCGGCTTTTTGAAAATTTTCTTTTTAAAATATTTCAAAATAATGTTTTTTCAAAATTTTGAAGTAATTATCGTTTGTGCATACACTCTTAAAGTACATACAATGGAAAAATTTAGGATGGGACTACATTAGGATCATATTGAAATGAAATATTTTAAGCGCTTGAAGAGCTAAACTTGCAATGAACTAAATATAAGAAAAAAAATTTAGCTGCGAGAGTTCTGATACAAAACGCTGATGGTGAATTCAGTAAAAATAAAGTCAACCCTCTAACTTGATCGCAAAATACCTTCAGGACAACTCTTATTACTAAAATTGAGTGTTTCACACTTGCTTATAAAAACTTTCTGCCAATTTTTTATATAGCCCTTACTATAAGGTATTTTTTTTAGCACAAATTCAACCCTATATGTGAAGCGTAAGCGTCACTAATCTTGGAATTGTTATCTACTCCAAACTTTATTGTTGCAAACACGTTTCACTTATGCTCTGGAAGATATATGGAACATTACGCAAAGTTTGGCTCTATTCCATTCTTTTATCCTCATCTATCCGGTTCAAGCTTGTTAAGTCTCTCATCCTGCCACATTTCCTCTACGGGTCTTTCATATACATATCGTTCGACTCATCCTGCCGTCAGCGTCTCAAAGTTGCATTTAATGATTGTTTAAGGTTCATTTACCACTTGAGAAGATCTGATCATGTGTCTAGTGTCCAAAACTCCGTGTTGGGTTGTGGCCTCTTTCGCTTTATAGATATCATGGCTTTGGTCCTCCTGCATAACGCTTTCTACACCAAGAGCCCTCTCTACCTTTCTGACTTCCTCACGCCTCTTCTTCTCATTCCCGCACATCATTCCCTAATTGGTAGTCGTTCTTTCTTTGTGCACTCGCTCAGACTCGGGAATAATCTTCCTAACTATATTCAAAGAATAGGCACAGCCAGAGCTTTCAGAAGGAAAGCTTCTCTCTTTCAATCTTCCTTCTCTTCGTCTACCTAGTATTTCTTATCTCAATTTTTCGCTCTACATGATTTCAACATTTACTTCCTTTAGCTTTGTCCTTTTTGTTTTTCTATAATACAACATGAAATTCTTGCCTTTTAACTTCCCAGTATAGGGAAGTTATTGTAATCGGTCCGAAAATCGAAATCGAAATTATCAACGTATTTTCAATTTTCAAGGTCCAAGAGCATTTTAAGCAAAAATTTGGGAGGAAGTATGTGTGTGTGTGTGTGTGCGTTCGTATGTAGTCATTTTTTCCTGCACGATATCGCGCGAACCAAAAAGATAACGACTTCGTTGAGGAGTCGTACGAAGCGTATTAACGAAAATATGATCTGAAAATGCTTTTATAAAATTTGGTCGAGCGGTTTTTTGGGTTAAGTGAGATAAGTGATTTTTGTACCTACGCGATATAGCCCGAACCATAAAAGATGTCGACTTACTTGAGATGCCGTTCGCAGAATATTAACCAAAACATGATCTGAAAAGATTTTTTGTTTAAACGACGTTCGTGATTTTTGTACCTGCACCATACCGCGCGAATCAAAACTATATAGACTTCTTTGAGGGGCCGAGAGAAGTATATTAACGAATGCTCTGACAAAAATAACATTCGGTCGGGCCTTTTTGTTTAAATAGAAAAACCGGCCAAAGTGTCAGAAAGACCTTAAATTTTGCTAATATCTAATAAACTCGTTGGAATGAGACCCGTTCTAAACGAAGTGATCTTTTTTGGGCTCTGCACAGCGCACAAAACATCACTTGTCAAAATCCGACACTGGTTAAAAATCGTGCAAAAATTTCGTTATCATGAATTTTTCAAATCATGGATTAGCACTTTTTGACGGGGAATTGTTTTCTACGCATGATACAGTTTCAGGAAATTGTGATTCATTTCGGGATTTCCAGTAATTACCGCAAAGTTTGTTCTTTTTGGTAAAGTCTGACAAGTACTTTACATTGATTAGTTTTGCTAATATCTCCGGAAAGCTTTGGAATTTCCAAATGAAGTCATTCTCTTCCCTGTTTATCAACGCGCTTCAACACGCTCAATACGAAATCGAACACCCGCTTTACTGTAGCGAACGAAATACGGAGGAAATTTTTGTTTGCTAACGTTCAGGAAAAACAAATTCTCTAGAAAAATCTTCTGCTATTATAGTTATTTGAAGTAGCTTCTTCTATCAGGATTGTTTTGTCACCAGTGCTGATACTAGTCAATTTCCCACTAGTGCTATTATTATTATTATTATTACATATTATTATTTGTAATATGGAATATTAAATTTGTTTGGGGCCCTGGGCCCAATTTCTTAAATAAGTATATACATAATTCAAAATTGGCACTTTTTTGATTAATTTTTTTTTTAAATCTTAATTTCTCTTATTACACCCCATCCAATTGCTCCCGGTGGGAGTGCACCATTCGCACCTATGAAATGCCTAGTAGTAAGCTTTATTTTAAGGATAGAAGAAAATAGGAGGGGAGAAGATTACGATGAATGTGGGGTTTGAGTTCTAAGATATTATACCCTGAACTAGGACTGAACGTGGTCTTGCGATTGATTATAAGTTACTTAGTCTATTCTGTTGCCCTAATTTTCCTCTAGTTGATGGGTAGTGTGTAGTGGGCTGAGTCAGAGTAATCACGAGTACTAACTGTAAACTATGGGTGCTCATTTGTCGACTGGTTGGTTGAGTTTATCAATGATCTGCATTCTTTCATTTAGTAGTTATTGACTATTTACCATTAGACAAAATGACGTGGTCCAACCTAAGCTTTTTAGATATAGTGATTTAGGTATCATTGCGCTGGTTCGATTTTTAGACTCTAAGAGTGATTTCCCTGGGTTTCGTTAAAATTATAAAACACACAGAAGCCTACAATATTTCCAATTAAACTTTTCTCTCATTAAAACGTACTTTTCACGGAGGCAGCGGCCAAATAACAATCGGTCTAGCTGGCTTTTCACATGAGTTTGAATAATTTGTCAGGGCTGAAGGCAAATCACATAATAAAGTCTTCCAATAACAATTTATCACTGTCTATTAATTCGGGGGATTTTACTTAATGAAAATTAAACTCGCAGAGAAAAAGCAGGATTTGATTAATTGAATCGCACCAAAGTTAACAGATTTCCCTTCCAAAAAAAAGGAAAGTGGAGGGGAGAAAATTAACGAGATTTTTAATTTACCTAAAAGCTTTTCGTCAATCTCCATCCTCGCAGTATACACACTATACCCAAAGCTTTACGCAAGAATCTAGAACAATGGCTTCAAAAAAAAGTTAAGATATATTACCCTATGAGAATAGTGATGGTGGTGGGGATGAAAAGTGATTTGAAAGCTTTTTTTTGTTGATGAGGTTTGCAAAATTTTTTTCGTGCCGTTTTATATCCTTTTTGAAAATTTCAAGTCTGTTTTGAGATTGCAAAAAAACGTTGATGATTGAATTGAGAGATGCGAATCTTATTCGTGTGTTATACAAGCTAGAAACATTCCACAAGGCAGGACTAAAAAAATATGATCCTTAAAGTAATTTGCATCAAATTCCTTTTCACATCTTTTGACAAAATATTATCACAGTGTGTGTGTATATATGTGTTTTGTTTGGCTTCTTCTTCATACAGATTTGTCCTGCGATGTACCGATATGATTTACATATAAAAATGCAAACGAATGAATTTAGAGGAAAAGGCCACTCACCCCTCCTCACAACAGCGCCAGAAAGGACACAAAACTACTACCACAATAAGCAAGTTCGGGAGGACGGTATTTGGGGGTGGTGTAAGAAAATTCAGACAAGTACACACAGCCTCGAGACAAAAGTTAAGAAGGTTATTTGCATGCGTCCCTTAACCTTGCCGGGGCCTCTTTGAAGTGATAAAATAAATCAAAACGTTATTTTTCTTACATCTGCCTTCGGGGCAGGAGAGATTTCTTATTTCTCCCCTCTAAATACCCTTATTCTCCTCGGTGTTTCGCCCTCTCGCCATGTATATCTATAGCAGCATATATCCTTTCTGTCATGTGTGTGGGGGGCTATGCCCCATTGTGTGCACAACGCGGAGCGGAATGAAGCTGTATTGAACTTCGAGCCGCAAGGCATTTTCCTAATTCACCATAAAAAGTTCTCGAGCAATTCTTGGTTGGGAATTCTTCCTTAAATAAAGAATGACAGTATTTCTTTTATTTTTGGTCATTCCCTCTCCTATTTCCTTATCCTTGTACTTACGATGTTTCGTTGTGATTGTCAGAAATTCGTAGATTGGAGATTGGAACTCTTTTCGCTTTTGCGGCTCCTGGATAAGGTTGGAAATTCTGTTCTTGTTCTCTGTCGTGAATGGCAGGAGAAGAAGTTGCCTCGTAGTTTCCTTTCTAGAATTCTAGTGATGTGCAAAGTGAACATTTTAAGGAAATTGACAACTGTCCAAATAAGTTGTCGGAAATGCTTTCTTTGTTCTTTCAATTTTAGCAAATCAGAGTTTTGCTAGTTTTTGGCGGAAGGTTGAGGTAATGGAATATAAACGGGGAAAATTCTTGGGGTGGATTTTCAGGGTTTTGCATGATAAAATTGAAGACATTTTAAGGCAGCACATGAATCTGAAATGTTTGTTAAATAATACATAGAAAATTTTGTGTAGTGACAATTTTATGTTAGCTAGAAAGATTGAAATTTGGTTTTTGTTATCCAATTTTGTAGTGAATAGTTCGTATGACGTCAATACATTTTTCCTTTAAATTCTCAAGATACCTGTAGTACAGTCATTTAGAGAAATAAATTAGTCACACCGAAAATGAAAATTCAAATTGTCGTTTGGAATGTACGAACAGAACATCACGTCGGTCAAAATGAAATCATAGCAATGGAATTGTTGATATGCAAACTATCAGTTGCTGCGATATCGGAAATACGACTTATAGGAACATTAACGATCGTCCCGCTAACTAGTGATGAGCAAAAAAAGGTCTTGTTCTTGCAGTCTTGTCTTGCTCTTGCACATTTAGCAAGACCAAGAACAAGAAAAAGACTTGGTTATGCTTGCAAGAACAAGAACAAGACTAGCTGTGCAAGAACAAGGCCCAAAGTAAGACTTTAGCAAGATTCTTGAAAAATTTCATCTAAATCTATTCTTTTAAAAACAAAAAATATAAAATTGATTCTGATGTTCAAGTAATTATGATATAAATAGATGTTTGTATATTTACTTTTTAGTATATAGTAATTGGAAAAGCATTTATGCATAAGTACATAATGACTTTGCATGGTCTTGTTCTTGCAGTCTTGTCTTGTTCTTGGAAACTTAGCAGGACCAAGAATAAGAACGAGATTTAGTTTTGCTTGCAAGAACAATAACAAGACAGACTGAATAAGAACAAGACAAGAGCAAGACTAGATTAGTCTTGTCTTGTTCTTGCGTTTGCTCATCACTACCGCCAACAATCGACGCAACGATCACGCTTTACTTTTCTGGTGGTGAGAGACGAGAGGCGGGCATCGGGTTAATGGTCGATCGACGGGCTATCAGCAGCGTTATCGCATTTCAACCGATATCCGAGCGTTTGGCGGTTATAACCGTCGGTGGCACGATCAAGACCCATATCGAATTAGTTTATCCGACAAACGGGACCAGCTTGGATACGAACATGGACGAATTTTACGATCAGCTTCAACAGACACTGGATACAATACCTCGAACCGAATTAATCATAATCACGGACGACTTCAATGCATATTCAGGAGTAGATAGAACCTGCCGGGAAGCAACGATGGGAAATTTCAGACACGAAGTAATTAACGACAACGGTTTATGCCTCCTTTCATTCGCAACGTCACCGCGTCATTTGATCGTTGGCAACAGCATCTTCCGCCATCCACTTAAACACCAACTCACCTGGTGAAATCCATCCGGCAACGACTCGGCGATGTTAGACTACGTTTTGATCAACGCAAGATTCCGATCAACGCTCAAAGACGGGTGCGTGGGCCCGATTGCATATCGGACCATTATCTTGCTCGACCGAAATTAGAGATACGATTACAAAGAGCGAAAAACCCGGGCCACCACCACCAGGAAGAGTTTCAAACAAGACCATCGGGCGAAAGTTTCAAATGGTATTATCCAACAAACTCGCGTCGCTCGCAATACCGGACTATATCGATGTAGAAGAAAGGCAATTATCGGAGTCCATTGTAGGTTATGCAATAGAGTTGTGTCCACTTATCCTTAAACGGACGCAGTCATGGATCTCGGACAGCTGTCTGGACCTCGTTGATCAGCGAAACGAATGAAACACGTCGATTTCGAGCAATACCGACGAATGAACAAGGAAGTTGTGGCCGACATTTATTTTTATATGAAAAAAACAAGCTTAGGAGTGACCCTTTATACTACCAATCCGTCATGTCGTTCAGGTCATGGTGCAATGTCTAGTATTAAGTTTGGTTTGAAGAATAGAGGAGAATAGGAAAGGTTAGTGGGGGTCTGGAGGGTGTAGAAGAAAATTACGATGAACCTCACGTTTGAACTCTAAGGTGTACGAGTACGAGTTCGGAAATACTGACGGCGAGAGATTACCCCACAGTCGAATTGTTCTATTCATAAACGAACTTCTAGGCCATATTGTGCGCGAACAGTGGGCTGTAGGGCATGCTGGTGAGCCCAGCGGGCTAGTCTTATGTTGCGGGAAAAATATTGTCGTGCAGGCAGGAGGTCGTGATTTTCAGTGGAACAGTCGCTGTGGTAATAGCGCCTGCAAAGATATACGAGCTGTATTCAAGGTGGCACCGAATGAAGAATTTGTAGATTGTAGCCAAGGCGTCTGGCTGGAGGAGGAACTTGTATTCTTGAGAAATCCGGGGCTTGTTTGGCGATTTGAAATTTGTGATGATTCCATCGCAGATCCTCCGTTGCAGTTACCCCTAGGATGTTGAGAGTTGAGTCAGCCATTAGATTCTCGTTATCCACTAAGATAATAGGAAGGTCGGTGCAATTTTTGTTGGAGATCAGACAGTACTTAGTTTTCGTGTCAATAAATTCAACATGAGTTATTTCGCCCCAATGAAGAATCTATTCGATATCCCGGTTGATCGAAGTGGACATCAGTTGGCGATGGTAAAGTCAAGGTCTGGCACGTGCTCGTCTTATATTGTCGAATGAGTAAGAGAAATGCAAAGTACCGTCATCCGCGAAGCAGTGAAGTGGGTTGGAAGGGATTGCGATCAGATCATTAATGAAGATTACAAAAAGTGTGGGTGGTAGAATTGACCGCTGGGAGCACCGGCCGAAATAGCAAGGGGGTTGGATTCGACGCCATCCAATACTACCTTGATTGAACCGCCTGAAAGAAAGCTCTTAATTAAGTTCCTTAGAACTAAGTTTATACCAATAGCTTGGAATTTAGTCAACAAAGCAGGGCCAAAAGCCTTTCAGAGCAACCAGACCAGACTCACCAAAGCTTTGACTGCTTTGGTTGATACGATCGGGTAAACACACAAGCAGATCGCCAGTAGACCCATAATCAAAATACCAAAAATAGGAGGACCTAACAATATACCAAATCACTAAACAGCTCTCGTGAAAGCACTCTACTAAAAAGCATGCCGTTAAGAGTGCGGATGGAAGGCTGCTGTGCTGCTCTCTCCAAAGAAGGAGAGATTACTTCTTCGCCGCCCTGAATGGTACACTTACACAGGAACCACAGGAAAACAGCCTCAATGCACAGCCAATAAGAATCGCTACTCGGGCCCCATCCAAGACGGAAATAGTAAACGCAATTCATGCGATGGCCAATGGTAAAGCAGCTGGGAAAGATGGCATCTCGCCAGAATTGTTGAAAGCCGACTCAAGCCTCATGGCAGATGCCCTTCAGCCAATCCTAGTGTTGTGAAATTATAAATAGGAGGAAAAACCAAAATATCGATGTCCAACGTGACAGATTTTATTTGAATTTAAATTGATTTTCAAAAAACAAAATATATAAAAAATCATTGCCTACATAGAACAATAAACATAAATCAAGACAGTATTAAATTCTCAACACCTAGAAATAGCATGGAACACCTGTACCTTTCCGGAGGATTAGACCGAAGGTATCATAGTCAAAATACCAAAAAAGGGAGACCTAACAATATGCGACAACGGCAGAGGCATTTGTTTATTATCTACTGTGGGCAGAATGTTGTCCCATATATTAATATCTAGGATAAGTGAGGCAGTAGACCGAACGCTTAGAAGGCAGCAGGTTGAATTCAGGAAGGGCCGCTCCTGTATTGATCATATTAACACCTTGAGAATCATAGTGGAGCAGTCTACTGAATTCCGATCCCCCATTTACCTTGCTTTCGTAGACTATGAGAAAGCGTTCGACTCGGTTAATAGGAGCTTTATATGGCAGCGGCAGGCACTACGGCAACCTGAATTGCCTGATAAAATAATAGAATTGATAAAAGCCCTATACAACAATTCCAAATGCAGAGTTCTTCACAATGGATAATTGTCCGACAGCTTTGAGGTGAGTTCAAGAGTACGACAAGGATGCCTACTTTCGCCATTACTATTTCGTACTAAACGACATCCTTGTCGGCGCTCTAGCTAGTAGAACAGGCGGCATACAATGCGGTTTCTAGACTGTCTGAAGGATCCTTACTACGCGGATCATATCTGTTTGCTGCCCCCACGGACACCAGGACCTCAAAAACATTTAAAACGATTTGGCAAAAGAAAGTAGTCTAACAGGCTTAAGGCTGAATCCGAATAAAACCAAAGTAATGCGGATATATGCAAACACCCTAGACTGGACATCACAGAATAACCGTGACTTGGAACTAGTAGATAAATTCTGCTACCTCGGTAGTATTATTACCAAAAATGGCGGGACATAAGAAGACGTCAGTTCCAGAATAAATAAAGCACGGAGCGCATATGCATGCCTGTCCCGCATATGGAGATCAACGGAGATCTCAACTCACACAAAATTACGGCTGTTCAGCTCCAACGTTGAGGCAGTTCTTTTGTACGGTTGCGAAACATGAAAAGTCACCCAATTCATCACAGGGCACCTACTAGTCTTCATCAACAGATGCATGCGCCGTTTCCTAAAATTCCGCAGGGAAGAAAGCATTCCAAATGAAGAATTATGACGCCGTGCCGGCAAAGAAAGTATAGACGATCAAATCAGACAGAGGAAATGGTATTAGATTGGCCACAGCTTACGACAAGGATCCTGTCGAGTCAGAACGCCCAGAGCAAAGTGGAGGAGAAGCCTGTTAACAGAGGCCGCAACTACTTGGACATGCTGGGGTCAGACTAGAACTACCTCGCAAAACATATTTCGCTGGAGGGCAACTGTTCCCGCCCTATGTCCCATGAGGGATTAAAGGAGCGTTATGTATGCATGTACGATTACCCTTGTGAATTATAAAATGATGTGAAATCTAAAAACTGTACTAATAATAAATATTTTACTATGCGTTGAAAAACCCGCTTATTATGGTCTGTCCTCCGCAGGTATAAAGGAAAGCGTCGCCTTTGTGTCGTACCCCTTTCCCTACTTTCTACGAAACATTTACCAACAGAGTTCAAGAGATATATTTAGTCTGAGTCATCAATACACAAGTCGTTCTTATTTAATTATACAGTTTTTTATGCGACCCATGTTTTTATTTTAGTCTGATAAAAGTCCCAGAGTATTACTTAATCTGTTGACGCAGCGACGCAAAGTGCCCCTTAGCATACGACATGAACAAAACAGCATGGCTACTATTGTATGATTTCTTAACAAACGTCAATCTCAAAGAGGTCCATGCTTGTGTGCTAATCAAATAAAACCACTTAACTTAAAAGTTTTTTTTACCTATTCTTTTTTTATTTTCTAGCTTTTAGTCTGATCTTTGGCTCGTATTATTATGCAAACTCCTCATCCTTTTCAACTCTTCCATTGCACCTTTATTGCACGGTTTCTTACCTGTTAATTTCTGACAATCGAGCTCCACAATACATAGCCCTTGCTTACACTACTCAATGCTACATGCGCTTGACCATCCTCAAACAGTTTGGAGCGTGAATACACTACAACATGGTCAACAGTACTACCCTGCATTTAATGGACAGTGCAGGCCCATGACAAAATTATTGGCAACATCCTTCTCTCGGCCGTTCCATAATTAAACTTTGCTGGAAATTTTATGGCTTTAAGATTTATAAGGTGTACGCCGCACAGTGGCGAGATATTTGATATTCCACCCAAATTACTCTAGAGGTCGTAATTTTTAAGTTATTGACAAATTTTTTTTTTTAATGTTCATCTTGAATTTACCTATCGATCCCTCTAGCCGGATTTTGAAATTTCATTTTCTTTTTTTTAAATTTTTAACAAAAAGTCTAATTTTTTCAAAAAAATACTATTTTTTCTGTTCAATTTATTTTAACGGGCCGAAAATTTGAGTTTCTGTACTCATGTTTTGTTTTAAAATGTTCGTCTTTTAGTTAGCTATTAATCTGTCTAGATGAATTTTTGATATAATTTTTGAAAACTGTTAAAATTACTGTCAAATATCAAATCATTCAGGTTGAATTTTTTTGGTAGAGGTTTACATATCACCCTGTATTTTTGTAACCCTATGAGAGATTTTCTTGAATAAGGCCCCAATCTACGCAGAATACTTCCGCCTATGTGAAACGGTAAAAGTTCCATGGTTCCATGGTCCATTAACACAAGCTGTCGAAAATTTGCTTGCACCCAGCACTTCTACTAGGCTACTACTTAGGCATTACAATCGTTACACGGAAATTATGGAGAAAGGTGATTCCAGCTCATACCCTAGACAAATAAAAGGAAAGATGTTCCATTTCATACAAGGAAAGTGTACAAGATTCTAAAAAAAGAGCTTTCCTATTTCCTCCATTTCAAGCTGCCTCCAGACGAAAAATGCCCCCGCTAATTCTTTGAGTTCTATGCCACTGTCAAGAGCTTTGAGTAAGTTTTATGTGAAGAGAGCTAAAGTAAATGGAGGCAAATGATAGCGATGGATGGGAGCATGGTCGAGTTGTTTACGCTTGCGCTTTTTTTAAAGGTTTTGTTGTTTATGAAATATCGACATACGACATATATGTGCATACAAATGTGTATATTTTTACTATGTAGGTACATTTTCTTAAAGGGATAAAATTGTTGGTGGAAATCAATGAGATTTTGTTTAAATGATACAAATCTTTAGACTTTTGGAGGAAGTGGCAATTTTGTTTTTTTTTGTCCAACTTTTCGATTTGTTACATATTTTGCAAAATTTAGTAAAACCGGTAGTTTTATGCGAATTTTGATTTCGTTTTGATTTGCAACCAACATTCCCGGAATATGTTTATTTGGCAGATTGGGAAATGTTTCATTGTGGTCGAAGATCGAAGGGAATTATTGCCTTTTACAAGGATTTCAAGATGTAAAATAGCATCAACAAATTTAAAAATATGAAAAGTGGAAAATTATGCTTTATGGTTATTTATCGGCATTCTCACTTAATAGTGCAGCCAATATAACAATTCTATCCTCAACAATTCTATTCCTCTTGTCATAGCCTTCCTTAGCCCTTCCCCGCTCCACCAAAGCGCATGTCATCCGTTGGTTGATGAGATTTAACTCGTTTCAGGAAGCATTACACTCCAGCGAGTTGTTTCTCAATGCCCCGATGTCAAAGTCGCGACAGTACTGGTTGGGAGTACGTGGACTAAAAAATATCGCGGGTAGGTTGGGGCAACTCCTTCCTTCCACGAGTAGAGTTTCTATTCGACATTGCCCTCTATATGAAGAAAATAGATTGTCGACACAGTACAAAGGACCTTTCCTGAGACTCTAGATGCTAGAATTTCACATAACAAAAACCAAAGCTGTGTTGTTATTCGATGAAATTAATATTAGAGGAGAGTTAACAGGTGACTACAGAAATAAAGAAAATGAAAAGAATGTTTCTTTTTTTATGGTCCGTGGTTTATTTGCTAATTGGAAATTTATTATTAGTTTCTTTGCTGGTTTATCAGTCAATTAACAGTAAAGTATTACCCGAAAAAGTGAAGTCGAATTTGGAAAACTGTTGTGAGCTAGGTCTTAAAATCCGAAGTCGAACCTCAGATCAGGCTTCAAACAATCGCAGTTTCTTTAGCTCTCTCGGAGTAACGGAAAAGAATCCTTTTTTTTTATTATAATGACCAAAAAATGTTTGCAATGTTCGATGTTCCGCATTTGTTTAAATCAATACCCAATACTTTATTGGTGAAAGATATTCGCTGTGAAGATGGAACAGTGTTAGGAATCTAACATTCCTAATCGAAACAAAAAAAACCATAGCAAAACACACCAAATTTTATGCATTAAAAATAATTCAAATCACAATTTTATTGCGATAAGAAAAATGCATTTTATCACGAAAGCGGGCTCAGATTCTGTCTGCGTTTATCTGAGCCGTTGGAATTTCAAGCAACAAACAAGTTGCAGAATTGCTTTATTGCAATTTTAATTGCTGAGAAAATTTTGTCCTCAGAATATTTTTATTTTAATTTTAATGTTTTGTTTTGTTTTGGCTTTTTTGTTAAGAGAGTATATAAGTTTTCGAATGGAATAAAATAGTTCAGTTGTTAATCAACTTAAAAAGTGTTTTAATTAAAATTTTCAGAGCGTTTAAAGATTTGGTGTCTCGGTACAAGAACCAGAGACACCCACTACAACAGGACTAGGTATCAAGCACCTTGTCCTAATTTAAAATATTACAAAATAGAGCAAAAGAGCTCTACAAACAGTAAGTTGGAACTGTGTTCTATAATTTAGAAAAAAAATGGTCCTACTAAAATGGTGCCGAAGTTAACTTCAAAACATGTATGGTCAAATACTTGGGGAAATATGAAGGTTTCTTATGTTCTTCAAGTTTTGAGTAACACAGTTTGTGCTACTCTTAAAACTGTTTTGGAATTAAATTTGCTTTTGCTTTGTTTCATCAGTTACTATTTCAACTTCCGATTTCTTTTCAATACTCAATAACTTGTTCGATTATCTTAATAATAACTTTTTAGTGGAAATTGGTATAGGTGTGGATTAACTCAAACAAATACTCCAAGGAAGTATCTTGCTGAAATTCTGCATTATTATATCAAATAAAAGTAAAAACCATTTTTTGTTAATAACAAAAAAACTGAGGGTGCCACGAAAAAACGAAAAAAACCATTAAAATCAGAAAAAATCGGAGCTCAAAAAAGTGCAAACGAATAAGAATGGATTTTTTCACTGTAGTACGGTGTTATATCTAATCAATTTCAGTTGAGAACAAAAATAAAACATTTTGGATTGGGGGATTGATTTTGACTCTAAAATCCATTATTGTTTTAACTGATGAAATATTAAACGAGTTTCCCAATAAGCATTTCATTCTGGCATCAGAATTTAGCCAAACCCATTTGAAAACCTATTTTCCTTAGCACTATCAAGAGGGGGCTTCAGTAACAACCCATCTTTACATAATTTCAATAGTATCATTTGCAAAATTATGTCCAACAAAATTTTGTCTATATCCCATAGAAAGAGATATGACAAAGATAGTCAGCAATTTATAGCTATTGACTTATTTAGTGATGGCAAAACCATAAATAATTACGACAATCTTTGTATTTTTACTGTAGAGGATCGGACGATTGGTTATGTCACTAATAAAGATCAAGAATTTAGGAGCATAATCGAGTGAATTGATTTGTTGGAATGTGGGGGAAATGAAGATTCGATTTCTGTCGAAGAAAATTCTTTGAGGTATTTTGTAGATTTCAGGTATGTTTGTTATGCGATAAGATTATGAGAAAACCAAACGAAATTGTATTCAAAACTTTCAAAAAGTTTTATTTACCTTAAAATTATTCAAAAGGTACCGATTTTGGTGCACTTCAAAATCCTACAGATTATTTTTTTAATATTGGTACAATCTTTGTAAAAATCTTCACTAAACTTGTTCAGAATACACCTGAAATAAAGGGTTTCAAAAACAAAATAATAGAACTTTATACGGATAAAATAAGCAAATAAGTAAGATAAAGAAAATGAATGTTACCATCACCACAAGCAAATCCTTGATTATTTGATCCTCATTCTTCTTCGAAAATTTTGTTTATGGCATTCGCATCAATTTAAAGATAAGAGCTCATTTAAAAACTATTCCAAGCAAAAAATTATTCAATCTTAAAAGGAAAAGTACAACAAATTCTTAGAAGTAGTAGCGTGAATAGCAAATTGGATAATTGCCTTTAAAAATTGTAACCTTATGTCGGATTTACTCAACGAAGTCTAAATGCCTGTCAGAGATGTAGCGATTTTGGGGAAACCACTTTAAAAAAAACGCGCCTAATGCTCTATCCGAGAATGTCGATAAATAACCATAAAGCATAATTTTCCACTTTTCATATTTTTAAATTTGTTGATGCTATTTTACATCTTGAAATCCTTGTAAAAGGCAATAATTCCCTTCGATCTTCGACCACAATGAAACATTTCCCAATCTGCCAAATAAACATATTCCGGGAATGTTGGTTGCAAATCAAAACGAAATCAAAATTCGCATAAAACTACCGGTTTTACTAAATTTTGCAAAATATGTAACAAATCGAAAAGTTGGACAAAAAAAACAAAATTGCCACTTCCTCCAAAAGTCTAAAGATTTGTATCATTTAAGCAAAATCTCATTGATTTCCACCAACAATTTTATCCCTTTAAGAAAATGTACCTACATAGTAAAAATATACACATTTGTATGCACATATATGTCGTATGTCGATATTTCATAAACAACAAAACCTTTAAAAAAAGCGCAAGCGTAAACAACTCGACCATGCTCCCATCCATCGCTCTCATTTGCCTCCACCCAGTAAACCACGAATGCATACAAAATGAATTCACAATACATTTCAGAAATGAATGAAATGCATTACAGAAAGCATTTTGTAAGTAATACGGAATGCATTAAAAAACATTAGGCATGTCCTAGGATGAAATGCATTGCTTGTAATGCATTAACAATATATTTCATATAGAAATATGTAATGCATACATTATAAATTACAAATACATTTTATAAATGTTGCAAAAGCATTACAAAAGACATTTCATAAAGCTAACAAAATGTATTGTATAGCATTAAGGATGCTCTAGGATGAAATGCATTGATTTTAAACGATTTGATTTATCTGCCTCGAAAGATTATCTTTACACAATTTGATATATGTATTAAATCTTAGGTAAAGAAAGTATAAAACATAATTATACTTTACTCACCCCGTTATAGTTGAAATACAATACTGGATAAAATGCGCACGGCACTTGGTGCAAACACTTACAAATGAGCAAAAATTTTCTTCTAGCGGCGGAAAGTGCCTCGAAAAGATAACGGTGCTACTGCCTGATTTGATATATTCATATGAGTATGAATCCCCAGAATCCAAACATAATTTAATACATTGCTTGTAATGTATTTGTAAGGCACTTGTAAGCAGTCGCTGATTGATAGCTTTCAAATAGCTTACTTGTAATGTACGGCGAATGCATTTCTTTGTTCTATGCATTACATGTGGTTTGCTGGGGCATTTACTTTTGCTCTCTTCAGATAAAACTTACTCAACGCTCTTGACAGTGGCATAGAAAACAAAGAATTAGCGGGGGCATTTTTCGTCTGGAGGCAGCTTGAAATGGAGGAAATATGAAAGCTCTTTTTTTAGAATCTTGTACACTTTCCTTGTATGAAATGGAACATCTTTCCTTTTATTTGTCTATGCTCATACTAAAACCTGTTTGAAAATATGGACAAGTCTGCGAAGGGTCATTAAGTACTTACAATGTACTACTATAATAAAATCTCACTTACACTTGTTAAACACAGCTTTTGACAACAATCTTACGTCAAACAACAAGCAAGTAACGACAAAACTAACGGCCTATTGTGAAAAAACTGCGAATACAGCGCTCTGGCAGACACGAGTACTATGCGAGCACGCCGTCTGAGTGGAAGAACAGTAACATTCGTGGAATGTTATCTTTCTTCCACACATTGCAAACTTCTAAGAATTACTTAACAGGCAGGATCCGTTCAACGATAGACCTACATTTAAATTACAGAATGGCTAAACCGTTTTTTGGTATTTTTTGGAATATTAGTGTTCTTCCACTCACACGTTCAATTGTCAGATTCTGGAGATTATTGCGTTTTTTAGAGATTTTGTTTTCTCTTCACTAATTGCTAGTCCAAATTTCCTTGCTGCTGTTTCTAGCGATATGAAGGCTTCTTTCATTGCTATGGTGGATCTGGCTGGTATTACGGTGTCGTCAGCGAAGCCAATATATGTCGCCAGCTTGTGCCAAATGACCGTATTAAGGCGGCATTACATTATTAGCTGCGTTCCTTTTCTGCTAATTTTTACTATTTTTTACACTTGCGTACTAGCAACTACACTTGCTCTTATAAACGAGTAGAAAGCTCTTGCAATTACGCAATTGAAATCCGCTAGGGGGAAAGCGGCCATTTCGAGTCTATTGTGAGTTATTTTCACTTACGCCATTACCCGCTAGATGGCTTTTATTTGTGTCGAGCTGATTTGCTCATATAAAAACGTACATAAATAAAACTTCAGTCGTATAATTATCAAAAATTATTATCTTTCGTTTTACTTTAGAAATTTCGCATTAATTTCCCCATTGTGTCACAAATTCTTCGTTTAAGATTTGTAAAGTTTAAAGTAACGTCAAAAACAAGTGAGCTTTTACTCAAATCAGAAAATTTTGCGTTCCTTTTCTGCTCTGCTCACAAGTACTAAATAGTAGAAAAGGAACGCAGCTATTGTGTCGTGTTGTGTTGTGTCGCTGTGTGTCGTGATACTTCGCGTTTACATTTATATGGTGTTGTGTCGCATCGTGGCACATTTAGTATGCAAAATTTTCAAGTGAAGCTTGGTGGTACATATGTATGTTTTCATCCGATCTTGAGGGCCATATTGAAGACCTAACATTTTTGTTAGTGTTACAATTATGCGAAAAAAAAAGAGAGGAAAATTCGAAGATTTTGGGCATAAATAAGATTAGAGAGATTGAGGGTGAATTCTACACTCTATATAAAGAGCTGGAAGCTGATGCTGAAAGGTTTCAGCAATACATATGTATTTTAGAGCCCGCAAATTGCAATTGCAAGCAATTCATTCCATGATTGCCAAGGAAATAAAAAAAAACATAGGTACTAAATTTCTCAAATAAATTATGAGGCCTGCCTTCCCAGTTCCCACACCCGTTTACATCTGTGTGATGTGTTGTCAGCAAATTATATTCATGTCATGTAAAGGTGTTCTTACAAGATCTGGCAAATTTCATAAGCAAGAGTGAAACATTTAATTTTAGTAATAAGGGTTGACCTAGGGGTAGTTTTCGATCAAGTGAAAGGGTTGACTTTATTTTTATTGAATTTGCCATACCCAAATTAGTAAAAGGCGACTTTATTAGCGGTTGATATCAGCTCTTTCGTAGCTAAACATTTTTTTATATCGGGTTCATTGAACATTCAGCTTTTCAAGTACCTAAAATATTTTATTTCAATATGATCCCACTGTCGTCCCATCCTAAATTTTCTTAGTTTCCACTAGAAGAACAAATATAAAAAAAATTATAACAATTGGAGGTGGTGAGGTCTAAACCATTGGTTGATTTGATGCACTGACATATAGTAATGGACTGCTAAATGAGCAAAATCCCATACAAAAAAATGGCACCAAAAACTATTCCTGCCTCGCTCCCACGTTAAATCCCAATGAACTGTAATCGTCAGCGCATGTCAGCGATATAAACATAATTAGAAAAAAATAGACAGGTATAGTTTTCGTTCTTCTGTCTCACTCTTGAGCTATTTTGAAAAGTTCGTTAAACAGGGGAAATAACCGTCACGGTTTTGGAATAAATACATTTATTTAATGAAAAAACTGCTAATAAATAAAAATGAGTGATGGAAATTTATTTCCGTTAATTGTAACAAACATCTTATCACTTACTTTCTCCTAAATTCGAAGAAAAATTTTTTGTTTGCATAAAAAAGGTTTTCTATTTCTGGAGAAAAATGGTGCCATTCAGCATCGTCAATCAGCAGTCCATTACTATATGTCAGTGATTTGATGGAATGACCCATCTGGCATAGAGTTGTGAGACACATCTTTGTAGCTTATCTGTCATGCATCTGTTTTGCTAGTTACATGATCTGTTATTTTTCATCCAGAATAAATCCTGTTTTCAACTGCCTAAAATAAAAGTTTAAGCTTAGTTCTCCAGTATACAAAAATGACTTCTCTAAGGGCGGGCTTCCGGGCCTGGGGCGTGAAAATTTGAGGGCGTCGTTTTGGCTGTAAATACCGTATTAATAGAACGTTTTACATATCGTTTTTTTCGCTCGTTAAAAATTTACAACTCGTAGCGTATTTATACTGTTTTTCTCTAAAAACCAAAAAAAAAGAACAATTCTTGAATTTTCTGTTGAAAATAAAAAATATGTTATAGCTTTCTCTGAGTCCTGGCTTCCTCAAAAATCTTCTTCCAACGTTCTCGGTCTTGCTCTTAAAGTTGGTAATGGAAAATATGCGTAAGTCCATTTCAATGTCATCAGGAGCGCGTTCAAAAACCTTAATATAGTAAAACACGAGGTAAGCTGTGGTTATGCTACATCACTTCACTTAACCACGAAAGTTTATGTTTAACTATGGAGGTTTTTGAACGCACCGTGGTTAACTACGTGGTAAAGAAAATTTAAAAAAAATTTCCATAAAATAGTGTCGGCTATTTGCCTCAATTATTTCCAATAATTATTTATTAAAAATAATCTCACAAATCCCACTTTGATTTGGTCATTATTAACATTAAAACAAATGTCAAAAAATTGTTTTTATTCTTCTTCTTCTTAACTATCGCTAACCATGCTCCCGAGCATGGTTAAAATTTAACTACACCATGGTTAACCACGGGAGTTTTTGAACGCCAAAAAGTTATGCTCGTGGTTATGTTGTAGTTAACCACGGAGTTTTTGAACGACCAAAGTTTACCATAGTTAACCACGGTTAACCATAGTAAGGTTTTTGGACGCGCTCCAGATAAGGCGCTTAAACGAACAGGATTTTGGAGGCGCTTCTTCGGGAATTCTCATTAGCTGTCCTATCTAATGTAGGGTGATATCTTGATGGTTTTGGTTATACCAGGTTCTTTGTATATTTGATACAACTGGTGGTTGTATCTTCTTCTCCAGACACCCTTCTCATTTACTGCCCCGATGATCCTGCGTAGATTTTTTCTTTCGCAGCTTCAGGGAGCCTAATATGTTATGCCTAATAAGTGTCCATGCTCCGTATCCGTAAATGAGTACTGGTTTTATTACGGTTTTTTAGCACTTAAATTTCATACTTCTGTTTATTCTTTTTGGCTCAAAGTATTCCAAGGGAGAGGAGGAGGGGAAATGATTCGAAGATCTGAATGTCGATCAACACAACGACTTGTGGCTAGTACATAGTAATCCATTTAGAGGTAGCTTATCAGCATGAATTTTATAAAATATCACGCGTAAGCTGCGCCAAATCGTTTTGTTCAGACACTTCATAATGGAAACTAATTATTTAGATGAAAAAGAAGACCCAAATTTTGTTCAACATAAATGAGAATGAGAAGGGAAGGGAAACGAAGCCCTCGACAGCATGAGAAGTGAACTCAAGAAGATTGGTGGTAGTGGAACGAGTTGTTGATTGTTGATACCAGCCTCTTGCTGATAGGAACGATTCAAGAATAGATAATGGATTCAAAAAGTTTCGGTATAACAGACAACTTCGCAACTGGTCTATAATTTGATATTTCGTTCTTGCTACCATAAGAATTATGAACGAATTCTTCCAAAGAGCTGGGAAATACCTTTTATCCAGGGATTTTTGAGAAAGGGTTTTCTGTGGAGGCTGGAGGACCTCCACACAGGACTTAGGGACAGCAACAGGAATACCGTCGGGGCCAGAAATGAAGTCGAATGGAAGATCGCCAATATGTTTCACGATATCAGCACTGGTAATTGAGAGGGGTAAAAAATGAGCCTGAGACTGAAGAACAGAAGGTGAGAAAGATTGATGAAAGAATGACGCAAACATGTTGCATATTGCAGGCGACTCACAGCTGCATAGTATTAGGGTAGCTATCAACTTTTTTCTTAGAGTTTACAAATTTGAAGAAGTTTCTAGGATCAGTAAACACTTTATCACTCAAGAGAGTGAACGACAAATGTTATAACAATTGATAAATGAATTCCGACTAGGAGAGGCCTTTTTCTTTAAATAAGTTTTCCAGAGTCTATTCTTCTGACTTTTAATATGCTTGAGATCATTATGGAACGAAGGTGGAGATGAACTGGGCACTTCTTGAGCTTCATAAGGTACGCAAGAAAAGTACGTCACAAAACCGTGCCACGTGGTCAATCAACTCATTTGCGCAAAGTAAGTTGTTGAAACCTTTCAAGGCAAGTTTAGATGACAACTCATTAAAGTTAGCCTTTTTAAAGTTAAAGGAATGGGTTATGGTCATCTTCGTTCGATTCCCATTGAATATTGGGTAATTTGAAGTCCCCTAGAAGAAGTAGCTCATCACAAGTGTTCATCATACTTAGGATATGATCCACGCTGGAGATGAGAATATCATATAGGTTTTTACCTCCATATCAGGTGTGCAAATCACATCTGGTGAGATATAGCAAAACAGCAACAAGAGATTTTATTGGAGAAGGAAGCTTTGAGAGCGAGTAGCTAAATGCCAAGGTGGATAGAGAAACTAGGAATTGAGATTGGATTACAAATCAGAGGGTACTACAAGCAAGAGGTACGCCACCACCACGAGCTTCCGTAACACTTAGTAGGAGGGATCTGCCATCAAGGCACTCTCAACGTGGAAGTTTTCTTCCAAAATAGTAGCAGGGTGTTTTGACGTACTCCAGAGCCTGACCAGAAGAAACGAGGTCTCGCTCTGCTGGGTCCCCGGACACTGAGGTATCGAGGGAAATGAGGCTGCAGACAGCCTCGCGAGGGAGGGGTCTGAGACGTTGTTCCAGGGCCCAGAACCCTTCTGTGGCATCTCTTGGTCCACCTCCAAGTCCTTGATAGAGGAGTGGATTAAGAGAATAAACCTAGCCTATTGGGAGTCAGTCCCAGGTCTTAGACAGGCTAAAGATCTTATAAGACCCTTTGCCTTAAGGGGCACTATTACTCTAAACAGAGCGGACCTAAGGCTGCTGGTGGGCTATCTCACTGGCCATGTAGGACTGCGGCACCACCTCCACAACCTAGGACTGTCTCAAGAGACAGAATGCCGACTCTGCTTGGAAGGCGACGAAACTTCCACACATATTCTTTGTGAATGTCCTGCTCTGATCTGGCTTAGAAGAAGAACGTTTATCAGAGGGTTCTTGAGCCCTGCCCAAGTCCGGTCGTCATCAACTAAAGACCTTCTTGCCTTCATTCGGAAGGCCGATAGTCTGTTCCGCTAGTGAGGTACGTACACAATAGGCCTAACTTGGCCGCAGTGTTCACCATATGGGTTGCCCCCTCATTCCTTATAATAATAATAATAATAATAGTAGGAGGGATCAAAGAATTCATGGAGCCAGGTTTCAGTAAATGCTCTGACATCGAACCACCGTCGAGTGAGCGTTTTTAGCAGAATGTAATATTTACTATGAGTCATATCTTGTTATCATTAGTGTATTTTTTGCTATGATTGGCGGCCGCCCCTTTTATCTGGAAGACCTAGGCCCGGGCCTACTGACCCTTACGGCAATTCCGCCACTGTATACATATCGCGAATGAGTGCATTTGAATTTTTTTAAATTTTAAAAAATTATTTTATCCATAGTGGCAACTAATATGAAAATCCACAATACTTTTTTACAATGAGGCAAGCACAGGTAAATCAACAATTTCAGCCCCAATATATTATATTTTGAATTTTCCCTATTATCCCCAGCAACTTGAATTATAATTGGGGAAAATTTCATGTCAGATGGATTGATACTAGGTCGTTAGTATATTAAAATCTATTAAAAATATCCGTTACTATGCACATCGGCGGCACGAGTTTATATTACATATTTAATAATTTCAGAGCGACTTTCAGGGGATATTTAATATTCTCATTTGCCATATCACAAACACCGTGTCGGGTATTGAATAATAATAAATTTCCACCATCATAAAATCCCATTAATCAATTAATTAAGCTCTACAACATTAATTGACTTGAATAATGAAAAACATATCAACAAAAATTCGTAATTAAATGCTGTCCGTAGCCCATTTTGTTTTTTTTAATAAACAAAAAATATCGAAAATGCATAAAATAAAAAAGGCATAAAATTAAAAATCACGTAGTTGGAAAAGGATTGATTGGTTTTTTGGGGTAATATTATATTATATTTGCGAAAAAAAGGAAAACTACGTAGAAACTACGTATACGTAAAAGCTGTTCGGGTTTTTATTCATTACGCATTTATTGTGTTTCCAGCTTAACAATGGGGAAGTATATGAATATTGCATTGTCACATTTCAAAACATTTTTTTATTTTTGGTTTCCATTTTGTTTTCTGTTTATTTTAATTGTATTGTATAATATATTTCTTCTCTTGTATCCTTTTTCCTTTTTTTTATTTTGTTAATAATACCGTATGAAATCATTATAAACGCCTGTCAAGTTTTTATTTTTATTTTTTTTTTTTTGTATTTTTTCTTTATTATATTCCCTCCATTTTGTTTTTTTAAATATTTTTTTTTATTTGTTTTTAAAACGAAAAATAAATTGCTTTCTTTTCATGTTAAATTGTTTTTTTTTTCTTAATAATTTCAATATTCAATAGTCAATAATTTGATAATTAATAATAATATTTGTTTTTTTATCAATAATTTTAATCCTACTTTACACATTTACCTAAAGTTTTCTTTTTTTATATACAAAGCAAGCTACACTGGTTCGTATGTTATTATTTTGTATTTTTTTTGTTATCACTTGCAGAACTTCACAAAAGCATGGATACTGATTGTTTAGTTAAAGAATATGAGAAAGGAAAATGTTTTCTTTTTTTGGCGTAAAAATTACAATAAAAAATTATAAGAAAAGTGTAATGGAGTGGAAATAGAAAATCTATTCAGGATTCAAATCCCACATATAAATAACTTCAAGGGAGGATGCGACTTGGATAAACTTTTAATAGATTTAAAAAAAACCTGAAAAAATTGAAATTAAATGCTGAAAAAAGATATTAATAGTGCAAACAAAATATAGCGAAGTGGCAGCAAAAGTCCACCAGTTTTGCGGGGCGATTTTGATGATTTTTCGCAAATTAAATTCACCTATTTGCAAATCAAATTAAAACCAGCAAATTAAATTCATCTTTTTACAAATAAAATTCACCTTTTTGTAAATGAAACTCACCCGTTTAAAAATTAAGTACTTCTACATTATATATTACTAGCTGGAACCCAGTGCACCTCGTTGCAATCATAAGCCAAAAGTATGGCGTGCGCCAAAACAATTGGGAATCTCAAAATCGGTTTTCCATTGGCAGTGAGAGTCCCAAATCCCGCCACGAAAGTACACCCGAAAAGAAAATTGTAACCCCGTTCGTTTAAGAACCCAAATCACCCGTTCATATATATTCCCAATCACAATTCAACGGTCTCACTGCCGCTCTTGTCGTGATCAAATGGAGGGAGTGTTTTGGCCCAAAAACGAATTTCGAAGGGGAAATTACAATGTGCTTGTATTTTATCCATACACGAAATGTGAGGAATTGCCATTTCCAATTTAAAGGATCGGCTAACATATATTCATTTCTTGCACTAAACTTGATTTTGGAAAAGACTTCCTCGATGGTTTTCAGCATTTTTTTTTTATTTGACACACTAGAGACTTAGGGAAGGCCCCTTTGTACTGTCGACCATGTATTTATTTTTTTTGAAATGTCGAACAGCAGCTCTAGTCGGATGATAGAGAGAGGAGAATGCGGTGATAGCAAAAGTAGAGTGTGTCTTTTCTTAACAACAAAATGTATGAATAGTAATAGATTATGGTGTGTCGAGGTTGACTGAACCTGGATTTACTAACGTTATTATTAGAAGTACTTAATTTTCAAACAGGTAAATTTAATTTATAAAAAGGTGAGTTTGATTTGTAAAAGTATTAAATTGTTTTGTAAATGGGTGAATTTAATGTCAAAAAACTGTATTTATGAAGATTTTGCTAAGGTAAAAGTAAAATTTTGATTAATTGCTGCTTGCAAATTTCCGCTGGTGCGCAAAATGCTCGTTGTACGTTCAGGTCCAACCCGATCATTCTGCCGCATAAAACTAATACAAAAATCATTTTGGTTAGACTTTTAGTTTTTGAGTTAATAAATATGTGGGTGTGTTTCAAGTTCCGTCAATTATTGCAATCACTCCATCATAGTTGTCAACATCACATATGTCCCATATTCCATCATTTTTTGTCGGATTCCAACATTCCTGTTCCATATTCCATCAAATTTTTCCATCAGATCATTGCGAAAACCATCTTTAAAAAAGGCTGATGGAATGTATTCTTTGAACAACATGGAGGAGGAAGAGAATTTAGTTTCTGAAGCAGACCTATTTGAGATATTTGGTAAGTTTTAAAATGTAATTTTAGTATTTATCATAATTTGCCAGTGTTATTTATTTTAATCAGGAGAAGAAAATGATGGAAACAAAGAAAACAATGCAGCAAGCAAAGAAAAATTTTGTTGGGACGGGAAAGCTACAAATTATTAATCTCGGAAAGATTAAGCATGGAGGAAACCTTTATCAACCCGAAATCTAAAAAAGCAAAGTTGTGGCGAGAAATCGCAAAAAAAATGTTCGCAATCGGAAAATATGTTTTGAGTGGAAATGAATGCCACATAAAATTTAGAAATTTGCTGCAAACTTATAGAAAAAACAAAGATAAAAAAAGGCAAAGTGGCCAAAGTAGCATCAAGTGGGAATTTCATGAGAAATTTGATGAAGTGTATGGCAAAAAAGCTGCAGAAAATTTAGATTCTGCAAATATCGGATGTTCAATGGAGGTTAGCAGTGAAAATGAGGAAATGATATTGTACAAACAAGTGCTACTCCAAATAAATGTAAAGAAAACAAAAAGGACTGGAGGAAAGATTACTTGCATCAAAAAGTAGAAATGCAAAAACAAAAAGAAGAAAAGAAAGCACAGCAATGGAAAGAAATCAAAGAAATTGAATTGGCAAAAATTCGTGCTATAAACGAATTAACAGAAACCATGAAAGAGTACAATAATCTCAAATATTAGAAGCTGCTAAAAAAAAATAGAGGTAGCAATATTTTTTATTATATTGAATTTATTTATGTTACTTTTAGTAGAAAAACTGAATTTAATTTTGTTATAACTGAATGTTTATTTTTTTAATAAATAAAATATAGTTTAAAAAACCAAAAAATACGCTTTTAATTTAAAATGAACTAAAAAGTAAAAAATAATTTTTAATGTAAAATTTTTGTTGCTCCAGCCAGTATATGGGAACAACCTACGTTTCGAAATGTAAAAAAGCGTGGGGCTCCTTACCTATTTCCTTATTTTATTAACATTGGAACTTTTCGTTAGCGCCCCACGCTTTTTTACATTTCGAAACGTAGGTTGTTCCCATATACTGGCTGGAGCAACAAAAATTTTACAATAAAAATTATTTTTTACTTTTTAGTTCATTTTAAATTAAAAGCATATTTTTTGGTTTTTTTAAACTATATTTTATTTTCTACTTTTTAGTCTATTATATGGCTTCTACCATAACAATTCTTATATTTCCAAATAGCGGCTAGCAGCCGTACGTCCGCTGTTATTTCTAAACCCGAAAAGGTGGCTGACAGGAGAAAAGGGGGTTACTTTCTGGGCAGGCGAACAGGGGTTACTTGATAAAAGCGTATTAAAAAAATTAAAATACACTTTGAAATCCAATTAGTCAGCACTTTTCCCACCTTGGCTTCGGTGGGACCTCATAGTCTACATCATTAAATGAACTCTAGCTCTTTATGCTACTTGGCTCAATCATCAGACTCCTTCATACACTTTCATTTGATACCCAAACCGAGTGGGTTTTAAAGAAAAAGGTAATCGCCATTCCGCTATTTTGTGTTGGCCGCTATTTTGAATTTAGAATTACGCTACGCAGCTAATTGTATTGTAGTTGGCATACCCATCCATTTGATACCCATGTCGGGGGTCGGCGAACACAATTGCAAAATTCAGCCGCCATCCTGGACCCGTCATCTTGATTTTTTTACAAAATAGTCAGATTACATTGTCATCCAAACTAAACGTGTATGCAAAATTTCAGCTCAATCGGAAACCGGAAAGTGGGTTAAATTTAACTTACAAGATTTTATTGCATAGTTACAAGTGCAGCTAATTAACACATATTCATTTTGAATTTAGAACTACGCTACACAGCTTATAGTATTGTATTTGGCATACCCATCCATTTGATACCCATATCGGGGGGTCGGCGAACACAATTGCAAAATTCAGCCGCCATCCTGGACCCGTCATCTTGATTTTTTTACAAAATAGTCAGATTGCATTGTCATCCAAACTAAACGTGTGTGCAAAATTTCAGCTCAATCGGAAACCGGGAAGTGGGTCAAATTTAACTTACAAGATTTTATTACATAGTTACAAGTGAAGCTAATAAAAGCGTATTAAAAATTGGTTAATTATGAATATTTCATTGTTTATCATATAAATAATTTGCAATCGAATTTCTTTTTTTAATGCCATCAAGTTCGAAGATGATACAATGATCAGATAGATGTTCTCTAACAGCAACCGGTGTAGAGGAATTTTCTTCTATTATTATGTTGTGGAATATGCATGCAGTGGTTACAATGTATTTTACTTGGTTCAAATTCCTTATATTCAAATATTTTAGTCGTCTAAAAGTACCTTTTAATCTGCCAAAGGCACGTTCAATAAGAACGCGACAACGACTCAAATTTACATTGAATAATTTTTCTTTTTCATTCAAAAATCCATTGTCTCTGTACGGTTTCATTAAAAAAGTACTCAAAATATACGCAGAATCACCCAAGAGATGATACTGCGGGTTAATTATTTTGTCCGCCATCAATCTTTTGTACAATGGAGATGATTTCCAAACTTTAGCATCATGTATGCTTCCTGGGGCACCTACAAATATATCGGTAAACTTGAGATGTGAATCACATACAGCTTGTAGCAGTATAGAACAGTATCCTTTTCTATTGTAATATGAGCCATCATTCTGTGGAGGTTGTGGGATTTCTATATGGGTCCCATCGATACATCCTATGGTATTTGGAAAAGTTGATCCATATTTTGTGTTAAACATTTTCACTATATGGTCAGCTTCCTCATCAATTGGCCATTTAATGTAACTTTTTCGACGACTGTAGAAGAATTTGCAAATTGATAGATAACTTCTGTGTATGGTACTTCTGGATACTCCAAACCTATCAGCAATTGATCGTAAACTATCTGGAGTTGCCAAGACCCACAGCGTCACTAGTAACGAAAATTTGAAATTTTTAGAAGGACCGCTTCCATATTTTTCCCACTGATACGAGTATTTCTGTACTAGTTCCTAGAATATTTTCAAAACTCGTATCACAAAATCATAAAATAATGAAATTCCATGTACCCCAAAATAAAAAAAATTTAAGGGATAATTTTGAAATTTGATGAGCTTTGGGGGTGCTTCGAACAAAAAATTTTAGGACTAAAGTTAACTAGCTTTTGGTCGCAAACTTTTTCGCGAGTTGGAATATGTTTATGTTGGAACATGAGTTCAATGTCATTATTAATAGGGTTGGTCATTAGGCCGCCATACACGGAGAGGAAAGAACGCGCGCACCCCTGTGCATTCCCAATTTTCAGACACACCCCACACTTTTCCCTGAGAAATCATGTGCATAAAACCGACAGTTTTGGCCTCGGCCACACACTAGAAATTGTACACGGGCGCTATCCTGTCGGTTGAAGTGGCTTCAACTTTTTAATCTTAATTAAACTTTTTCTATTTTTAATGGACTAAGGGCTTGTTTGAACCCTTTAGGATTATCCCTTATCAGAAAATTTGGTTTAAATTTGATATAAATCAACCACCATCAGATATCAGCTGCAAAATAATTCAGAATGGCACTTGGAACCTTCATAATTTACAAATTCCAGATGCCACACTCCAAGTGTCGAAGCAACAACAATTCCTATTGACTTTTTCATCTCTTTGGAAAGCTCAAAATCTTGCATCCTATCCTGAAGGAAAGAATGTGTAATATGTGGGATAAAAGCTTTTTGTAGTAAGACGCGCAATCCGGCAGGAAAACCTGCGGCTAACTCCTTAGGAGTAGCGCGTGCGCTTTCCTCTCAATGTATGGCGTACTATTAGCTCACGGTCATCAAGACAGGATCTGGCACGTTCCTATCTTGCATTGTCGAAGCTGTAAAGGTGGATTTACATATTTGACTTTTTTCCGTCACGCCGTATCACAGCTGATCATTTCTGCCGCAGATTTTTAAGACGCGTTTTACCATTGTGACGAATTCTGTCGCGGCCAAAAACAATCGTGACTTTTGACAACTGACGTGAAGAGAGTAAAAATGAAAGTAACTAAAAAAGATCAATTAATAAACCAATAATTTTTTTAAAACAACTCCTTACGTCCACGCAAAACCAAATAAACGAACATTTCAGTTACACATAACCCCAAATTTTATTTACACTCAGCTGTTTCTATCACCCTGTCACAGTAAAAGTTGAAGTTCGTTCAGCTCTCCGCCGCGACGGTAAGTTGTCGCAGAGATTGTTTCCTATTGGTCGAAATTTTAAAAAAGAGCGGCGCGACAGAAAAACGCCCGATATGTAAATCCACCTTAAAAGTGACGCAGGGTGCCGTCGTCAGTGAGGCTGAGAAATGGGTTGGAGGGGATTGAAAGTAGGCCATTTATAAACATAAGAAATAGAGCAGGGGATAAAAGGAACCTCGCAGAGATGGGGTGAGTTTCAGATTTGACGCGTTCCAATACAACCTCAATTTATCGGTGGGAATGGAAACTCTCAATCCACTTCTGTAGAAGTGACTCGACTCCAATATCTTTTAGTACCGCTACCTGGGCTGGGTACCAAATTCTGTCGAACGAAAGTCTTGGAGATATCTAGACCAACCAGACTCGACTCACCAAATTTATGCGAGCTTCGATTGTGGAGTTCTGAAGGCAATCTAAAAGATCGCCAGTGGATCTTTTTGCCGGATGCCGTACAGTTTATCGTTGATAATTAGGTTGGATTCTAGATATTTCATAAGCTTTTTGTTGAATATCGTCTCCATGGTTTTGGTATTGGGAGTTTGAGGGAATGCTGGAGTCACCTTTTTTCGGTATGGGCTACACATATGCAAGATTCCAATAGTAAACTACGGAGAAGTATGATAGGGCAAAAATTTTGCGCAGAGATGTAGCCAAATGCGAGGCGCATTTTTTTAAGACGATTGGTGGTATATTATCGAATCCAGTGGATCGAGTTATTTGAGGCACCTGTCATCAAGAATACTCTGTCCATTGAATGGCCGTTATGCTCGAGTAGTATATCAGTTTCGGGAAAGGAAGAACTTAAGGGGAACAGAGATGCTTGGATTTGCTTTCTGTTATGACCTACTCATCGTGGATGAAGGGAAGGATTGTAGTTGTAGTGAAATTTTTCTTGCTGGAACTTACCAAAGACCATTAAGGAATGCACTTCTCAAATTGTTGTCAAATGAAGTTTTGCCTTTCCTGATGATGGATGGATTGGCAGGAATTTCTTAGTTTGTATGTACTCTAAACGGAGCGATTCACTCGGGAAACTTTTGTAGACTTAGTTTTAATTACATTCACCCACTTCCGAATAAGGCAGTGATCCGAAATACCTAGAGGTGAATCAACTTGGAGGGAGTAACGCGCTGGATGAAAAAGATTAAGGATATAGGTTCCCTGATCGGCAACATTAGGGACTCTCGTGGGATGATCTGAATTTGATGCCAATTATTGGTGCCTGAAAAGGGCTTGACTTCCTTGCCTTGTTATGGCTGTACTTTTTCGAATAATTTTTCATCAATATAAATATTTTTAATAAAAATTGATTTCGCGTTACCTTAATATTAACTCAACTTTAAGGACATGTTCTACACGTTCAGCTTTTCTTTCAACATAAACACTTTTGCTCTTTCGTTTGCATGCAACCTGCGAAAGGATAATCTGACCCCTTCCACAATTGCATGAGAGCGAAAGAAAAAAAGTGTTGAAACGAAAAATTGAACATGTTGAACCGGACTTAAATCACTTAACTACACATTGGCCAAACTTTTTTACAGTTAATTAATCGCCCCCCCCCCCCCCCCTTGCTGTTCGTCGCTTCGCAGTATTGTGTTTAAAGTAAAATAAAAATTAAAAATGACCTAATAAAATCCTTGAATAATTTCAAAAACCAAAAATTTTCATGCAAAGAAAGAGAAAACAAAGCTTAGCAGAGTCGCAAGTTCCACATGTAAATTCAATAGAAAAATGTGTCTTGGATAATCGTCGATAAAAATTTTCAATAAAAACTTTTTTTTTTCTTACTAAGAAACGAGAAAAAAATGAAAAGGAAAAATACAATTTTCTTTAATAAGTCTTTGATTTATAGTTTACAGAATCCGTTACGGATTTATTTAATTTTTTTTATACATAATTTTAGCAAAAATTTTCACTTTTCATTTTTTTTTTGGTTTTCAAATAAAATCTTCTAAATTCTTTCAACAATTTGTCTCTCACCGGTTTCACACTTGCATCCCACAGGTTTTGACTAAATTTTTATTGTTTTTTTCTTTTAGTTTATAATAATAATAAATATCTTAAACATTTTTCAACTGTTATATTACAATTTTTCCTTTTTTGTTTTTACCTCTTAAATATTAAGTATTTTTTTTATATACAGATGGAGCACAATCTTCTACTCTGCTGCTTCTATACATCTTCTATATATCATCTTTTTCACTGTATTTTTTGTTGTTGTTGCTGTTGTTGTTGTTGTTGTCTCCACTGGAACGATATTAATTTATGACGCGTGTTTTCATCTGTTTATCCTTGCTGGAAGGAGTATCCTCCTGGTAAAGTTTATGCTAATGAAATTAAGAGCGAGCACGATGAAAATATGAATTTTCGCTGGGGAGACGATTTTGATGACTGATTTGATGAAATTTGTACGAAAGATGCTGCTTAAAATGGCGGTCTCTGAGGAGGTGGATTTACTTATCCAGCGCATAATACTCTCGGCGATATTTTCACATCCTGATGATGCTTTATTATGAAAGGCTCCCGGTGGATGACGCATTGGCGGCTGATTTGTGTCACCTGGAAATTAAATTTGTTTAAACATTATTTAAGTGATGAAAATTTCTTTCTTTCATCTCATTTTTTTTAAAGTAATTTGTGAAGACATAATTAAATCTGGGGGAATATTTTCAAGCAACCCCACCATCCAACACGACCACCATCTCGTTTTGTGTATGTATATATAAAAAATAACTGAAGGTGGATTATTATTATTAAATCATAATTTATTATGGAATAAATTCTTCAACAACAATAAAAAAACGAAAGCTTTAATAAATCGCGTAACGCCACCCCCTCATTTAAATTCAAACATTTTTGTTCATCCCTTAAGTAAAACAGATAAATCTCGGTGGGTTTCTGTTATGAAATACGAAATTGAATCAGAAATGTACCAGATCGTGACAATAGAAACGCGATAAAACGCAATCCTGCCTGTAAAGGAGAGATTAGACACAGTGCTTTCTGCTGCATGACAATTTGATAATCTCTCAGCAACCCTCTTTTAGAATAAAGGGATGAAAATTTCGGTTAAGGAATTTATATTCAATTAAAATTTTCATATTTAGTTTGTGGTTTATATACAAACCTAGCAACGCTTAAGGTACATTAAACAATGAAAGAAACAGAGAGATGTTGGATGGACAATGTAAGAATAGCATTGAAATAAAAAATGATACAAAAGCAGTATATTTATCAAGAAGGACAAGAGGAAATTATGAAAAGTACGCAGAACCTATTAAGGGAAAAGCGGAAATAGCATCAATGCATTTAAACAAAATCACAGCTATTGTTCAGCGGCGCATTCTGTATTAGAACAAATCAGATTTTGTGCAGATTAACGATTCAAATTATTGTCTTATATTTTTTATGTAACGGTATTTTAACTTTTTCCTAAAGCACACGTCATACAGGATAGCTTATAGTCTAGTCTTGTCTCAAATAACAGAATTTCATTTTAAGTTATCAGACTTTTCAAATAATAGTCGCTCAATGGGGTTTCTTCAGAAAGTTCGAGGAAATTTTGGAATTTATCTATAGTCGGGAAAATGTACCCTGCGCCCGACTCAAGGCAGTTAATGCCGCTGATATACCATCACATCCGAGGGCCAGAGCATGGTTTCCAGTGGCTTCATCGGAGCCTCACTATGTTGAAGGTCTTTAACACTCAAATCTGATAACTGGAAGGTTATCAAAACGGAGCAGATTAACAGGGCCACAATGCAAGTTATTCTGTTCCTAAATGAAGAATGCCTGAACCAGTTGGCAAAGGAAAAATACATTGTGAACAACGGGTTCCAACAGATCGAACTGATGGTCTACAAAACAGACATCGAAGCCTTAGTGAACCAAGTGGCCTCTGGCGATGAACCAGAAAACATGGAAACCGATGGCGAAAGAGCAGTTCAGAGCGAAGTTGATGCATCGATGGACTCCGAGTTGGGCAGAGCCGTCAGTACCCTGTAACTCCTCAGCTCAAACATTGACGAAGTCACCTCCAGCGATCAAGAAGCGGGATCTGTAGGTTCAGGTAGCTTCTCCCTCAACTTAGTGGCGGAAACCTTACTGTGGTCGACCTAAAGTTAAAAACAAAAGAAACTCATGGTGGCCTCTTTCTACCTCGCCCTCAATGATGAGGCCCTCTACCTGCTATGCCCTCTACCTGGTAAGAAACACCGATCCTACTACGATCCTGGTTATGGGAAGTGATGCAACACGGACACCAATAGTTGAGGTGAAGTTATTTTTAACTACCTACTGAACACCAAGCTTCATATTTTTAATAAAGGTAATGATCCCACCTTTGTTACCAAAAACAGAGAAGAAGTGCTGGACATCACTCTTGTCTCAGACTGCCACTCCGCACGAATAATGGTCTTGTTGGGGCTTCTCCCAACAGAACTCTTAATCATTACACGTATTGAATTTTATAACTTGAACTTCTTTAGATGTTTACAACTTTCTTTTTATCTATTTTATAACTAATACCCTTAAGTATTGTAAATAATCAATTACTTATTGTCAAATGGTATCACATGAAAGATATGATAAGTAGAATACAATAAGCAATGCAGTATACCCAATATACCGTAAGATCCATGGTGGCCGTCTCAAGACGCCTATCACGCTTTGGAAACCACTGCGCTAGAGGGCAACTATTTCGCCCTATGCCCATATAAGGATTAAAGGAGCAGAAGAAGATGATTGTACGCCCTAAATGATTCGGTTCATTCGTGAAATCCCAATGATAACAATTTTGTACTTTTTATACTGCAAGTGCACGTAATTAATGAAAAAATATGCGCAAGACCCTAACTTGTCTTACCTCACGTCAACTTCGTTAACTTTAAAACTAAAACAAATTAAATTAAATTCATTTAAAAGGCTTTCATCGAAAAGCCTCGAAATATCCTGAATAACTTTTACCCCAAATTAACAATTTCCATCGTTACCGGCGCCGCGGAAAATGAATTTTACAGAGCGAAGGGCCCAGGGACCCAAACTTATTTCAGTTCGGTCGGCAAGCCTTGGGTGAATCCTATCAATTTGAATCACGTGCCACAAGCATTTCATTTGACTTGTTCGGCAGCATGGAATGTCTAATTAAGCTAAGCGAAGGCTGACTCTCTACATTGGGATAGTACATCCACCGAACCAATCCAGCCAAGCCACTATAAAGAGTATCCCACCTTGGGAGCTCAAGCTCCTATACAGACGGATGCGCCCAGTAATACCGCAAACAAATACACGGAGAAATGCTCAATGTTTAAATTGCTTTCCACCGTAATTAAACTACTCAAACTCTTCTATCTGGTCGTATATATTCTTATAGATGAACGGGCAGAGGCAATATCCTCGATTGTATAATGCTGAAAGAAAAACCTAAAATCAACTTTTTGGTATTTACCGCCATCCTTCCACTCCTCTACGCCATAGTCGGGCAATGAGTTGGCTTCGAACTTTCGGTTCGGTCGTTTCCCTGCAACAGATACAACCACACAAAAAAGCTCTAATTAGTTAAAGACGTTTATCCTTCGTGTGGTTAAAATTTTCTTTGTGTCATTTTAATCCTTTTCTGTCTTATTGCCAGGCAATCCTCTGCATTTTATGTATATATGTCTTCCGCCCCAGCTACTCATATCCTTGCTGCCTTTTCAGCTTGAATTTGCTAAAAGTGTCGGGCGAAACCAACTGAACGGGAGCCAATGCGGAAAAAAATGCTCCTGCAAAATTCTAAAGGATTTTCTGGATGGCGGACATGCAGATGAGTGGAGGACGGGGGTTTTCGGCCCGGAACAGAGTGAACTGGGGCGAAAAACATAGGTCCTGGCAATAACACGAGCGAAACTCAGCAAGTGGTCTACATACCTAAGCTGCGATTGTACATGGTAATTTCCGACATAATGGCAGTCGTTGGTGCAAGGATTTCTGGAAACAAGAGAAAATACAAGTTATGAAATTAATAAAATGTCCTGTGTTGCATTCGCTCCGGCTTTCTTCTTTCTCCCCTGTAATTTTATTTTCCTATTATATTCTGGTTAAGTGGAGCAAGCCTGCAGCACCGGCGAATGCATTTAAGGACCTACTTACCATCCAATTTTATGACGCCGTCCGTTTCGCCGAGCGAGTTCTTCGCGACGCAGCGGTAGGAGCCGAAATCTGTTGGTCCAACGTTCCGAATTTTTAATTTCATGAATTTGCTGTAGCCGTTCGTCGAGGAGGTCGTTTCGAATTTGTCGCCAGCTCGCGAAGTGTCTGGAATTAAATGAAAATCATTACCTTAACATTTTATCCATTTTCAAAGTGGGTCCTTCGCGTCTTGTTTAATTATTGTGCAAGGAATGCGAATTTCTTTTATTATAGTTTTTTTTACTTGTTTCGGGAAAAATTAAATAAAACTTATCAAAGAATTTTAATTAAAATTAAGAACAAATTATTATGTTCTGGGGGTTAAAGGGTATTTTTTTGGGCTGGGAAAATGGTTGTTTAAGAATCTGCAGTCATCAGAATGCAATGCAGATTTCACCGATGCAGCAACAAATGCGAGTATCATTTATTTAACTTAAGGTTGGAGAATAGACAAGAATTTAACTTACTCACGCCTTTTTCTTAAATAGCCATTGGAATTTTATCTAAAAATAACATTTTATATAGCTGTCACACGTTATTTAAATGTTAACATAAGAAATCCCATTAAATTTTTGTCATAGATAAAACCATTTATTTATAGTGCAAGATCCGGTATAAGAAATACATATATACCCTCATCTGTTATTTGATGATGACAGCTATTATATGATAGATAATATTATACATTGATAAAACGCACATGGGTTGCCTAGCTAAATCGCGTACTGAAGGTGTTAAATAAAAGATATTGTAATTAATTTTTTTGGGCCAACTACCCTCATTTGTTAATCATAAAATTCGACCATTAACTGACAGAATATGACACAAAGAAGAGGAAAAATAGGGGTTGCCTGATTTCTACCGGGCCCAATTGTGGGGTTGCCAGGTATAAACAGGCAAGCAAGCGTAGATAATATACCCTCATCTGTTATTTAATCAATTTTTTTATATAATGAAAGGTTATTTCATTCCCTATCCAACAGTATTAGGTTGCCTCAGCAAAAGTGTGGCACAACAAAGGTTGCCTAGATTTTAGAGTTCAAAATATTCAGATAATTACATCAGTCATCAGCTTATGTAGTCGTTAGGTTATCCATCAGTTATACCAGTGACTGTGGCAAAACTGGCAGCAACACCTGCTGTCTGATGAACGCATTAAATTTTATCGTTCGCCTTGAATATCGCCGTCATGTGAAAACTGAAAATAGTGCTTAATATCTTAAAATAATGCTATCTTTATTTTTCAACAAAATTTTATTAAAACTATAAATACAAGAAAACTGTACTTCATTTAACAAAAAAAGCTCTAAACATATCAATCAAAAATGAGGTAAAACTTCAAATTTTATGTTTTAACATTTTACAATTATAATGAAAGATTTTATATAATATTTTGTTGATAAATAAAGCATTATTTTAAGATATTAAGCACTATTTTCCGCTTTTATATGACGAAGATATTTAAGGCAAAAGATAAAATTTTTAGGTGTTGCATCATTTATGATGCTGACTGTAGGTGCAAATTACACTGTCCATTCTAGAGTTAACCCTTCTAGCACAGAAGGCGCACTTTTCAGCTAAGCATGAAAATCTATATATACATACACATACATACATATGAATATATATATGTATATATATACATATATAGAGTTTCCCTTTTTAACACAGAAGGCGCACTTCCCAGCAGGGCTGAGAAATATTTACCACTACTGTGGCTCAGCTGAGACATGCAAACATAAAATATTAAAAACATAAAAGATCAAAAACATTAAACAGAGAAGCATGCAAAACTAAAAAGGGAGTGAGGCACGCAGAGAGTCACGCCACATTGAGAAGTGTCCTTTTAAGGACAACTTCACTGGTTAGCAAGCTAAACACACTCCTATTGTTGTTAGTATTTATAAGCATGCGATTAACGGGTTCGAACATGCCATAATTGGTGTTAGAGGAATTTATGTGCAAGAGAGGTTCACCTCTCAGGTTGTAGTTATTCACTCTAAATGACGTGCGGTTTCTTAAGAAACCAGAGTCCACCTTGTCATTCATCAGTCGATGAACGAATATAACGTCAGCGACCTCACGGCGCTTATGGAGGGAGCTTAAGTTGAGCAATTTAAGTCTGTTCTCATAAGGCGGAAGAGCGAGTGGGTCATCCCACGGGAGGTGGCTGAGTGCAAACCGGACGAACTTTCTTTGAACCGATTCGATTGTACTAACATGGGAGGAGTAGTAAGGAGACCATACCTGGGAAGCGTAGTCAAGCAAAGGCCTAACCAAAGATATGTACAGGTGTTTAGTGACGAGGGGGTTGTTAAACTCTTTGGACCATCTTTTTATAAATCCCAGGACTGAATTGCCCTTGGAGGAGATATAATTGATGTGGGTGGAGAAATCCAACTTACTTTCTAACCTAACCCCAAGATCGATTACAGATTCAGTACGGGAGACCTTGTTGTCAAGGAAAGTATAGTCATAAGTTATGACACCACGTTTCCTACAAAAAGTCATGATCTCGCATTTACTAATATTAAGCACAAGGTTGTTGTTGGAACACCAAGAATAGAAGGTGTTTAGATCTGCTTGCAGAAGTTTGCAATCTTCAATACTCCTTATGTGGCGATACAGTTTGATGTCATCAGCGTAAATAAGGATTTTACAGTGCCTTAGCAGTGTAACAATATCGTCAATTGATAAAATAAAAAGAAGAGGGCCAAGATGACTGCCTTGCGGGACTCCAGAGGACGCTTCGATATTCTTCGATTTGACTCCGCGGAATAGAACCTGGTAGGTTCTCTCGGCTAAGTACGACTGGAACCAATCCACAAGGGCATGCGGAAAGCCTAATTTCTTTAGTTTAAGAACTATAATAGAGTGGGAGAGCTTGTCGAAAGCCTTACTAAAATCTGTATAGACACAGTCAGTTTGGCAGCCAGTGACAAAGCCTCTAATTGTGTGTGAAGAGAACTCCAGTAAATTAGTAGTAGTGGAACGGGCTGCAAGAAAACCATGTTGGTTTGTTGAGATAAGCCTCTTGCAGATAGGGGCGATAGCAGAATAAATAATAGATTCGAAGAGTTTTGGTATAGACGATAACTTCGCAATTGGCCTATAATTAGATATTTCGTTTTTACAGCCTTTCTTATGGACAGGTATTATAAAAGAGTTCTTCCATAAGATTGGGAAGCGCCCTTTATTTAGGGATTTTTGAAATAAACATAGAAGAGGAGACAGTAGGGCCCCTGCACAGGATTTTAGAACAGCTGGAGGCACTCCATCAGGGCCGGACGAAAAATCTTGTGGAAGTTCATTTATATGTTTCGAGATATCATCCCTAGTTATAGACAGGGAAAAGTTTTGAGCCGTTTGGATTGCATTGATATGTCGAAAATTGTCTTCATCTGGTTGGAATACAGGGGACGAGAAAGATTTGAGGAAGAACGATGCAAAATTTTCACAAATTTCGGCTGAATTAGAACTAAGGGAGTTCTCGTATTGCATGGTGTAAGGGTAATTATCAACTTTTTTCTTTGTGTTGATAAATTGAAAGAATGCTCTGGGATCACCATACACTTTACCTTCCATGTTTCTGAGGTACTCTTTATAGAGGGTTTCGGAGAGAGCATGAAATTGGTCATAGCAATTGAGAAATGCATCGAAACTCGCAGTGTCTTTCTTCTTCAGGTAGGTTTTCCAGAGTTTATTCTTTAGGTTTTTGGTACGTCTCAACTCGTTGTTGTACCACGGTGGGGATGATCTGGACGATTTTAACGGCTCGATAGGTACACAGGATGCGAAAGTTTCATACAGGACGGAGTAAAATCTGGCTACATCGACATCCAACTCATTAGGTGAGAGCAACCAATTGAAATCGACAGAAGTGAGCTTGGATGACAGTTCCTCAAGGTTGGCTTTTTTAAAGTTAAAGGTAAAGGTTGACTCCTCTGGGGTTGGCTTATTGTTAAAGACAGAACAATAGCTCAGTAGGAGAGGAGGGTGATAATTATCGACAGGTGACAAGACAATTGAGCTAGGCTCAACATTCATGCTGTCTGAGTCGGAAAAGAATACAAGATCTAACCGCCTTCCTAAATATTATTCACACCGCTCATTTGGCACAAGCCGCAGGAAAATAAGGAATTCAGAAAGCTGGATTCCCTAGAGTTAAGGTTGTTTCCAGGAAGGTAGTTATCGTCATCATCGCAAGATACCCATTTAACATTGGGTAAGTTAAAATCACCTACAAGTAGGAGTTCATCTTTGGAATCCATCATATCTTGGATATGATTTATGCAAGTGATTAGAATATCATAGAGATTTTGACCTCTATCGTCAAGAGTGCTGAACATATCTGGTGGGATGTAACAGCAGATTAAAAATAAGTTGTTATGAGCAAGGGAGACTTTGAGAGCGAGGACCTCAATGTCTAAAGTGTTGGAAAAATTAGGAAGCGTTATTAAGCAACAGTTGAGAAGGTTACTACATGCAAGTAGTACACCACCTCCACGAGCCTCCGAGTCAATATATCTATCCCTCCGAAAAACTTGGAAGGAAGAGTCGAAAAGTTCGGCATTAAGAATCCCACTGTATAGCCATGTTTCTGTAAAAGCGATTATATCGAAATCACTGGCCGAAGTCGACAGAAACACATCTTGGGTTTTAGATCTGATTCCCCTCACGTTTTGGTAATAGAGGGAAAGGGTCTTAAGTTTTTTGAAACTTGTAGAGTATCAGGAGTGCGCTGCTCGCGCGTGCGGGGGACAAAACATTTTGAAAAGGCACCAGGAGGCCAGAACGTGGGGTCTAAAAGCTTTTCAGCGGTATTGGGCGGTGCGGTCAAGATGAAAGACGCAACCGGTTTGGAAACATTGCTGATCTTCCTGCAGGAGACTGTAGCAGGGTTAATAGTTTTCCCCATTAGGTATTCTTTAATTGCCTCGCACGTAGTTTCAGGGGAGAAACGCGAAATGAAAATAGTTCGCGGCTTGGGTACCGTTATCAGATTCGCGGAGGTTACCGGAGACTCAGTATCTCCAGTGCCCGACGGTCCAACGATACTAATAGAAGAGGTTGATGCCGCAACCGGTTCTGGGATATAGTTTGAGCCCATTGGAAGTGAGGGTGCGCGGATAGACGAGCTAGTATGGGGGTTTGCAGTGACAGCATCCGTAACGTTAACTTTACGACTGCGTTTGCGTTTTTCATTCTTTCTACGGGCTTTCTTGTGGTCATGAGCCAGACTGGGGGCAGTCTCCACCGAAGGGCCCTTTTCAAGTATTATGGCCGGGTCGTTCAGAGCTGTGGTGTTAAGAGCAGCTGCATCATCCGCCGCTGGAGAAACAGCTGTAGGACAGGGTGTAGGAAGAAGCTTCTCCCCTACCTGTAAGACGTCATAAGATACTGGCGCCGCCGAGGGGGAGTTTATTCTATCACGAACATTATCAAATTTTAGCGATAGAGAACTCAGGGCTTTGTGATTTTGCACCACTGCTGTTGACAGCGATTCAATATCAGCCCGAACACGCTTCGTACTCCTTTTAATGTCATCTAATATTGGATGAAGAGGAGCTAAGGAGTTGACAGAGCAGGATGAAGTGGCGACAGGATTGAGAATTGCTGAATGTATATCGTCGATCGAGTCAAAAACTGTTGCAACCCGGGAAGAAATTTCTTGGAATTTATTTATTAGGGAACCCGAGTTGGTCGCAACAGAATCAAGGGTGTCTGATAAACTATCAAGGCGGACGTTGATCGACTGGACATCATCGGCTAACATCTGAAAATGTGAGACATTTCCAGAGAAGGTGTTAAGACGACCCATGACTTTTTCATGTCCATCGAGAAAGACATCAGAGATGTCTTTCATTAGTCTTAGGACGTGGCAGGGTTGAATGTTGAAGCATTCATTGCAAGTTGACCCTCTAGGGGCCGAAGGTTTGCCACTTATTCGAGGATTGAGGCAGGTGAGGTGAAAAACGCCTCCACATACACCATCACAGGAAATCCCATCTCGGGCAATTTCCGAAGAACATAGCTTGCAGACCTGATGACTCGCCATTAGAAAGAATAATAGTATGTACAATTAAAATAAACCAAAAGAAATTAAAAAATTGAAAACGATAAAACCCCGATTTAACTGCCAAAACAAACAAGACAAATTAGTTTAAAACAATTTTATGCAGTTTGAGTGCAGATGGGTTTCGAAACGTTGCATAACCTCAGGTGAAAAAATAAGAAAAGGAAAAATATTAAAAAACGAGGTTATGGTATTGAAAAAAATAAAATAAAATTAACACCCAATTTTATTTTTATTCTTATTATGCCCTCTGCACAAAAAAAGAAACAAAACTAAAAGAAAAAAGTTTAAAATAAGATTAAAAATTACACTAAGGGTAAAGGTTACCAACCTCGAACAGCTGGGGAAACCGTAGCACAACACAAAAAACAAAAGAAAACACCGAACACAAAAACAAGAGAAAGAACACAAAAATAAAATGCTCGAGCGAATGTCACTATCACTGGAGATTAAAAGCCACTTAAAACAAAATTAAGTATTTATTAGTTGAAAAATGGCAATAAAAACATAAAAAAAAAATTATTAAAAACGCGGACGACCGGCACCAACGACACTTGACACTTCGTATATGTCCATCACTCAGTCCTCTAATTAAAACGGTTTGTGTAACGATTGTGATGCCTTTATAGTTGTACAATAGATGCGAATGAGAAGTTGAAGATATTATACTTGTGTAAGTGTGATGGATGCGAGTGAGGAAAAAACTCCTATTAAGCCGGTTTGTGTATGGGGATAATAAAAGAACTGATGGATAGTGTAACTTAGGTGATACACACCTCACCGATGTATCTACACCTTGACGTGGTGGTGAGGCTTGTGTGGTCCCGTTAGGACGCCCTGACTAAGATAGATACTTAAAAGCAATGGATACAACAATGGAAATTTGTACCCCAGGTGGTAAACCTGCAAGCCAGGGAAATCCACCCTCTACGGAGGCCGGCCTCATGGATTCTGGGGGAGGCCATCTATTGCTTACGAGGAACAGGGAAGTGGACGACTCGCATGTCAACGCAGTCACGCAGGAAAGCGTAGAAGCGGCGGCGAGCGAGCTAGTGAAGCTGAACCTGGAGGTATGCTCAGAGAAGGTGGACAATGCGATGCAGCAATGTGTCAAGAGGTCAGCCGGCTCTGGGCCTACGTTAGCGCAGGAATCCGACTCGGAAGTGAGGCTGCGAAAGCAGCTGAAGCAGAAGAGGAAGAGGGAGCGCAGAAGACAGAAGAAGGCAACTTCCTCTGTTGGGGGATCGGCCGAGTCCACTCCGGAGGAGGTGGGACCCACAAAGAGGTTTAGAGGTGAAAGTCTCTGCACCTCAGCCGTGGGTTCTACTGTCGAAGGGGAGGATAAGGCCAGGGAAAGGAAGGGTGGACAACCTCAACCTGTAAAACAGGGAGGAGTCAACCCTTCCGTCTCGGGGGTCGTGCGTGCGGAGCCTGTGGCGGAGAATACCTACGCAGGCATAGCAGGCTGTGACCTCCGTTTGGGCGTGACCGACGATGGAAGGGAGGAGGGTCTGGGCACGAAGCAGGTAACCGTTTTTAAAGCGGCCCTGCTCAAGGCACTAGACTCTCTGCCTGACAACGCTGGCGACATCGGTATTACCGAGGTAGACTTGGAGGACGGGGTCATTGCACTCAGGTGCGTGAACCAAAAATCCAAGGCCTGGCTGTACGAAGCTGTCGGAAAGATGACTGACCTATGGGAAGGAGTCAATCTGAGAGTGGAGCGCCTTCACATCCTTAAGGATGTGAGGAGGATGATCATCCGAGTTCCCGGTTCGCCGGAGAGCAAGGAAACCATCCTGGCCAGATTACGTCGTCAAAATGCCTGTGTGACGGACACTTCTAAGTGGAGGGTCAGTCGCATAGGCAGATATGGTGACGCGAAAAACGGCGGTACCATTCTCACCGTATGGTGTCCGAAGGAGGAGGCGGAGGCGGTCAGGCGTGCAGGGGGGAAACTCAACTGCGGGCTGGACCTTGCCTACGTGCGATTCCAGAAGGACAAGCCGGAGGAAATGGTAGAGCCGGCCGGAAAGGCAGCTGAACAAGGGGACCAGTGAAATGGAATCCTCGTCAGCTGGGCGGGAGGTGGGCCAGTTCCGGCAATTAAAGGTTTGCCAGTTGAATCTACACCATAGCAGAGCAGCATCAGCAATGATGACGCGAGGCTTCGGTGAGATGAAGCTGGATATTGCTCTCATACAGGAACCCTGGATCTACAACGGTAGGATTAGGGGACTTTCTGGGAGCTTTGACACTCTGTACGTTCCCAATGCGAATGAAAGAGTGAGGACGTGTGTGCTGGTGAAACACGGAGTGCAGGCGGTTTTACTGCCGCACTTGTGCACACCAGATCTCACAGCAGTACGCGTAGGTACTGGAAGTGGGGCTTTCATTCTAGCCTCAGCCTACCTTCCGTACGATTCGCCAGATCCTCCGCCCACCAGGGAGTTGGAAATTCTGGTTATTACCTGTGGCGAAAAAGGCACAGGGTTAATAGTTGGTTGCGACGCAAATGCACACAACACGGTGTGGGGAAGCACCAACGACAACCATAGAGGAGAGGCTTTGCTCGAATTTGTGGAATGCAACAATCTAGTTATTGCAAATAGAGGGGTAGAACCAACCTTCGTCGATGCTAGACGAAGGGAAGTCATAGATATAACTCTATGCAGCAACCGGATGTTGACAAGATTGACCAACTGGGAGGTGATGGATCGGACGACTATGTCAGATCACAGAGCCATTTCATTTGAGATAGAGTACGGAACCCCGGGCAGGGGAGACGGAATTAGAACAACGAGAATTCCCCGCAACACGGACACGTCTAGATATACTGAAATGTTGCGCAGGAATCTCGGGGAGCGCGTGCCAAGGGCACCGAAAACCACAAGCGAAGCAGAGTCTCAGTTGCATGTCCTGCAGACAGCGATAGAGAACGCTTTTCGAGTGGCGTGTCCTCTTACGTCAGTGGATGACCATGATCCCACACCCTGGTGGTGTAGGGAGCTGGAGAAACTGAAGAAAGAGGTCAGAAGGGCTTTCAACCAAGCGATGAGGTGCAATGACCCGGTTGCCTGGGAGAATTACAAAGCCAAGAAAAGAGAAATGAAACAAACTCTGCGACGACGGAAAAGGGAGTCGTGGAGGGATTTCTGCTCGAGCATGGAGAGCATATCTGAGGCCAGCAGACTTCAGAAAATGATCTCCAGGGACCCGGTCTCCAAAGTCGGACTCGTTCGTGACCCGTCGGGGAGGATGACGGAGACGCTGGAGGAAACCAACAAGATCCTGATGGAAGTTCACTTTCCTGGCAGCTATATCTCGGGTAAATCTTGGACTATTCGTAACAGAATGGCTACAAGGATGAACCGAGAGGAGGCTAACGGGGTGGTGACGGAGGAAGGGGTGAGACGTGCAATAGACACATTCTCTCCCTTCAAGACATCGGGGCGTGACGGAATATTCCCTGCGCTGCTTCAATGGGGCAAAGATATCATTGCACCCAGGCTTAGGGGAATATTCGTTACCTGTCTAGCAACAGGATACATTCCGGCGGTGTGGAGGGAAACCAAAGTGGTATTTCTCCCTAAGCCAGGCAAGAAGGACTACACCGAGGCGAAGTCCTCCAGGCCAGTCAGCCTAACATCCTTTCTGTTGAAAACAATGGAAAGAGTGGTGGCAGACCACCTGGAGAGTACTATGCTAAGGAGGCACCCTTTAAGTAGAAGCCAGCACGCTTACCAGGCTGGCAGATCTACAGAAACGGCACTTCACCAACTGGTGCGAGTAGCCGAGGGGGAACTGTATACCGGAGGCATAGCGATGGCCGTTATTATGGACATCGAAGGCGCCTTCGACAAGATACAGTTCAACAAACTCAAAGACGCTCTGGTGAGGCGCGAGGTCAGCCCCATGATTGTAAGGTGGGTGGACAGCATGCTGAAAAACAGAGCGGTAAGGATTCAGACAGGAGACTCGCGGCTTCGAGGGAGGGTCAGCAAGGGATGCCCACAGGGCGGGGTCCTATCGCCCCTCCTGTGGAACATCACTGTGGACACTCTGCTCAGGCGGCTAGAGGTAATGGGCGTGCATACCGTTGGGTATGCAGATGATGTAGCGATTGTGGCACGTGGCAAGTTTATGAGCACTACGGCAGATATCATGAGGAATGCACTCCAAGTGGTTGAGCAGTGGTGTACGGAACAGGGCCTCACCATAAATGCCAATAAGACAGACGCGATAATCTTCACTAGGAAGATTAAAGATCTGGATTTTCAGCCCCTCATGCTTTTTGGATCGAGGATCAAGGTGTCTGGGATGGTCAAGTATCTGGGTGTATACTTGGACTCGCGACTAACCTGGAAATACCACGTTGAAGAGAAGATTAAGAAGGCGACAAGGGTGCTTCACCAGTGCAGAAGAGTATGTGGACTAAGGTGGGGTATCTCACCAAGGTTAGCATACTGGACATATACCATGATGGTGAGACCCATCATAACTTATGCCTCGGTGGTCTGGTGGACTAAAGCCACACAGAAAACCGTCAAGAGGCATTTGGACAAGGTGCAAAGAATGGCCTGCGTAGGTGTGAGCGGTGCTTTCCGCACCACACCCGCCGCGGCATTGGAGGCGCTGTTAGGTCTGCTGCCGTTAGATCTCCAGGTGATGAAGACTGCGGCAGCCTCAGCGATTCGGATGAGACGTGATGCCGCATGGCAGGCGTCAGGAACCTTATATGGGCACATGAAGATCCTGGATCGCATTAAAGGGATTAGGGAGCTCATGATGCCCATGGAAGGGATCACAAAAATGAGGGTGACCGAAAGGTATCACAAAACCCTCATAGGGAACGGAACGCTCCCCGAAGGGAGACCGGAAGACATATATATCTTCACGGACGGATCCAAGATTGACGGCAGAGCAGGTGCGGGAGTCTTCTCGGAGGACTTAAATCTGACCTGCTCTCTGGCTTTGGGGAATTACACCTCAGTCTACCAGGCGGAAATGCTTGCTCTGCTGCACGCGCTGGATCACATAAGTGAGGGTCAGGTGCAGGGAAGAAGTATCCTTATAGCACTGGACAATCAGGCTGTGATTAAGCGCATGAATCAGACAGAGATTAATGCGTCTCTGGCGTTGGAATGTGTCCAAAAACTGAACAGGTGTGCGAAACAAAACAACGTGACGCTAGCTTGGGTTAGAGGACATACAGGCATCGATGGGAACGAAAAGGCTGACAACCTGGCAAAACAGGGGTCAACCTCGGAATTCTGGGGACCGGAGCCATACTCTGCCATTGGCAGAGGGTTGGTGAGGAACTGCATCGAGAAATGGGTCGCTGAGGAACACCGGAGACGGTGGGACGCTATGACCACGTGTAGGCAGGCTAAGATGGTGCTTACGTTGCCGATTACCGCAGCCAGAAGAAGGATCCTGCATATGCAAAGGAGAACCCTCAGATGGTTGGTGGCACTGATTACAGGACACGGATGTTTCAGGTATCACCTAAAAAGAATGGGAATTCTGGAGGATGACACCTGTCGGATGTGCCTGGAGGAACCTGAGACGGCCACACACATAGTGTGTCACTGTCCGGCGGTGGCGAGGAAAAGGGCTGCCATAACTGGACTCCATTGGATGGAGGACATGAGGCAGACTCCCTTCAATCAGCTGCTTGCGATAACTAGGGGAGTCGAAGTAAGGGAGCAATGGGACAACCCACTGCAACCCCAATAAGATGACTCTAGGCAGAGGGACGAAAAGGGACCCGCAAATAGTGGTCTGATTCGGTATCCCTCGAAAATCTATATATATACTAGGTGATACACCGTCTTTCTGCCTATACTCGCTCTAATTTTCTCGAGTATTCAAAGTTTTTATAAAAGCGTGTGTTCGTTTTCCATTTCAATATAAGAATATCGGTTGCCTTTGCTAGAAGCATTCGCGGCTTGTTTGTAACATACAATTATTTTGCTTACGGTTATATGTAGTTACCATTAATTGTTTTTTGTGCAAATCCTTATCTCGTAAGTTGGGGTTCAGGCGGAATGTTAATCACTCCCTCTTTTTGTATAGCTTACAAACGCAAGAAACTGCTCCGAAAAAGCAATATTAATGTTTGTTAGTTGTTGTGTTCAAAATTACTTCAACACTGTGGAACCCCTACTGGAAACATAAAGACAGTATGCGAGGGGATAATCTAACTAGGATTTAGTAGAAGACATTGAAAACAGATACGGACTTGAAGGCTGGAGGTCAACGGACCACATTATAATGTCAATGTTATAAAAATTTTATGTTTTTTTGTCGGACTATGGAGTATGCGCGATTTACGTGTCCGACATTCTTATCACACCAAAGTCAGTACCTTTTGGCACCTAACACCATTTTTGTCCGACGGTTATGTATAAATTTTTTCCGTTTATGAAATAGACGACTTTGACTCGTCGGACAGCGAAATCGGCACACAAATTTTGTCGGTCACATATCGGTGATTCCATGTCAAACCGAACGCATTTCGTTAAAAATAATAATTGATGATTCCGATTTTTTTGAAATTGGCAGGCATATTCTACACATGAAATAATGAAAAGCGTGTCTCGCGAAAAAAATTTGGGATTTTTTTTTCAGAAGATATAGATGGTTGTAAGTTGTAATAAATTTCAAAAAACGACGCTCGGCCGACCTTTCAAATTGCTGTATGGTCGAAACCATTAGTCGTACAAAAAATGAAACAGGTCGATTTTGAAGATATCGAGTCACTCTATGCAGTGGTATAAAAAAAATTTGAGTTTGTTATTAATAAATTATTATTAATTTGTTTATAAAGTTTCATTGCCACTTTTCGACTTCAACTCACCAACTTAAAATTTTGGAAAAATATCATCGTGTTCCCCTTTCAATTCTAAGGAAACAGTGAAAATTTGAAAATGGAACTCAACCGGGGTCCCACTTAAAAAATTCTCTGTCTATCAATGTGTTACATTTTTCTCACTATTGACCTGATTTTCTGGCGCAAAAAAATACTACTAGTTTTCTCTCTCTTACACGTACCAATTTAGCTTTAAATATTCCATTTTCAGCAATTTTCTTTTAGAAGCTTTAAAATGGAAAATGCATAAACAACAGAGTTTTTTATTTTACCCATCCCGATCTTTCTATGCCTTTAGGTTAAGTGGAAATACTTTCTATGCTATGTAATACTTTTTCAGTTCTGTTTAGGTGTTACACAAGATAAATAGTGTTATAGTGTTTAATATCGTAGTGTTACTGTTGTTTTTCTTAAAATAATTATAACAATAATTAATTACGGGTATTATTTTATCAGACTTCCTTATTTGAAACCTCACAGGAGAAAACATGTCAACTCGTTACGATACGTGTTTTAATCCGTTTAAAAAACGTAATCACGGGAAAAACCAATGAAGAATTTACGTCGAGTCAATTCGAAGCTGCAAAGAAAATTGAAAATTACGTTGCCCTCGTCAGAAAATTTAAAGATTTGTGACGCATACCGAATGAAGACTAGGAAAATCCCTTCTTCTGATTCCGATAGTACTGAATGAAAGACGTCGGAAAAAGTTGTTTCAATGTTAAACACTGGACCTAGTATACGCTGTGTTACAGATTCGCCTGTATCGAAGAGCGATTTTGATTTGCGATTTTCCGAAAATTATGCGTTTGTTCTACAGGATGCAATTCAAGGAGTCCATTGGAATAATGACCAAGTAACGATACACCCTTTCGCAATTTATTATAAAGATAAGGGAAAAACACAATTTCTTAATTTCATCGCAATCTCAGATTGTTTGAAACATAAAACAATAGCCGTCCACGTATTTCAGCGTGGTTTAATTACTTTTTTAAACAAAACATTGGGTTCTTTGCGAAAATATTTTACTTTTCTGACGGAGCGAGTGGTCAATACAAGAACAAAACAAAAATTTCATAAATCTTTCTTATCACAAAGTCGAATTTGATGTTAGTGCAGAATGGCACTTTTTCGCCATGTCTCATGTCTTGCGATGGTTTAGGAGGTACGATTAAAAGATTAGCTGCAAAAGCCAGTTTGTAGAATATAAATGACCCTATGAATACCCCGGCCAAATTTTTCATGTGGGTTAACAAAAATATTAAGAATGTTAATACCAAATTCTTTCATCTTCAGGATTAACGGAACGGAAGCTCAAGCACTTCAAACCCGTTTCGACAAAGCGAAGATGATTCGTGGCACTTTAATGTACCATTCATTTTTTACACAACAAAATGGAAAAATTGAAGTAAAAATCACATCGTCAGCTACCACGTCGACTATTGTAAATGTGTGCAAAAATTAAAATAAACATACGTAATTCATTATTTTATGTATTATTCATTTTCCGTTGCACCTACCAGTCCTTGTAAACGTTCTCTGCGTGTACGCGGTATGTTAAGCCGCAATGCCTCGCGGTCGCATTCTTTTAAAGAATTTTTTAAGTGTGACCCCGGTTGAGTTCCATTTTCAAACTTTCACTGTTTCCTTAGAATTGAAAGGGGAACACGATGATATTTTTTCCAAAATTTTAAGTTGGTGAGTTGAAGACGAAAAGTGGTAATGAAACTTTATAAACAAATTAATAATAATGTATTAATAACAAACTCAAATTTTTTTTATACCGCTACATAGAGTGACTCGATTTGAAAGGTCGGCCGAGCGTCGTTTTTTGAAATTTATTACAACTTACAACCATCTATCGTATATATTCTGAAAAAAAAAATCCCAAATCTTTTTCGCGAGACACGCTTTTCATTATTTCATGTGTAGAATATGCCTGCCAAATTTCAAAAAAATCGGAATCATCAATTATTATTAAGCGTTCGGTTTGACATGGAATGATCCATATACATACCATGTAACCCCACAAAGTTTTCTTAAACGATCCTGAAAAAATCAGCTGGTTGTTAATAAATTTTTGGAAGCCCATAATTTAGCAGGTTTGGGGTGGTAGACACCCTTTAGGGTCCAACATTTTTGTCGGACGAGTTTTGTTTCGCGCGTATCATCGCCATCTCATGCGACTATGATTGGTAAAAAAACAGTATCTATAAATTTTTTGGGTACCATGAAAAGGTTGACTTTCGAGCAACGTGGAGGAAAAAAGCCGCGGTTTCAGACATTTTCGCAGAAGAAAACTTGGTAGACTAGGTGTCCTTAATCCATACAAAAAGTTTCAAGAGAGTATGTATGAATATTTTTTTTGTTCGTGGGCACTTAGTCTATAAGATCACGCAAGCTTTTTTTATATTACGTCACGAAAGCTCTATGATTTGACACACAAACCAAAGTTGTGAACCATACAACTCATATTGGAATACGCCACATAATGATAATGGAATACATACAATAATACAATAAAACAAGGACCGGTAATGTTAGGGTTATCCAAAATGATTGAAGCATTAGAACAAACGAAGAACTTCAAGAAATGTATGATGAAATAAATATAGCTACATGCATAAGATAGAATAGACTGCAATAGCTCGGACACGTTGTACCAGATTCAAAAGATAGACCGCTAACCAGGATTTTTAATGGTAGAGCACCAGGAAGGAGAAAAGTAGAACGACCAAGAAATAGGTGGATGGAAGATGTACTAGAACAAGGGTGGCCAACCCGTGACCATTTGCGGGAAACTGTGCGGCCCGCGAGATTCAACAAGATTTAACAAAATATTTTGTACTAGAAGGTACCAATATGTGAATGATGAAAATTCACAGCCACCGAGTGACCGGGTTAATTGATAAAAATCCAAGCAACTGCTTTTCTCCGTAACAATTCAAAATAAGGATCGCATCCGCAACAAAATTAAGTGTCATGGAGGTTGCAGAGAAAACAAGCATATGTATTTACAAGTAAGCAGACTTCTTTGGTCAACATCGAGCTAGTTTGTTATGAGGGCAGGATTCTTTTTCTTCTGCTCCTTAAATCTCGCATGTTAAATATATTGCATAAACAGTTACCCTCCTTGTTGTGGCCTCTTTTGGTAGGGTTCCCTTCCACTTTGTTTTAGGTCTTCCAACTCGACGGGTTCCTTGCAGATTCCAGTCAAGGTCCTGTTTGGCTAGATTCTCCTTTGCTCGCAACGTGTGGCCAGTCCAGTTCTATTTTGTTGCATGATTTCATCTATCCTTTCCTGGCTGACACGTCACCATAGTTCTTAATTTGTAATTTTATCTTTCCAGCGAATTTTAAGAATGAAAACGCCATATGATGAATTTCGCAAACATACAAAAGAATTGACTTAAGAGTTGAACAGCTGCAATTTGGCGTTAGTAGAGATCTTCGTCGATCTCCTATGCGAAACAGGCTTGCATACGCGCTCGTGGGTTATTTATTCTGGAACTGACGTCTTCTTCTGCACCGCAATTTTCGGTAATAAGACTATCGAGGTAACAGAATTAGTCAACGCTGTGGACTCAATGATGTTTGCATTCATCCGATTTATCGGATTTAACTCACCTTGATCACCTTGTCTGGCGAAAACTTGCATCACCAATTACACTACAATTCGCCTGGTCTCTTAAGAACCTCGTCTATTGTCTATTTTAACTCAAGTTCTCTACTCCATGTTTTCCATTCCCAAGTGCCCTTCTCCTACCAGTCTCTCCGATTTTCAGCCTATCAGTATTCTTGTATTTCTGGCGAAGGTCCCTGAAGAGCTGATGTCTACTAAAATAATTGCTTGTTGTGAGCGTCTCAAATTTATAAATATATGGCAATATGTCTTTCGTAAACATAACAGCCTTGAATTACGCCTGCTTCTGCGAAAACTGGCCTCACAAACACAAGCCACAATTTTTTCACCTTTCTGTTCTCAAACTTTTGCAAAATTTCGTATCTTACCGCTCTCAAATGATTAAACAAGCTGACTAATGTTCCTCAAGTGCCCTACTCCACGCTCACGACATTAAGGGTATTCATTTCACTTCGTAAATTCTTCGTATTTGTCGTACTTGGCGTACTTCGTAGTTGTTCGTAGTTTTTGTAGTTCATTTCCATATATTTTTAAACTACGACATTTTGTGTGAAGTACGAAGCTACTGAGTTTCTAAAACGGCTCCGTAATTTTAAATTGTCGTAGTGATGTTGACATTTGTCAGCTGTTTTGAATTATTTAATTTAATTTATTTGCGAAACATTGAGAACAGCTTTATCTTTTAATCCTTCCAATAATTTTTGTTTTTCACTTTATCTGGCCATTTTCTCAAAAACCAACCTATTTTGAAGATAAAAATGACACCTTCAATATTACGAAAAATATTCAATGAAGTCGCGCATGTCAATCGAACTACGAAACTACGAATCTACAAAACTACAAACATTTGAAAAGGGAAATGAATACCCTTATTATATCAAGCTTTGTCAATGGATTTTCGTACTGTTCTTCGCTTAGCTCTTCTTTCTCATTCTCTACGCGGTTAGCGTATTTTAGTAGATCGGCACCTATAAGGAAGTCCGGCGAGATCCAATTATCTAGAACGACGTGATCATGTAACTTGAATTCCCAGTCATTTACCTTGAAGTTAAACAGAGCTGCATGAAGAAAGCGTTTCGGATCCCCTAGACAATAAAGTGTAAAACCTGCCCCATCCCCAAGGGATGACGGGCGTGTCTTCTCACATACCGATCGCCTTACCAAAGAAGAATGGCTTCCCGTATCTAACAGTCCTGGTGATTGATATCCATGCACGGATACTCTGATGGTGGGTGCACCTCTTATTATTTGCGTCAATGTATTTCAATGGCTACTTTTCAGTTAATCCCCGTCCCTCGCCCAAATCCCTGTCCTATGGATCATAATGTATGATCTAGCTAAGTAGCTAGTCGGCTAGACTGTCTCGCCTCTGGTGAGCACCTTTGAGGTAATGCGTTGACGGCTTGTGCCGGTCTGCACTTAAACGTCATATGAAAAAATATTGGTCTTGTTTTCCTGATCCAACTGAATGTAAGTAATTGCGGATTTGACACTTTGCGATTCTCAATCTGTCATCGCGGATTTGATTACCGAAAAAATTCAGAGTGAAGACTCACTATTGTCCTATGGTCACAGCTTAATGTTACTTTAATGACGCTAACTGCTACCACAAATAATAATAGTTAAAACTTCCTATTTTAATATAGCGGATGTTCGAATCATATCCGGGCGGATGTTAGAATCATTAAACAGCGTGAAGGGAGGCTCAGCTGCGGAGATAGTTTCCGGCCCGTTGGGGATCGAGACATGACTCTTTGTTTTTTTACAGGATAATTTTTATTAAAATTGTTTTATACAATATTTAATAAAGTATCATTTAAAAACGCTTATGTGCGACATTTTTTTCCCAAAATTTAGATATACACGAAAGATAAAAACGGTTGCATAATAGCAGGGTGCTTACAAAAATCTGCTGATGTTCCCTATGCGTGCTTTTACTTTGTCGCAGCAGAAAATTGAATAATGCATACACAGTTCGCAGAAATGTCGAAAAGGTACTCGTTGATTCTCAAGGAATCGAGGATTTGAACGAGTAAAAAGTACTCAATGAGTAACTTCCTTTCGATTGTAACGAGCGACAATTCATTACTTATAATTTTAGCAAATTTTACCGCTATTACCATAGCGACTGTTCCACTGAAATTAGAAACCTCCTGCCTACACGACAACTTTTTTCCCACAACACAAGACTAGCCAACTCGGCTCAACCCCACACGCTACAGCCCTCTCTACGAACTACTAAACGTTTATAAATAGAACAACTCGATTGTATAGCTGTCTTCCACAGTCGGTATTTCCGAACTCATATAACATCTCAAATTTCAAACGCAAGGTACATCGACGTCTACTCACTCACCCTCCAGACCCCTAACCTGTCATTTCTCCTCTATCCTTCAAATCAAGCTTACTACTAGACACTGACTATGACTTGAACGACATGACAGACTAGTAGTACAAAGGGTAATTCCTAAGCTTGGTATTACCACATAAAAAATCCCTTTCGTAACAAAACTTTAGGAAAATAAATATTAACCCAGCAGGCTGGGTGATTCTCCTTTGAAAGATTCACTTCGAAGCTTTAAAGCTTCTTACGCCGACGAGCTTTCTAGCTATAAAATAAACCGCCTCACCAGACCACAATCAGTCTTTCACCAGGCTTGTTCCTGAGAGGTCATCTTCTCCGGTCCTATACAGTGTCGAGGTGTATGATCCGGCACGGTAAAAACACATACCGAATACCTGGGGACTGTTGCCTGGGCCTTGTTGAATTGTACCTTCCGACAAGGTTCCTGGTAGCGTTTTCTATACCATGTCGAGGGTAATGTTGCCCATGGCTACTTTTTCTAGACGAGTGTCAAGGGATGACCCGACCAAACACCGATAATATACCGAACACCCCACTATACGCATTCTAGTAGAAACATGTAACCAGGAATAATAAGTAGTTACTTAGAGTTAAGGCATTAAAATTGTTAGTATATAAGGATTTTTAGATAAATAAAGAAATATTATTTTTGTAAGGAGGTGTTTGTTTTCATAAGATACTAGACCACTCAAGAGCTCCCGGCAACTCTCCCTTAAAAACAAGGTTTAGAAAATAACTGCGTTCCTCCAGCACTCTATTTAGAGAAACGACAAAATCTCTTAAAAATCGGCCCGATTATTCCTCGATCCACTTGTTATTAGTCTATTCAAGGATCCGGCGATGACTAAGTCTGGTTAATCTTGGGTTCTTGGATTCTAAACACCAGCAAAATTTTTAAGCGATTTCTGCTGCACCAACAGTTGGTCTCTTTAGGTCATAAATATCCCAAAAGGATCTCGATACAACTGCAAAAATCGAATTGAAAATCCCCTCTCTCTCCTTCCTAAATTGAAAAGTTTTCTTCTCACAAAAATTGAAGATGACGATATAAACTTTTCGAAATAACCCAAAACTAACTCCGACTGCATTTGCATTTCTTTTGTTGAACTCGAATATACTTTTAAATAAGGTGAATTATGAACGACTCATATCTCGTTATCCACTAATGCTCGAATGAACCCTGCCGCAAGAATGAAGACTGAAGTTCTATTGTGCAAAAGACCCCCATAAACTTCTCAATGCCAGGACTACCCTCGCCCAGCCCCGTCGAGTCAAACTGCACATATGTAAAGTGTCCTTCTTGGCATGCAATCTAAGGTTCACGAAATCCATTTGTGTGCCATCCTGGCACAATAGCGCCCTGTTTAAATTGATTATTGAAATTTATTTGGTTTACATTCGGAGTGATAGATGAGTAACTGCCATCTTCTGGAACGATAACAAACGAAGTTTATTTATCCACTAAGGAGACAAAGCGAAAACGAATGTGAGGCGAATGCCAGCGGCTTGGGGTTGGGGCGTTCGAATAGGGTAAGGCTGGCGGGGCCCACCAAAAGGAGCCTACGGAAGACTGTAGATTGTGCTAACGTCATCAGCGACAAGTTCAGTGCGGTACAAGTGCGTGGCATTTTCAAATCGAAGCAAAACGCAAAGTTAAGGCGGGCAATATATATTGTCTTCGGTGGCGAATTGTTTAGTCAATAGTCGGGATAAGCTTAAAGCCCCCATTCATCCCCGCCATATTCGTTCCGGCGGTGGATATGAAAGGGAAGAAAAAAGGAAGCGGTTTGCGTGTCACTTTATGACTGTTTCTAATGTCGTAGGAGTCTCCTGAGCGTGTACCAATAAAAATTGAAGCGCTTTTCCTGTCGAGTTCCGTTCTGCTGTGCCAGAAAAGTTGTTGCTTCCCAATATTTCCAGCGGTAGCGACTGTCATGATTTTTACTACCCTTTCCTTTCGGTTTTATTGCCACCATACTGTGGACTATTTATTTATCAATTAAGAAGTTGAAATTTTTCTTTTGTAGCTCAAAGAGAAAACAAATTTGAGTTGAAACTAAATCGCACGCATGCCAACCACATTTAGAATTTCCCTTTTCTTCGATATATTTTTTCTACTTTCCATTTATGTATGTTTAGCGTTTAAGACGTTTATGTTCGTGTTTTTAGTTGGTTTTTATGATAATTTATGTTTCAGACCATTTCAGTGAATATGACAAATTGCTATATGAGCTATAAAATCACAGATCTCTAAACGTTAAGCATTTACCATGTATAATTTAAGCTCCATTAAAAACTCAAGGCTTTAACTTTTATTGCTACACACATGAGCGGAACCAGAAACAATTTAACTGCGCTTAAAGTGCTTTGCACCCGACAACATACACCCCTCCGGCGACACGTGGAGTAAATTTCTTAAAGGGACCACTTTAACAGGGATTTCGGGTTCAACTTTCCATGTCAAAGCAACCTGATCCCAAAATCTTACGACATTAAAACAACATCGCGCCGAGGTGTAATGTTACTGAGGGTTTTCCTTCTTTTGCTTGGAGTATAAGAAGCATATTGACATGGTGGCCAAGTATTCAAAGAGTAGGTACGATTTTTTGCGGAGCCGGGACGAGGGGACCTATGGTGTGGGGATTTGGGATTTTCCGTACTTGAGAAACCCGTAGTTAGGCAGCCAGCCTTAGCTGGGGAAGTTATTTGACCTTTTATGAGTGACATATTCAGAGATTTAGTGTAACGCTGGAGGAATTTTTTTTAGGAAAATCTCGAAAAATAACATTATCTTGGAGAAAGCTCAAAGCAGTTTGATATTATTAACCATCCATAGCAGTCGTTCGTTGATATTGACTGCTTGGGCAATGTGAGCATTTTATGAAAGCTTTATAAGTCTGAAAAATCCATGACCAAAGTATATTAAAAGTAATAGTGGTGCCATTCCGGTTCCAAAACGTTTAATTGAAAGCGCCATATTTTCAAAAATATCACAAAAACTTTTTTTCTTGATCGGTTCTCTCGTTACTTAATGGCCTCGATTCCCAGATCCGACGACGGGGAAGTGAGTTGCGGATTTGACACTTTGCGATTCTCAAATCCGCAACCCCGAATTTCTTTTTGACATTTTCCGCGCTGTAAAAGTGTGATCCGCAACAAATTTTCTGCGGATTTGAACGACAAATGCGCCTAAGATAATCCGACATCGTATATGTTATTATCGCGTGAGTTTTCACTCCGAATTTTCGATTTAAACCAATCCGGGACTGCGGATTTGAGAATCGCAAAGTGTCAAATCCGCACTCACTTCCCTCCCGTCGGATCTGGGAATCGAGGCCAATGTTGGCACTAGAAAACTCATTGACCTTATGGAGGTTTTTATCATAGATAAAATAATTGATTTACGACATGAACCTTTAAAAGCTTGAAAGCTCCATTTGTGTCAACAATAAGTTCCCGAAAAATCTTTTTATAGTTATTACGTCACGAAAGCTCTAGAATTTGATATTCAAACCAAAGTTCTGAATCAAAAAAGCAATGACATTTAAAATCGCAGTAAAATGTGACTTTCATGGAAATATAATTTTAATGATTTTAAGTAATGTTAATGATGATATTTTTAAAGCTGAAAGGCACTGAAATCGGGGTTCGGAGGTCGTTGACCGAGTAAGACGTAAATTTCGTGCTCCGTGTTGAATCCGCTACTTTTTCGGATGACAAGTATTTAATTAATTTTTGTTTATCTACCCAGTATATTTGTATATAAGTAATAGTTTTAATTATCGTCATTTGCCTTTTCGAACAAACCGAGAATTGTGCCCACGAAAATGTCGTCGAAAAAACTTCCCTCTTCCACAACCCGTCCCCAGCTGTAACAAGAGGCGCTGTACGGGCGTCTGATGAAATCTGCCAGAATGGAAGTTCTCTCGAGGTCCGGAAGTCTGTTTTTCACAAAAAAGTGATGACCTATCAACTGTTCTACAGCATGCCGATGCAAAATTCAATGATGTTTGCGAATCCGTGAAAACTTTCAAGGAACATCTCAAGTCTATCGAACTACGCCTAACTGCACGTCTAACTGAGAGTCTAAAGTGCATCGCTGCAACAGCTGGCTGATACTGAGAGGATTTTCTCAAAGGACTTTCCGATTATCAATTCCTAGCTGGCTGATAATACACGTCGTAAAGGTGGTTTGCGGCGGACTCAGAGGATCAGCCACATCATTATTCAGGGCATTCTGACGAAATCTGATGACCGCTTAACATTGTATCCAACCTAGCCGCTTTGATCAACCACCGTCTCTCTGACTATTCCGAAGCCTTTCGGTTGTATGTTGGAATGCGTCAGCGGAATGGACCGATTGTGTTTAAATTTTCTGGGAAGCGTGAGGCAAAAGCGTTTATGCACGTTTTGAAGGTTAAAAAAATTAAAATTTCCTCTTTGTGAGCTGGATGGATTTACAGACTATTCCCTAGTTCTCGTTAATGAAAGTCTCACTCCGACAAATAGCGCTATATTGAGGAAAGTGTTAAAACTGCCTAAGCTTGGATTGATTTTCTCCGCCTCCACCAGAGACGGCCTTGAACGTGTTAGGAGGAATTAAGATGATCCTTTTGTTGTTGTGCGAGATATTTCATTTGATATTAATTACAGAAACTTGAGTGACTCCGTTTAGAAGATATGTAGGTTCAAAATATGGGCCAAATGCTGAAAAACGAAGAATATTTGGATATTGCTCACATTTTGTAGTTACATTACCTTCTAAACGCAGTCACTCAGCTACATACAAGTGTGTATTTGGTACATCATCCCCATACATATGAATCTTCAAGTGGCCCAAGAAGAAGCCCTGGGGAACGCCGTTGGTAATCAGTCCAATGGTGAACCTTGACACACCGAGTTTAACTATTTGAGAGGGTTTGTTTAAAAAGCTATACAAAAGTTTAAGAGCAGTCGGAGAACCGCGAACTTGAGAGTTAAGTTTTTCCAGAAGCAGAAAGTAACACTATCAAACATGGTAATAGAATTTTCAGAAATCTGGCTGAAATACTAGCACTCCCAGTGGCTATAGATTAATTAGAACTTAGGGCAGAGATAGCTTCGAGGGAATCAACGTAGTGGAACCAGAGGCCCTCAGATGATGCTATAATCGAGGTTTTGGAAGTATTAGCCTGGTCAGTCGTTTAGTTAGATATAAAATATTGGTTAAAGCTTTGGGACTAATGGTGTAAACTAGAGATGCGCCGAATATGGGCTCGACCGAATACGAATATTCGGCCGATATTCGGTAAAAAATGTACCGAACCGAACATTCGGCCGAATTATTCGGTTCATATTTACGCAGTTCATATAGGTCGGCGAAGCGATCTGCGAGTAGCAGCGTTCGCCCACCCCTTGAGCACTTCGCGCTAGCCCGGCTCGCTCACTCAATGCGCCGCTCTTTCTTTTATTACAATTACTCGCGTGATAGAATAATCGCCAAAAAATAATCGACTAAAGCAAGAATTCCATAAACATTGAGGCCCTACATACATGGGTCGACGGATTTGCAATCCCAGTTTCAAACTGGTTTCACGCTCACAACCAGTTTGCAACCAAAATGAAACCTTTGTCCACACACAAGCGCACGTTTTCTGTCGACTCGTGTGTGGATTCTCATTTTTTTTTTTAATTTGTGATTTTGTGAGTAAATATGGTTACACAAAGAAGTGTTTGTTTCATTTACAAATACTACCTATGTACGGTTCCAGAACAAAGCCTCTTTAACATATTTTCACTCTTAAAGTAATACTATTTAAATATTCGGTAATTATTCGGCCAACTAACCGAATATTCGGCCGAATACGAACATTAAAAAATACGCCGAATATACTGAATACGAATATTCGGCCGAACATTCGGCGCATCTCTAGTGTAAACAGTGGCTTCATTTTTAGTGTGGACACTCAAATTGCGTAAGATGTTCCACACAATTTTCAGTGAAAGGGACGGATCAAGTTTTCTGGCGTAAAAATTACGCTTCTTTTTCACTTCTTTAATTTTTTCGACAACCAGATTTTTTTGCCGTCGCACTTTTTACTTTTAATAACCAATGGTAGACAAACTCCTTTTCTATTATGACCGAATTAATTTCTGCAGTAAACCAAGGTTTAGACTTAGCCGATAGAGTTTTACTCCTCAGAGACATAAGCTCATCGTACAATTCAAGGAATAACCTATTAAACTCTGTAATTTTGACAGCGACCTCGGTAACTGTGAAGATGATCGTTGGGAAAGACGTTCCCGGTCGATATTGCAGAAATCGCTAAAAGTAAGCCTTTTTAAAGGCGGCGGGTTTACATTAAAGCTGTGGGATACGAACAGAATATCATGGTTCAAATAACGGGCGGAGCGATTTGGTTTTGGAATATAATAGAGTGCTCTATGCTTGGAATGAGCTCTGTAGCGTTAGTGGGTATAAAAACACCTGGGGGACAGTACATACAGACAAGGAGTTCGTCGGTAGCATTAGCAAAAAAATTCAATTCCAGGTTGTTTGGAGAATCCGAAAATTTTAGAATTTAAGTTATCACGTAAGTAAATGGCCACCGCCCGTCGACGCGTCCTTGCTAATCATTGCGAAATAACTTGTAACCGTCAATCGATACGGTAGGGGCAGGAATAAAACAATTAAGCCAGCTTTCGCAGATAAAACAATGTGCACCCCAGAGTTTATATATATTTCGTTCAGTTCTCCAATTATCGGGAGAATACTCCGCGCGTTTACCAGACAAGTATTGAAACCTTTATAGTTCGAACTGAAAATTTGGATTAACGCTCTCAGCCGATCCCCGCGGCTAAAGCTAGATGACATCTAAACTAATTATCACGAAACAATGAATATTTTCAAAAAACGGAAGTGAGACGAGAAGCAGCAAGGAAGAAAATATCGTAGAATAAAAACACAGACGTTTCGTTGCTTCGTTGCTCTCGATTGATGGGCATTGCAGGCGAGAAGCATCTCGCACAACAATAAAGCTGTCATCTCTTGTTTTTTTACTCTTCATCAGTATGATCCATTGGTGTTGTTTTCTGCTCTAGGTCCTCGCCTGTAGAGACTCGATTTAACTCTTGACATGCTTCAGTATTTTCCTCAGAGATGGACTTTAGAAATTTTTAATGGAGTTACAGAATTTTATAATCCGCAGCTCAGTGTTGTTAAAGCCTCAATTATACTGGACCCAACGGAACGCAACGGAATGGAGAGTAAACGGAATGGAATTTTGCTGGTTAAACTGACGGAATCGAACGTACGCAAATGCCACTTTTTTCGGCACTGTTTAGCCAATTTTTTGGAATTGTGAATTTTTATATCAGTGCAATTTTGTATTACATATGTATATAGAATTTCAATATTTTCCACTTCAGTTATTAGTTTTTCAACAAACTCTGATAACATTTTGAGCTAAATAATAAATGAAAAAATCAGCTGTTTTTAATGCTGCTAAACTTCAATCCGTCGCACAGTGGGACGAATTGCCTAAAACGTGGACAAAAGTCCGAAAATAAAGGTTTCGATCTAGGGATTTTCATCTTTTGGGTTGACTACAGTATTGTTGGCACTATTAAATCCCCGTAGTAGAAACGGTTAACTGTTTTTCCCTGAAGCTGCACAGCAGGTAGAACTTGGCCCTTGTTTATTTGTAAAGTGTTCGGCTATGTGCTTAAAATACGTAATGCAAATTGAAACTTGTGTAAAATTATAACGGCAATACAGATTCGAAATATTGAAAATGGGGAGTGTTTCTCCAGGTATATACTAAATTTTAAATGCTTTATAACTTGTTAAGCGACGTGTTAACATTTGTTATTGAAATAAACAATAATTATGTATAATAACGAGAAAAATTTATAAAATTCAATCGAAATTAAGAGATAAGTTATGAGTTCCACGGAATACTACTAAGTCAAGTATTTTTTTATAAACTAGGTTATGTTTACTTCAGGATTAAAAAAGAAAATCCAGCTACTAGCCGCTACTCTCTTATACATATGCACAATATGGCTGCTAAATTTTAGTTTTAATGAAATGTCTATAAAAGTGCGGGAAAATTCTCCATATTGTTAAATCTGCACGAAATTTGGTGGTATTATGTTATCGACGTCGCTGATCACGAATTTGATGTCAAAGTTTTAAAATTCAAAATGGCGGATCCAATATGGCGGACATAATTATTCAAAATTTATAGAAATAAGTTCAAAACTTGTAACTATATGTTTTTGAGCATGCCGATTACGAATCTGATGTCAAAATTAGGAAATTCAAAGTCGCGGATATATAAATATTAGTTAGTCGTCAGAGCACAATTCGAATGCAGACCTCTAACTAAATGTTAACTTACGAAACTTTTTCTAAAGAAATAGTTTTTCGTGAGTAGAATATGTTAAAAAAATGTTTCGGAAAATTGGTTGTGTGCTGCTCCTAAAAACAACCCCCGAAAAACAGAAAATTCCGTTTTTGGCTAATATCTCTTTAATATCTCTTAAACGGCAAGTCCCATCCTAAAATATTGTTTACAAAGTTTTGTAGATCATAAGATTATCTACAAAAAATGATATTATTCATTTTCCCGTACGAATCGCCGTTCATGAGATATTTAAAATACTCATATCCCCTAATTCGCAACTTGTATCGGTGATTCCTGGATGGTTTTGGAGAAAAAAAGAGAGGGGGCTATCCCCACTATCCACTAAGGTACAGGGTGTTTACGAAAGAAAAAAATGTATTTTTTTAATATTTACTTAAAGTTGAATAACTCTTAGACTAATTATCGTAGAGCAACGTAATACGTTTCGCCTTTTAGGTAAATTCCTTTATATGATATTAAGAACAGGAACGTGAGTGACTCCGTTTACAAGATATGTAATTAAAAGGTGTGATCTAAATACCAATATTCTTCGTTTTTTCAGAAAAATTCCAATATTTCCGCATTTTGGTCATATTTTGAACCTACATATCGAATTCAAGTATCAAATTCGTATTCAGCATTCTCAAAAACATATAAATACAAGTATTGAACTTATTTATACAAATTTTGAAAAATTATGTCCGCCATATTGGATCCGCCATTTTGAATTTCCAAATTTTCACATCAAATTCGTAATCGGCATGCTCAAAAAAATCTAGATACAAGTTTTGAGTTTATTTCTACAATGTTTTAAAAATGATGTCCGCCATATTGAATTCGCCATTTTGAATTTTCAGTTTTTGACATCAAATTCGTGATCAGCGAGGTCGATTACCCTATAATACCGAATTTCGTCCAAATTCATCAATATTTAGACTTTTGTCCACGTTTTCGGCAATTCGTCCCACGGTGGTGCGTCGGTTCCTTCAAGTTCCAAAGTTTTGAAACTTTAGTCCGGTCCGTTCCGTTGCGTTGCGTCCAGTATAACCACTTCAATACAATTTTTCTGTACTGAAACTCATTTTGACATTTCAATCCGGTCCGTTGCGTTCCTTTGCGTCCAGTGTAATTCAGGTTTAATGGTGGAGAAGAGGTAATCAAATTTTCTCGAGATGCGTGTCTCTAAAGCAGCAAATAATTCTTCAAAAGTTTTCTCCCTGACCATTTTCGGAGGTCGTACGCCCAACACCTCCGGTCATTATGAGAGAAGGATTGTGTAATGAAGTGGGTTTTTTTTGCTGGCACTTTCCCAGCCACAGTTTTCGATTTATCGGACTTCGTAAGCAAGCGAAAAATAATATAATAATAAATTGAAATCCGGTTTTAATAGTGATATTAACGAGAAAATATTATTGTATATTCAAAAATAAAAGGCGGTCACTCAGTGATATTACAAAAACTGCCTTGCTTCTGCAAAAACTTTCCCTTTCAAACTTTTCACCTTCTGCCTTTTCTCAGCAAGCCGATTGTTCTTCGATCGCCTTACTTTATACTGGAGTCCCACAAGGCTCCATCCTTGGGCCTCTCCTATTCAATATTTTCATTAATGGTCTTCTTTCTGTAGCTAATACCTCGAAGATTCACATGTAAGCAGATGATAGGCAACTTGATATTTCGGCACTAAAAGATCAATTTGATAGATATATTGTGAAGCTAGCCGCCGACCGCCAGCATATTTTTCTAAATGGTCTTCTTTGAACCTTTTACAACTCACTCCTCTGAAATCCCATTACACATATCCTCCTAGTTTTTTATGAAATTTCAAAATCAGGTTCCTAACAATACGCACAAACCTTCGTTTATTAATTAAATGAAATACATTTTGAAACCCTCCAAAATTGCACAATCTCCCATAATCCTATTGATACAGGATAGTGATACAGCACTATAAAAGCGAAATTGAAAACAGTACAAAGCCCATAGTAAGAAACTAATTAAAACACGAATACAATTACTTGATTTATAATTAAAAACAAAGCACAAATGTATTAGTTAATAGTTTTCCCTGTAAACATTATAATCGAGAATATTATTGAGCCCGATAGCCTTACAGAGATGCCTGACGACTGCCTGATCAAACAAATCCTGGACTATTGTGCAGTGCAAAAGGCATCCAAATTGAATGAGGATATCGAGCTACAGTGGACTATTTCGCATCTCGCAAGGATCTGCGTTAAGATGCCCGACAGCAGCAGTCCGAAATGCAATAAGTGAAAACAATATATCGGGACATTATTCAGGATGTGCAAGTCGATAATTATGCGTTTATTGTGCACAAATAATTGAATTGTTGCAGTCCAATTGGACGGAGAGTGTGGACATGCCAAAGAGAATTGAATTATGTAGTCTTTACCCAAGGGTTACTTACCGGATATAATCATATCACCGCGCTCTGTGGTCCAGTAATTAATCGAAGCCGGATAAGCCTCGGTATGGCACTCTAGTGTTACGTCTTGTCCGATGTAGGCGCCCTCCAGCTGATTGGGTATTGATAGCATTGGTGGAACTGCAAATTAGATTTTATATTATTGATTAAATTTTGTCTCTTGGCGGGCGAGCTGGGCCAATGCACACAATTAGATTGCTTCAGTATATTTACGTACATTGTACTCGCAAGTGAACACGCTTGCTGATTGAGGGTGGCACCCCGTTTGATGCTACACACAAGTATGCTGCCATATGTAGCCTGCTTACCTTCGTTATATGCAGGACCTCACCATCAACAACGTTAACTGAAAATAAATGAACTTAATCCAATTGGCTCTGCCATAGACTAGAGATTTTAGAAATTGTTACCATTTTCACCGCCGATGGACATTTCTTCACCATCCTCACGTCTCCACATCACATATGGCTCCGGATATCCACGTGCCTTGCACATCAGTGTTACGTTTGTACCTTCCCTTACGACCATATCGTTGCTAGTCATACCCTCGATTATCATTGGTGGCACTATACACATATTGATGGGACAAAGTTATCCAACCGTAAGTTATGGATTTCAGTTTGTGTCAAGTTTTATTTTTATTACCTACAACTTGAAGGTATCCTTTCCTTGATCTCATCGGATCCGTATTTATTTGACACATGTACCAACCCCTATCTGACTCCTCGACCTCCTTAATGTGGAGATACCATGATCGATGGTCGTTGTATGATAAGCTTATCCTGGGGTTCTGTGTTATCACGTTGTGATGTATCGATAATATCGTCTGTGTATCTACTCGGACCCACGCAACCTGTTGAGAAAACTTTTTATTAATTCGTAATTTTATTTTTCTTATCGTGGTCGTATCTCAAAATAATTCTAGATTTCTACATTGAGGAGTTTTAGAGAGAGAAATATGCAAGGCTTCGTTACACTGTCCTAATTTCAGTTTGTCTCCGAAGGAAGTGCATTGGAAGCAATTCTGGAACGAGGTCGGCAACGACTCGAATAAGAAGAGAGAACATTCAAAAGCGTAAGACTATGAAAACCTCGATATCTAGAGCATGTGTAGGTGAATGAGATCCAGGTAACACAATGCCAGCACAATCTGTGTGGGGGCACAGGAGCAAGACGAAATATTAGGTCAAATTAACTGGCATGGCTGTACAGTTTATTAACATTCAGGTTAGGGCGTAGTGGCAGAAAATCCTAAATTGTGTCCCTGCAGCAATTTTTGACTTCCAGAAATACACAAAAATCTCCCATGCCACGTGAAAAGCGATTAACCTGTACATTTATCACGTTGCAGATTAGCCGCAAGGTGCCGTTGATACTTGAGCTATATTGAGATTTTCTTCTCGTGGCTAATCCTCATCTGAGAGTTAAGTGCTCTACAACAGATTGTTTCATTGTGGGTTTTTTTAATAGAACAGGTTATAAATAGTTTGATGTCATAATTACTTCTTAGGCTATTTACCTAAGCTCCCCAAAAGGCAAAGGCGGACTAAGTTTTAATCCTGATGCTCATCACATTCAAGTTAACATACTAATTCACTCATTCCACAACTACATCACTAATAACTTATTTTCATATCCCTTTAGAATCTCTCCTCTCGTGTATTTTTGTTTTGTTTCCTGAAAAACAAATTTCAGCCAGGATTCCATTCATTGACATTGATGCAGGAAACGTGTGTGTGTTTAGGTTTGAACTTGATTGATTAATTATTTCATTTTATTTTGTTTGGAGTGACTTGCGTAAATTTAACGCCTGTTGTTTGTTGCCTTCTTTATTAATTTATGTGCTATAGATTTTTGGTATGAGTACAGTACTGAAAGGAAAGAGTATGGCAAACACATTGGTGTAGGAGTCTGACTGAAGATAATTAAGGATGAAGGTATACTCCTTGGAATTTTTTGGTTTACGATTGCGACAAGTGCAAACGGTTCAATCAGATGAGGAGGATTACTGTCTAAGATACGATTTTTGAAGGAGGTTACTTGCTGTAAGTCAGCGTAATGTGGTTCAACATTTTCGCCTAGGGAAGTTATAGGAATAGTACGACGTTAAACTAGATTTAGTAAAGCAGCAATTTTTTTATTTAACGTTTGACCAGCCTCGAATCACAATTGCAAACCATCGTCAAAATTGTTCTTTGCTAAAGTCTAACGAAGAAGTAGTAATGTGGTATATTACATACTAAAAAAATTGGGTTAGGTTTTATCGTTTTACGTCTTAAAGGTGTGAATATAAAACATCACGGTATTTTTTTTTTTTTTTTTTTTATGTGATAGTCTAAGCTTAGGTGTCATCCTTTGTACTACTAGTCCGTCATGTCGTACAAGTCATGGTGCAATGTCTAGTAGTAAGCTTAGCTCGAAGGATAGAGAGAAAGATAGAATAGATTAGGGGGAGTCGGGTGGGTGTTGGAGGAGATGGTGGTGAACCTTGCGCTTGAACTCTTGGGTGTTGTATGAGTTCGGGAATATTGACTGAGGTAAGTTGTTCCACAGTCGTGTTGTTCTTGTTATAAACGAATTTCTAAATCGGAGTGTGCGCGAAGATAAGGGCTGTAGACTATAAGGGTAAGCCGAGCGGGCAAGTCTGGTGTTGCCGGAGAAAAGTTGCCGTGGAGGCATGAGGTTACTTATTTCAGAAGAGCAATCGTTGTGGTAAAATCGGTAAAATTTTGCAAGGGCTGCCACATTCCTACGGTGGCTTAATGAGTCAATTGAGGAGCAAATGGCGCTATCGCCAATAAGTTTGAGAGCGCGACTTTGCACCTTGTCCAGCCAGGCTAAGGTGGTTCTCGGGGCCCCAGCCCAAATATGCGAGTTGTATTCGAGGCGGGGACGAATGTAGGACTTGTATATTGTAGCCCTGGCCGACGGCTGAAGGAGGAATTTGCATCTTTTCAGGAATCCCAGGCATTGCGATGCTTGTTTAGCGATTTGGAATATGTGGTTATTCCACCGCAGATCTTCGGATAGTGTTATGCCTAGGATGTTTAAAGACGGTTCTGCCGTTAGGTTTTTATTGTCCACTGAAATAGAAGGAGGGTCGGTGGAGGTTTTATTAGAGATGAGACAGTACTTCGTTTTGGATGCATTGAATTCGACACGGTTCTTGCAGCCCCATTCAAGAATTCGTTCGGTGTCCCTGTTGATTGAGATGGACATGAGATTGCGATAATGCAGACAAGGTCTGGCGCGTGCTTGTCCTACAGTATCGAAGCCATAGGAGTACCGTAGTGTACTGTCATCGGCAAAGCAGTGGAGTGGGTTGGAAGGGATTGAGAGCAGGTCGTTTATAAAAATTAGGAAGAGAGCTGGCGATAGAATTGAGCCCTGGGGAACACCTGCGGAGATGGTGTGGGGGTCGGATTCGACGCCATCCAATACTACCTTGATTGAACGGCCAGAAAGGAAGCTCTTAATCCAGTTCCTTAGAACGAAGTCAATACCAATAGCCTGGAGTTTGGTTAACAGAGCGGGGTGCCACACTCTGTCAAAAGCCTTGGAGATATCTAAAGCAACCAGGCCAGATTCACCAAATCGGTGTATACTTTGGTTGAGGTGTTCAGTTAGGCAAACAAGGAGGTCGCCAGTAGATCTTTTTGGTCTAAAGCCGTACTGTTTGTCATTTAATATTTTGTGGTGTTCAAGATATCTCAAAAGCCTCTTGTTTATTATTGTCTCCATCACTTTGGAGAGAATAGAAGTAATTGCTATTGGGCGGTAGTTATCGGGGTCACTAGCGTCACCTTTTTTTGGTATGGGCTGAACATGAGCCAGTTTCCAGGAGTCGGGATAGACTCCGGAGAAGTAGGATAGGGCGAAAAGTTTGCGCAGAGGTTTAGCCAAAGGTGAGGCACATTTTTTAAGAACCATAGGGGGAATATTTTCTGGGCCAGTGGATTTATTGGAGTCAAGCTCTTTGAGACACCTATACACTTCACGTGTTCTGAAGAAAACTCCGTCCATTGAGTGGGTGGAACACTCGATGGCTGGTGGTTGCGTGTCAGCATAGGGTAAGGAAGAGTTTGCGGCGAACAGAGATGCGAGTAAGTCGGCCTTGGGTTTGCTTTCTGTTATCACCTGCCTATTGTAGATGAATGGAGGCGTTGTGTGTGAGGTAAAATTCTTCCTGATGGAGGTTACCAAGGACCAAAAATTTTTACTGCCAGCAGTGGAGTTAATGAGTTTATTTCTCAGCCTGTCATCGTATAATTCCTTGACTTTCCTGATGGTGGATTTACAGGAATTTCGCAACCTTATGTACTCACGTCTAGATAGTTCGCTCGGAGAATGTCTGTACTCTCTGTAGGCGGCTTCTTTAGTTTTAATTGCATTCATGCATTCCCGATTAAACCATCCATGCTGCCTAGGCTTTATGGATTTGGAGGAATGAGGAATGAATAGGTGCATACCAGCCAATATAATGTTGGTAATACAGAGAGCGGCAAAGTTGACATCGCGGTTCTGGAAACATAGATCCCAGTCAGGAGATTGAAAAAAGCGAATCAGCCCCCACCAGTTGGCCTTCCCATAATGCCAAACGGTTCTCCTAGGAGCTGGCGTAGTTGGGGAAGGAAACATCTGTATACTGTAGTTTCTGTATACCGTGATCAAACATTATGTGTCACTTCACATACTTCGCTTGCTACACACATCCTAGAATACATCAGGAACTACGCTCTCCTACCAGAGAGCTTCACGTCCTCTTTATACAGTCAGTCGGTCGCAGAAAGGCTGGTCAAAAGTAGAAAAAAAAGTCTCTAGCTAGGGTTTTTTGATGCTTGGGTTGGCTTCATAGATACTCTAGGAAGCAGAAACCGTCAATAGTAGCGTCCCCTCACTCAAATCTCTTTCTTAATCTCAGTTGGAGTGTGGCCCTTGTCCGAGCGCTATACTACAGTCAACACATAGTGAACAGTAACTGCTCCGTTACGACCGTGTAAAACTATTCGTACTGAAGAGAATCAAGCGGAAAAAATGGAATCTACTTCTGAAAGTTAGTTATATATGTACAAAAATTTATAGAAGCTAACTGTCCATCAGAAAATCTTTAGAATTATGAATGTAAGAGCATTTTTTTTCTTTTTCTTTCAATAAAAATTTGAGTTGTGAAAGAAGAAAGTAATATATTGCTGCTGACTTCCGTTATGAATTTTGTTGGAGGTCATTTGTAAACAAGGGCGGCGCTTTCATAGGTGAAAATGGTGCACTTGCACCGGGCGCAATTTCAAAAATTAAGATTTAAAAAAAAATTGAAAAAATTGAAAAAGTGATCCCATTGTCATATATTACACGGAATGCATCTTCTGTGCGTTTTACCATTGTCTTCTGCAAGGTGTGACCAATGCAATTTCATTTAGTTCGCCTGATTTTGTCGTCTATCCTTTCTTGGCTGGTCACGGTGCCATAGGTCATGATTTGCAATTCAAATTAGTCGTACAATTATAGATCACTACTTCGGCGAGAAACACCTGGATCGCCTCTGTTCTGAAGTTTTTGAAAGCGGCTTCTATGTCCAGTAAGGCTGTTAAGTGGACTGCTTTGTTATGTAAGACTCTACCGTAGAAACCAATACATGCAGTGCAGTGACCATCTATTATCCTTCGAAATATAAAGGATTGGAGAACGACATAGAGACCTCCGTTATGGAGATTCGAGTTTATAGTATTATTAGTGCTGGAAATAGTTAAGGAAGTGCAGCTCATAATGAAAATCATCGGAGAGCATTACTCAGCATTAGCGGGAGAGTTTTGTGAACTTAAAGCGTAAGTAAACTCAGCACAAAAGCAAGATCGCGAAGCAAATCCTGATTGGACAAAGGCAAGGGCGCGCTTTCATAGGTGCAACTGGTGTATTTGCACTGGGCGCAATTGGACAGGGCGCAATTTAAAAAAAAATGAAAGAAAAATTCCGTACCTTCATTCTCAATGAGTGTTTGTGTCGTCTTTCATTTTCCTTTACTGCCATCAAAAAAATGAACAACAATGAAGGGGGCGCAATATGTATATGGCATGCTGCACCGGGCGCAAAAAAGCCAAACGCCGGCCCTGTTTGTAAAAGTATTATCTACTAAATATCAAAATTACTAAATATCGGTCAATCAAAAGTAAACAAACAATATATATATTTGAACACAACATCTTACGTATTTTCGTGTATGATACGTGTAGAAAAGAAAAAGCAAGACAAGCCTTTAGCAAGGTTGGTTAGCAATCGGAGCTGGTTCTATCGATATTGTGATGGCGAGAATATTCGTGCGTGTGTATTTGCGTTCATTTGCTTCATAAGGCCCCGTTCACAGTGGCGTGTTTGCTTGCTTTACCCTGCCTTAGCTGACTGTAGTCCTATCTAAAAAGCATGGGACGAAAGTAGGGTAAAGCAGGGTAAGGTAAGCAAACACCAGCAGCTGCATAATGCTTATTTAATTCCACGAATAATACAGCATGCAGTATTACCTATCGGTCAAATGTCCGAAGATGCTCAGGAGGCTTGCAATAAATTTTTTAGAATGTATCGCTTACATTATGCCAGAAAAAATTATCGTCAAAAAACAATGGAGGACGTATTTAAACGATTTTTAATTGCTTCGGATCCATACATTTCCAGTTGCCTGTTAAGTCGCTTAAATCTTTATCCAAGGAAACGATTAACCTACTATCGCCTCCATCTGTACATAGTCACGAAGAAGATAAACAAGAATTCGCTGAAAGTAGCTCGGCCTCAGAGTCAGGTACAGATGTAGATGATTACGACTGTGATTACATGTCATGACAATGAAAACTTTTTCTTGTAATATTTGTAATTTTTGCAAACGAAAACAATTTTGTACTATCACCGTATTTAATATTAATATACAATTTTGGATCACAGTTTGAACGTTTTTTATTTGATAAAAGGCGAAATTCCGCACATTTGACACGAAATTTGTAATCAGTGACCCCAAAACCATAAAAAACGATATGTAACTTGATTATGATATATTACATGATATTTCACCCCCAGGGGTGGTCAACAGGGGATGAAGGGGGTAAAATTCCGCACATTTGAAATAAAATTTGAAATCAGCGACCCCAAAAACCGCTATGGTTTAATTTTGGAGTGAATTACTTGAATTTTCGACTTTTGACCAGCTTTCCGGCAATCGGCTGTGCGGCGGGACAAGTCATGACGGTAACGATTTTTCTAAGTGAACTCCCTGAAAAACGACGCTAAAAAGCTTCACTGAAAAGCTTTATAGTAATACATATTTGGGGTGTTTAAAATACACGCATATAGCGTGTTAAATTTACACCCTTTCGCGGGTTAAATTAACACAGCTTAAACGCGAAAAAGTGACTACATGATTTTACACGCGAAATACGTTTTAAAATCACACACTTGGGTTTGCAGTGAAGTGCAGAAGAAGTTTATAATGCCCCGGCTTCACCTACCTCAGTTCAATAATGTTCAGTTCAATACACATAAGTAGTTTCACCGGCTAAAGCAAAGTTCATGTGCAGCTCGTGCTTAAAATTGTTGCTGCTTTTTCGCCAGAAGTCGCTATTCTAGTTGATTACTCTCTTTTGAGCGAGCTTTTACATTCAACTTCAGTTCGAGTCCAGTTGGTTACCCTCAGTTGAAAGTGTGTAAATTGTATGGGAACTGAGTTTATTTTAACGTATCTCTGGCAGTGTAGAGCAGTGCTTGTCCTTGTCCCACTCGTGATGTCCTGCAAAAATGTGTGCGGACAAGGATGGTGTAGTTAATTACAAAAATTCGTTTGTAGGGAGTATCAGAGCGCTGACTACAGCTTAGTGATTTAATGTTAGAAAAAAAAGTAGATATTGAGAAAGCATCGATTTTTCTAACCAATACATCGGAAACCAATGCATCGGAAACACCCCTAGGTTCTAGGACTACATTTTTACCCAGGTATTTTGATGCAATGTTTTTTATAACTAAGTCAAAGCCTAGAAAACACCTTAAGTCACGTCATTGTTCATGTCATAATGAAATGATAAGATTTGAGCTTGAAACGAAGGTATAAGTGGATGATAGAAAAATTTGAATGAAGTACGGCCTGTAGTAAAGATTGGTATGGCTCTAGAAGATTATATGAGTTCGGTAATGTTCACAGCCGGTGGATAATGTGGGTATGGTGGGTAGTAATACCCACCCGGAAAATTCTAGCTGGATCAAATACATGCCATGAGCTTTTTATTTGTCAAAATGTACAGTTATTGAAGCTTACTTCAAGTTTCATTATATTCACGTCCATGATTCTTACTTGTAAACATACGCCGAGTTAACTTCGCGTTTACTCCATTGAAACTCCTCGCGTTCAATCACCTTTTATTTTAGTATGTCTACTCATGCTACCCACACGATCCAGCTTGCAACTAAAACACCTCCTGGTACTCCAATTTCCCCTCATTACTGGCTTTGTAGTAAAGCGTCACGGTAATAGATCAGCTTTTTTAAGCAGCTAACACTCCTGATGTTTCTTATCCTTTTTCCTTTTCTCCGGCTTCTTCCGAACTCAACTTCCTGTGTATAGCCTTCACTTTCTTCCACCCATCCACGTTCTTCATTATGTGTCCTAGGAAGTTTTTCGGAGTTAATGGCGCCCCTGCCTTTGCCTCTAGTCTCTCCCTAGATTCGACGACTCTTCCCACTGCCCTTGTTAAACCGTTACAAGCTCGTAGTGCATTATCTGCCACCGCAATGATGGCATAGATGAGCATGCCTCATATGCTGGGCTATAGATGAGCATGCCTCCTTTCGTTAGTATGTCTCTGCAGATCGTTCCTGCGCACGCTGCATCGTTGGATATGTTCCTGTATGCACAGCACGCACGGAGACTGCTTAGTCTATATGCGGTACTCCTTTTTCTGCTGTTAACAGTCCTCTTCAACGTAGCTGCCAACATTGCTGCGTATATGCCTACATTGCTGCGCCAAGTGTGCAAAATTTAGCCTCCGGTCGATCATCACTCCCAGGTATCTTAGGGCGAGCTGTGAGTGAATGATCTGTTCCCATACCTTGATCCTCAGTTTTGTGCTCAGCAAGCGCCGAACCAGCACTTTCAGTCCACGCTTTAATCTCCAAGATCACTTCGCTGCGCATAATTCGATCTTATCGAGGCGTCGTTCTATGACCGCATGTAATACATCGTTATACATTGTGATCCACAGGAGAGGCCCCAGGACAGATCCATGCAGAGCTCCTTTTTTTGCACGGTACACCGTCGACCCATCTTCCGATTCACAATGAAGTGCCCTATCTTCTCTCCTTTTTATAAAAAATACCAAAATAGTTAGGGGTGTGATGGAGGGGGTTTTCTGGCTACCCACCGGGCCTAACACGATCCGCCGGCACTGGTAATGCTGACTGTGAAAACTTCGATTGATCGATTAGTAAACAAATTTATAACTTCAGTTACCGTAAAAACGGGGATTGTAGACGATAGAAAGCTAGTACGGCTTACTATATTAATGGTGAAGCAGAACTTAGCGTCTACGATTTTTTCGAGGGCATTATGAAAATTTTCGGAGCTTGGGTTTAAAAAAGCAAATTAAGTTATAAGGGAGCCAAATTTTGAGTTTGTAGACAAATGTGGGCTTTATAGATCTCTTGAAAGGTTAAAAGGAAATAAGATAGTTGTTTAGCACTTTAAAAGTGCAGCCATAAGTTCTAGACCAACGCCCGAAATCGAAGTTGTAATGGCCACTAGTGATGAGCAAAAATGGTCTTGTTTTTGCAGTCTTGTCTTGCTCTTGCACATTTAGCAAGACCAAGAACAGGAACAAGACTTAGTTATGCTTGCAAGAACAAGAACAAGACAGACTGAACATAAACAAGACAAGACAAAGACTAGATTAGTCTTGCCTTGCTCTTGCGTTTGCTCATCACTAGTGGCCACAGCCATAAAACTGATTTTTTTAGATGTGTGAGGTTAAATTTTTGGTCATTTCTCACAGTTCCAGAAATGCTACTAAGAAGTAATTTAATGGCTAAATGTGACGTAAAATTTTGTATACTAAATTTTTTTAAGGAAATTTAAGGGGTAAAAAGAAACTTATTAAAAATATTACTAAAACCATTACTTACCTTATATCCTTTTAAATTTTCAACAACACAAGCTAGCAAAGCATCTCTACCCACAGAAACGGTAACATTTGGAATTGGTTCAGCAAATCTGGGCATTCCTACATCAGCTATTTAACAATTGAATAGTATTCAAGAAAAGGACACTTTTTTGTATTATATTTTGAAAAATCACAATTTACCATTATTATTCCCATCAGAAGATGGCTGAGAATCCTGTACACGTAATTGTTTCCCTGTAAGCAGAAAGAAAAAACTCGAGTTAGCCTTTGTTAAGGAAGTGAAATTAATTTATTAAATTGAAAAGAGAAAAAATTAGTTAGACAATTAGAAAATTCAAGTTGCCACCACCCAAGATTCAAAAGGAGCACATCCAAAAGGAGCACATTTAATTTTCTATAGATTAAAAACAGCTTTTGTCCAAATTTGCCCGCGTATTAAATGCATAAAATGCAAGTCGCACATGCTTTAGACGTCCACGATGCAAGATGGTGTTCCGAAAGTTATTCTCCGACATTTTTTAATATAAGGATGTACATCAACATGAACGATCGAGAAAAGTTCATTTTTGGTGTGTGCTCTACTCCAGCAGCGGAGGGGCTCCTTACACATCCATCCGATGGGAAAATTATGCTAACGATGTATGTTTTTGCCTTTGCTATCCTTTTATCCTTTTTAATAGCATAAAAATTAATTTCTACAGACACATGGCTTTCCGTCATTTTGCTCCTCCCGTACAGGGCATAGCTCCGACCGGGATTTTCCACGAAAATCTCTCCCCCACTCTCCCTACATTATGTTCAGCAAAAATGCAGGTCACAGAATCCTATTCACGATACTTAATGGTTATTTCCTTCATGAAGTTCCGCTGCTAAAAGACCTTCTTGCACCTTGTGAAAGGGAGTTGACACTATTTTGATGTTGGCTCCCATAATTCTCCTTAATTGCACCACGAAGAGTATTCAAAATGCAAATGTGATAAACTTAGTTACGAAATTTGTTATCCTGGAAATATTTTCATAGAAAATTACGTCTTCTGGGATTTGCTAACTTTGCCAGGTCCTTTTAAAAGTTGCTGAAAGGCATATAGAGTGTGCAGGTCATACATAAAAATGGAATGCTCTTAGGGCGTGTGAACACTGAGATTAACTTTTGGAATGTTGCCGTTGCATCCCCAGGTAAAATTGAATCTCGTGCTCTTTCATGGCTTTCCTTTTAGTTGTATTAAGATAAAATTTTCAGAGCATCCTTTTCAAGTTGGAGAGGCATGAAGAGTCGTGATATACAACTTTCTTTACAAGTATTAACTTCGAAGGTGGGCAAATAATAAGTGCTTCCGGTGTAATCTAAGAATATACCTTAAACCAAGCAGTGGGGGAGTACTATTGATCTTAAGTTACCCAAGGGGCCGGTCTGACCACAACTTGTCGCCTAAGGCTGGTCGTCCACTGGAAGCGTATTCGAGCGGCTACGCGCTTCGGCTACATTTTTTTTTTTTTTTTTTTTTTTATGTGGCAGTGCTAAGCTCAGGAGTCACCCTTTGTACTACTAGTCCGTCATGTCATTTGTCACGTCATGGTGCAATGTCTAGCAGTAAGCTTAGTACGGGGGAGGGATGAGGGGGGGGGCATAGGTTAAGGATTAAAAGGAACGGGGGGGTATTGAAGAAGGTGGTGATGAACCCTGCGTTTGAACTCTTGGATGTTGTAGGAGTTCGGAAATACTGACTGCGAGAGGTTATTCCACAGCCGAGTTGTTCTATTTACAAACGAATTCATATCCTGTTGAGTGCGTGAAAAGGGTAGTTGCAGGTGAAGGGAATGAGACGAGTGGGCTAATCTGGTGTTGCGGGTATAAGATTGCCGTGGAGGCAGGAGAGCGTTTAACTCGGAGGAACAATCACTGTGGTAGTAGCGATAAAATTTTGTCAGTGCTGCTACATTCCTACGGTGGCTCAGGGGGTCGATGGTGGAGCAGGCGGTGTCGTCATCAATTAACTTGAGCGCCCTTTTTTGCACCTTATCTAACCATGCCAAGGTGGTTATTGGAGCGCCGCCCCAAACGAGGGAGTTGTATTCGAGAAGAGGCCGAATGTAGGATTTATAAATAACAGCACGGGCCGATGGCTGGAGGAGGAACTTGCACCTCTTAAGAAATCCCAAGCACTGGGATGCTTGTTTGGCGATTTGGAATATGTGATCATTCCAACGAAGGTCTTTGGCTAATGTCACGCCTAAGATGTGTAGGGATGGGTCGGCCTTTAGTTCAACGTCATCCACTGTCAAGGATGGTGAGGTGTTGAACTTCTTTTTTGAGATAAGACAGTACTTGGTTTTAGAGGGGTTGAATTTGACACGATTCTTCTCTCCCCAATCTAGAATTAGTTTGATGTCTTTTTTAATAGAGTTGAACATTAGTTCGCGATCATCAAGACAGGATCTGGCATGAGTCTGTCTTGTATCGAAGCTGTACGAGTAACGTAGAGTACCGTCGTCAGCGAAGCTGAGGAGTGGGTTGGAGGGGATTGAAAGAAGGTCATTTATAAATATGAGAAATAGGGCCGGTGATAAAATTGACCCCTGGGGGACCCCCGCAGAGATCGAGTGGGATGCGGATTTGACGCCATCCAATACTACTTTGATTGAACGGCCAAAAAGGAAACTCTCAATCCACTTCTGTAGAAGTGAGTCAACTCCAATAGCTTTGAGTTTAGCTAACAGGGCTGTGTGCCAAACTCTATCGAAAGCCTTGGAGATATCCAGAGCAACCAGACTAGACTCACCGGATTCATGCAGACTACGGCTGAGGTGTTCTGTAAGACAGACTAAAAGATCGCCAGTGGATCTTTTTTGTCGGAAGCCATACTGTCTGTCGTTTATGAGTAGGTTGGATTCTAGATATCCCATAAGCTTTTTGTTGATTATCGTCTCCATGGTTTTGGAGAGAATAGAAGTAATTGCTATTGGGCGGTAATTGGAGGGATCGCTGGAATCACCTTTTTTCGGTATGGGCTGAACATGGGCAAGTTTCCAAGAGTCGGGATAAACTCCGGAGAAATATGACAGGGAAAATAATTTGCGCAGAGGTTTAGCCAAAGGTGAGGCGCATTGTTTTAAGACGATAGGGGGTATATTATCGGGTCCAGTGGATTTGTTGGCATCGAGCTCTTTGAGGCACCTGTACACCTCGCGAGTCCTGAAAAAAACCCTGTCCATTGAATGGGCGTTACGCTCGGAAACAGGGGGTAGCACATCAGTTTGGGGTAAAGAAGAATTCGAAGCGAACATAGATGCTAATAAATTGGCCTTGGATTTGCTGTCTGCTATTACCTTCTCATTGTGAATAAAGGAAGGGGTTGAAGTTGCAGTGAAATTCTTCTTGATGGAACTTACCAAGGACCAGAAGTTTTTGCTACCGGAGGTTGCATTTAGGAGTTTACTTCTCAATTTGTTGTCAAATAAGGTTTTGACTTTTTTGATGGCGGTTTTACAAGAATTTCTTTGTTGTATGTATTCTAAACGGAGCGATTCACTCGGAAAGCTCTTGTACGCTCGGAAGGCGGCTTCTTTAGTTTTGATTGCATTCATACACTCCCGATTAAACCATCTGTTGGGCCTAGGCTTCACAGATTTGGTAGAATGGGGAATGAACAAATGCATTCCTGCCTGTATGATCCGGGTGATACGGATAGCGGCAGAGTTGGCGTTTCCATTCCGGAAACACAGGTTCCAGAGCGGACATGAGCGGCTTCAGGCGGCTTCAAGCGACTCTGAGATACGCGGCTACACGCTACAGGGGTCGTCCACTGCAAGCTTTTTATGCTGCTCAGTTTGAAGTGAATTTGGTGTAATAATTTTTATTCCAGGAGAGATATTTGATAATTAGAGTGTAATTATCGTAGAACCTTGTGTCAAGGATTAAATTGTGGCTTCTGATGGTCCCTACCTACAATAAAAACTTCATGAAAATATAATGGTAACTTTTCGAGTAAATCTCAAAAATGAAAACCACCTGTTTCACGAAAAAAGGTTGAACAAGGTCCACAGTGGTCCTACAATTTTTTTATAGGCCTAATTTATTCGCAAGGATTTGCTCCACAACTCCATTTTCATGAAATGTATGATAGGTTTGATTTAACAACTTAAAAACTCGTTTGAAAACTGAAACTCGAAAAGTTACCATTATTTTTTCATGAAATTTTTACTGTAGGCAGATACAATTTAATCCTTGAACACTAGGTTCTACGATAATTAGGTACACTCCATATAATTAAATGTCAAAAAATTGTCATTTTTAACGGTTTTTGAATTTTTCTGCGTTGACCGATTTCAATGGTGCAAAACTCATATTTTTCGTCTTTTTAAGCACTATTATGTAGTATTTTTTGTTTTCCAAAACAACAATTTTTTCGTACCTAAAAAGTGTTTTCGCTACTATTATTAACTTTTTTCCACCTTTTCCCCTCGACCAATTTATCCAAAACACATTCATTGAATTCCTACGATTTTTCTCTTAATTATAGCGTCAAGAAATCGCAGGGTAGATTTATTTTATTTTAAATACAGAAAGCTTTGGAGAAAATTATTTCCTGATTCGAGCGGCTACGCGCGACCGATCCAAAATAATTTGGATTCGCGCGGCACGCTCGAATACGCCTATAGCCGCCTGCTCAAAGCCGCTTGCAGTGGACGATGTTTGTATGAAATTCTTGATGTTGGATCTGTCGCGCATGGCCGCGTGTAGCCGCTCGTGTCGCCGAAGCGCGTAGCCGCTCGAATACGCTTCCAGTGGACGACCAGCCTAAATTATGTAAACGGCACATCCTTGAATCATGGTTGGAAGTGTACCAAATGGGGTGCGCCACCTAGACTTTCGGTATTTCAACATTGAATAACTTTGATATTTTTTAGCTGATTTTGACAAATGAACAAGATTTATTTAGGATATTCTCTACCATTTATTTCAAAGCAGTTTTCGAGTGCATTGTCGATTAAATACCACCACCATTCCATACGCAAAATACAGCTTTCTTACATAACCCCACAGAAAAAAGTCTGGTGCCGTTCAATCTCGGAGAACGAGGAGGACACTCCAAATCACCGTCATATTTTTACGATAAGCACACACAGTTTGTACAATTTAATGATTGTTTTCAATGTAAAGCGATGCAAAGTAAAATTTCGTGATTAATTTTTCGAAGGAAATTGAATGGCAATGTTGTTTTACGAAAGTTGTTTGTGTTTAAATAACATGACTACAACATAAATATTCGACCATCTAAATGCAATCGGGAACTGTCATCCACTGCAATCGACTCGGCTCACTACAATCGAGAATTGGACTACTACTTTTTCCATTTGGCATGGATTTAATTTTTTGTTCGATTTGACGGCGTTACGGACTACCAATCACATTTTACAATCGAATCAGTTTTCGATTTGTCGTATCGAGTTTCGGGCGGTGAGAGAGGGCTTGTGGTTACATGACCGAAAAGTGATTTTTCGGTACTTTGACCTTGAATAACTTGGAAAGAGTTAAGCTTTTGAAAAAATGAGATGAGAACTTTTTGTAAGCAATAACGTTTCGTATTGACTGATCCAAAAATGTTTTTGAAAAAACCAGTTGTATGCCCTATAGAAACCGAGATACAAGGAAAACACGGGGAAAACGCGATATCTCCGGAAGCCATGTTTCTTTTTGTTATTCCGTTTTTTTAATTCCGTTGTTATTTTTTACTTAAAAAGTCCCAAGGAAGCTGTGGGCCAATTTTCAGCCATTTTGGAGTTTTGTCTCCTTTCTGCCCTTTTGATAATTTTCCCGGGTTCAACCGGAAAATAAAACTATTAAAAAAATAGTGAAATTTGTATGATTTTCGAAAGACGATATATTGAAAAAATTTGCAAATTGCGAAAATGATTTCAAAGGAGACTTAAGAGATTATTTAGTACAGTCAAATTAAGCCGAAAAAAGCGAAATAGCGGAAATGGTCGGGTACAGGCTGAAAATTGGCACAGAGCTTCCTTTTAGGGTTCTTAATAAGGGGTTATAAAGTCTACCGATTTTCTACCCCGGGAACCTTTCTTTTTAGGGGGTTTTAGGGTCAAAATATCTGTTTTTTGCTAATGCATATGAAACCGTAAGTCCTATCATAAAAAAATGTTCACAAAGTTTGTAGCTCATACGATTTTCTACAAAAAATGTTATTATACATTTTCCCGTACGAATTGCCAATCATGAGATATCACCGTTTTAAAGATTTAAAATATTCATATGAACTCATTCACGACTTGTATAGGTTTTCCGACGTTCAAGTTGGACTACTTTTCTAATTTTTTCAGGGGTCATTCCTGGATGTATTGGGAGGAAAAATGTGTTCTAGATAGGGGGCTAACCACTAAGATACAGGGTGTTCGCGAAAAAACAATGTCTTTTTTTTGTCATTTATTTAGAGTTGAATAACTCCTAGACCAATTATCGTAAACCAATATACTTAGACTCATCTTTTAGGTCAAAGTGTATTCTTTTATTTGATATAAAGATCAGTAACTTGAGTTGCTCCGTTTAGAAGATATGTAGGTTCATAGCATGAGCGAAATGTTTAAATGCCAATGGAGAACGCTGTTTCTGTTTCTAGGAGAAATTCCCCTAGAGTGTGAATGACGGAAAGATAAAAAATTGGTGGAATGAAATCGTTAATTCGAATGATTTCGATGATAATTATCGTGCAGATAAAGAAACATTCATTTTTTTATGTGATAAATTAAGAACGTTTTCGTGGAAAGAAAATAAACCTATTTCGAAGACCAGAGTCATCTTTGAAGGCTGGATTTTCTTTGTGCTCCTGCTTTCGACCTGCGAACACGGGAAGCACGCACTCACACAAATAAGAAATTTATACATTGCCATGATCCCTCGGGTATGAATGGCCTACGTTTAAAAGTTTATGAGTTTATTGAAAATGGCACCCTTGCCTGTGTCTATTGCCGCGTACACACCGGGCCAACGAAGGCCAACGACGACATTCGACGTTGGCTACCGAACGTTCGTTGGCATTCGGAGAAACGTCCACAAGCATTTGTTGGTATAGCAAACGTTCGTTGGGACGGGTATTCGGTTTACGTTCAATTCTTAAAATTTCGGCCTTCGAGCCTGTCAATCGTTGGTTAAACTTCGATGCCAGTCCACACCACATTCGCTCAAATGGCTTGTTTCCTTTGATGTTACCGCCACGCTACGGGTTGCAAGCGAACGCCAACGAATCTTCGTTGGCTTTCGCTAAACCGTCCACACAGAACCAACGAACGTCAGCGAATCCCATTCGTTGGCCCGGTGTGTACGCGGCATATGACAACTGCCATAAGTTAACAATGGGCGCATCCAGCGCACTCAGCGGAAAAGTCGCCGCTGCTCAGCCGCTGAGTGCGCCCAATAGCAATAACACTAACCAGCCGAATCCGCTTGGTTAAACGGCGCAACTCTCTTTTTGGCTAACTGGAGATTTGACAGCGGATCCAGCTTTTGTTACCGATAAAGTTAACTGGTGCAACTCACCTTTTAGTGTTAATAGGCTGTACTGCCCTCATAAGCAAAAGTGCCGTATCTACAGATTGAGCAATTTTGAGATAAATGGCAAAACATATATATGTAATTAGTATTTCGGTGTTACAAAATACGACAAATATGATGTTTTTATTTTAAATTATAGATTTAATCATCTTGAATATAGAAAAAAATACGTTTTGCATTTTATTTATAAAATTACGGAATTATGGAGGAAAAATATAGATACTGCACTTTTACTTATGACTACTAAGTCAAACAAAGCTTTGCGCTCATAAGGAAAAATGCCGTATCTGCCAATTAACGAAACGAATTTCACAATTAAGCTTTCTATGAAAAGAGTCAATGTAACAAAATGCAAGAAAGCGGCATCTACATTAACCTAGCGAAAACGCGGCAACTGCATGTAGATGCCGCACTTTTGTTTTGATTTTTGCAGATACCGCTTTTTTGCTCTTTCTGCAGGAACAAATTAGTGTAGATACGGCGTTTTTTGTTATAATATTTGCGTGATAACGGTACATAACGAATATTTTTTTTTAGTAAATGATAGGAAATAAAATACTTATTCCAAATAAATCAAAAACCCAATTTTCAATTTTTTGTAGATACGGCACTTTTACTTATGGGGGCAGTGTAGTATATACTATTTGTTCACATTTTTGCTTGGATACTGTGATGTGTACATCAGTGTTTTTCTGTATTTTAAGCTCTTACTGGTTTCATTTAGTAATGATTTCTTGGTATATTATCAGCGGATTTGATTGAATTACGTCATTGTTTGCTTTCTCCAATGGCTGATGTTAACAGTCCGACACGTGTGAACAAGGTAAGAACTTTAATCAATAGTTTACTTGCAATCTTCCGGCTTGAATGCGGGTAACTTAGTGAATAAATTTGTTGAGTTCAACCTAATGCTAGCAAGCATTGAGGCTCCTGTAGTCCTTGTGAGCGAGTCTTGGTTGAAGCAGCACATCCTCTCCGCAATAGTATGAATTGATGGATTCAAAATATTTCGAAATGATAGAATAGTGGCTATATACGTCAGGGAGTACTTCAAGTCTTCACTGCTTCATTGCTCCAGCTTTTGTGTATTTGAGTATATCATTATTGAACTTGGGGAAAATGTATATTATCTTCGGTTTACTGTCCCCCAGAAATTCTGCTGAGTTGCTTTCTCTGAGTTTGAAAGCCGTCTTTCAGATTTAACTCAATGTTACTATATCATATTTTCATTAGAAAGAAACCTTAAGATAGCTTACTGCTTCTCCTGCAAACCCTTGACATGTCAGTGCTAAATCAAATTCCAACTTATTACAGCAAGTTCTCTTCATCGCAGTTAGATCTTCAGTTTACACCTCCTGCAAACCAGAATCATGATATTCTGGTGCTCAAATGTCACATAAAATTGGCGCAGTACAAAGTCTGTATACTGAGATTTCAATAACGATTACCTAAATTCTTTATTCACTGTATGTGGTAAAACTAACTGGTTTACCCCGACCGGCTTGAGTTCCATAGATAGAACGCACAGTGCGGCCAATTCCCAAAAAGCTGGCCAAAAGTCGATAAATCAAGTAATTGATTCAAAATTTCTTACTCGGGGGTTTTCGGGGTCGCTGATTACGAATTTGATATTAAAAATTTCAAAAACCACCCCCTTCTACCCCTATTGGCCACCCCTCCCGTGAAATAGCGTATATTATTCAACATAATCAAGATGCATGTCAATTTATAGGTTTTCGGAGTCGTTGATTACGAATTTGATATTAAAAATTTCAAAAACCACCCCCTTCAACCCCTATTGGCCACCCCCTTGCGTGAAATAGCGTATGTTATTCAACATAATCAAGATGCATGTCAATTTATAGGTTTTTCAAAATCTTCTTAAAAAAAAAGCGGGCAAGTTCGGGCAGCTAAATCTTGTTTTATTCTGTAACTAATACTTTAAGGAATAACCTCCATCAAGTTTCAGGGCGGAACAACGCGGAACTTTTTTCTATTCCCATGATGACTTACACAGATTATTTGATTTTAAGCGATAAAAATTAGTAATAATCATGGTGTCACTAAAATTTTTGGCATGGGAAATCACTCTTTGTTATTTTTGTTTTACATTCTACTTACCTTCAGAAGTAGATTCCATTTTTGGTATGGCTATCCACGACGATCTGAATTTTTTACCCAATGTTTAAACAACACTCTGTTAAATGTACTTTCGCAAGAACCATTTGCCAAATCAAAACAGCTACCGCTGCGACTGTTGTTTTGGAGCAAGTACGAGAAAAGTAGCAACGCTATGTGTGATTTCTGGTGGCTGTGGGTGTACTGAAGCCAACTGAACAAAAAAAACCCCTATAAGAAAAATTTTTTTTTTCGACTTTTGGCCAGCTTTTTGGGAATCGGCCGCACTGTGGAACGGTTCTAAATTTCAGCAGTAAGAGTGAAATTGCTCTTTGACAATATGGTCCTCTGAGAAAAAGCTTATTAATATCCTGAATGCGTCTCAACCAATATACAATATGTGCTAGCTGAAGGAGATTTCCTGCATGCCATGTACAAGCGAACCAAATCAGGAATAAGTCTTGCTCGTTTTGATAAGGCTAGGAACTTAATGAATAAGAAACAGCGTTATTATGAAAATAAACTCAACCCAAAGGTAATTCCAAAAAAAGCTCTAGAATACCCAGAGGAATCTAAGTGTGCATGAAGATGCTGGTATCTCTTGCAGATGTGATGGTGACGACATAAATGGATATTTTTCATCTATTTCAGGCCAATAAGACTTCTTTTCTTTCTGTTGTTAGGAGAGGGTTTAGTAGTAATGAATCGCGGTTAGTTACAATTTTATTCACAATTAGGTAATTAAAAAGTTATGCGGTCAACCAATTTTTGGGTAAAGTTAGGGTGTTGAAGTACACCCTAAAACGAAGCGATCCCAACAATAATCTCTTAATCATAATTAATTTTTTAGGATTTTTTCCTTCTCACCGACATTGATATGATCGTTATCTTCATGGTTTAATTAGTTGAGCGATTTGCTGCGGCACTTGACATTAAAGCAGTTTTCTTCCATACAACCATCGTCGACTGCTGGTACTCCCTCAAATAATTGTATATGCTTTACTACAATACTTGTCATTACCATTTCAACCTGTACAACTTTACACATTACTTAAACTTGTATCACTTTAACCAACGGGCTTGAGGTCAATATTTTATTAAAGTCTAGTTAATTTTTTACAACATATCCGGTCCTCAAAAAAGAAAACGATTCGTATCTAAAAAATGCATACCACCATATTTTATAAGAGAGATATAAAACTATTACCACCACAACCATTCCGTAGCCGCAGACCAGCAAACTCTCAGGCATTAACAATTCATAAAATCGTACGAAGCTGGTTTCCATGGATTATGTGAAGACTGAAGAGTACCTTTTCGGATAGGATCGGAGGTGGTCGTGCTCTGCAGATAGTTTGTACATGCTGTAGGAAAGACTTTAGGAATATATTCATTTAGGTTGCTAGGGTAGTAACTTAATCAAAATTATGACTCAAAGATAGCAGGAATCCTGGAACATTTTAATTAGAACTTTCCGGCCACATTTTCCTAATTTAGCCTCCTTCAAGCAGCTGCTGCAGGCGTCTAATAAAGAATTCATAAAGGAGCAACTGAATGAATATACCTTGCAAGTGTAGTGTATCGCTTCGTGCCGCTGTTGCTGCAGGGATGTGAACGGGAATTACGTTTCCCTTAAAAGTTGGCCGAAAAATCTTTGTGCGGCAAGTTTGATAGTACTATGGAAGTGTGTGATACACTAACACACACATACTTACATTTTGAACTTTGCGATGGATCGAAGCAGCGGAAGGAAGAGGTAAATAGCACTCCAAGGAGACGCGAGAAATATCCACATCTCGTTCCCCCAGCCAAAGCCATAGCTGCTAAATGTAATGTGGTTTTCTGGTAAATGTTAATTCCTTAAAACACAGGATGCAAAACATCTCTCTTAAATAAACAGGACGAGGCAGCATGGAACCACAGTGAAAGCGCTCTGTGCACACTTGAACGTAGTAGGTACGGGAGCAGGGGTGCTAGATTGAGGTGCGGCGGGGTCGTAAAAGGCAACAACAACTGGGGAAAGCTGGTATAACGGAGGGTGACTTTATGAACCTGAATCAACTGAGATCTGAACAATCGGCAAGGATAAAGGACTCCCAACTTCATAGGGTATTTAGCGCACAACTTTTTCACCCTGTTTCGGCCTTGTTTTTTCTGTCTCTGTATTTCGTATAAAATTCAATGAAGTAGAACCTGAAAGACCTCCTAAGAACACAAATAAATGACATTATACACACAAGAAATGAGTTTCCGTTCGTTCGTTCGTGGGTTGAAAGCAATTTTGGTCCTCCCCGAGCCCCGCCGTGATGCTCTGTGTGTATCGGCATTTTTTCTCCTGTAGTGGAAGCGCTCCTTTTCTCCTTTACTTGCTGACACCTCTTCAGTTTGGGATTGAATCTGCCAGAGCGCCTCCAAAGGTCGTGTTCACACAGCTATTGTGTTCGGGAATGAATGGGTTCGGGCTGTTCTGTGTGAAAATCAACTACCACCCCTGCTGCCCCCATACCACTGCACAAATTCCGAAGGATCGAAGGAGTTGAAGAAACCCCGACCAGGGCGAACTCATAAATATATGACGGGAAAGTAAGCTGGAGCAATTGTGAAATTATCCCCACAGGGCCCAGAGCATCCCCTACAGCCACCCTCATTTTATGCTTGAGAATTTTTTCTTGCTGCTCTCGCATCATCCCACCACGGGTTTGTTGGTGCACGATTATCTCCATACATTTCTTTGATATGTATGAGCCTGGGAAATCGTCCTCCTTTCTTATTCTGTCCCCCTTCGCACTCCGCCATCCTAAGACGTCACCCTTTTCTTTTTCAGCCGCCCCTGTCGGTTTCCAGGGTGGTTGTTTTATCAGAATCAGTTGTGTACAAATACTGTGGCTTTGTTTCCCTTTATTTTCACCCTCGAAAGATGGCTTTACTTAGTGATGCTTCCAAACAAAGGAACATCAAACAGACAAATGATAATACGCAAACTTAGGCACGCACAACGTCGGTCCTGCTCCTCGTCTGTTCCTGATGTTTCTGGGGGTGATGAAGGAGCGATCTCGTATCTTATTTTCTGCAAGGACCTTTTTGTTCCTCCATATTTTTAACATTCTGAGCCTTATTTTTGTTGTTGTTGTTGAATATTTTTATTTGTTTTTCACCGGAACAACACAAAATAAAGAACTGAATGCCAGCCACGCAGACGACAATTCATAGAAGGAATCAAGGCGAAGATGAGGATTCTGAAGTGTTTCTGGGACGTTATGGGGATGGGCACTTCAAGGGCGGGCCTCTGGATTCCCTTTTCCATTTATTTTGATTGCAAATTATCGATGATGAATTGTTGCCTAGGTTGATCGTTTGTTATACTCGTATTACATACAAATTTTTTCCTTTACCCCGTGAAATTCTAGCCGTGTGGTCTACCCCATTTCTCATCTTATCGGGGACTGGTTGGTGGTCGCTTGGTTGGCTACAAGCTCCAAAAGGATTCTTTTTTAGCTTTTGAATAAAACATTCCAGGCACGTCCACTGACTACGATCACTAAATGCCTTGGGTCAGCGAAAAGAGTTCTTTTGCTGATTGCTTCTTTTGAATAGAGAAGAATGTTCCGGGCGTGGATTCGGGTCAAGTTGCCTTCTTAAATGAGGAGCTTCCTTATTTTTTTTCGTAATAGTCGAGTGGATTTAGTGGAAATGGTAAAGCATTTTATTGGATGCACATGAAAGTGTTTCTAAATCTGGGATTTTTATGAATTTTGGTCACATTTTTTTCTTGTTTTTTGGGTAGATGTCTCGATTTGCAATTAGAATAATTTGTATGTTATCATTGAAATAAAAGCAATGGATATTATTATAATAATTATGATTGAACTTTCTATAAACAAAGTGTACAAAAACGCTGGAATATAAAAAACATACAAACTCTCGAAGCATAATTACTCCAAGTCTCTAGAATAAATTCGACACGGACAGTCTCTTAAATAACGCAATAGTGTTCAAATAAATAAAATAACGAAATGGGCACAATGGTAAGGGGTCGGTCCATAAATTACGTGAGGCGTTTAGGGGAGGGAGGGGGTCGAGCCGAATCTCACCAAATCTCACGTGGGGGAGAGGGGGGGGTCTCGGCAAATATCCCTTTTTTTTTTTTTTTTTTTAAGAAGCAGTGTAAAATGCCGAGAAAACTGGGTTAAATTAAGTCAAACATGTTTCTCCACTAAAGACCTCCATTCACTTACAGGCCGCCGGTAGGCAGTGGCCTGTAAGACGCGGTCGACCAGCACGACTAAAGGCCCTCATACACGGTAAATTGGATGTACAACCATATTTTCATCAAACCCATAAGCCCAACGTATTTTGATCGGCCGACCGGCCCACAATCGATAGTTTTGGTTGTACATCCGCCTTTCGATGTACATCCAATTTGACCGTGTATGTGGGCCTTAAGCTTGACTCAGTCTAACTGAGTGATGATACTTCAGGTACCCGCCAGACAGGCCGTGGCATGCAGATGAAATCATGATTCTCTACAGACACACAGGGGAAAACGACTGCTTAACATAGCAGGTTATTAATTCAAGCGCAAAAATGTTCATGGTCTCAACAAAAGCTTCAAGGCGGCTCCAGCCTCACGTCGCGTCGTGAACACCCGCAAACAAGCGCAAACGCGAGTGTGGATGGTTTTCACGCTTAGCTCGCGCCTTGCTTTCTGTTACGAGTGGATTACAGCGTGAATTCTTCCCCTCATTTCACGGCTCGAGAGTGAATAGAAGCTCAGATCTTCAGGCCCGAACTGACGATAAATCCGATTTTTGTCAGCTTTCTTGAGCTGTAGGCATTCTTGAACTTCAGGCAATACAGTTGGCGGCCGGTGATTGTATGGTAATACTTGGCCTCAAGGCTAAAACTTTCAGGCCACGGCCTGCCGGTGAACTGTGTGTAAATTGGGCCCTTAAGATGTGGGTAAGGTAGGACACACAAACTCGATTGTTTAGCCTCTAAAGGCTAGTCAAACGCGGGACTCGTCGAATGCTGCAGAGTACGAGCCAAGTAATACTGAACCGCGAAAAGGCCATTAGAATTTAGTGCTACAAGAAAGCACATGCCGAATTTTAGCGTAATGAAAGGTTGGGTGAGTGCTCACGTTTTGGTAGTTGTGTGTCCACCACAAGCAGAAAAGCGAGGAGGGCAAGCAGTTCGTATTATCAATCATCTCAAATAAAATCTTGTACCCAAACCCCCTCCCATTCACACAGATGAACTTTTTACACACCTTTCACTAGATTTCAGTACGGTTACGTACACGGATTTTATACGCGAGGGCCTTTCCTGCAGTTCTACATTCAAACTCTGTGGCTACGACCGTAATTTCGTATTTTGAATGTAAATACTATGGATTTTATAAAATTTGAAAAATCTCACGTGAGATTAAGGGGGGGGGGGGGGGGAGGGGGGGGACAAATCTCACGATATCTCACCAAGGGGAGGGGGGGTCGAAAAATCGCAAAAATCACCTCACGTAATTTATGGACGACCCCTAACCAATGCATTGCGAATTTGTGATTCGTAGTACTTTCTTTTTTAAAAGATAGCACGGGGATATGGTATGAAGCTACACTGAATTTTACCATCTAAGAAGCCATTATTTGTCTCTTCTAGGTTAATTTAGAGTTTCCATGACGTATTCTAAAAACCTTAGAGCTTTTGTGACGTCACAGTTTATTTTTGAGCTTTTTCCCGTGAATATACTATAGCTTTTGAGCTTTTTGTGCTATAATTTAGCCTTATAGCTTCTGTCACGTAATTTGAAATATTTTTTCCCCAAAGCAATGTTTTTGATACAATGCATAGTTTTAAAAATGAAAAGAAAATATTGGTATTGTTGATGATTCTTGTTTTCATTACTTGTATGAAGACGTTAAAATACACATTTAAAATGTGTTTTCGGACTTAACATACAAGAAATATCTTATTTATTCTATTCCAAGGACACATAAGGGCCAGGGGTATCGATAGCCTGGTGGTTAAATTGCCCAACTACAGATCAGAATTTCCGTGGTTGAATTCAAGGCAGCGATTCCTTCATGTTTCAACTTCTCCCAGCCAGACAATTGGATTAGAATTGGAAAGAGAGGACAGTGCACAATGAGCATGGAAGCCCTGCCAGAAAATTGGCAGCACTAGTTTCCATATGGCTGCATTCGAAAATTCAGCCAGTTGGGCAGAATTGGCAGCACATCATTCAAAAAATCCGGGCCGGGCATATATATCCTGCAGCCGATTCTGCGCAGCTTGCTGAATTTTCGAACGCAGCCTATAATCTAATGGGAATAGTCCCATCATCCAGGGGAGCAGGGACACCAGTAGAAGAAAAAAAATTCAAAAATGGTGATATTGCAATCGCACCCTCCCACTGGAACAACAACCCAGATCACCGCCAGGCCAGGAGGTGCCGGAGTGGTATTAGCAGTCCACGAAGACTACCCGAACCCACTTTCGTGAACTCCTTCCAAATACATCAACTAACCAAACACAGAGGACTGCGGTCGTGAACCTGGAAAGCTTGAACAGTCAAGTTTAAGCAACAATCCACTAGGCAGGCTTCTGAACTTGTTCCGGCGGTCTAGCCCACAAATATGAGGTAGTACAATAGGCAAAGCGAATAGCCACGGTACTTTGGGACCCAATAAGTCACCACAAAAAAAGTAATTCATCTCTTATTTTATTACGGAATTTAGCGTATTGTCGCCATAGTATTGGATAGGAGAGGATGAACTAAAACGAACGCTTTCCAAACTGGGCGGTGCGACTCCCAAGGGGGGTGCTTATAGCTCAGAGGGGGATGATTTTATTCTTTTGACTTTTTTGGCTCAATGTTTAAATCCTACTTAAATTTTATTGTGTCTTTTTAATTATACATCTCGTCTACTGAAACGTCATTCAGTACCATTTTAGCTAAGAGTCTACTCACAGCGAAAAAACTCGTTGAAATTGTAGCGTTTTACATTGAAAACAATCGTGAAGACTGTGCGTGCTTATCGTATAAAATATGGGAAAAATTCGACGCCTTCAGACAACACAATTCGTAGTTTGGTGAAGAATTCCATTCCATTCGACGCCGTCCGCGACACTTCAATGCAGTTGTAAGCGGTAATAGAGAGTGTTGCCGATAATCCAAACGTTTTGTATCGCCGCCGATGTTAGGAGTTAAACGTGAATGGCACGACTCTAGAGAGGATTATAAAGCAAGATCTTCATCTCTTTCCAACTTACTCAATGGTTGTTGCCAACGGACATAGTAATAAGGAAATGCCATAAAGTTTATGTCAACAAGCCGAAGAGCATTGACGAAGTCGAAGCTAACATACGAGCAGGAATAGATGCTATAACGCCCGAAAACAGCTTTCGTATGGAGGTCATTTAATCGACATTGTAATTCAAAACTGATTTGAAATAAATGGTACAGAGTATTCTAAATAAATCTTTTCAATTTGTCAAAATGGGCTAAAAATGTCGGAGTTACTCAATATTGAAATACCGAAGGTCTAGATGGCGCACCCGATGGGTATGCAACTTTACAGTTTTTATTGGGGGGGGGGGTCCCAACGTTTTTTTTATGTAACAGGGGTGCCATAAAGTTTTGAAACCACTGGCGTATACGCTTTGGGAGTTATTTTGTTCTTCTCTCTACTACCTTTCCCGCTAGAGCTTTGCTGCTGGAAACTGCTCTCTAAATAGTTTCCGTTCAACCGTCGTCGTGAGCTGACCGTTTTGACCGTTTCTCCGCAGTGACTTTATTAAATCTGTTTAAATCAATTATTAATTTCTGTTGGACCTTTTTCCCATATTGCCATAAAGTGTGATATTGTTATTTTGAGTGTCGTTCCTGTGTCATAAGTGTATCCCCGTGAAAATATCAATATTTTCTTAATTTGCCACAAAAATTATTGGACTTTGGACTTTCGTCATAATAAACATATTTCATAATTCAAAATGTACAAGTGCAATGATAAATCGTGCGATATTACGTCACGCGCTGACGATAACGAATTGGTGTCATGCAGTGGAATATGTGAAAGCTCATACCACGCATCTTGCATTGGTCTTTCGCGCACGGCTACAAGATACTACTTGGTTGAATGGCTCCTTCCTTAATGAGGAGATCTTGGATGGCAGCTGGTCAATTCATAGATGCGATAGAGACTACATACATATCTACCGGTCTCTCAAGAGGAGGTGGTGTCCTCATAGCTGTCAAAGACTTCTTAAATAGTGAACCGATCGCGACCACATCGTCACAATCATTTGAGCATATATTAGTACGAGTAAAGTTCAGTAAGAAACACATTGTCATCGGTTCTTTTTACTTACCTCCGAACTCCGACGAATCTATATATGATAATGTGATTCATATAATAGATGAAACATCCAGCGATAACAAAGATATATTAATCATAGGCGATTTCAATAGGCCTAATATATCTTTTATTCGTGACGAGGAAGACAGTTATTTGCTTCCGATTAATGTATCAAACCCCGTCGATATTAAGTTTATCGACAATCTTTACAGCAACGACTTGCAACAGGTAATTAGTCAACCAAATTCAAACGGTAAATGGTTGGATTTAATCTTTACCAACCTCTATGAGGATTTGAAGGTACTTCCAGCCTCTGAAGAGGAGAATCTATTTAACAATACTACCCATCATTCCGCATGGGTCGTTGAGATCAGCTCTACAATAACTAATTATCTTGCCTCCTTTAACAACTCTGTAGTCTACGATTTTAAGAATGCTGATAATGCTAGTATTAGCACTGAATTATCCCTTATTAACTGGGAGGATCTGCTTGACAGTGATGATATTGACGAGTTAGTTACTAGATTCTACGATGTTATTTTCAACACCATTGGCAGATTCGTACCCAAAATCAAAAAAGGGATAAACTGACAGAACCATGGCTTGACAAAAACATTCGGTCTCTTCGCAATAGGAGAAATAAATTGTACCGCGTAGTGAAAAATAACAACAATGTTAGTGCTGAGCAGAAATCGGAATACGCCAGGTTAGCCGCAGAATTTAATCATAGGTCACGGGAGGCCTATACTACCTACGCAAGGACTGTCGGTGAAAATATCATAAGTAATCCAAAAAAATTCTTTGATTTCGTTAATCTAAAACGAAAAACATCAGGTTATCCGTCAACAATGACAAACGGTGTCACACACTCCTCACTCCCTCAAGAAATTTCCAACATGTTTGCGGACAGGTTCAGTGAAATCTTCTCCCCCATTTCTTCGACTTCGCACACTGTCCCAAGAGAGCATCCAGTGACCACGGTCCTTATAGACAACATATCTCTATCGCCCGAAGATATAATGACAGGTCTAATAGATCTGGAGGTCAATAAAGGTCACGGTCCGGACTGTCTACCCGCAAGTTTTTTGCAGAACCACGCCCAACTCATTCTTTCCCCTCTTCACCTAATTTTTAACAAGTCCCTAACTACCGGTAAGTTTCCTTCGGTATGGAAGAAATCCTACCTCACACCAATCTTTAAATCAGGTGATAAACATGCGGTAGACAACTATAGGGGCATTGCTATCCTATCTGTTATACCTAAATTATTAGAAAAACTTATCTATGACAAGATTGCCCCTTTAATTGCTCCGAACCTAAACGATCAGCAGCATGGTTTCAGAAAAGGTCGTTCCACCACATCCAATCTTATGATTCTGACCTCCGAACTGCTATGCGGTATGGAACAGGGCCAGCAGTTTGACGCTGTCTACACTGATTTCAGCAAGGCATTTGATCGGGTAGACCACCACATTTTATTTACGAAGCTATTAAGATTTGGGATATCCGGCCCCCTTCTGGATTGGATAACATCCTATCTTAACGGGAGAACTCAGGTGGTAAGATTTCAAGGGTTCCTTTCGAAAGAAATCAATGTAACCTCAGGTGTACCACAGGGCAGCCACCTAGGGCCACTTCTATTCAACATATTCATTTCCGATCTATCTGAGAAATTAAATGGCATTCCGCACCTCTTTTACGCCGATGATTTAAAAATTTATAGTGCTATAAGGTCTCAAACTGATGTATCCTTTTTACAGTCGAAACTTAATGCACTACAAGACTGGTGCACCACTAACAATCTTCTTCTTAACACCAGTAAGTGCCACGTAATTACCTTCTCCAGGAAAAGAACAAAACAGCTGCAATATTATTATCTCAATGACAATGTCTTGGATCATGTCGATCACATTGTTGATTTAGGCATTGTCCTCGACAGCAAGTTAAACTTTAACTTACACTATGATAAAATTATTGCCAGATCCAATAAGCTGTTAGGCTTTATTAAGAGAAGAGCTAAAGAATTCGACAATGTATGGGTTACTAAAGCCTTGTTTTGCTCATTAGTCCGTCCTATTCTTGAATATGCTTGCCAGATCTGGGATCCCATATTTCAAATTAGTGTAAATCGAATAGAATCTGTCCAAAAGAAGTTCCTTCTTTTCGCGCTTAGGAACCTTTATAATCCTTCGGATTTTCACAACCTTCCTCACTATACGGACAGGCTCAAAATCCTTGATCTCTTACCTCTATCCCTTAGGCGGAAATTACTCATATCTTGTTTTACCCTGGATGTCCTGAACAATAACCTCAAGGTACAGTTCTTGTCGGACGCCATCAAATTTAACGATACTCGACAAACAAGACATTGCAAACTACTTAAAGAGCACCCGCATCGCACTGAATATGGTAGAAACGAGCCTGTTAACAGGTGCTGCACTATCTTCAATACCTACGCAGCCTGTTACTCTCCCTCAATTAATAAAATGTCCTATAAAAGAAAACTAACTTCCCTACTGTCCTCCTGATTTCTCACTAACACTTAGACTTAGATCTTAGTTTAATACTTAAATACTCACAATGTTCCTTTTACGTTAATTATTACGTATTTTTTGTATCTAATGTAATCCATTTGTTTTAAGTGCCTTGCTTGGCGATAAAATAAAAATAAAAAAAAAAAAATAAAAAATAAAGCAGTCGACAATACAAAGTGTCTTACCTCGGAGCTATATTTATGGAAACATTCCCATTCCATAAATCAAATTGCTCCTAACCAATTAGATTGCAGATTCTATTTATCAACTTGACCCGGCTTCATCACACACAAAATAAATCTATGCCCAAAAAGTCCTAGAACCTCCTTAATCTCGTAAACAATTAACAATTTGTCAAAACAATTTTCTTTAACTGACAAAATATTCTGCAAGTTGTTAATCCAATTAAATTAATCGCATCCAGAGCTGCCACATCCCACGAGAAATACCAATTGTACAAATTGCAGCAAGGAGGAGGATATTTGCCAGCAGCAATTTATGGCGATGTGATGTAGTTTTTCTTCAACACTTTTTCGTTCCGTTCCATCACTTCCATCACTCCATCAGTGCAGTCCCTTAAGCCCTCTACATGCATCACGACCTTTGAATCCATGAGCAAAATGAGTTTATACTTTGCGCGGCGTTGGAGATATAAGCGAAGTTTAAAAACTTTATCAGAAAACACTTCTTGGCAATGTTTCAAGGATCGGCGATATTCGAGGGTGGTCCTTTTGGGGTGGATTTTTTAAAAGGACAGACTAAAAAATGTGGGGGGCAACCTCCCCGTCTGATTTTTGTTGTCCCCAGAAGAAAAGTAAAAATCAATTCACTTAAAAATTTCAACAAGTTTTTTCTCCAATTGCCACTACTCAAGTCCGAGAATTGGTTGCAGATTCCATCCTAATGCACTGTGCTTCGTCTAGCAGTGCAGTGCAAAGTTTTTCAATTTATTTGGAAAGAATGGGGATGGGGAGCGAGGGGGCAGACATGAAAAACTGTAGGAAAACTGAAGAAATGTGGAGCGTCTTTTAAAATCAATTCAGTGTAGCCAAGTTAGTACTTATTCACTAACCAGTCCATTTTTTATTTAGACGAATTTCCGATCAACGATGGCGGCGGCAACTGCTTGCTCCTTCCGTATGTAATGGCTCAACCCAACATTTAAGTGAGTTTCTTCGTTTTTGTTGATGTGCATAACGAATTCGATTGATGGATTTAGGCGTTTTTTTTATTAAATTTCAAGAATATTTCCGACGTGGAATCACATAAATATCGGATTGAATGTTGGAGAGCAAAATAAGAGAGATTGCAGATGAAGATTGATTGACAGAATTAGGACAGAAGATGCTCTCAGCTGTTGACTATTTTATTATGATGTCCTTGGATGCAAGCACTAGCAGTAGAGAATTTTAATTAAGGCTTGTCTACATGAAATAAGAAGATGTCGTATTGCCGTGGATATTATGTCAAATATGATTTTGTACCAAGGCTAGTAGAAGAGAAACGGGCACAAGGACAAGGACTGATTTTAAAATTGCACACACGATTTCGATCAAATTTTTTTTATCCTCTAAACCATGGGTGGCCAACCGAAATGGTATCGCGGGCCACTTTGAAAATGCATTATGATCCCGCAGGCCGATATGTTGGATGATCGAAATTTAATTTAACATAATTTATGAAGAGAGTTCCAAAGCTGTGCTGCGAAGACAATAAAACAACGATGACCAATTTACGTGCGGAATCACGGAATTATTAGGGATAAAGGATTGCGAAAGCTGCACAAACTGGTTGAGGTATGCAGGTTTGTGCTCGTGTAGGATATCGTGAAATAGTCGCAGAAGCCCACACTCACGATAGTCTCATAAAGAGTAGCCTAAAACGGAGTTCGAGTAGGGTGAAATGTGGTCAAAATAGCGTACAGAATCGTTAAATGCTACCTCAAGTTAATAGAGGGAGCGAAAGATGGAAAGGCCATGCAGTAGAAGAGGTAGTATTAAGGCTTTAGGCAGGCTGAATCAAATATAACGTGCCATATAGTAGCCGCAGGAACGACGCTTTCATAAGTGAGTATGGTGCACTTGCACTGGGCGCAATTGGACGGGGACGCAATTTATGATTCTGACAAAAAAAACGTGTTTTCGTGACTTCATTTTCGTAAATTAAAGGAATTCATTTTTTTTACCCCGATTTATTTTTCCCAGTTTATTTTCTCGATAAAATATTCTGCACGTCTGTCCCCGAAATAATGCGGAACCCGCGGGCGCAAGAAGTTACATAACTTTAAAAAATTTCTGTCCCTGTCCCCTTATGATGCAAGAAAAAGCGGAGAAATTCTACTTTCCCTCGTTCAGCTAGTTACTCAAAACTTTCATTTAATTTCTGTCCAATAAGTTTTCACCCAGTGGTGAGTCAGCAGTCAGTGAGATAGAAGAAGCATCATGTAGTATATTGAAATATTTATATACGCAGAGCCGTAACTATAGCGGACTGGTGAAGTGTGAAAAGGATGGGCTAATATGATCAGGACTACCAAGCCAAAATGTAAAGTTATCGTGTCGCGGGCTGCATGGTAGGTTTTACACCGTCGTTTAAGGATCTGCTCTAGGCACCCGGCGCACCTAGTCGTACAATACCTTATTCTGATATGGATGCTCTGTCAGGATATATGCTTTCGTGAACTCCTTCGCTATAGGCCAAAGGCAGAACGGCGGCAGCCAAGAAGCAAACCTAGACAGCCACCGGTCACTCTGCCTAAAGTTTTTCGGGCTGCAGCACCAGTTCCCATATAATCTAGGGGAAACATTCCCATCAACCAGTGAAGCAAAAAGCCCAGAAGAATGGGAACCAAATGAAAAGAAGGGTGGAATCGCAATTACCCTCCTACTAGGACAACAAGGAGCCGAGGACGCTCACGTTCTGGACTCACTGAAGGACAAGGAGAGCCGGAGTGGAATTGGAGAGGCTACGGAGTATACCCGGGCCCGTGAATTCCTTCCGACTAGGCTGAGGGCAGGACTGCGGTCAGGAACCCGGATAATTGAACAGCCACGTATAAGCGATAAACCACTAGGCACTGGGGGTGGGTGTAATACAATATGCCAAGCGAATGGGCGCGGTAGTTTTTGACCCAATATCTCACCACAAAAAAATTACCCATGAAGTGAATGAACAGACCTTCTTCTTCAGGAATCAGAAGCAAAAATTAACTAAAAAAAAACTACCAAGTGAGACGAAAAACTGTAATTCATTTATACTGTTCTGGAGCACTTTTTGAAAATTCTTTAAAAAGTGCTATATCTCAACTCATTGGGCGCTATTGCAGTACTTTAAAATCTTGTTCCAAAATTTGTTAAAAAAGGCAAATGAATGAAATGTAGAGGACAAAATCCGAAAGTGTTACAGTGAGTCAATGAAAAATAGCGAACTAGTTACTAGATCTTGGTTGGTTTATTCAATTTCCAAAAATTTCATCTTGGGCTTTGTTGTAAACTCTGCGATCATAAAATGATTGGGCGCAATATGGCATTATGCACCGGGCGCAAAAAAAAACAAGCAACGACCCTGAGTAGCCGTACATACAATAACGATCGAATATATGAAAGTTAATTAAGTTAATTTAGGTCGGTGCCATATGAAAACTCATGTTCGTGCGTTAGGGTACTTACGATGACGGTACGGCACGTCGTATTTGGTTCAGGCTTAGCAATGAAACTAATGTGATCGCAGCAGGTCATGAATTGTCAGAACGAACAGTAGCAGAGTGCGAGAAATAAGAATACGCTAGGATTTCGAAGGATTTAAATGCAGTAAACGCAGCGCCTGAGATTCAATTTTCACTTTGTTCCCCTCTCCCTTTTTATGAAGAAATTGAATATTAGAAGCTTGTTTGTGGAAATGTACTTTCCATTTGTCCATAAGGTGTATATCGTTCGAGTTGTAGGGGTGGAAGTGCGTTTTGTAGGAAATTTAGTCTTCTTTAATTATGTAGGTATCGATCATGTTCGCAAAACGCATAGCTTTAGAGATTTAAGCGAAATGCTGAAAAAAGTGGGGAAATTTTGTGGTTTTTGTGTTTTTCGTTGTGAAGCTGGCCTCCTACAAGGCAGCAAATTAGAAATTTGGATTCAGCGCCCCAAAAAAATTAAAGACCCGTTGAGAAAAAATGTAGTATTTGTAGTACGAGAAATACTGTAGTAAAACCTACTATGAAAAACATCGAGATTTTCATAAAATTTTAGTAAAGAAATGTTACTCGTCTTCGTGAATGAGAGCCAAAAATTCGGAAAAAATATCTCCCAAGTGAGAGAGAAATCCCTTATTTATTTATATACACTTACTAGAAAAAGTCTGCGTTCACATGGTTTCAAGATATTTGTAACGTTAAAAAACCAAAAACAAACAAATATTTTCAGGATTTTCTGTCATTAATTTACTACACATTTCTTCAGTAATCTACACATGGAAAGTCATTTCTTTACCTTTTCTAGTTTTTTAGATAACGGTACTTTTCCCAGAAAACATACAAAAATGAGGCAGAAAAAGTCTGCGTTCAGTTGAAACAAATATAAAAAAATAAAAGACAATCAAAAATTCTAAACGTAATTTATTAAAAATTAATATTTGGTGGGGTATCCTCGATTTCTGAGGACCGCTCGGAGTCTCTGTGGCATCGAATTGACGAGCTTAGACGTCTCTTCAACACTTGTTTTGTTCCACTCCTCTATGAAAACATTTTTCAACATTTGTTTGCTTGTGATCGTATGTTGTCGAATTCTTCTTTCTAGGGGAGCCCATAATTGTTCGATGGGGTTCAGATCTGGTGATTGGGGGGTGTATGTAGTTGTTTCGGGACTTTATAGAGTAACCAGAGCCTTACAATCTCGGCTGTATGTTTGGGGTCGTTATCATGCTGGAAGTAAAAACCCCTACCTAAGCCGAGCATCTCCGCACTCTGCTTCAAATTATTTTTTAAAATGGCGAGATAACCAAATTTATTCATAGTGGATTCTATAAACTCCATTTTCCCAACGCCATTACTCGCCATACACCCCCATACCATTAATCCACCGCCACCATGTTTTACGGTAGGAAATATGTTTTCTTTTCGGAATGCTGTTCCTGACTGCCTCCATATTAATTTACGCCCTTTTATGCCAAAAATGCAGAATTTACTTTCGTCTGAAAATATTACATTCTTCCAAAACTCTATTGGCTTTTGCTTTGCAAAGGCAATGCGCTTTTGTCGGTTGACCCGCGAAACGAACGGTTTCTTACGGGCTACCCGGCCATGGTATCCAGCCTTTTTCAGAATTTTTCTTGCAGTATCCGGATGAATATTTTTATTGAAGCTTTCTTTGATTGCAGTGCTATTTGGAGTGCAGTCAGTCGTGGATTTTTCTTTACCAATGCCACGATATGTCGCCTTTCTCTAACGGACAACTTTGATGGACGACCAGAACGAGGCTTGGAGATGGATTTGAAATTATTTATAACCCTCTGGATTGACGAATATTGTCTTCCCACTATTTTTCCTATATTTCTGTAGCTGTTCCCCTCTTTCCATAATTATATTATGATTTTTCTTCCACTTACACTAATTTCTTTATTTTTATCTGCCATGACAAGAACAACTTTTATTTATAATGAAAATTTTTTAAAACACGAATTTACCACTTGCAAGAATAACTACCTAATGAAAAATAGCAATAACACCCTGAAACAGCGTATTTGAACCGATTTATTTCGGGGAATCCCATAATTATATGCGTGAGAACGCAGACTTTTTCTGACTCATTTTTGTATGTTTTCTGGGAAATGTACCGTTATCTAAAAAACTAGAAAAGGTAAAAAAATGAGTTGCCAGATGTATGTAGATAGCTGAAGAAATGTGTAGTAAAATAATGACCCAAAATCCTGAAAATATTTGCTTGTTTTTGGTTTTTTAACGTTACAAATATCTTAACACGTGAACGCAGACTTTTTCTAGTAAGTGTAAGTATGTATGCTGGAGCACTTTTTAAAATTCTGTAGAAACCACCTCATCCACTCACACAGAGGAAAATTTGTGATTGCTCTGTATTATGTATTGCAATTTACCGTGATTGATAAAAACTTCAGGGCGCTATTACTGCGTTTTTAAATTCTGTTGTAAGAATTGTTGAAAGTAAATAAACGAAATGAAGAAAACAAAATTCCTTGTGGCAAGAATTTCTCTTTAATTGCTCCGTTTTGTTTGTTCTTTTAGTTAACAAATAAATATGGCCAGTTTCTTTTGGCCAACCAACAAATATTGGCTGTAATCGTCCATTCCAACGGTGGGCAAATGCGGCTCTTAGAGCCGCATGCGGCTCTTCGTTGAATCAAGTTCGGCTCCAAACGTATCTCTTTAAATTATTGAATATTCCAGACGGGTGTGGAAATGCTCTTAATTTTTGATTTTTGAAATTACATAATACATATAACATATAATGCGGCTCTTTACAATTATGAAAAACCCACATGCGGCTCTCATTAACCTCATGCGTGCCCACCCCTGGTCCATTCGCTTTTGAGATCCGATGAAGAATCGCATGGGTTTTCACAAGAACCAGCTTGTCCAACAAACTATACCTTAGAATGAATCAGCTTGTTTTTGTTGTTTTTAATCTTAATTCTAAGTTCTGTCATTCCTTTTCTTTTCTTTTCCTAGCAAAAAATAGACAAAAAACAACAACAACCACACAGTTGTCAAAAAGATGATTAAAAAATTCAGAGACTATCTACTCTCTACATTTTCAGCAGATTGTTGTTGTTTGGATGTTGACCCATCCGAAACTTCCTATGTAATCTTTTTTTTATGCTAAATCATAAATTTTGCGCAAACTATGAAAATCATTTCTGCCATCGAACGAGTGTTTGTGTCATTTTCCGTTGTCCTTCACTGCGTTCAAAAATGAACAGCTTATGGGGCGTAATATGGCAGAGTGCACCGGGCGCAAAAAACCGGGCGTATAATAAACAGAAAAAGTTGTTGTTCATGGAAATAAGACAGTCTCAAGAGGCTAACAGCAAGGACCGGTTTGACTGGCCTAGTTTCTAAATTGTGCGAATGAGCACCAATCATTACAAAAAACTTCCGCAATTATGTTACGAAACCATCAGTTTCTTACACCGATTTACTGGACTATTTGAATTGTTATCGAGAAAAGCAATTGCTTGGATTTTTATCCACCAAGCCGGTCACTCGGTGCACTCCTAGTGTTCTTCTAGCACAAAATATTTTGTTAAATCTTGTTGAATCTCGCGGGCTGCGGGTTAGCCTTCTAAAACAATTTAAGCATGTTTGCATATAAAATAGAAAAAAATACCACAAGTCACAAGGTAAAGTCAGCGTCCCTTTGAGATATAAGATATGCCCAATTAGATACCATCTTACGACAGCTAATTTTAGATAACCCTTCACAAAAAACACTCTTACAAACTATTTAGCTGTCTACCCAGGTTTTTCTGACTATCTTAGACGTACACTACGATCTTCTATTGAATAGACAAATCCTAAATATATATTTACTGGATTGTACTACAGAGTTTCCATCATTCCGGTCGTGGCTGTAGTTGTAGTAGAGTAGTAGCAAAAAATATCAAGCCAAACAAATATAATCCGTCAATACCCATACAACGTTAAGTTATGACATGTGTCTAGCTTTATTGATTGCGTCTAAAACCTCATCTCTGTTATCAATCCATTGAGGATAGTATAAAGATACCCTCGTGAGCTGTAGGAAAAATCGATATAAGTCACGCCTAGTTTCTTTCTGCTATAAACCTTAATTGTGAATAAATATCGAGTTTTTTTTTATATCCTTCTCTTAGAGAGAACTGTGAGTTGTGCTAGCGCTGTCGCAAATAAATCGTGCGCTTTTTTTTTTCTATTATCGCATTTTTTCAGGGGGGCCCGTACACACACCCCCTGTTAAAGGTATCTTAATAGCGGTAAGTCTTCCTTTTTGCATTCAACAGCTCTGAGTTACGGCGGAAAATAATTTTCTCACGTATTTGCTTTTATCATAAAAAATGTCTTGAAGTGAATAATTCATAAGCAACCGTATCGTAAAACACCTGTTATAACACCTTACGACATTTCTGGGGTATAGCTCGGAAGCTTGGTTGGATATTATGAAAAATTACCAAGGGAGTCCAGGGGTTTCTATATCGTGAAAAAATTAACTCCCGTGAGCCAATTAACTGGTGCGCTACAAGGCGCCTTCCAGCACACAGCACCCACCCCGTGCTCTAGTCCCGGTTTCACTTTAATTACCAGCTAAGACCTGTCCTGCCAAGATCCGGCATCGAACGTCAATCTCAATCAAGCGGAGGGCTATCCTGTTCAGCTAACTGCCAGGCTAGAGCGGTGGAACGGGAGCTGCGAGTGGCAACGTCAAAAGGCTAAAATCTCCATAGGAAAGCGAAACCAACGCCCGCCTAAGGGCTGCCGATAAAAACTTTAGGACTCAAGTCCTGTCGGGCGGACTTTCGGGGGTAAGTAGGGCTGTCAATCAACTCTCATTAAGAAGATAAAAATCTCGTGACTCACTAAATATGAGTGTGTGCAAGAATGCCAATTTGTGTCCAACTACACACACTCAATTTCCCGAACCCGGCCTGAATCCTCAAATCCCACTGCACTCGTGGGCCGTGCGATATTGGCCAGGCGCGACACACGGGGGTGTGGGGGTGGCCAGGATTCCTAGTCAAATATTTAGCCAAAGTAAACTCTTTCCACTGCTTGTATGGCCGTGCTTGACTGACTACAAACGCAATACAGCCATACACACACGGGGCTACAAAGTAAATAGAGTTATCACGATATAGAAAGGCCCCGGATAAATGGAGAATGGTGAGTGGCGAATAAGGACTCCTCACATACAGGAATTAGGCTCCTGGGCGGAATGGATGGACGTTGGGACGTCATAAATACAAACGCCAACGGTTGAGCCGTCAGATTGAGAAAGTTATTTACCCCCTGGGTGGCTTACCTTCTGGAATGTTAAGGGGCAGCCTTCAAGTACCTCGGCATAGTGCTTGACTGAGTTCATTACGACATTTGGGGCAGAAATTATTCTTGGGCCCGTTCTCAACGAAAATTTCGTCCGGAATATAGAGAGGGACAGGGTGCGGGGGTGCAAGGGGATTGGGGCATGGCGCTGTCCTCGGTTCCACCGCCCTTTTTGTTAATTTCACTTTAAGTTTAGAGCCGCGTAAATATTTACGTTAGGATAAATTTTGGGGCTTGGGAAAATTGTGACTAGCTGAAACTTGCGAAACCCAAGGGCATCTTATGGCCCGATTTATCATTGTTATAGGGTTGCTAGCGGTTTAAAGGGTATAATTACAGAACCCCAGTTAATCTATGACGCTTCAAGCATCATCAACACTATGAAACTATCGGGAATGATGCCGCATTGTACTATGTGGAAGAAAAATGAATGATAGTTTCTTCATGTTTTTTGGCATATAATTTGAGGAATATAATGGTTGTGATATTGTGGCTTTAGTAACATTTGAAAGTAGTATTTAAATTTGTAAGGGGGAAAAAAAGTATTTTGTAGTAATGTTGAAATCTACCATTTTTGCAAGCTAAATCTCTGACAAGATCAGTCCATGCCATTCTTCTAGCCCAAGTAAAAATAGAACACGACCGCTCTTAGCATGAAAGAGGCACGATACGCCCCAATAAAAATTCGATTTTTCCAAATGCAGCCCGATGCAATCATGTACTAATAAAAGACCCACGAATCACGGTACGCTCACCATTTTTTAGAATAAAGGAGCCAAAATCGGGACTTGAAAGAATGTATAAAACGAAGTATAAATAGGCAATTATATTTACACCTCTTAAGAAATCCCAAGCACTGGGATGCTTGTTTGGTGTTTCGAAATAATGTAGTCATACCATCGCAAGTATTTAGCCTAAAGGCCCCCATACACGGTCAAATTGGCTGTACAACCAGATTTTCATCAAACCTATAAGCGCAATGTATTTTGATCGGCCGACCGGCCCACAATCGATAGTTTTGGTTGTACAACCGCACTTCGCTGTACAACCAATTGGACCGTGTATGGGGGCCTTAAGATGTGTAAGGAGGGGTCGGCCATTAGTTCAACTCTTTGAATAGAGAAGATAAGGAACCGAAAATAGCGTACATGTACACGGATTTGAGGGAAGCACTTGGGATCAAGAAATTTTCTCTCCAATTCTCTCCCTCCACTTTAACCACAACAACAAAATACATTCACTTTACCCCACAACAACAAAATACATTGTCGATCCCGGACATAGGCGTAGTGAAATTTGTTCAGGTTTTGCGAAGGGTCTGCTTCAAACATTTAGCCAAGTGAAGCGTTTTCACCGAGATGGTTGCTGAGAAACGATATCCCTCCCGGTTTTTGAATGAATATAACACAGCCACTGACCGGGATCGACACAAATACGTAAAGAATGCTATTTATTAGTGTTGCCAAAATGCTTCCCCGTGCTTAATAAATTGCTCTTCCTCGTCTTCTCTATTCAGAGGTTCAACTTCACGGATGGAGAGGTGTTGTACTTTTTATTAGAAATAAGACAATACTTGGTTTTCGTGGGGTTGAATTCGACACGATTCTTGCTTCCCCACTCTAGAATGAGTTTAATGTCATTATTAATAGAATTGGGCATATTGGACGTACACACACGGTCATCAAAACAGGATCTGAAACATGTCTGTGTTGCATCGAAGCCGTCAGAGTAACGCAGGGGGACCCGCAAAGATCGGATGAGATTCGGATTTAATGCCGTCCGGATTTAATGCTACCTTGCTTGAACGGTCAGAAAGGAAACTCTCAATCCACTTCTGTAGAATTGAATCGACTCCATTGAATGGGCGTATTGCTTGAGTACAGAGGTTAACATATAATATCAATTTCGGGTAAACAAGAATTTGAAGCGAACAGAGATGCTAATAAATCGGCCTTGGATTTGTTGTCTGGGAGTGATTGAAGTTGTAGTGAACTTTTTCTGTAGAACCTACCAAGGACCAGAAGTTTTTGTACTAGAGGTTGCATTCAGGAGTTTACTTCTAAATTTATTGTCAAATAAGGTTTTGACTTTCCTGATGGTGGCTTTGCAGGAATTTCTCAGTTGTATGTACTTTAATCGGAGCGATTCTCGGAAGACGGCTTCTTTAGTTTTGGTTGCGTTCATAAACTCCCGATTAAAGCACCTGTTGGGCTTCATAGATTTGGTAGAATGGGGAATGAACAATTGCATTCCTGCCTATAAGATCCTGGTGATACGGATAGCGGCAGAGTTAGCGCTTTTATTTCGGAAACACCATGGGCTAGTCGGTAGATTGGAAAAAATTAATAAGCCCCAGCCAATTGACCTTCCAATAATGTCATACAGTTATCTCCACTGGTTTGGGAGATGGATTTTAATAGGAAGTTAGCGCTGACTAAGGCAGTGTTCTGAATTGCCAAGAGGTGAATCAACTTCGTCGGAGAAACGCGCAGGATGACAAGTAAGAAAAATTTCAAGGAGATAGGTTCCTTGATCACCAATATCAGGATTCTCGTGAGATGATCCACAATTTGAGAACCACAGGTCCCATTTGAGCAAATCAATTTACGTTCTGAACATTGAAATCACCCGTCGTAACGATGATTTCACACTCAGGATTGGACGACAAACGCCCCGAGATTTGTTTGAAAATGTATCAAATGATGAAGTGGAGGCTTTGTTATATAGTACATATGTTAGGACTTCTGTATAGGAAGCAGAAGAATAAGACATGGCTTTGGAAGATGATATTAATCCAAAGATGGTTAAAATCTGGACGTGCTTGAAAATATTTTATAATAAAGGGTCATCCATAAATTACGTTAGGCGATTTTTGCCCTCCTTTAACCCCCTCCCCCCTTAATTTCACGTGAGATTTTTCAAACCTTGCCATGAGTAAGGTACCAGTAACTTATATTCTTATTAACCAACGACATATTACTAGCTATTGGAAGTGGTACCAAAGTCCATAGATTTTCTGGCATCCTCCTTTTTAAACAATCTCTTGTATGTACACTACACGTATTTACGGTTGTAACCGCAGTATGTTGGACCTTTCCTTAGAATATAGAACTGCAGGAAAGGCCCTTGCTTTTAAAAGCCTTGATGGTAACCGTAGTGAAATAAGGGTCAGTCAACTATCAAATTGGGTTAGTCGACTGCCAAATCATATCTGCTTTGTTCACATTAAGATGAAATCCGAGGGGCACGTTTGGTTGGCCGGTGGTGGCTAAACAATCGTGGGGCTACTAAAAATCGTAAAGGCCGCGTAAAATTTTTTGTGTAGCATTTAGCCATATCTTAAAGCCCCCATATGGCCATTTAGGTTGCCTGCAAGCTGTGGCCGAATGTTTTCGTTTTCGCCGTGAGACCGAGTATCTCCACACATTCACCAGCCGACAACTCGATGTAGCCTACAGAAAACTGACAAAAATCTTTATGTGTTTGGGTATTTATCATCAGTTCGTGCCTGAAAATTTGAACTTGAGTTGTGAATTTACGACAAACAAATTTCACGGCGTATCCGATGGGAACGGAAAACAAGGCGCAAGCCAGGGGCGAAAACCATCACCACTCGCGGTCGCGCTTGTTTGCGGGTATTCACGGCGTGAGTCTAGAGTCGCCTTGAGGTTTTTATTGAGGCCGTGAACATATTTGCACTTGAATTAACAACCTGTTGTGCTAGCTATCATGAATATCGAGGGTGACCTCGGTCTCGCTCGGACCGCTAACTAACGGATCAAAGAAAAGGAGGAAGAAGCTGTCGTCTTCGCCTGTGGGTCTCTAGAGAGTCATGGCTTCACGTGCATACCACGGCCTGTCAGGCGGATACCTGAAGTCAGACTAAGTAATTCGTCGGGCCATGCCAGCCGACAACCTGGACTGAAAGGCTACTGCCTACCGGCGGCCTGTAAGTGAATAAAAGTCTTTAGTGGAGAAGCGTGTTTTACTTAATTTAACCAAGTTTTCTCGGAATTTTACACGGCCGCCACATTCTCAGGGATATTCCCCGGCATTACATTTGCCGCAATCATCAGAGTTAATAAAATTTGTCCTTGTCAAAGTATTATGCCTTTTGAGACTGCCCAAATTTTATCGACCGACAGATTTTGGCCACGGCACCTGAACGTCCAAGATTCAAGTGAGTACATTGTTGTAGAAACTACAGTTTGGATATCAGATGCTTTAATTAGAAGAGCTTTGACAGACTAAAATAAACTTTCTTGATTTTTCGCAGCGATTCGCATAGTTCTGATACTACTAACTAAGTATTGCACTACTTTAAAACCATGTTTCCCAACCTTGTTAGTGTGATAATTTCTTGTTGTACCGTCTGCTCAATTTGTGTAAAAGAATCTTTTTCAGCGCTTGATGTTTTTCAATGACATCGGTGCCATCTGCAAAAGTCATTATTTGATTGGACTGGTATAGGATTGTGCTTCTTTCTGTCACACTTGAATCTCTTATAATTTTCCCCAAAGCCAGTTTGAAAAGAAATCAGACCAGGCCCTCGCTTGGCGGTATCCGCAATATATGCTGATTGGCTTAAGTAGTATTCTCGATATCTACTTGACTTGTTATTTTGGTCATGGTCTATCTAAGTCATAAATACATATTGTAGAGTAGTCCCCTGGCTGTGTTCTCATAGGCGGTTTGAGTCTGTGAAGGTGTATGGAATGACCTTTAAAACGCCCTTCTAATGGCCTATGATGTTTCTGGCTTATTAGGCCTTACTATTTTGTACGATAATGCAGAAAAGTTTATATGCAGAACTTAGTCAGAGCAACTGCTGTACCCTGTGACATTACCTTGTTGAAGTTCCGTAAGCATGGCATTTAAAAACCGATCTTATTGTTGTGTAAGAGAACCTTCTAGGTTTTATCCTATCAGTAATATTTTCAGAGCACTAAGGAAACTTAAATAATTATCAGAACTAAAAATTAAAACAAAATCTGTGTAAAAACTGGCATAATTTACCAAAATACACAACGCAATCATAAAAATCAGTCCAATTCAGTCCATACATGTAATGTTGAAGTAATTATTAAATAAAACAAGCTATTACTTTCTAATTAAGATCATGCACGATTACCTAATGAACCAATACATCATTAACTGTGTGAACACGACCATATTACTTATGTCTCATTCATAAAATTTAATGAAATTTTTACCTCTCCCTTTTTTAGAATAAACAAGGATAACGAGACCTTAATTTACGAAGAACATGACTCCCAACAAGAAAGGATACATATAACATAAAAAACAACAACAACGGCCTCAAAAAAAATACTTAAATTCAATTCTTCAATCAAAGGCTATTACCATCCCCGACAGCGACGAGACCCGACCAGGGGGCGATATGGATCCACTGGGGAATCTACTTAGAGTTAATCGACTTAATCAAATTATCCGCTAACATTACAAACGAATCGTTATATCCTTTTTCAATTAAGCCTCGCCAGCTGTTACTAGAAAAAGTCATTAAAAATATCAACGAAATCAATTAACTCCCCCGATACTGTGGGGCCAGCTGGGGAGCCGAGAATTATCCACCGTCACAACCCCTTTGACTTTTCCGGGAGGTGGCACTGAATGAAAGTGAAATCAAGCGCCATAACGCCCTCGCACGTCCCGACGGGCCACCCCTGTGCACCCGGTGATTCTCACCCCCAACATATCAGCCCCCGCAAAGCTGCCCAAATCCGCAGCAAGCACAAAAAATTAATATTTCCAGCGTTGTATCCAGTTTGGTTCTTTGTGCAGGAAAGGGTTCAGGGCTCCTTTTATTCTGTTTCATATTTTATCGGTTTGCTCCAATCTAGTGAAATTAGGGCCTAAGTAGAGCCCTTCGGCCACCGTCGGCCGACGCAGGCCTCAAGTTTCCTGCTGCCCAGAAAGTTTTCTAGATCTCTGCCGCTTAAAGATTCATGCGAGCGCTTGGGCGAAATTAAAACCAGCGAAAAGCCATCGCGGGCACAAACTGCCGGCCATTCAAATTTTTGGGGTGTATTTAAATAGCATAATTAAAAATCAACAAGGTACAGCGAGGGCTGGGAGAGCCCCACTTAAAAGTTTAGAAAGTTCGCCCACCAGCCGGGGGTTGATGGCGGGCAGGCGCCGCAACCGGGTTAATGGAAGCGATTTGAGAGCGAAAGGGGCATGGGACAGTAAGAGGACACTCACTGGGGAGCATTAGGCGGATTTTTGTGGTAGCTCTTGACGTGAGAGTGCATACCCATGTCGCTATCACAGCCCCCGTATGTCCCGCCCTGACTGGGGAGCGACTGATGGGGGTTCGGGGGGCATTGTGCGTCTAGGCATCAAACGACGATCATTAAAAGGCGATTAATCGGGATTTTATGCCCACCCGACAAGAATTATGGCATCAGCCTTGAGCTATTGGCCCGGGTCTACAGGAGCCGAATATCGATATCCAGGCTTCACTAAATCCTGGCAGGGATTTCCTTTCGTCACGATGTCTCCTAGATTTGAATAACTGCGCTTTTTTTCCGGGAGGGGGGGCTGCGTGCCAACTACACGTGAGCCTTTATTTTCGGAGTTTGTTTACCTTAATTCCCTTCTATTGGGCTGTCTAGTCCTAAAATATGCCAAAAACTGTTACTACGTGACAGGGAAGTAAGAATAATGATTCACCTTGAACGAATGCCCTGCTCTCCTGCTGGGGATTATCCGCAAAATTGACTTCGTATGAGTATCCGAAATAAATAAAGTTAATAGGGTAAATTATTGGACATGCTATCAGTCGGGAGGCTGAATTATGGTCTGGCTTTACTGGGATTCTGGGTAGGCGCGCACCATGCGTGCTTCTGAATGACGACCATATAAGGGGGAGGATGGTGGCGGCACGGCATGAGATCTCGATGGTAAGATTCTCCACTTTCTGGTTGATATGTGACTACTGTAAATTTTTGCGTGTAGATTTTTACCGTGGTATTATTCTGTGTAAGTTTAATCGATTCGTCTGGTAAATTGAGAATCAAAATTTATGATAAACTTTTAGACAGTATGATACCTTACAACAAAGGCAGACTTATAAAACGCTTAAAACATTTCACAAAACTTCATTGAAGACGAAAATTTGTGTGGGCTAAAAATCAAAATTTAAATACACACCAATTCGCAACTCTATTATTAAAACGACCGAAACATGCTATAAAATCTCTTTTTAAACATCCTGCAGGGTATTTGCTCATCACAAAATGTATAATGTTCCCTTCTTTAACAAAGTTCCTCCAATTAATAGTAAATTTATCCTTCGACGTGTTAATTGCTAGGCATCAGAAACAGGAGATTCCTGGGGAGTAAAGCCACAGCTGTGCAGGGGTTACTGACTGCAATAAGGTAAGTATTAAGGAGATTAGATGGTTTTATCGGTAATTTGAGGTTTTCTGACATTGTGGCAATTACTCTTCATCGGTAGTACACTTATTTTTGTAAGGGAGGTGGAAATACAGTTTTGTATGTGTTGCAAGCGGGGATATCAAACACATGAACAACATTTAAAGGTCCTTGCCAAAATAAATTTCAAGCCTCACTTTGATGTCCCATATTATTATGTCGCAAAGATTTATGTCCCAATATTTGTTGTCTCAAAATTTAATGCAATATTGATGACAAAAACACTGGTTAAAAACAATCTTAAATTTTCAACAAAGTAGCCCTGAAAAGACAAATATATTGATGCAAGTAAAAATTGCACCACGTCACATGCACTTTTGACTTGTGTTGGGTAGAACACGAATTTAAAATGAGTTTGTAAGAGGTGCCTCTTTCCTCTTTTGAGTCAGTACAATGTCCTACTCAAATGAGGCGATGTGCTATTGCAATGCCAAAATGACAAAAACAAGCAAATGAAAAAAAAATCAATGAAGAGCTTTTTTACAAGGTTAATTATAATAATGCATTAAACGGCCTACTAGTATGTAGCTGTAGGGACACGTCCCACTACTCTCATATTACTTGAGTACAAAATGCGTTGTACAAAAATACATAGCTGATTTGCATCAAGTAATTGAAAACAATTACTTAATTAAATTGATTCTTAAAAAGCTAAGCTGAATATTTAACATAACGCGAAAAATTGTTTTAATTAATCAAGTTCAAATTGCTACACAATATTGTATAAAAAATCTATGCCTCCAAAATGTATATCTATACACCCCCCCCCCCCCCCTCCCCTATAAATTACATTGAGAAATTCTTAGAATTTGTTTTTCTAAATTTGGCCCATATGCACTGCGACAACTGTTTAACCAAAGATTACACAGGCCTGCAAAAAACGGTTTTTTTTTCTTTTCAATTTAATAGTCGTATTTTAAGTATTTTTTCGCGCTGAATCCGAATCCGTTGGCCAAATTGCCCTATCACGTCAGGACTTTGAGCAATCCTAACCTAAAAGTGCCAAAAAGCGTGTTTTTTGCACTTTTGCGCGTTAAATATCTCAAAAGTATGGAATGATAGGGCAAATCTGACAACGGGATCGTTTTCAGCATGCCAAAATCTATAGAAAACCATGTCGAAAGCGTGAAATTTGACAACACTTTTTTTGTAATACTGAAAAGAAAAAACGAGGTGCAACGATGATAACATGTCTTAATAAAAATCGTCGATTTCGCGCCAAGAAGTTTTTCTTTTCAGTATTACAAAAAAAGTGTTGTCAAATTTCACGCTTTCGACATGGTTTTCTATAGATTACGTATTCTATAGATACGACAACACTTTTTTTGTAATACTGAAAAGAAAAAAAATTTAAAAAAAAAAAAAAAAAACCGACTTCAAAACTACATATACCTATGCATGCATATGTACAAACTTAAACTAAAAAGTAAAAAATAATATTTTAATTACCTCAAAGCAAGAGCCTTAAAGGACAGTTAAAAAAATTATTGATATTTATATATGTATGTATCTATTTAATATTTTTAAAAAGTTCATTTTGGAGTCGGTGCCAGCCAAAGAACAATTACATTTATACATACCCTGAAAGCTTGGGTGCAAAAGAAAACTTACGTTAATACATACCTTTGGCTGGCACCGACTCCAAAATGAACTTTTTAAAAATATTAAATAGATACATACATATATAAATATCAATAATTTTTTTAACTGTCCTTTAAGGCTCTTGCTTTGAGGTAATTAAAATATTATTTTTTACTTTTCAGTTTAAGTTTGTACATATGCATGCATAGGTATATGTAGTTTTGAAGTCGGTTTTTTTTTTTTTTTAAATTTTTTATTTTTTACTTTTTAGTTTAAGTTTGTACATAAGGTATAGTTTTTTTTACAAAATTGTATTCTACTCGTCATACCCTTTCATTTGATATCCATGAAGGGGGTCGGGAAACAAAATTGCAAAATTCGGCCGCCATCTTGGAACCGACCGCCATTTTTTTACAAAATTTATATGGGACCACCTCTGAGGTATACCGTACCAAACAAAAAAAGAATCATCAAAATCGATTCATAATTGGCGAAGTAATCGCGTAACATACATAGAAAAAAAAAACATACATTCGAATTGATAACCTCCTCTTTTTTGAAGTCGGTTAAAAACGAGGTGCAACGATGATAACATGTCTTAATAAAAATCATCGATTTCGCGCCAAGAAGTTTTTCTTTTCAGTATTACAAAAAAAGTGTTGTCAAATTTCACGCTTTCGACATGGTTTTCTATAGATTTTGGCATGCTGAAAACGATCCCGTTGTCAGATTTGCCCTATCATTCCATAGTTTTGAGATATTTAACGCGCAAAAGTGCAAAAAACACGCTTTTTGGCACTTTTAGGTTAGGATTGCTCAAAATCCTGACGTGATAGCGCATTTTGGCCAACGGATTCGGATTCAGCACGAAAAAATACTTAAAATACGACTATTAAATTGAAAAGAAAAAACCTTGCAGGCCTGTGTTATCTATTACAATAAGATGTGACACTCTCGACGTTTTCGTTTATCTATTTTTGACCTTGGTACCGTTATTTAAACGACCTTGCCGGAATTGTAAGAAATAGATAGCGATAGAAAAGCCATTTGTAAGAAAAGGATGCAATATAACGAGGAACGAAGTGGAAATGAACACAATTTTTACAGGGTGTGCATATACATATGTAATTTAATGAAATTTTTTGGTTTAAAATTAAATTTAATCACATAGGCAAGTCAAACTTAGCCAGAAGCTTAGTTTTTACTTCATTGTATGAAATTATGCCGAATGTTTTCACTAAGTGGTAAGTTTTTTAATGGATGATTCCTGGACAAATTGTTCTTTTGCTATCGACACAGACGTTTGGAATAGTATTGAAGTGAAACTTTTTTTGTCGCGGTAGAGAAGCAGCATTCTGTGTAGAGATATGAAACCATCACGAAAAATGTAAGGAATCGAAGGGAATTGAAAAAGTAAGCTGGCTGAGGGAAAGTACGCCAAATCAACTTTTGAGGTTTTAGTAAGGGCCAAAGCTGGTTTTGTTGCTGAATCCGTTTTTGTAGGTTTAGTTAGGGAAAAATGTGGTTCTGTAGGAAAATTTTGCCTTTGGGGTTTTAGTTTGGGAAAAATATGGTTTAGTTGCCAAATCCATTTTTGCGGTTTTAGAGATGGCAAAAGCTGGTTCTGCAGGAAAAATTGCCTGTGGGGATATATGTATACCACCAAATAAAAGAATTAGTGAATTAATAGATTTCATACACGAAATACTACTGTCATACACAACAGAAGTAACAACTTTAATTAACAAAAATTGAGGTGAAATGCCAATGATATTGAGCGGTGATTTTAGTGTAATTTTCGCCAAGCCAGAAGCACAACCACTGATGAACTTCTTAGATAATAGATTCAAATTGAAACTGGATAATGATAAAATAATAGCAGCAAAATCTGGAATTCGCTGTATTTCGTAGATATTTTAATGAACTTAAGTCTGGAACTTTATACCCTATTTTAGTGATCACAAATCTCTCATTTAATTTTTGGATTGTGATGAAAATATGCAAAAATGCAAAAATATATGCAAAATTTCTTAAAATTATTCGAATATCTCCAACCTTTATGTGTATGTTGAAGATTTTTTACGTGGTTTTCAATTATGCGTGCTAATTCACCAGGTAAAACGCGTTTTGCTTTCTGTATAAATGAAGCATCACTTTCCTTATCTTTTCGCAACTCTTCAAGTTCCTTTTTTAAATCGTCGCACTCCTTTCGCAATTTTGTTACGTCATGTTCCGTAAATTTTCCTTTACTATCTGTTTGTGTATATTTATGCGTTGTAGGAAATATCGCGTTATCATTATTATTATCATTACCCGACATAGTATCTTCTTCTATGCATTGTGCTGTAGAAGTTTCCACAATTGGCGTTGGCGTATCTACACTTTTTGGCGGGACCAACAAAGTATTATCCAGAATTATAACTTTGGAAGTAGTGTCTTCTGGAATTGAATTTGAAGCGCTTAGTTTAACTGGATAAGCCTTTCGTTTTAACCGATTTGTTTTTTTTTTTGAAAGCATATTTTCATCGAAGTGCTTTTCACAAACCCGGTAATCTTCCGACAATTTTACATTTAGCATATCCGTTTTATTTAAATTCCCCAACCATATTGGTCTCCTAGCACTATTCACCGGTAATTTAAAAAAAAACACTTCTAAACTGTCATTTTTTTGGCACCACATACCAAACACTTAATATGGTGCTTACCCATTTTTAAAAATATTTCGAGAGTAAAAAAATGAATAAAATAATTTCTAAAAACTTTCGCAGCCCTTATAACGCAAAGCAACCAGTTGGTTCTGGGTCGCTTATAAAAATTCATAAAAAGCACTTTGAAAACTATACCCGCACCACAAAGCAACGTCTAACACTCTCTTTTAGTTTACTATTTTTAAAAATACTTCAAATAGAAATACTTCAAATAATTCGGTTACAATTTTGTATTAAAATGAAATAATTTACGGCGTAATCTTATTATATATTAAAAATTTTTTGGATCAGGCTGTAACCTTGCTGGTTATCTGTACTAACACGAGTGCGATCGCTCCAGGTCGCCTTTAAAAATGCATTATGAAAAAATGTGACTTTATTTATTGTACACATTTTATGGGTGGGGCGTAACTTATGTGATGTTGTTTCGTACCCTTTCTTTTTAAATTCTTTTATTTAACTTACACTGTTTGTCGTCAAATCTTGGAAGTTAAATTTGACCCACTTCCCGGTTTCGGATAGAGCTGAAATTTTGCATACACGTTTAGTTTGGATGACAATGCAATCTGGCCATTTTGTAAAAATATCAAGATGGCGGTTCCAAAATGGCGCCCGATTTTTGAAATTGTGTTTGTCGTCAAATTTTGGAAGTTAAATTTGACCCACTTCCCGGTTTCGGATAGAGCTGAAATTTTGCATACACGTTTAGTTTGGATGACAATGCAATCTGGCCATTTTGTAAAAATATCAAGATGGCGGTTCCAAAATGGCGCCCGATTTTTGAAATTGTGCTCCGCGGCCTTCTGACATGGGTATCAAATGAAAGGATATGACAGGTAGAACACAATAAGCTATGTGGCGTCATTCCAAACTCAAAATGACGGAAACGTTATAATTGCGGAATGCTTATAATAGACTAAAAAGTAGAAAATATAACCGATCAACTTCCAATTTTGCACACACTCGTAGTTCGGGTGGTTAATGTGTATGAATGATGAGATGAATAGTTGAGTTAAGGGTGAGTTGATAATAAAGAAGCAATACACGTTACAAAAAATCACAAACAAACACAGAGATGCTGCTGTCAACTAAATTCAACTACTCAAATACTGAACTCATGTCCGTATGCATAATTTCAACTAAACCCAGGTAGCAGAGCTGAGTCGAGTTCAGTCAACCTTAACCCAACTCGACTCCCGTTTACATGTAGTTAGACTTGGGTTCAACTTGAGTTCAACTCATCATGTATAAGTACTAAATGCAATCTGACCTTTTTGTAAAAAAATCAAGAAGACGGTTCCGAGATGGCGGCCGTTTTTGCAATTATGTTCCACCGAGCCCACGACATGGGTATCAAATGAATACAGTAAACTGTGTGACGTAATTTTAAATCTAATAGAATTGCCATCATAAAATGGCGGAATACATATAATAAACTAAAAAGTAGAAAATAAAATAAATGGTTAAAAAAATTTTTAAAAAAAATTCTTTTCATTAACTAAAAAATGTACTGAAAAGTAAAAAATAAAAAATATTTTAAAGAAAGCGTGAAATTTCAATTTTAATGAAAAAGTTAATTAAAAGAATGGCGCATTTTTCATCAAAAATTTTTGTTAGAATTTGAAATTAACAAAGCAAAAAATTGAGGGTTATTGTAAATCTCACGCGATTTACAGTTATATTTTCAATTTTTGATGAAAAATGCGCCATTCTTTTAATTAACTTTTTCATTAAAATTGAAATTTCACGCTTTCTTTAAAATATTTTTTATTTTTTATTTTTCAGTACATTTTTTAGTTAATTAAAAGAATTTTTTTTAAAAATTTTTTTAACCATTTATTTTATTTATGGGAATTTTCATAAGGGAATTAATTAGAAAAAAAGCACTGTAGCTATTCTTTTTCAACTAATAGGAGATTTTTGTTGATGTGGTTATAAGGAATTGTAAATGGGTTAGTAAATCAAGAGTGTCACATCTTATTGAAAATAGATTATCTTTGTGTTTAACCTCATCTCATTTGTGTTAACGTATCGGAGGGTTAAGATTATCTAGTGCCAGTAATTTAATTTAAAGTTATTTTAGCAGTGTTTTTTATTTAAAATGGGAAAAGGAAAAATACTGACAGCAGAAGAAATTGGTAAAATTAAAGCATTTAGTGAGGAAGGCTTATCAAATAGGGAAATCGCACGGAGAATTGGTAGAAGTCCTCGTGTTGTTAATAATTATGTAAATGATTCCGAGAATTATGGAAGACATCAAAAAGGAGGAAAGAAAACAGCCACTACAGAAAGAGAACGGCGCAGTATTTTAAGAGAAGCTTCTAATTCATCGTTGTCAGCTCGGGAAATAGGAGAAAAATCAGGCAGTTCAGCATCTGTACGCACTATACAGAGAATAATAAAATCCTCTCCACTGCTTCAACGTCGACCATTGAAAAAGAAGCCCATGCTAACTCAGCGCCATAAAGAAAATCGGCTTCTATTTGCACAAAACCACATGTCTTGGACCACTGAATGGAGAAGAGTCATCTTTTCTGATGAAAAACGTTTTTCATTGGATGGTTGGCTTTTGCTATTATTTCCACGATCTACGGAAGGATCAGAGATTTTTAGCGAGGAGACACAGCCGAATAGGAGGTGTAATGATATGGGGGGCTATATCTTACTATGGTCCTGTAGACTTGGTGGTCCTTACCGGCAGACAAACTGCAGAAAAGTACAAAGACCTGCTTTCTGCGACTAAATCTAAAATACAGGAAGTAATGGAAGGTGGCAGATGGATTTTTCAACATGACTACGCAGCAATTCACACAGCCAGAGTGGTCAGAACTTGGTTACGGGACGAAAATATTGAAGTTTTGGATTGGTCTTCTTTGTCACCGGACCTTAATATTATCGAAAACTTGTGGGATGGCTATCAAGAAGGGTTTTTTCAAATGGCCAGCAGTATAGTACCACGGATGAGCTAATAACAGCCTTTAAAAATGCCTGGAATGAAGAACCGACATCTTTACTACACAATTTATATGATTCTCTCCCAAAAAGAATGTTTCAAGTTATAAACCGAAATGGTGGAAATACAGATTATTGAATAATAAATATTATAACATTTAGAAGCCATTCTCACCTTTGTTTTTTAAAATTACCTGCTTCTTTCATTATTTTACACCTGAATTTGCATGTGAGGTTAAACACTTGTCGCAGTGCACATGGGCCAAATTTAGAAAAAAAAAAAAATTCTAGACATTTCTGAGTGTAATGTAATTATTTTTATTTCGGCAAAAGTTTACCAATTGTTCAGATCAACATATATAATAAACCCAGATTTATGGAATAAACCAATTTTGAAAAACTGGAAAAAAATTGGGTGAGGTAACAGTTGTCGCGGAGTGTACCTATATATAAAAATGAATCATTGTTTTGTATGTAATCGATGTTTGAAAAATTGGCTGTATGAAATGACTGATTGAGTGTTGTTTGTGTTAGAAGACCTCAATAGAAAGGTTAGTTTTCATGATTATGTCTGTTGGTATTTTTGTAATGGCGCTTGAAGAAGAATTGTCTATATCCCTTTTGGAATTTTTTTCTTCCCATTTAATTTTTATGATTTGTCTGTGAAATCGGTTTGTTTTATTAAATGAAATAAAAAAAATTTAAATCGTTCTAAAAAAGGATTGCAGCAGCAATAGTAGTGTTAAATTATAAATGCATTACACGAAACGTAACAGTAATAACGTTGGAGTGTGTTTACAGGTTACTCTCATTGGGTTAGCGTACACGGGTCAATACTTAACACTTGGCTAACCGGTTTGTTATCATACTCTCGAGGTACATGGGTCTTTCTTCACCAAGATTAACTAATTATCCTTAGATGGGATATCAACGGGTATGGCCGAGTAGTGCTTCTCTCTCTATAAGGCATTTGTGCATGTGTTAGTTTTTAAGCAAAAATTTTTGTTGAACAAGGTACAATACTTCCCTATATCCTTTTTTATGTTAAAATGGACTTTATTTAGTAGTTTTCGACAAAAGCTTATGTGAAAAAAACAAAAAAATATAATTTGGCGCAGCCGAGCGGTCACTTTAACAATTTTAGTTAAGTTCAGCAAAGAAAATCGATACAATTCGCAACGAACGTTGGAAAATAGCTATAAACGTTGATGAATTTTGTGTCGGAAAGCATACATATGAGTAATGGTCGCCAGATCATGCAATCCACAATGGGAGGAGATTGAGTCATGATGCATGTTGGAAATGTTCAAAGCGGTATCCAAAAGCATTGTTTTCTGAAAATGTAATCGGGAATAATGGTTACCGGATGTATCTTCGTCTACCGACTAAGGTCAATGGCAAAGAGATAACTTGGAAGGTTAATGGTTACGATTGTGAAGTTGACAATCGTTGGGTCGTACTCTATTCGCCATTATTGTCCAAGACGTTCAATGCTCACATAAATGTTGAATTTTGCAATTCCGTTGAATCAATCAAATTCATATGCAAATATATCATAAAGGGGAGTGACATGGCTGTTTTAGGTGCTGCTAATGGAAATACGATCGACGAAATAACACAATATTAAATGGGACGTTATGTTAGCAATAATCTAGCGGTATGGCGATTTTTTTCATTCGTCATTCATAAAAGATATCCAACCTTTGTTCATTTGGAAAATGGCCAGCGTATATATTTTACAACGGATAATGCTGCGGGAGAGGCATATTTCTTTTAAGCACTATATATTAAATAATGACCAATATAATTAAGAACAGACTGGAACCTTATGCCAAAGCCGCAATAAGGGAATACCAAGCTGGATTCAGAAGAAATAGGTCAACAATGTATCAACTTTTCTCAATAAGGCAAATCCTCCGAAAATGCTGGGAATACAACATTGACGTGTATCAACTTTTCATCGACTTTAAACAAGCATACGGCAGCATCGACAGGGGCCTGTAGAGCCAACGAAGAAGAATAAGAATGCTGCGGGAAGAGCTGAATGATAACCATCCACCACATTGATGGGTGCAGCGAGGCGCACCGGGCTCCAGCTAGTTTATGTATATTTTGCAATCTCACCTCGCCTAGTTTCAAGTTGGAAATTTTGCTGCCGCAAAAGTAAAAAATGTCTCTCCGTTACAAAACTTCACTCCCTCAAAAAATGTAAGAACCATCTCTCCAGGACAAAATTTCACTCCCTCAAAAATTGCAAGAAATATCTCTTAGTATTTACAATCAATGCTGCCAGATCATTAGTTTGTTTCTCCCCTGAGTTTCCTTGAGATACCTCTATATCCCCCCCTATGCGTTTTTAGAGGTTAAATACGAATGTCAATTTTAGAAGAAGATATATAATATGCCAATAAAAACAATAAATAAATAAATCATTCATAAATCAATTTTCCGATTTCCCCTGTTTTCGATTTAACGACGAAAGAAGAATTTTGCCGCTCTGCCTGCTCCTACAAATGGAGTGGAGCAGAAAAAGTGAAAATTCTCAACCCACAGCAGCGTCAAAGAACACAAAGGAAAGCATTTGAAAGCAGAAAAGACCTGTCAAAAAGTCTTAATGAACGCAAATTGCTGATTTTTCTGTTTCAAGTAGTCATCGAACACACCAAGTCTGTCTCTTCTAACTGGACACTAGATTTGACATTGGAAAAGGTCGGCCCATTCATACGTCAACTTTAGTGCCCAGTTTCAAGAGATGCACGCTCTACATGTATAGCTTTATCAATCAATATTTTGATATATTTCGTCAAGGATTTCGACATCAAAATCACTTTTGAAAACAATTTCGGAAGAAAACAGATTCATCGTCATTGCCGCTAGCTCAAAGTACTCACATGATTGCATCTAGTTATTATTGAAAATGCCGTCTCAACAAAGCGGTTGCAAGTTTGCAAATACACTTATAACTAGGCTCACCCCCATCATCTATTTCTTCAAGAACTTTCACCCAGAACACGTCTGTAGATCGTACTTTTTTTATTTTAAAACCATGACGAAGATTCCATTTCTTGATAATTTCATAAACATCTATGAATACCAACGTGTTCGAATTCCGAGGCCAAATGTTAGGTATGTACGATTTTATCTGCGCTGAAAGCTATTTTTATTAAATTAATTGATATCATAACCGTAGTCGATACATACGACCGGCGTCAAGTAGTTAAGAAATGGGAATTGACTGAGCGAGTTCCTGTTGATTATTTTCAACTATTGTGATGCTTGTTGATTATTTTCAACTATTTTTTTTTTGATTCGATTATATAAAGAAAATACGTAATAATTAGATTCCCTAGAAACTCCCCAGACGGTTTATCTCCTCTGAAATTCTCCTAGTGCACTGAAATTTCCCTAAATTTATGGGAGATTCCCCTGATCTGGCATCCCTGTTTACAATCTCACCTCAACAATTGGATATTTTACTACCGCAAAAATGTAAGAAATGTATCTCCACTCCATAATTTACAATCACACCTCGCTTTTATTTATCTCCATACACGCTCATATACCAGTCGGACATTATTTTTAAACCGGGACATTTAGTGCAGGCGCTGAAGGTAGTTGAGTATGCAAAATGTGAGGACCGAATTCTGTCAACAGATTTCAGTTGAGAATAGCTCAAAGCGGAATAATACGGATGCTGCCGGTGAATTTTTGGGTCCAATTGTTTTACCCCCTCTTTTTTATTGGCACCCCTACGGTTCCCGGGCCCGCTGTTTGACGATGAATTATGAGGAACCATCACAAAATTAAACGAAAATGTGAAATAAAAGTTTTCAATATCACGCTTAGTTTTCGAGATTTTGACACTTATAGTTGACGTTTTGAGGTATTTCCGCAAAGTTTTTAGTTGTATCAGAGCTAATATTTACGTGGCGCCGATGGTTTAATTATGAATTTTGATAAAACACCCTAAAATAAGACGAAAATATCAAATATTTGTTTCGATATGTCGCTTCTTTTTTGAGATATCGATACTTGAAAGTTTTGGTATATTGGTTAAGGCCGGGACACACATATCCTCAAGTAATTTGACTCGGTGCGGACACGGAAATGTGGGGACTGACTGGTAAAATGGTACTTGTTTACGTCTGACACACGGTACGGACGCGGTGCGGATATGTGTGGTCCGGTCTTTAACCGGAAACAGATCAGATTAACATGCAAGCCTGTTTCTACCCCGATTGATGTAAATACAAAATTAATAAGAAAACTTCAGGAAAGTAAATACACTACCCGACTTTCTACCCGACCACATGTCACCAGTGTGTTAAGGCAATTTACAACTTGCTACTCTAACGAACATTGGGCAGCAAGACATGTTCTACGATACCTAAAAAGTACAAAGAACTTTGCGTTGGCATTCAGAAAAACTATTAAACAAATAACAACTGGTTTTTCAGATGTAGACTGGGGAAGTTCCTGCGAAGACCGCAAATCTTATTCAGGATTTGCATTCACTCTTGGTGGAGCAGCACTTACCTGCGAATCACGTAAACAATGTTCAGCCTTATCGTCAACAGAAGCCGAATATATATCGTTATCTGAATCTGTAAGGCAGGCAGTTTATTTACAACGATTTGCAAAACAGCTCGGATCAGACGATAAGTGTATCCCTCTGTACTGTGACAATCAAGGAGCGCAGCGTGGAGATCCATTGAGGATGGAAGGCTGTCCACAATCTGTTGATTAAGCCAAAATCTGCATCGTTTTACAAAGGAATTGCGATGGCTTTACTATTAACTTAAACAATGTTCAAAGGAAGACCTGTCTTATCTTCAGTGGGGCTATTAACACGTTACCGACTATATGTGTATTGGCCCAAGAGTTTAACCCTATGCAAGCCCAAAAGTTTAACCCTCTTTTCCACGACCATACAAGGTAGACTTTCCTGGGGTTTCTTTCAGAAAGCAAGCATCCCTTTTTCTATCTCCTTCTTCTCATTAGTATTTATTTTTTCTCTGTCCACTTATTCCTTTATTTCCTTCTCTTCTCCTTTCTTGGTCTTTACTCCAACACTTTTCTTTCTTTCTCGTCCTGTCCCTCTTACAGTTAATTTAGTTTAGGTTAGTCTATCCATTATGAATGTAGTAATATATTATATTGTACTCTAAAAGAGGTAAATCTTGGGTACTTCCTTTATTTTTTCATATAATAAATAATAATAATAATAATAATACTATACCATGTGCAGACCTCGTATGACACTCGGATAGCTCCAGGACAGATGCAATTGTGTGTTACGCAATCTGCGTCACCATAGGATTTTGGTTTAGCAAGCTAGAGGGTTCAAGAAGCAGCAATACCCCTTGGAGTCTTTCTTTCAAGCAAAAGAGGGTATACACCATATGTGCATTCAATTACGAGGACTTCAAGAGATTAAGTTAACGAAACGGTTGTTATCTTACAGAGAAGCTACAATTGGGCTCAATAGTGTTAAATCTAAAGTAGTCTGCAGAGTACTCACTTACTATTGAATTGTAATAAAGGCTGTTGCTACTCAGAACTTGACGAGTGCGTTTCGCTTGGCTACACCATAGTCTGTGAATGCCAAATTGTTCTTGTTGGGTTACGATTTTTGAATGAAATTATCCTAGTTTTGATATCGTGACTCATTACGAACGGCTTCGAATGTAAAGTGAAGGCAGAGGTCCTGGGCAGACAGGAAAAATGTATTCTTCAATACGGCTATTGGAGTAACTATCGATGGCTGCAAGCTCTCACCTGTTCTTGTTAACCACGGGCGGTTTGTTCCTCTGTCCTCTCAGAACATAGCACGATAGGAAGGATACCAAACCAAAGCTGACCTTATTTTCAATATGTAATTGGTGTATCTATTCCTTTTATTCAATTTTACCTGTTCGGAGTGTTCACTTTACAATCAAAATCGTTGAGACTCGATAAAGGTAGCGATAGTAACAAATAAAGTCGCTATATATCGAGCAATTATTTAATAAGACCGCGTAGCTTTAATTACGATACATCGTCCGAATAAACTTTTATGCGAAAATAGATTAATTTCATTTAAAGCTCCTCTTTTCTAATAAGTCTACAAAGTCATGCAAAATCGATCTTTCTCCCCTCTTATGAACGTTAATTAAGACAAGTCAATTGCCTCTCATTATTTCATTCTTTTCAATCAATTCCTTCCATGCAAAAACAAAATAATAAAGGAAAACAGAAAAACAAAAGCCATAGAAGAAGTAGAAGAAGAAAGCCTGAAATAAATCACTGCTCCTGCTCCGTCCCAATGCTGCTACACAGTGTATAGTATTTCTTCATTTGTCCTGTCATTATTGTAGTTGACACAATAATTTCTACATGAGAAACAAGAGCTCCGGCAGGCTTTTCTGGGCGTTAGATAGATTGGAGTGGTCGGCCCCTTAAAAGGACTAAAGGGCATGTTCAGTTTAATTCGCCCTTGAGAAGTGTGTAACTAGGTATGTACACAGGCGAAATTGCCCTGTTTAAGAAGACTTAAACAGTATTTATCTTTAGGGAAATTGTGTATCAGAATATCAAGGATAAAACTTTGGCCTAATTTACATACAGGCATAAATGTTGCTGGTGCTGTTTATGTTGTTATTACCAAAGAAAAATTATCCTTTAGATGGTATAGTCCTTTTTATCAGTGCAGAAATAGAGAGGGGAGAATTTATGTAGTTTATGGGGGAATTCATTTTAAAATTTCTCTCCCTTTTGCCATTCAAATAAAACCGAACCGTACATGAGCCCCATGCAGAGAAAACACCATCCTCGGATCCTTGCTTGCATGCGAACCAGCGATTTAGGAACTCTGCAACTTCCCTGCGCCAAGGAATGTTGTTCTTTCTTCTGCTCCTTTTTTTTTGTAAAACAAAAGTACTCAAAGACCGAAGAGAGAAGAAAAAAAAACCCTTTCCAAAGTGGCTGTTCCTGGATAGTTTTGGGGTACTTGACCTGAATCCGTGTGCGCTTAGACTGGAGGTGGTGGCACCATCTACCTGCATAACTGCCGTAAACATGTACACCGATATACGTACATGTACATACATAGCCAGTCCTGCACATGAGTACGCCAGGATATGCGCTCTTTTCAACTTGCACCATAAAAAGCATTGAAGCTGCAGAAAAATAATTTCCACTTGAAAGAGGCATAATAATAATAAAAAAAAGTGCAGGGAAATTTTCTCTCCTTTGTGTCTTTGCTGTTGAGACTTTGCACACGGTGGTGTAGACGGCGCGCTATTGTGGGTCGAAAAGGTGTGTACGGGCAGCCGTGGGTAGATAGGGGGTGGTTTCACTTGTTGCTAGGACTTTCATTAATAGAAAAATTCCTGAGAGAGGCTTTAAAGCGCTTCGATTTAAAAAAATAAGTAAAAGGAGATGATGTCTGAGATGCTGAGTTTATCGTAATTAAAAAGGATATTTTAAATATTAATTATTTTTACCAAAAGGATGCAAAAAATTAGATAACTTTCTATTTTAAAATATCTGATAGAAAATTCTGACATTGGCTCAACATCAAATGAAGAAACTAGAAGTGGTACCAAAACTGACCCTTGCGGTATCCCTCAATTGAAAATTTTCAGTGTAGATAAAAATTTAATTAAGTGAGACTTACTAAATGTAAACCCAGAATAAAAGAATTGAGTTATTCCATAAATCATCTGATCTTAAAACAATGTTGTAATTATATCTTTTTCTTATTCTAAGTGCAAGCTTCTAAGAGTGCAGTACAGTGTTCACATTTGTTTTGTCAAAGCTATAATGGATCTGATAAAGCTGAATATTCGGTATATTTTGGTTACTAAAGGTGCCTGTAAACGAGCATCAAAAAATGCACGTTGCCGGTAATATTTCAGAAAAAGATATAGTATGTGGCCGATACTATTGCTGGGAAGCTTGTAGTCAGACATGTTTTCGCAATGTTTTGGCTACTGTGTTGCCCGAGAATTTCACGCGTACACGTATGTATTTGTAAGTGCAACATTCATTGTTTGCTTATTAAAAAAACGAAGAATGCGATGAGGTAATCCTAAATATGTAGTTACTTGTTCAGAAATTTCACTAGAATGACGAAGGGTGGCCTTAAAAATTTATATACAAAACAACCATAAGCCTAAACAGCGGTGACAGGACTCCATCCTGCGGTATGCAGAAGCCCCTGTGTTTACCACTACTCTTCTCTAAGCGTTTGTTGAATATCAGAGTTCTAAGAATGCGGATGATCCCCTAACTTCAAACATTGTAGATAACATTCTGGTATTGTTGAAAGCGCTACTTCATCCGGTACGGTATCAATCAACTCTACGACCGATATCAAAGGCAACATGCCGGCCAGTAGCTGCAATATGGCCAGTATCGTCGGGCTATACGGATATATTGCCGGCAAGTTTGAACATATTGATGGAAATAATGCTAAATTTTCAGGAATGTCGTTCAGCCAGTATTGCCGGCCACACATTGCTGAAAAATGTTGCTCGTTTACAGGCACCTTAAGGCAATAACATATCGGAAAGTTGCAGTAACATTAAGGCAGTATGTTATGTAATTAATTGTGAGCTTTTGTTATATATAACTAATAGTCGTATATCATGACTATCTCACATGTATATTAAAAACAAACACGAGTTGAGTTTATTTATTTGTATTTCATTATTAGTTTTTAGCACTATTAACTATTAACACTGTTTTTGGGAGTAAGTTGGAATTTTTGTTTATATATAAACAATATTTTATATAAACTTACAAATGTTTTGCACAATAATATAAACAAAAAACTAATATCGAAGTTGTGATACCAAAAAAAAAAAAACGATTAATACCCAAAAAACTTAATTATTAAAGAAAATTAAACTTTCACACACTTTTTATTTTTTTATTTATACTTATGTATATAAATTTATTTTTATCGAACCGACGACGACCCGCCGCCGAGAACCGAGAATCTCTTTTTTAAAATCCACCCGCCGGTGTCCGCGGTTATAACAACACTCTATTTTTTAATTTCCACCCGCCGGTGTCCGCGGTTATGACAACACTCTATTTTTTTAATTTCCACCCGCCGGTGTCCGCGGTTATGACAACACTCAACAAATTAAAATTTCCACCCGCCGGTGGTGGCCAGGAAAATTGTCCACCTCTGGGGAACGCGCCCTTGAACTTTTAGTTCCACCTGCGCAATTCGCTTACCGTGCGCTTCTCACGCGGCAAGTTGCGCTAGGTTATCTTCGGGTGGGTCAGGTTACGATCCCCCCGTGGGTGTCTATGCCTTTAGATATATGAAAGAAGAAAAAACTAGCCCCTTAGAAGGTTTGATAACCCAATTCCCATACGGATACCGGCGCATTTTTCGCTTTGCTTTGGTTTTTAATGTTTTTCAAATGTGGGAAATATCAGCGAAGTTTTTCAATGAAAATTATCTTGGGGTGGTTCAAATTTTGTCTGGGCCGTTTCCGTTAAAATTTAAATGTGGAACTTATGGAAAATTTATATTTTTTGGATAATTTAATAAATTTTCCCTTCTAGGATTTTTTTTACATAACAAGTATATGACGAACCTCTTGAACGAACGGATTGAAAGGAAGACGGACCTTGTGGGACTCTGAAGGATGATTACATTCATCTAGGAATGATCAGATGGCGTAAATACTGTACACAGCGAAACCAACAGGGAAAGAGAGAGATCAATAAATGGTATTTAATAAGGACGGAAGAAACAACACAACGAACCAAGGTATCATACAATGTATATCCACCAACGCTGAGATAAAAGCAGAAAACTAAGAAATTATGTAAATTACATCCTATTCTAGAGCAGACGGAACAAACAAGATTGCCATTATACATTAACTTCGTAAATTTCGGCCGAGCGTTCGCTACAATCCGGAAGACCTTTTTGGAAAGCTTTGACAAAGAAGGCAGTGCAAACAAAATTAATCCAAACGATTATAATGCTATACGACGAAGTAGAGTTAAGAATGTTTCATAATAGACAATTTAGCGGCCCAATATCAACCGCCCTATGTCCCATGAGGGATTAAAGGAGTTTAAAGAAGAAGAAGAAGAATATCAACGACAATGGAAGTGAAACAAGGTTGTCTCCCTTCGCCATTACTCTTCATTATTGTACTGTAATGAAGAGAGCCAGCAGGGAAACAAGAGAAATACAATGGGGATTGGTAGAACGGCTAGAGGATCTCGAATGCGCAAATGATATCGCACTTCTAGCTCATTCAAGAGAAGACATGCAAAGAAAAATAGACAGCTTTTTTATGTGAAAGACTAGAGTCTCAGGAAAGGCCCTTTATACTGTCGAGAATCTATTTTCTACGTATAGAGTGCAATGTCGAACAGCAGCTCTTGTTGGGGAACTTAGAAAAAATATGTTCTTTGGAAGCACTTCTTAGGATAAATGAACAAAAAACACAATCAATGAGAATTAATTCTACAAACAGTATTCCATTAATAATGAAAAGATAGTACAATAGAAGGCTTGACGGATGGAGGTGCGGCGAAGGATATCTTAAGTAGGCTCTGAAAAGCTAGAGGTGCATTAAATAGATGAGTTTGGAAATTGCCACAAATATCTAGAAATGTAAAGTTAAATATTTTCAACTCCAGCGTGAAATTCATATTTCCCTATGGCAGCGAAACTTGGCTTATAAACCAAGCGGATATAAACAAAATACAAGTTTTCGTCAATCTGGAACGTGACAAAACAAGAACTAATTATCAAACAGATGAAGAAAAGAAAATGGACGTGTCGAAGGTACCTGCTACGAGAAGAAAATAATGCGTTAACAAAAAGAGCCCTTGAATGCAATTCGCAGGGAAGTAGAGTTTTCGGTAGACCTAAAAATACATGGGGAAGGACAGTAATGAAAGAAATCGAAAATTTTGGCAAAACCTGGATTGAAACCAAGAGGATGGCTCAAAATAGAGTCCGATGGATAAGCTTTATGGAAGCACTATGCTCCCATGGGAGGTTAATAATATGACGAAGCGTAAGCCAGTATCAACAATTTTTCCAGAGATCCCTGAAACTACATTTGAGAAAAAGTTCGTCGTCTCGGAAGATCTGTAGAGCTTGAGGATGCTCTCGGCACCTTACTTTGAATTTTTCAACACCACAAACCATACTATAACAAAAGAGCAGCTTTTCTTTCAGCAGTTTGAGATTAACTCAGACCTACACTAAGAGCAAGCTTGTTTTTCAAGTCCATCAAAGTAATGCTGGGCCCCATCCAACTAAGACGTGGCTGTAAGGTTTGAGGCCGCTTGCATGGGAAGCTGTGCAATGTGCATTGTTAATCTCCTAGTAATTAAATTCTAACCACTGCAAACACCAATTCATCACAAGGCGATCGGAATAGAATTGGTTTGGCCACACCTTGCGACGCTGATCTAAGCCAAATCTAGCCAAACAGGCCCTTGATTGGAGTCCGCAAGGATCCCGTCGAGTCCGAAGACCTAGAACAACGTGGAGGAGAACCCTACTAGCAGAGGCCGCAACAACTGGTGATCCTGATCAGAGCAAAGAGCTGTCGCGCAAAACAGACTCCGCTGCAGCTGTTCCCGCCCTATGTCCCGTAAGGGATTAAAAGAAACACAATTACAGTTCTAGATGTTGAAGTTGTATCAGATAAGGGTGGTGATTGTATGGGTTAAAGGTCTGACTACCATCCTAGTGGAGGTGGCGTCCGAACCCACGTTGCCCCAAGAATTCTTTGACCGCGTTGCGGGAGTAAGAAAACACTTTGTTTATTTTCGTAGTTTATGACAGTATAATGTACACCTCTGGTTGAATGGTTGCAGCTATGGTCCCCCCAGCGGGAAAAATAAGGCTTCCACTTGCGTTCTGTAAGTACTCCTGGTAATCCGTGGAAGCATTACTTTAGGAAACCCACTTCATTTCTTTTTTTACATTGATGTCCTAGGGAGGTAAGGTATAAGCCAGCTTTATCTTACCACTGCATTACTGGTAAGGCAAAAATATGCACTAGCTTTGCTTACCTCTACATTACTGGTAAGGTAAGGCAGAGGGCAATTGCTTACTTTCAGCTTACCCTTGCCTTCCTTAAGAAGCAGACCTCAAGTTTGTTGTCTACTGCTTCCTTTTGCATTACAGATTACTTTCAAGGAAGGCTTACCCTACCGGAAGCATTACCTAATTTCCCGCTGGGTTGTTTTTAATTATTATGAATGTAATGGTCATAATAACAATAATAATTAAGAAAAAAGGAAGCAACATGTTTGGAGAGCTATTTGGTTGTATAATGTGTTATGTATTTCTTAGCAATGTTGTGTAATTATGTTTGTGTTCCTTGTTCACAGTAAATAAAGCCATGTGATGCTAATGCACTCGCTCTTTCGTTGAACATATGTGAATTTTTCCTATTTCCTTTTAACCCTTCGTAGTTGTCTTTCCAAAGATCAATTAGCAGTTGATCTGCCCTTGTGGACGAAACAGAACCTTTCTTCGTTGGCGGTCCTGCATGACTCATTTTAATTTCGGCGGCAAATTTCAAAATATCATGTCTACCTGACTGTTGACAACAAATTTTGGTAGATTGTTGTAAACTTTCATTGATAGGCGTTTTACTAAGGGCCGGTTTCGCGAACTTAAGTTTTTCTTAAACTTAAGTAAATTAATCAAATTCGGTTTCACAGTGCAATTTTGTCTTCTTCTTACTATTATATTTGTTTCTTACGGCGGCACTTCAATATTGTAAATTATGAACTTACAATAGCCGAACTTTACATGTAAAATTTCCTTTTAATCGCGTTTTCCCTGAAATGTACTGGAATTAATTGACGTTTGAAATTTCTATGCATTCTGATTTAAGAAAAACTTAAGTCTAGAGAAATTGCCACTTAAGTTACACTTAAGTAAATTTTAAGTGGCAACTGTGAAACAGGCATCCATACTTAAGTATAACTTAAGTTAATTTTTATACTTAAGTTCGCACTGGGAAACCGGCCCTAAGTCTAATAAATGAAGCGCATCGACAACTCCAGCATCTGTCTACGAATCCACGCTGCGGTTTCTTAGGGAAAATCCAGGATAGCCTGCACTTAACTGGAGCAATGAGAATAATTAGGCAGTCTTCCGCTCCTACGACCTCTTTCATAATACCCACAAGTGCAGAATGTCCTCCCTGAAAACTATCGTCAAATGACGAAGAGATTTGTTTTTCGGGTACATACATTGATGCATTGAATTCACTCGATGTTTACAATAAGACACATCGAACCGGTCCGATGTTTTTAAAAGCTATTTATTTATTCGCTACATCGATGTATTACCATAAAACATCGAATCCAAATCCCCCGTTCCTTCTTTTTTGTTGTCGAGCCTAATTTAATAGAGATAGCCGGGTTTTGAAGAGAAATTACAGATAGAATCGAACCTACGCTAATCGAGCAACCACGCAATCAATCGCATCTGAATTTACGCCCAACACAAAATAGTGTAATAGAGAGAGCACCTTTCGGGGTGTGGAGGTAAAATATATTTTTACTTAAGGCCCCCATACACGGTCAAATTGGATGTACAGCGAAGGGCGGATGTACAACCAAAACTCTCGATTGTGGGCCGGTCGGCCGATCAAAACTCGTTGCGCTTATGGGTTTGATGAAATTCTGGATGTACAACCAATTTGACCGTGTATGGGGGCCTTTACGCAGGTAGATGTACGTGAAACCCATTTTGAAGCAAATAATACAGAACAAATACATGCATCGTATATACATAAATACATTACTACGCACCAAAAAAAGCCCAATATTTATATTCTAATTGATGAAAATCTTTATGGGCCTGGTCAGACTTATGAGGCCCGAATTTGACTGCCAGAACATGAGCCTGACGGAGGGTTAATGATTAGTAACAAGCTGAAATTTCGTGGGTAGCTTTCTTTTGGCGAGACGCCCAACTTTTGTGTTTGCGAAAATTCTGGTTCCTAATGAAACGCGTGGGCGTTAATGTTGTCGGTTTGATTGCAAAAATTTATTAGTACCAACTTTCCTGTTAGTTAAATCAAGAGATAAATAAAGAACTCAGAAAAAGTTTGTCCTACAAAATTGATGGTCCAACTGAAGGGTCGCCCACCCCCTACATTTGAAAATAACTATGTCATAAATAATTACTAGTAACGAGCTGATTTTTCCCTGTTTTGGTTAGCATTTGTGCGTACAATAAGATGGCCACATTGTCCTACAAATTAAGTGCCCGATTTCCCGGTCATACACTGCTTTATTCGCGTATAAAAATGATAAAAAGTTATCTAAGATCGTGTAAGGAAGGGTCAGTGACGTTTAAATCATTGGATGTTATCATCAATAGAACGAAAGCTGGCGGACGATGTCACGACGACTTGGCGGAAATGAAAACAAGAAAAATGTTGTTTAGTATTTAAATATGATGAGTAGAAGAATCCATTTTCATAGAAACTTAACATATATTTTAAAGTGCTAGCTCTAGATTACTGCCTGCTTGAAAATTACAACCCAGGGATATGGCGATTTTGACTTTTCGGGCTTTAAGATAGTTTCGGAGCCCTTAGACTAGTAGTATGCAGGGATGTTCGGTTATGGCTTTTTGGATGTCAATCTATTCTCAGGGCCCCTCTGGATGGGGCCATTTCATTCCAGTTGCCCCCCCCCCTTTGTGGCCTGCCGCTCGAAGTTGCAATTAAGGAAGTCTCAGGTAATAAGTGTTCCACTGGCAGCAAGGTAATTCCTCTTTGCCTTGTTTTAAAGGTTTAACCCCTTAGACTAAAAGGTTCTCTTGTAAAATAATTAATCGGATGATCTGGTAGGGCTGGTGAAAAAATTGATGAAGAAAACTATAGCATCAACGTTGAAATTTGATTCTTCAGATCGTTCTGACAAACCAGAAGAGAACTTTTCATTGTGGGAGCACAAATTTGTCCACAAAAGCTGGAAAACGGCAAAGTTGGAGGTTGCTATTTTTGACAATAGGAAGACTCAATGAGAACCTTTTGGAAATTTGGAAGGAGCTTAAAAGCGTGACATTAGCCAAAAACTTGCAATGGACTGACCACATATTTCAAATCCCCAAACAAGCATCCCAGTGCTTTATGATGTGCAAGTTCGTCCTCCAGCCATCGGTCCGTGCTGTAATATACAAGTCCTACAACTCTCTCATTTGGGACGGTACTATAAAAACCACCTTGACGTGGTTAGATAAAGCACAAAAAGGCCTTGAAACTTATCGGTGGCGTCCCCGTACTGACATAATTATATCCTTACTATCATAGGGACTGTTCCTCCGAAATAAACGGTCTCCTGCCTCCACGGCAATCCTATGTTTGCAACACCAGATTTGCCCACTCGTCTCATCTTCCACCTACAACTACCCCTTTCATGCACTCTACAAACTAGAAACTCGACTGTGGAACAACCTTCCACAGTCACTATTCCCGAACTCCTACAATATCCAAAAGTGCAAATGCAGACTCCATCGCCACCTCTTTCAACACCCTCCCGAACCCTCATAACCCTTAACTTATTTTCCTCACGTACTAAGGTTACTGCTAGCCATTGCACCATGACGTGAAAAACGATATAACGGTCTGGTAGTACAAAGGGTGACTCCTAACCTTAGAGCTACCATATACAAAAAAAAACACCAACGTCGACCAGTTGCAAATATCTACTGTAATAGAAAGCTAGGTCGTTCATTGTGTCCACATGACCTGCAGCATGTTCACAGAGATCTGCGCATCCTGTTCATTTGATTATCTATATAAGATAATGTATGACTTATTAGGTCGGTATCCTCTAGTTGACCGTTATTGTCCTATAGGTCTTATTGGTAATAAATAGTTTGTAGTAACTTAATTGGTTTAATTAGACCAGTTTTATACAAGTTTTCATAACATCGATATACATAGTTCTTTTGGATAATTAATCAGACTGAACGTACTAGTCGACATTGCGCAATAGTATGTCTAACACTATGACGGAAATAATAGTCCAGGTACCCACTGATGTTATACCATCAAAAAACTTGGTAAAAGAAGTAGATTATTTCTACCTGGATTAAATGTATTATTATTATCAATATTTTAGCTGGGATTTTACAGAGGAGCTAATTCCATTTATATCTTTATAGACATCGAAACAAAATTTTGAATTAAAATAAAAAATATGACAAGTCAATGCAACAATATCTCAGAGCTGATTTTAAGGAAAAATAAAATGATACATACATTCGAAAAGAGTAAAAAAAATATACAAATTTTATTCATGGAAAAACAATTCATGCTCTTATTATCTCAAAATAAAAATAGAATCATTAGACTACTCGTCTACCCAATGCTCGCCAACTAGAAAAATACCGAACGTTTTCAGTGCATTGCTTCGTATGTAATCATGGGTTAATAGTGTATAGAAGCAGCATACCCAAAATATTCATAGATTCATTCTAGGTACTAATTAAAATGCACAAAACTTATCAGTTGGTTTACATTATTTCAATTCACTATGATTTTAATTATTTTTAATCTAAATGTACGTTAGTGGTGGTAATGACATTTGAATTACAATTGAAAGCCAGGTTCAAAACTTAATTATAATGAACATGTTATATAAATTTTATTTTTAATTAAAGTTTGCAAACCCTAGAATTGGTAATTTTTAGTCGTCAATATTCAGACCAATTCCATTTTTGATTCAATTCAAATTAAAGTCAAAAGCTCCTTGGATCCACAAGAATTAAATTTCTTCCAGCAAATACCAAAATACAATTTTCAATATTTCGTCCTTTAACTTAAATTCCTCAAAATCTTAGGGATTCTCTTATCAACTTCTATATTAAAAAAAAAAAAAAATAAAATAAAAAAAACAAATCGCGAATTCCTATGACATCTAAAATCCCTTACACTCTACCTCCATCATCCTCATCGTACGAACGAAACGAGCAGGTCCTTTATCGCCAAAACATATGTATGCCCACCTGGATGGAAACTGACCAAAGGCATCATCTATGCTGTTCTGTTTTTTTTTTTTGTTAAGGACATTGTCAGTGCTTTCACCTATGCCAACATGTTTTGGAAAATTGCGCAGATTCGTCGGTCAAAGTCAACAAGAATGCTAAGAGTTAAACATCAAGTCAGGTACTTGAGAGTGTAGCGTAGATTTAAAGGACATCATTGTACATCGTAGGAAGGATAGAGAGTATCGTTTGTGAAAAGAGATTGAGGATTGCTGGAGTTGAAATTTCTTTTGAGTTGTTATGTGATATGTAAGAATTCAACTTTAAAATCAAGGAAAACATACCAAAAACTGCCTTAAAAGGAATATTCAGACTATAAAATAATTAAAGGATCACAATGACCTCCACATACCTTTGGTCGGAATCTCAGGAACTGCTGCCGCTGATAAAATAACAAAAATCCAACTAGTTGTCCGTATTATATCCAGCATGATTGACACAATATTCACGATATTTTCAACAATAAACTCACTAATAATACAAGCATAATGTGAAAAAGGATCAATTTTTTATCATTAAGCTTCACTAGATATTATTTTGAGATAACTCAAAAATATACCAACACACTTTTTTGCTGAAAGCGGATAAAAATTTCATTTGTGCTCGAAAAACATTTTTATTATTTTTTTTTTATCTAAATTTCTTTTTTTTCCTGCTTTCTTCTTTTCTTTTCTAATTTTCTTTTATATTTAAATATAAATAAAACGATAACAAACAAAATGCCACTTTGTTACCACAAGAATAACATTAACACCAAAACAACTTCCGGCGAGACGGGGATAAGCCGGGTATGGCCTATCCCGGTTAACTTAAAATCCTGTATATCATAAGATACCGGGTGTTGGATACGAGAAAAAATACAAAGCGTTTTCAGATAGCATCAATCAATCATTCACATAATCCCCGATTCCTTAATATTCATCACTGTCGATCTTTGTGAACTCAACACGTCCGTGGAGCGTCTCGTCTCTCTGCGTCCTTAATTCTTAGACTCCTTTTTGGTGTAAATTGCAGTATCGCATGCGAGTTTATATTGCGAAGAAAATTGCAAAGACCAAAAAAAAAAATATATATATATAGCTATTATTATTTTAGTAGCAACAACACAACCAAACTTGAGTAAAGAAATAATAAAAAAAAAAATAAAGGAACAGCTCCCCGAACGCAAAAGGAAAAAATAAAATAAGTAAAAGTCGAGAAACGGAAGGACACTACGTGTAAGGAGGGGATATTTCACTCATCCGGAGGATCCACTACACAAGAATGTATAAAAAAAATATTATTATCCGGTCCGATATCACTTGGTATCATAAAACGGATACGTGCAGGAAGGAAAATTAGTGTCCGTGTCCACACTTTCTGTTGACGCTTCTAATCAAATTATCAGGACTTGAACGACGATTTCTACAACATGAAACCCATCGACGTACTGAAAATGTACTCCTCAGGAAAATTCCTTTTTCCGCAAAACCGAAAAACGTACTGTCAGGGACGAGAGATGGGACGCCAGTAGAGGACGAGACGACAGGGAACTACCACAAATAGCAACAACAACAATGTTGTGCGAGTGAACAACAAATAAATTTCCACACTGAGATTCGGAAAATATGTTTTCATCCTCGGCACTTGCTTGGTTGTATTGGTGCGGGGTTAAGCTTGTATTTCTACTTGCTTTTATTCCCATACCACACGGTGTGAATAACCCACCCACTGGAGCTGTGTTGGTAGCAGAAACCTGCGCCAATATCGAGTATCCTTTGGAGGTCCTTACAAAATCGTGTTGAACGCGCTTCTCTGATAAAACGACGTCACATACACCACACCATCTCAGCACAAACTGAGTCACCCATTCAGGACTCTCTTAACTTCAACCATCGAGTCCTAGCTCCTGGCTGGCAAAGCCTACCTACCGTAGTTCTCGTTGTAACGCCACAGAATAATGGTGATTAGCTCCTCCTGAGGGGGAAATTCATCTCGTCCTGATGGACGTAACGAAAATTCTCGTGCGGTTTGCATCCTGCAGAGGATACCCATGAACCCATCATCATCCCTTCCGAAGGCATTTCTCCGAACCATTTTGGGGGTTCCTCTATTCTTGTTGTTGTCTAGTTGTTTACTGATTTTTATTATTTCACGGGGGGTAAAAACAGCCCCCGAGCCGAGCACACCTTCCCCATTGTTGGAAAATTAGCAGTAAAAATTGTAGACTCGTAAACTATAAAAGTTAAATGCCGTAAGTAATTTATTATCAGGCTCTTGGTGCACGACCGTAAACTCGTCCTGATACCCAGGATCAGCATCTTTCGCATATCGGTTTAACGAGCGTGTGATAAAATTTTCCTTGTATTTTTTTCTTCCGTTCGCTGTATTTTTTTTTTTTTTAAAGATATCAAGGATGTGTTTAATACTCGAGGAAAAGTACAGGGTGGTTATTAAGTTAACTTTTTAATTTCTTTGAAGGTTGTTTGGGTTGTTGTTTGTCCTTTTTTTTGTTCGGTGTTATTCTGGTGTGTGTTTATGGTAGAAACAATACCAAAACTTTTCCGCGGTTATATTATTACAACTTTTGTTTTATGTTGATTTTGTCTCTCACAAAGAAGCCCGGTGTCATTGTAAAATATTTGAAAGAGTGAAGGGATTTGTTAACTTTATTACTTTATTATTCTCTTAAACAAAAAAACAATAAAAACAAAATGCCAATGATTTTTTTCTCAAAACCCTCAACAAAAAAGTCATATTAAAAAATAATACGAAAATTTATATCCAAAAAAAAAACTCATCTCATTTCGCCATTTTAAGTTTTTAAGGACATCTTTTGATTCAATGTTAATTTAATTGGTGGAGAGGAAAATTCTATGAAATTTTCAATTTGAGAGAGGATAAAGTAAACACAGTAGCAGGCAACATCACAGAATATGCTTGTGTAAATTTCCATGAAAACAACAAAAAAAAAGAAAATTTTTAAATCTTGTTGCTTGAAGGGATATACTCTTTAATCCTACACTTGAGGCTTTAATAACCTTAAAAAGTAATAATGAAATTAAAAAGGTAAAGCCAACTTTTCCCCGTTCCGTCAAATATATATTATTAAAAATTTGATTAAGCTCAACTTTATGGAGAGACTTGTTCAAACTTTTTTTTTGTTGTGATGAATAAACTAGTAGAATGTCTGAACTTGCATAATATTTGAGTACTTCACAATAATATTATATTAATGACATAAATGGAGGTGGAGTTTTTTTTTAATTTTATAGATTAAGATGACAATGGTTCGGCGAAAATTTGAGACTTTATTTAGTGAATTGTGGTTGGCTCAGTATTTTTTTGTTGGTTGTGGAAATTTAAACCATTGCATGAAATCTGAGTACAGTCAAAATCTACATTAAGTTCTATTTTCACTTCATTGATAAAGCGCAAAGTGATATATTTGCAACGATTAAATTATAATTCTCAAAATTGGGATACCCAAGACAGGTGGTCTTGAAAGGGAGAGTTTCTTCTTCTCCTTTTGGTGAACTATTTGGTTCAAATGTACCGCGGTTATTACTTTGGCGGGTTGGTACTACGTCTCTATACTTCATATTTGTAGTGGAGACCACTTGAACAGGTTCAGAATCCTGCCGAGTGACTTGTCGCTTAAACTAGACCAGTCGGTCGGGGTCTCGTTGAACAACGGGCTACTGTCATGGTTATCTCGGACAACTGGTGCATCCTCATCGTCCGGATTAGTTGGATGTCCCGTTAGGAGGGTCATTGCGGCTCCTCGTTTTTTCTCTGCGGTCCCTGTTTCACTGGAGATACTCTGACTGTTTTCATTTAGACAGAACCAGTGTTGCCACTATCTCAGCGCTTTGTCGTATCCAAAACAATACAGAAAAAAGTATCCAATCGTATCCATAGCCATTCTATACGAGCACATTGTTGTATATTAGTGCGGTTTTATACCTCCTCGTGAAGAGGTCCAGTTCTGTTTTTACTGGGTTAACGCTGAATCCGCGGGTGGTTTCTTTTTCCAGCAACAAATCTAAATATAAAAAAAGGAAATTACTTAAAGATGCCGTAACTCGTAATTATTAAGAAATTACCTACCCATCACACTAATTTCACAGCACCACAACAACAAGTAATGTAACCGTTTTTCACTTTTAAAAACTCACATGAACACGACAAGCCAAAAACACCATACCCTTGTTGAATGAAACCGAAAAAAAAGTAGAGCTGCTTAAGGCAGCTCAGAGAAGAGCAGCTGTCAAAAAGTAGAACAAGAAATCTTGCTCGAAGCTGTTCTACCAAAAAAGATAGAGCAGAAACCCGTGCTTTAAGTTGCTCCAGTTCAAGTTTTAACTGCGTAGTTGAACTGTGTCAAAAAACTGTAGGTACTATAAACTGACGTGAAAGTGTGTGGGTTCGTCAGTTCCTTGCATGGTTTTTCCGCTCTGACTCACCAGTTTTGTTGATTTGAATACACTGACAGAACTGAACGATAAGCTATCTGACCTGCGCAGTTTATCGGAGGAAAAGAGGGTCGAGTAACTCAGGTCTGAAGACTGAGGGAAAATAGTTCAAAACTGCACAATTCACACAGTTTCTTCGTTCAGACATGCCGTCACACTTGATAAACTGCGCAGTTAAACTGATAGTCTGTGGGCCACTTTAGAGCAGAATCATTTTGCTGAGATCATTAAACACAACTCATAAAGAAAAGTACGTCACAACTTTGAGAAAACATGTAGCAAACATTAGAAATTAATTCTACTGATTAGACAAGAAACGGTAGTAGATAAAGATTTGGAAAAATGAAAATAAAATTAACATAAGCGCGACCGATCCTTTTTCGGGAAAACGTATCATGGTATCCATATGATTTTTTCCACTAAATAGTATCCAAAATGATACGAACGTATCCAAAGTGGCAACACTGGACAGAACAGCAGATGGGCCCTTTCATGGGACTGTCCCTTCTAGATGATATGGGTAAATCCAAAGACTTTGGGCAGTGCGGTCTTCTTGCGCTCCTCTGAGCTCCTTGCTCTACACTACATATTCAGCTTAAAGGTAGATTCGCACAGTACCGGAACTTGTCAGAAACAATTTCATTTCATTTAAAAGTGGGCGCGTTCGCACTTCTCAGTGGCAGAGGTAATGCCGGGATACAGTGTCCGGAGCGAGACCAGGGGTGGTAGCACGTAAGTTGTTTCAATCGACCTCTTCATACAAAATATCAAGATTTTTGTATGAAGAGGTCGATTGAAACAACTTACGTGCTACCACCCCAGAACATGTTTTAGAATATCGTTGTCGACGATATTTTTAGGAAAACACGGACGTTTCTTAAACGCCGAAATAATAATTGAATTAGTACGGTAAATTAAATTTTGCATGATTTGTCGTTTTTTTTTATTTGTACTTTTATTCATAAAGGTGCATGAAAAATATTTTTTATAGAATTATGTAGGCTACAAGTTGCAAGTACTATATTATCCACTTTTTTGGTAGGGCGACAAAATTCCAAATGATTTTTTTCCACAATCCTTCTAGCTGTTAATAAACGGTAATAAAAAATATGTTTAGAGCCTTCTTCTTTGATCCGTTAGCTGGTCCGACCGGGACGTCCCCGCAACGGATACGCTGCTGTCATGTCGGTGCCGCTTAAAAAAATGCGGTTTCTTGCCTAGTTTCTTCGGTCAATTCGGCTGGTCGACCACCCTCCTCCTTTCACACCCTGGACTTGGGACCAGGACTTGCTGCGGGTGATGCACTTGCACCGGGTGCAGTTTCAGACATTTAGATTTTTAAAAAAATGAAAATTTGGAGAGAGAAAAAAAAGATATTGGATAGTATTCTCACGGATGCAAGAAATTACACAAGTTTACCCAAATTCTGTCCCTGTACTTTCTCATACAAAAAACCGGGGAAATTGTACTTCTCCTCGTGCAGGAAGTTTCCAGAAATTTTAGCTTCGACATTTCAACTCTTTCATTCAGCGAGTGTTTGTGTCGTGTTTTTTCATTATCCTTCACTGGGTTCAAAAATGAACAGCTTATGGGGCAAATTCTTAATAAATATATGTATGTATTTGGGGGCATCATCCTCCAAGACAGGTTCCTGGACACGCCCCTGGTGCAGTATAATCAATGCATGTAAATGGCAGTTTCAATTTTGACGCTCCGTAACCAACCGTTGAGCCTAACCTGGAAATGATAACGTTACCCAGCGTTCAGTCGAAGGTCAAAGCCCATCGCTGGGCGAGTGCTGGCCGCCGATCCCAAGCCAAGGTGAGTTTCACAAATGGTGGTGAGTTTCACAAATGGCTAAAACTTACAATATGTAATGTCTAAATTCATGCCTGCGCAATTTTCCCTTCATTTATTATCTCAACAGGATAAGTAAACTCGATCTTACAATACTGGTTTAGACAGGGAGCCCACTCGTCGACTAACCGCGGATGTGCAGAGGATACGTTAAGATATTTTATTTCGAAAAATCGATTAAATCGTTTTTACAAGGTGGTGACGAGTAGGGATGTATGCTTGACTGCCTGTAAGGCCCACGCCCAAATAGCAGACACCATCGGGAATCCGCTCTCAGACAGTAGTGTCAGATTCCTACTGACTAAACTTACCAAAACTTTTCAATGGCGTATGACTTCAGATCAAGTAAAGGTCGTAGAGGCATTACCTCGGCCTGGCATTTTAAATGTGATCTTTAAAAGGATTTCTCGAAGAGGGGCCGTGTGACATACGGATCAGCGAGCTTCTGAATCTGTCTTCTTTGTGAGAAAGGTGGCTTCATTGAAGCTCGCTACCGAATTCACTTGCTACATAAGTGTAGTTTGATGCGTCAGCAGCATTGTACTGAGAAGCTCCTCTTTATGGTTTCTCTGGATCTCTTATCGAGCTAAAAGCCACCTCCTTGCTTTCAATCTCCCCGTATGTTTGGCTTACGGCATTTCTTCAACGGGCTTCCTCCGACCTCATCATCATCTTCTGGCTTAGGATACTATCCGCTGTTAGGTGCAGCTCGTCCTATGTTTGCAGCACAGATCGGCTATGTCTGCTTAGTTACATACACAATATACTTCTCTCGGGGGTCAGTCACCACCGAGATAAGGGGAGCAATATGTAGTGTACGTAAATAGCCGCGAGCTGTAACGTTCTCGGACTGGTAGAAAAGCGATCATAATCTGGTGGCCAATGGAAGCTGTCCTGAAAGGAATGGGCTAATATGATGGGGCCTACCAAGCCAAGATGTAATGTTATCGCGTCGAGGGCGGCATGGCAGCGGGTAATTTTTGCACTGCCGTTTAACGACCTCCTCTGGATACCGAGCGCTCCCAGTCGCATAGTTTTTTACATTCTGGAGCTAGAGGCTCTGTCAGGATGGATATTTCCCTTTTTATCATACTCATATGACTCTTATGGGCCAATTAAGGTAGATTCACTTACCTATTACCGGGACGAGCCAGGGACGTGTCAGGGCGGGACCGTGACATCTGGGAGTCGTCGCAAGAAAGCATTCACACATCTCAGGAACTCGAATCCGTGCAGCTCAGTATATAGTTTCATTCTAAACGATACGTTAACAATATTAAAGTGTTTCGCAAGTTCGGTGGCGGGTCATTTAATACCGAAGAACTGGCAATTATTGCGATAGTCTTAGATGAAGAGGAACAAAATCCTATAAAAAACTCAAATGGAGGAGGACAAATTGGGGGAGAAATACTCTATATAAGGAGCTTGGGGACTGAGAGATACTCTATATAAGTAAATTCTATGAATATCTCAGAATTTCGGAAAACTGCATGTCGGTGGTTCAGGACTCAGAAAAACTTCGGCTAAAGACCTGTCAGAAAGACCTTAAATTAACAAGTTTTGTTGAAAATTTCTTTTTTAGAGTCTTGGAAATCCAATTTACATCATTTATTTATTAAAATTTACACGTTAAAAACACATATATTAACGGACGTTTCGACATTATACAATTATGTCATCATCAGCTAAAAGAATACATTTAATTATATTTTTTTTTTGTTATTACTTATATGAAGAACCTAGCTTACCAATTATTTGTATTGAATATGTTATTTATACTTGTCGTCAGCCTTGCAACTTCACATATTTAAAATAATTTTTTTATTTAATAAATAATAATAAATTATAGTTTTTTATTTTGTTGCACGAAAGTTATTTTATCATATAGATAAATTGTAGAAACCCATCTCTTATGGAGGAGAGCGGGCGTCTAGAAAAATTTGATAAGAAAAAGAAGAATCAGAATGTGAAACTATCGCCAACATAGGTGAGTAAAAATTTGATTGGAGAATGTGTACTAAAATTTCTCTATTGGAATTACTGGAAATTATTGATGAAATTATTAATATATTTTAAATTATTTTTGAAATCAGTATGGCTATTTAATGTTAAAGTTGTGATATTGTTGATGTAAAATGTTTCTTTGATGAGTCTGTTGTTATAAAGAGTGTCTGAATCTAGAATTTTAATTTCATTAAACTTAAATTTATGTCCAGTGTCATAGGTATGTTTAGTTAAAGCACTATGGTATTGATTCAAATTTTTACAGTGGTATTTATGTTGGTAAATTCTCTTTTTTAAGGGTTGTGAAGTTTCGCCAATGTAAATTCTTTCACAAGCACCACATTTGATCTGGTAAATGACATTCTTGGTTTCATTGGTTGGAATTCTATCTTTGAGTTTAGTAAAAAGATTAGCAGTAGAAGAGATTGATATGCTAGCGATCTTAATATTACTATTAATAATCATTTTGTTTAGAGCAAAAAAGGTATTACTGTCATATGGGATTTTAGCAAAAATAATTTCAGGAGTTGGGCTGGTGTCAATAGTAGAGTTTGTGTTATTTCTAGCTCTGAGTTTATGTAATCTTTTATTGATAAATTTCTTGATGAATGAAAGTGGGTAGCCATTCTGTATTAATTTATGGTATATAAGGTTGAAATTCTTCGCATGGAAAGACTGGTCGGATAATATGAAAGCTCGATCTACAAGAGAATTGACTACACTTATATTGTAAGTGTTATTAGTGAAAGAGTGATAATTAAGTAGACGTCCACTGGCGATCGGTTTTTGGTACCAGTCAGTGATTATTAGGTTGTTAGCTCTTATAAGGGTCACGTCTAGGAAGTTTAATCTATCTTCTTTCTCTAATTCTAAGGTAAACTTTAATCTGGGGTGGTAGCAATTGAATTTCTCAAGTATCAAATTGATAGAATTAGTGGGAGCAATTATTAAACAATCATCTACGTATCTTTTATAGTATAAAATGTTGTGTTCGGGAAGAGGGATAATTTCTTTTTCGAGGTTTTGTAGGATAATGTCAGCAAGGGAACTAGAAATACTTGATCCCATGGGTGAGCCGTCAATTTGTTTGTAAATGATGTTGTTATGGATAAAAACAGAATTATTGAAGCAAAGCTTTATGCCATCTATGAAATGTTCTAAACTAAGGTCTGTGAAATTACTAATCTCCTCCCATCTATCATTTATACATTCTATAACAAGAACTTGGGGAATACTGGGATATAAAGCTATTGCATCAAAGCTTGCGAGGCTATAACCATTAGGAATCCAACCAGTCTTTCCATGCGAAGAATTTCAACCTTATATACCATAAATTAATACAGAATGGCTACCCACTTTCATTCATCAAGAAATTTATCAATAAAAGATTACATAAACTCAGAGCTAGAAATAACACAAACTCTACTATTGACACCAGCCCAACTCCTGAAATTATTTTTGCTAAAATCCCATATGACAGTAATACCTTTTTTGCTCTAAACAAAATGATTATTAATAGTAATATTAAGATCGCTAGCATATCAATCTCTTCTACTGCTAATCTTTTTACTAAACTCAAAGATAGAATTCCAACCAATGAAACCAAGAATGTCATTTACCAGATCAAATGTGGTGCTTGTGAAAGAATTTACATTGGCGAAACTTCACAACCCTTAAAAAAGAGAATTTACTAACATAAATACCACTGTAAAAATTTGAATCAATACCATAGTGCTTTAACTAAACATACCTATGACACTGGACATAAATTTAAGTTTAATGAAATTAAAATTCTAGATTCAGACACTCTTTATAACAACAGACTCATCAAAGAAACATTTTACATCAACAATATCACAACTTTAACATTAAATAGCCATACTGATTTCAAAAATAATTTAAAATATATTAATAATTTCATCAATAATTTCCAGTAATTCCAATAGAGAAATTTTAGTACACATTCTCCAATCAAATTTTTACTCACCTATGTTGGCGATAGTTTCACATTCTGATTCTTCTTTTTCTTATCAAATTTTTCTAGACGCCCGCTCTCCTCCATAAGAGATGGGTTTCTACAATTTATCTATATGATAAAATAACTTTCGTGCAACAAAATAAAAAACTATAATTTATTATTATTTATTAAATAAAAAAATTATTTTAAATATGTGAAGTTGCAAGGCTGACGACAAGTATAAATAACATATTCAATACAAATAATTGGTAAGCTAGGTTCTTCATAGTAATAACAAAAAAAAAATATAATTAAATGTATTCTTTTAGCTGATGATGACATATTGTATAATGTCGAAACGTCCGTTAATATATGTGTTTTTAACGTGTAAATTTTAATAAATAAATGATGTAAATTGGATTTCCAAGACTCTAAAAAAGAAATTTTCAACATATATAAAGGATCCACCATAACCTAAAAAAAGTAAAATTAACAAGTTTTGCTAATATCTAATAAACTCGATGGAATGAGACCCGGGGAATGCGAAGTGAGTGTAACTGGAGTAAGATTTTCTTTCTTTGCGCTCCTTTAATCCCTCATGGGACATACCCCGGAAACAGTTGCCCTCCAGCAGACTCTGTTCTGCGCGACAGCTCTCAGCTCTGACTAGGATTTCCCAGTCGTTGCGGCCTCTGCTAGTAAGGTTCTCCTTCACCTTGTTCTAGGTCTTCCGACCGACTCGACAGGATCCTTGCAGATTCCAGCCAAGGGCTTGTTTGGGTGGATTTTCGTTTTCGCGTAGCAAGATCTGGCCAACCTAATTCCATTTCCTTCGGCTGATTTGGTCATATATCCTTTCTTGGCCGGCACGGCGCCAAAGTTCCTGAACTCACCTCAAAGCTGTCGGACAGTTTTCCATCATCTTTTATCAATTCTATTATTTTATCAAGCAGTCCACATGGCCGTAGCGCCTGCCATATAAAGTTCTTATTAACGAAACGCTTTTTCATAGTCTACGAAAGCAAGGTAAAGGGGGGATCGCAATACAGTAGACTGCTCCACTATGACTCGCTAGGTGTTAATATGAGCGACTCTTTCTGAATCCAGCCTGCTGTCTTTTAAGCGTTCGGTCTATAGTAGTAATATATGGGAAAAAGTTTTGCTAACAGTAAATAATAAAAAAAATCTAGTTGTCACATTTTATTAGGTAGGGGGTATTTGGACTGTGATACTTTCCGCCCAATTTTCCGGAAGGGTACGTTTGTTCCATGTAGTGATAAGCAAATGCAAGAACAAGACAACTAATCTAGTCTTGTTGTAGTCTTGTTCTTGTCCAGCCTGTCTTGTACTTGTTCTCGCAAGCATAACTAAGTCTTGTTCTTGCAAAATGTTCAAGAACAAGACAAGACTGCAAGAACAAGACCATTTTTGCAAACTTTTCACTACTTCCATGCCATTTCCATGAGGCTTGAGTCGGCTTTCAACAATTCTGACAGGACTTTTCGAGCTGCTTTACCATTGGCCATTGCGTGAATTGCGGTTACTATTTCTGTTTTGGATGGTGCACTCACTTATGTTGATTCTTATTGGCTGCGCTTTATTGTTGCTTTCTTGAGGCTCCTATGCAAATGAACCATTCAAGGCGGCGAAAAAGTAATCTTTCCATCTTTGGAGTTGCTCCTCGTCGCTGCACCGCAGCTTTCCATCGGCACTCTTAACGACATGCTTTTTAGTTGAGTGCTTTCCCGAGAGCTATTTAGTAATTTAGTACAGCACTTTATTGTTGCCTGTGTTTGGGGCGTTTTCTGCTTTTTCTGCGAGCTAATTTTATCACCTCGGACACTTCTCTTTTCCTCCCGGTGTAACTGGGAGTATTCCCGTTCAAGTTGGTGACGTCTTCCGGTGTCACTTGTAGAGATCACGATATTTTTTATGGCCTTCCTAGACGTCACCAATGCTCGTTAGCGCCCTTTGTCGTACTCCACAGATCTTCGAGGCAAAGGTTGCAATCGACAAATTCAACGTTTGGCATCATCTTTAATCTAGCAAGTGCCAATAACTAGAAACTCTGCTAATCCTCTCAAATTCTTCGAACTTAGCTTACTACTAAGCATTGCACAGTAAAACGAAGTAAGTTCTGGTTTCCGAATAAAAAAAATATTACGAGGCTACAGGGGTAATTACGTCCAACTACCATCCGGGAGGTCCGCACATTCTTTCTTTCTCGTCTTACATTTTTGTTACTGGTTCAGGTCTGCAGTCTACGACGTCCATATATAAAATTACTGAAGTCGAGACTGGTGTTTCAAATAAAATTTTAGATTCAAATCAAAATTCTTCATTTAGAGAGGAGTGTGTATTCGGTTTGGTTTTATATTCTAATATTGGGTTTGATTGAGTTTTTTAATTGAGTGCTAATATTTCCCACCGTTTTCAAACGAATATTTTTTTTGTTGCTTCCTTTAAATTATAAAAACCCTTCTCCCAAAACCCCAGCTTTTCCTGGAATTATATTTCTTCACCCAAAAACTAATGTGTTCGAATCTATAAGGTCGTCTCTATGCGAGTTCCAAAGCTATCAAGGCGTCCTCTTTTCATTTCATCTCTTATTTGACCTATGGGAAGTCACCTTAGTCCATTACTAAGAATATTTCCCAGCGCAAATGACTTTTCCAATCCGCATGAAAGCCCGTAACTTTCCCCAAAGTATATTAATTGGTTTCCTTCAAATGACGAACATTATCCATTTTCCAACTCAGATTACTGTGCACTAAATGAAATTTTAATTAACGATTTTCTTTCAGCTTTTGAGTCTGCACCAAATTGCATCCAGTTTTTTTTCCTTTTTTCAGTCAGTCAGAAAGAGTTAGTTTTGGGTTTGTGCTCTAATCTGAAATGGTCTCCTCCTAAACCGACTTTTACTTTAAAGACTCTCATTATCCTGAATCTGCCCTCATAATTCTGTGCCTGCAGGATTCTTCTACTAATTGTAATAATTAAAATCCTTCAAGTTAACTTTCGAGTAAAGCAAATTTCGATGTTGTTAATGAATTCTTAGCCATGTGCGGGGCTCAGTCTAGACTGAATGGAGGGAGGCTGATTTGCATACTGCTATTTATCGTTTTTCATGAATATTACCTTCCAATTTGGATCTTCATTACAAAAGATGTTTTGTTCGTCCTTCAATTCGTCCTTTTTCGGAAAAAATAGATTTGAATAGCAGACATTGTTTTTTAGTGAAACTTTACAAAAGCTGCTGTTAATTTATGACTAAGTGATGAGCAATTGTGTTTGGGGTAATATGGTTGGACAAGAGTTTCAACATAATTATGATAATGAGTTAAAGTTATGGTAGACTTAATAAGTGAGTTTAAAATTAAAGAGGGGATACAAAGTCTAAGGATCCCCCACAAAACGGTTCTGGTATCATATACTAAATATACATTACCGGGATCGACAAGCTGGCAGGTGGAGCCTCAGGCTTCTCACAACAAGCCAAACAGTTAGGGGTGACGCTGGATGCGAGATCCCACTGGAACGATAATACCGATAATTGGAAGATCAGAAGTAGCAGATGTAGTGGGCCTGTCGCAGAGCCCGTGAATCCAGATATGGTTAATAAAAGATAGCGTATCCTAGATATTTAACTAATTCCGCTATTGTGTGGTCTCAAGTCCGGGGTATAAAAGGAGAAGAGTGGTCGACCTGCCGAATTGACCAGAATCGGGAAACCGAAAAAAACTAGGCTAGAACCCGCATGGATACACGAACTAACTATTTACGAAATAATGCTACTGCATCCGAGGCAGCCGATGTGCCAGCACTGGGGACCAGGGATGCTGGTAAGAAGTAGGTTAGTGGCCGAAGACCCAAATTAGTCACACCAAAAATAGAAATTCAATTCGCCACGTGGAATGTACGAACAGGACATCATGTCGGTCAAAAGGAATTCATAGCAATGGAATTATTGAAATGCAAAATATCAGTTGCTGCGCTGTCGGAACTACGACTTACCGGATCCGGAACTTTGACGATCGTCCTGCCAACAATCGACGAAATGATGACGCTTTATTATTGCGGTGGTGAGAAACGAGAGGCCGGCGTCGGGTTTATGGTCGAACGACAGGCTGCCACCAGCATTATCGCATTCCAACCGATATCTAAGCGCTTGGCGGTTGGAACAATCAAGACACATATCGCTGTGACGATCAGGACCCACATCGTATCTGTTTATGCTCCAACCGCGACCAGCCCGGACGCGAACAGGGACGAATTCTGTGATCAGCTTCAACAGACACTGGATACGATACCTCGAACCGAATTAATCATACTCGCCGGGGACCTTCAATGCACATTCAGGAGCAACCCGCTGGAAAAGAACGATGGTCAAATTCGGACACAGAGTAATTAATGACAATGGCTTACGCCTCCGTTCATTCGCAGCGTCAAACAATTTGATCGTTGATAGCAGATTCTTCCGCCATCCACTCAAATACTAACTCACCTGGCGAAATACATCCGGCAATGACACGGCAATGTTAGACTACGTTTTGATCAACGTAAGATTCCGATCGACGCTCAAATTCGTACATGCAGTTCTTGGACCCGATTGCGGATCGAACAAAGAGCGAAAAAAACGGTACCACCACCAAACAAGAAGAATTGGGCTTGCCTACGGGACCCAGCCATCGGGCGAGAGTTTCAAATGCCATTATCCAACAGGTTCGCTGCGCTTGCAATACCGGACGATATCGATGTAGAAGAAAGGCAATTGTCGGGGTATATTGTGAGGTGTGCAGTAGAGTTGTGTCCACCTACCCGTAAACGGACGCAGCTATGGATCTCGGACTGCTGCCTGGACCTCGATGATCAGCGGAAACACCTCGATTTCGAGCAATAACGACGATTGAACAAAGGATTTCGACAGGAAGTGAAATCGAATTGAGAAGCGTACTGGAATAACTTTGCGGCCGACGTGGAAGCGAAGTACCCCGAGGTGTTAGTACCGGACGCTGTACAACACAATCCGGCGTTAAGGCGGCAAAACAAACGACAAACGAAAACATCAGAGAATCGGGTGGAACTTTCGTGACCTCTATGCTAAATTGCAAAAATTATCGCGATGCTGAGCCAGAAAGAACAAGCGGGGTTTAGGCCTTATCGAGGATGCATTAATCAAATAATCGCTCTCCCTCAACTATATTTTCTTTCCTCTTTTTTTATGGTCCCTTAATCTCTCATGGGTCATAGGGCGGAAACAGTTGCCCTCCAGCTCACTCTATTGTGCGCGTTACCTCTCAGATCCGATCAGGATCTCCCAGTTGTTGCGGCCTCTGCCAGAAGGGTTCTCCTCCTCGTAATTCTAGGTCTTCCGACTCGACGGGATACTTGCGGATTCTGTTTGGCTAGATTCTCGTTTTCGCGTCGCAAGGTATGGCCAATTCAATTCCATTTCCTTCGCCTGATTTGGTCGCCTATGCTTTCTTGGCCGGCACGGCGCCATAATTCTTCATTTGAAATTCTATCGTTTTTTTATGTGAAAGACTAGAGTCACAGGGAAGGCCCTCTATACTGTCGACAATATATTCTCTTCGTCGAACAGCAGCTCTAGTCGGGAAGGAAGGAACTGCCACAACCTATCCGCAATATTTTTTTAGTCCACCTACTCCCATTACTATCGCGACTTTGACATTCAATCGAGCATCGAGAAACAGCTCTCTGGAGTGTTATGCCTCCTGAAGCTAGTTGAATTTCATCAACCAACCGATGACATGCGCCTTGGCGGGGCGGGGAAGGGCTAAGGTAGGTTATGACTGAAGGAATCAGGAATGTAAAGAGTGAATAATAAAGAAGGAAAGTTATGTAGGTATTAAAGTGGAAAAGGCGAAGGACCGTGGGACTAACCGGGAATCGAACCCGAGACCGGGAAAATTTTCCATTATGAAGAACTCTGCATTAGGAATTGTTATATATTCGTCGGTCGTTAAATATTACCCTAATATCTTCATACGCCCATCACTTGACGATCAGATTCACCAACGGGAGGCCAACATCTGCTTAGATCCACTGAACACGCTTCCTTCCTGTGATCAGGAATTTTTTTTGGTCTGCTGTAGAAAGTTCAGGGCACTAGTTGGCTTGATCACTTAAAACTAACCCCTTAATTGCCACATATGGAGGATCGGAAGGCCACAGAACCCCATTTCCAGTTTTTGCTTCGAGGAAGATGGGTCTTGACTTCATAAAATGAAAATGATTTGTATTACTATTTAAAATCACCTATAAACTTTTACACACCCCTGAATTTACCTACCAATAATTGTGTACCATTTCAGATAGACATTTATCTCTAAAAATATATATGCACTACCAAAAAGAGCAAAGACCCTTGTTATGCGCACGTCCATTTGCTATAATTAATGGATAGTACTTTGATAGTTAATCAATAATATCTTATCGTTTTCTACGCTTTGTAATAAATTTTCCAATTTATCGTCATTAATTTCACATTGGACACCGCTCCATCCAATCTTATTTCAATATACCAACACGTTTAAGAAAGTTTAATCCAGTTTTTTTGGGGTTGTAGTAACTGTAGTTAAATCCTTGCTATCACCATTTAGAATGAATTATGTGGATATGTAATAATGGTTAGAATCGGATGAATTGAATTTTAGAATTGAATAAAAATAAAAGAAAGAAGTCATGGTTGGTGCATGTAGCTTCTCATATTACCAAAGACCACAAGCCAAATTACCATAGGGCAATGTGTAACCCAAAGAAGTCAAGAAATAACGAAATCAATTAACATTAAGCGCCATAAACTCAACCACTTTATCCTAATTTAATTTGCATACTTCCTTTACTTAAATTTTTTAACCAAACTTAACCCAATTCCACGAAGAGAAGGCGAACGACTGCCATGTCGAAAAGGTGCTCGAAATTAATAAGTCAGCATAATTTGTGAAAAAATCAAAAACTCAAGAAACCAACCCCATCCCACCTAAACCAGCCCTGTGTATATTCACCCGCCCGCATAGGGTAAGGGATGAAAAATATTATATATAGGTATAAGTATATGAAAAAAAAAACGCAAGGGAAAAACTTTTTCGCAACTTTTCTTGCGCCTTCAAATCTTACATCTGTTTACATTTAGCCCAGAATTACAGGCGGCTCCTCCATAAACACAGAGAGAACTCTGGGAACTTTTTCTTGTTACGTTTTAATTTCTTTCCCATCTTGCAATCCCAGGTGAAATTTATTACCCCTATCCAGGAGGAGACTGCCGGGACAGGCAACCCATACCGGAAAGTCCACCCGTCAACCCGAGGGAAATGCTGGGAAAAGAGCACTTCCGTGACAAATGATTTCTGCCTGATGATAATTTACGGCAAATAAATTCGAAGCGCCTCCATGGTTTTTGCTATATACACCGCCACCCCTCCACCTACCTAACACACACCACCTCCCCCGACCATTCTGTGCTGGAACACCCTTCTTCTTCTGCCAGCCGCCACTGCGACCTACCCCGCTTCGTCCTGCTGAACAAACTGCCATGCCCGCAACTAACACATCCTTATTTTTGGGGCACTTTTTGTTGGCATTGCCCAGACCCGGGTTCATTTTCTCTGGTACCGTATTTTATTCAAAAGCCCTCGAGGAACGTTTTGATTTATTCGCGAAAAGTTTGTGTGTATGCAAATTTCCTGGGCGATCCTGTCGAAGAGCCGCCGCTCCCCACCCGAAACAGCGGCCCCATTTTCCAGACCCCACCGCTTGTTCTTCGTTCCTGCGGCCAAGGTAAATTTACTCCGGCTCGTTACATGACATCCTCAAAAATCATGAAAGGAGAATTTCCTTCTTCATTTTTTTTTTTTTGATATTTTCATCATTTTTCAAGAAACAAATTAAAAATTGGACCGAGTGGTGCTGACATGAATGCAAAGGTGGCGAGCTTTCTTTTGACACATTTTCAAAAAATAAAAAAAAAATAAAAATAAAAACCTCAACCGTGTTAGTGTTGCGGAGCAGAGAGAGAGAATTTTTGGTCAACAGCACTCTGGGAAGAACTCTCCAAGCAGATACGAAATTTTCCATTTAACCGGCACAGACGGAACGAAATGGAAATTAAGGACGAAAAGGTGAGATGGTCTAATGGCCCTAGTGGTTACCTCAAGCGGAATAAAATATTCCGTCTGGGTGTTATAAATTTTGGTCCTGCCTGCCTTGAAGACCAGGGCATGCTGAGCGCGACGCCCGAGCACCGAAGGACCGCCCGGCCGCCCCCTCAACGCCGCAGTCATTCAGACAGAATATCATCCAGGATCCCTTTGTGGCAAACTTTGCGGAAATTTTATTTTTTATTTTTTTTTTTGTAAAAAGGAATAAATCTAAAAGGAACCTGAAACTGTGATTAGTGAAGTGGTCTGAATTGTTGGGACTCTTAATCTTTCCGTCAATTTCAGTTTTCCTCAAACAATTTAGAGAGTGCTTCAGTATTTTCCTCTTCTTTTTTCTACAGTAAATCCATAAAAAGCGCTCTTTGTTGTAAACCCTGTTTCGTCCTGCTTTCAGCAATGGAAAATACTCGAAAGTTCCTTCAGCCTACAACGAACTCCAACAATCCAAAAATCACTGAAAAAAAATCCTAAACTTCTCCCTACCACCTCAAAAATATTCCGAAAACATTTCGAATAGTTATTTTCAGGCTATTTGAGATTCTGATAAGGATAACGTCAGAAATCAGCCGCTCCTTTATCAGTTTCTTCTCCTTAAGTGTCATTGGCCGCCGTCATGTCCTTCGTTTCATTTTCTTCACATAAAAAAAAAATATTTTCAAATCTAGTTTTCGGTCTGTCAAGTTCGAGTATGTGAAAGGGGAGCAGATGCCTTCTGAAAGGGCTATACGTTCCCTTAGGCATTTTAAACTTAATGAAGCGTACCTAAGATCCTCAAACTCAAGGTCCAGAAAACTGTAATAATAGGCTTAAAAAGGGAAACCAGGGGCAAAAATAAAGAACATTTTTTTTATATTTCGAAATGCCAGTGATCGGGTGGGGGATGTCTGGATTGTGGGGGTAGACGTATGGTTTACAGCCTCCTGACTCTGGATTAATTGGATTACGTTTGTGCTCAGTGATTTTATGTATGCGTTTATGCTCGTTTTGAGTCGGTACAGTATTGTCATTAGTTTTGGGGACAGTAGGGGTTGGGCGTATTTTGATTTCTTTGAGGAGGGATTCTTATAGTCCTTCTTGGAAGGAAGGGGGCTTTGCTAAAGTATATATATTTTAGGAAGGACCCATCTCTTTTGAGACTGGAATTAGACTAGAATTTTTAACAACCCACCCATCCACCCACCAGAAGTATTAAGAACACCCACAGATAGATGACCCGTTCACCCTTAGGATATGTTTCCACTCAAAAAGGATACAATTCCTTATCGGAAAACTTATCGGAGACAACACCACAACCAAAATCGTCTTATGCTCATATAGCATGGACGTAACAATGAATTTTTGCTGGGGTAGGCCAGATTTTAAAGCACCGTTACCGACTGACCACAGACAAACGATAAACAACAAAACCAATGTTTTCAATTCAATTTTTAAGTAATGTAGACTACCTAGGTAGTAAGAATTAAATGTAAATTCCTGCAAGACTGCGCTTACTTTCTGCACAAATAAATTTTCAATGTTAGTTAATTAACGCTAAATTAGAAAATCTGTCTTGCTCCATAGACGCCCGTATCCAATTTCTTAACCTTCGTATCGCCGAAAAACTGCGTATTATTATAGCAACCTGAAATAAAACGAAATCAAAATTCAACATAAAGCCTGAACTACAGGGGCCTCGGTAGTCTAGGGATAAGGCGCCTGACTGCTATCCCAGAGGTCCCGGGTTCGAATCCCGGCCAGCCCCACGGTCCTTCGCCTTTTCCACTTTCCCACCTACATAACTTCCTTCTTTCTTCTTCCCTCTTTACATTCCTGATTCTTTACACTTCTAATCAAAACTATTCAATGAAGTTGCCAAATTACTCGGCATTCATCAAATCCGGGCAACCGTGTACCATCCGCAGGCAAACCGAATGGTTGAACGGTTAGAAAACATTTCGTACCTCCATATAAGGGCCCATAATACGAAAACACTTCGTCGTCAAATCGAGCGCAACAAGTAAGTCAATATCCATCGACAGGCTAAAGCCAGCTTTCAGTTGTGACCGCGACAACAAAGCTAAGCCGTCTAAAGTGGTAACATTCTGTTAACGCTATGGGAGGGGGAGTATGTGGTGACCGCGTAAAGTTTAATGACTAAACTTTACGCAATGCCACACAACAATTTCCGGCACGATTAAAATTATCGGCCAGAATGCACCCTCGATCACTGTGATCTAGCCCACACTTAACACGCTAGAGGTTGACCCGTTTTAGAGCCACTTTCCATCACATCTAGCACACCTGCCCCCCCCTCCCCCCCCCAGCCTGCTAATGGTCTCATCACCACGAACACACGTTTACTCAACACGACAGAGCAGGCGAACTAAACAAGCTAGAGCGATGGCAAATATATCAATGGAGAGGGGAAGGATACCGAGAGAAGGGAAAGGGAATTTCAAGGTCGCAGGGTTACCACAATCGCGGCAATATAATCAGTCTCATTACTTAATTGTCACACCTCGTGTGTACTTCAAAACCTGACCCGGAAAAATAGGGGCTCGTTCTGCTCAGTTCCAGATAGTGATGAGCAAGACTTTTCTCGCAGTTCTTCCTTTTATTGTACATTTAGCAAGAACAAAGCAATAAGACTGCAAGATCAAGATAGCAAGACTTTTTGCTCATCACTAAATGCCTAACGTCTTGCAGTGATGAGCTAAACGCTTTCGAAAAAGTCTTGTTAAAAGTCTTGCAAAAATTCTTGCAAAAAGTCTTGCAAAAAGTCTTGCAGTCTTATCTTTGTCCCGATAAATGTGCAAGACAAGACTTTTTGCTCCATACTGGAAAACTTTTACCACTTATCAAAAAGCCTTGCTATCTTGATCTTGCAGTCTTGACTTGTCCTTGTCCTGTCTTGTCTTGGTCTTGCTTGGTCTTGCTAAATGTGCAAGACTAGTCTTGCTCATCACTAGTTCCAGACACTGGACTATCGATAGCCATGAGCCTGCAGACGACCTCGCATCGGGAGGCTTCTGAGACGCTGGTGCTGGATTTCAGAACGCTTCCATGGTATCTCATGGCCTACCTCCAAGTTCATGATATAGGACTTGCTTAAAGAGCTCAGCCTAGCTGATTCAAGGTCTTATATAGGCTTAAAAATTGATGAATTCCATTATATTAAGGGGCGTTGTCACTAAACACGGCTGACTTTAAGCTGTTAGTGGGATATCTGGTTTAGAAGCAGAGCGTCAGTCTAATGTCAGCTTCTGTATTTCATCAGGATTCATGGCGATCTCTCTAAACACCTTCCTGACTCCGCGTAACGTGAAACTTCCGTTGAACGAAATTTACTAATAGACATTATACGATGACGTAACCAACGACATGACGGTCGGGTAGTACAAAGTGTGATTCCTGAGCCTATAACTGCCACGTAAAATTAGAGTGATCCACATATTTTTTTCGTAAAATTTCAAATTTTGAAAATAATAGCCCTAAAACGCTACATGACATTCAAAATTAATATTACGAACAGATTCATGCTTTAATTTCACAAATTTCCCATTCAAACTACATTATCCTGATTAAAAACCCCAAACCAATTAGCTATAAACGTTTCGATACACTGCAATATGGAATATTATTACTTTATCCTTTCAATGTCATCATCGAAATAATCCTGTAAATACGTGTAAATATCTCCGGATTAATCGATCTGAGTTTTTTTGTTTTGTTTCAACGAGCCAATTAATATTGTGCCATTAGCCCCCAGATCAAACCAACCACTGACCAAACTATTTTCGCTTTGATGGTTTGACCCATTGTGGTCCAACCACCGTTGTTTTGTTTCAGATTGATAATCTATATTTAATCACAATTTCGTACTATGGTGCAATTTCAATGTAAACAGCCCCAAATTGTGCACTCATGGAAGTATTTAATTTTTTGGATTGTTTTATTTACGCGAATATTTTGAAAACTTGAAACTTCACTCTACCTTTTTCAAGAAATATTACCCTTTTGCGACACGGTTTCGGGACTATCACTAAAAGATCTTAACTGTATCTGACAACGAATTCTATAAAATTAGCAACTCTGAATGCAGCTTCGTAACATAATTAACGAACATCGCCTTATCTCACATAAACAACCCTCCCTTATCTTATTCCCAACACCACAACTTCTCTTCAACCCCATTTCAGTCTTGTAGTGTTTTTGTTCTTCATGAATATTCCGACAAGGCTCTACTTATAAACATCGGAGATGTTGCATGAGACTTTTCAGATAATGAAGTACACGAGAGTATCTGGGGCGGTAGGCGGTAATATTTGGAATATAGCGTGAAGTAGGGTGAAAATTTGGAACTTCAAAAAAGGGTTGTTACCTGATTATTGCGTGTGATGAATTAAATTTGTATAATGAAATCGTTAACGAGTTTTTTTTGTGGCTGAAGTTTTGTTTTCCTTGCGTTTTTCCCTTAAAAAAGAAGAAATTGTTAAGAAATATACTTGGCACTTGTTCAATGGGATCATGGACTTTAAGATGCAATATGTCTAATAAAAATGATATAATACAGTTCAGTACATTTTAAGGGCTAGTCAAGATGAAGCTTAGGGCCGACAGAACGAGTATAGTGTATCTTTGAAAACTCAGAAGGCTTGCAAGGGAGAACTACAATAGTTGCTATAAACAAGACTTTTGGCAGGGCTATAAGGACTACCAAGAAAGCAATAGCCAAGAGAAACACCTGCCAAGGAAAATCTCAATGTATCGAGAGCTAAGAAAACTCGGGCGGTATATGCAGGATCTAGGGAATGCAATACTGGATTGAAAGCTTTCTTTGTGCTCTCAATCCCCTCCAACCCACTTCATAGTTTTGCCGATGACGGTACTCTGCGTTACCCTCTCACCTTCGACAATATAAGATAAGCACGTGCCTAGACCGTGAACTCATCCCAAACTCTATTAGAGGGGACATTTAAATCAGGGGCCTTAAGAATCATGTCGAATTCAACGCAACCAAAACAAAGTACTGTCTTATCTCTACAAAAACCTGCACCGTCCGTCCCGCTGTCTCAGTGGGCAAAAAGAACTAACTCATCTCATAATATCCTAGGCGTAACCTTATCTTAAGATCTGCGATGGAAAAACCACATATTCCAAATCGCCAAACAAGCTTACAAATTCCTCAAGAGATGCAAGTTCCTACTTCAGTTAACTGGCCTGGCTACAATCTAGAAGTCCTACATTTGACCTTGCCTTGAATTCAACTCATATATCTGGGCGAGCGCCCTAAATACCACCTTGGCTTGGCTGGACAAGATCCAAACCGCACCATCAAACTCATTGGCGATAGCACCCTTTGCTCTTCCATAAGATTAATTCATACCACTAACAATGAGCAGTAAAATCAATAACCTATATTGCTAGTAAAATCCTGGAATGGTATGGTAATGGTACGAAATGGACATTTTCTACCTCTAGTACCGATATTGGATATCAGCGGCAACAATATGAAAATTTTATCTGTACACATAAACTAAAAAAAAGGATAAAATCTTAAAAAACTGCTAAATTTTAGTTTTTTAGTTATAACTTTAGTTATAACTAACATTCAGTTAACTTTCATGGAAATTATACTTTATAATGTGAGCAATAACTGGTTACAATTTCAAGTAAAAATATCTTATACAAGTCCCAAAAATTGATATCAATTTTCAAAATTGATTGGCCAATAATTTTCGTTTATCGCATCGTATGAAGTTCTTTCTTTTTTTAAATGTTTGTTCTTTTATGCACTTTATGAAGGTGGTGATGGCATATGTATGAGTCGATAAACAGAGAGTGACTGTACAGGATCCTATTGAAATTAGGAGTTCCCTCAAAGCTGGTACAACTTGCGCAACGAATGACGAAAGTGAGGATCCAAAATGCATTTACAGAAGAGTTTGAAGTGCGACAAGGAGATGGACTGCCCCCGTGCTTTTCAACCTGGCCCTAGAATGGATGATAAAGAAAACGTCAGTACAGAGAAGTGCATCCATAGCAACGCAGGCTCTACAACTACTTGGATATGGGGATGACGTGAACATCGTGGGAAGCAGTGGCGTAGCGTAGATTTCTGCCACCCGGTGCGGACCCTAAATTTGCCGCCCTCTGTTTTCGCAACTTACCAAAAAAATTTATCATACCCTGTCACTATTTAAAACAGATTCAAAATAAAACACCTTTTATATATTAAAATTTTATTCTGCGTGTTTTTTGCAAGGCAAACTCTTTAATACATTCGTCAATGTTAATTTGTACCTCTTGTTCTATCGCCAAAATAGCAAGGTTTGTTAACCTTAACGTGGACATTGTAGATCTTAAATAATTTTTAATTAGTTTTAATTTAGAGAAGCTTCTCTCACAACTGGCATTACTTATGGCAGCTGTGAGGAAAATTCTTAGCATTATAACTATATTAGGTAATCCTGCTTCAAGTTTTGACTCAAAAATAAACTTTAGTAAACCCAGTGGACCGGAATCAATAAGTTCTTTCTTATAGGCTGCTGTGGCTACGAAAGCTCTTAGACGCGCACACTCAAGCTTGAACTCCTCTATGTCAACATCTTGAGGAGCTTGTTCGAGGTTGCATTTCTCATCACCCACGCCTAATATTATTGAAGGCATTATGAAGGCATATTTTTCGGCCACTTTCTGGAGCTGCTGGAACCTATCTCGAATTTCAGCATTTACTCTATCTAGCGAAGAAAACATTTTTCGTCTTAGATCATCTTCATACGATACGCCGGCATCTCTACTTCATCATTGCGCTCCTTTAATCCCTCATGGGACATAGGGCGGAAACAGTTGCCCTCCAGCGGACTCTGTTTTGCGCGACAGCTCTCAGCTCCGACCAGGATGTCCCAGTTGTTGCGGCTTCTGCTAGTAGGGTTCTCCTCCACGTTGTTCTAGGTCTTCCGACTCGACGGGATCCTTGCGGTTTGGCTATATTTTCGTTTTCGCGTCGCAAGGTGTGGCCAACCCAATTCCATTTCCTTCGTCTGATTTGGTCGTCTATCCTTTCTTGGCCGGCACTGCGCCATAGTTCTTCGTTTGAAATTCTATCCTGCCAGCGGATTTTTAGGATACGACGCAGGCATCTGTTGATAAAGACTTGTAGGCGCCCTGTGATGAATTGAGTGACTTTCCATGTTTCGCAGCCGTACAAAAGTACTGCCTTAACGTTGGAGTTGAACAGCCGCAATTTGGTGTTAGTTGAGATCTCCGTTGATCTCCATATGCGGAACAGGCATGCATATGCGCCTCGTGCTTTATTTATTCTGGAACTGACATCTTCTTCTGCACCGCCATTTTCGGTAATAATACTACCGAGGTAGCAGAGTTTATCGACCAGTTCCACGTCACGGTTATTCAGCGCAGTCCGTTCAATGGTGTTTGCATTTATCCGCATTTCTTTGGTTTTAGTCGGATTTAGCCTTAAGCCTGCTGGACTACTTTCTGTTGCCAAATTGTTAATCATGTTTTTGAGGTCCTGGTGTCTGTGGGCCAGCAAACAGATATCATCTGCGTAGTCGAGATCCTTAAGGCGGTCTAACAAACCCCATTGTATGCCGCCTGTTCTACTATCTAGAGCGCCGACAAGGATGTCATTTATTATTATAAGAAATAGTAAAGGCGAGAGTAGGCATCCTTGTCGTACTCCTGAGCTCACCTCGAAGCTGTCGGATAATTTTCCATTATGGAGAACTCTGCATTTGGAATTGTTATATAGGGCTTTTATCAATTCTATTATTTTATCAGGCAGTCCACGTCGCCGTAGTGCCTGCCATATAAAGCTCCTATTGACCGAGTCGAACGCTTTCTCATAATCTACGAAAGCAAGGTAAAGGGGGGATTGGAATTCAGTAGACTGCTCCACTATTATTCGTAAGGTGCTGATATGATTAATACATGATCGGCCCTTCCTGAATCCGACCTGTTGCCTCCTAAGCGTTCGGTCTAATGCCTCACTTATCCTAGATAGTAATATATGGGACAAAATTTTGCCCACTGTAGATAGTAAACAGATGCCTCTCCAGTTGTCGCATATTGTTAGGTCCCCCTTTTTTGGTATTTTGACTATGATACCTTCCGTCCAATCCTCCGGAAAGGTACAGATGTTCCATGCTATTTCCAGGATTGGCTGAAGCGCATCTGCTATGAGGCTTGAATCGGCTTTCAACAATTCTGGCGGGTGCTATCTTTTCCAGCTGCCTTACCATTGGCCATCGCATGAATTGCGGTTACTATTTCCGTCTTGGATGGAGCCCGGGTGGTGATTCTTATTGGCTGTGCATTGTTGCTGGTTTCCTGAGGTTCCTGCGTAAATGAACCATTCAGGGCGGCGAAGAAGTAATCTCTCCATCTTTGGAGCTGCTCCTCGTCGCTGCACAGCAGCCTTCCATCCGCACTCTTAACGGCATGCTTTTTAGTAGAGTGCTTTCCCGTGAGCTGTTTAGTAATTTGGTACAGCACCTTACTGTTGCCTGTGTTTGCCGCGTTTTCGGTTTTTTCTGCGAGCTCATTTATCTGCTGCCTTTTATCACGCCGGACACTTCTCTTTACCTCCCGATGTAATTGGGAGTATTCCCGTTCCAGTTGGTAACGTCTTTCGGGGCTCTCCTGCGTTCTATTTTTTGCCAGGTTGTGTCCGAGATCCAGTGTTGCTGGTTTCTTTGGACATAACCGATGCTCGTTTCCGCAGCCGTCAATATTGCGCCCTTTGTCCTACTCCACAGCTTTTCAATATTTGTGTCGTCAGAAACGTTGTGCTGGTTGAATATTTGTTGTAGGTTTCCAGCAAATTCCCGCTTTTTACCGCTCTCCCGCAGAAGATCTACGTTGAACCGACTGCGGTTTATAGCATCGCGTTGTACGTTTCTGATTGCGGCGATTTTAAGGCGAATAGTTGCTACTACCAAATGGTGGTCGCTTCCAGTGTCTGCTCCCCTGAAACTCCTGACATCCTCAAGGATAGTTCTCCATCTGCGGCTGACGGCCACATGATCTATCTGATTTCCCGTTCTACCATCGGGCGATACCCAGGTCTCTTTGTGTATCTTCTTGTGACAAAAGTAAGTTCCACCTACCATGAGTTGGTGGGAACTACAAAAGTCAACGAAAAGCTCACCATTGTTATTGGTAACTTGGCTTAGGCCTTGGTTTCCAATTGTGTGTTCAAGGCCGGTGTTGTCACGGCCGATCTGTGCGTTTAAGTCACCCATTAATACAATGATGTCTCCCCTTGGAATAGAGCGAAAAACCTCATTCAGCCGCAAATAGAACTCGTCTTTGATGTCATCTTCAGCGTCTTCAGTTGGAGCATAGCATTGGACTACCGTAGTACTTCTTAGTCCGGCACGCAGGCGCACGGTAATAATCCTCTCAGAAACTGGTGACCAGCTAATGAGGCTGGACCTGGCTTCCTTGGTGAGTATTACACCAACGCCACTCCTACGGCTTTCAGTTTCGTTTCTCCCAGAATATAAAAAGGACTCACCATTTGGGCAGATATGTTCCCCCGCATCGGGCCATCTGGTCTCGCTAAGTCCCACGATCTTGATTTTATATCGATTCGAGGACTTCATCCAGCCGTCCCTCAGCCAGCAGTGTTCTCACATTCCATGATCCGATTCGTGTCTTTGTTCGAAAAGCAAAGGTCGTCGTCGTGTTGTCCATCCGGTTCCGAGGCATTGTTTGCCGATTCGTAGCAATGGTATTTTTTATGGGAGCGGTTGCTAACCCTCAGCCCAACCGACTTAAAGCTCTGTTTTGTGACGCAGAGAGCTCGCCATTCGCCCGTCTCCCGTTAGCTCCTTCCGAAGAAGTATCCCAGGGGGCACCGCGGGGAGGTGGGATTAGGACTTCATCTCTACTTCCGTCGCCAAAAATATGCTTCCTCTTAATCCGTCTTGTAGGTTCAATAGATATGCCAAGTTCTTCACACAAGCCTTTAGCGTAACTTAAAGCGTCGTCTACGAGTTCCTCTCGTTTCTCTTGTATAAAAGTCTTTAGGGCGCTAATTTTCTGAGCACACTGATGTAAGTTAAGTCAATCTGTTTGCAAATAATTTTGGGCATCATTCACTTCACGCAGCACCGGTTGCCAGAGACCCAAGAAACATAAAAACGAAAATGATTGAATCGCGACTAGCAAAGTACCTGCATCCGTTCGTGTGTTCAAGCTTTCGTCCATTTCTGTTAGCTTCTCTAGCGCTGTCAAAATTTCTTTGTAATAATTTCTTGTCATGTTTACTGCATCGCCTCTTGCGCTCCAACGTGTGTCCTGAATCCTCTTCAAACTCTTCCCTGTGGCAGCAATCAGAATATCCCATCGGTGTGTGGACATAGAAAAGAAAGCACAACAACGTTCCAATGTGCCGAAGAAAGTTACTGAATTCACCTCCAACGATGCTGCATGCAAGCAAACTAGATTCAATGAGTGGTTTGAACAGGGCCAAATTCGGCATTAGGATTTATATATTTTATTCGTTGCTGCACACCTGTCTGTCTTCCGACTGTTGTGTCCGGATTGTATCCGTGAGTGATAACACTTACCAGAAAATTACTCAGCGTCTGGTCGCAAATGTAATAGGCAGAAATGCCAAAATAAATTCCCTAGTTAATTGTCTAAGCAGTTGGGCACTGCAGATTTGAAGGCAATGAATGCCAAAATGTGAAGAATCACCAAAAAGAAATTAATAAAATTTAAGGCTGAAAGCCAAGTTTATTTTATGACAATCTTCCTCCAAGATCGATAATTGCTTTGCCCTTTTATACAATCTTATTCTACTACAATGTTCTTAAAATTTAAGAGGGGTATTCCAATACATAAGGGATGGACTTTGGATTTCCAATTTCCAATATCCATCGCTTATGTTTACAATTTCTCCTCCTCGGCAAAAACATAAGAAGGTCAAAAAAAATATGGTTCAAATAATTTCGACTGCAATAAATTACGCAAGTCGCTTAGTCACCATAATAGCAACAGAATATGTGCTAATGCACTTGTGCAGTGACATGGGTCAAGTTATATTTCACACATGGCCCGTGACATGCGCATGGGATTCCCGTTGTGTTTTAATTACTTTAACCGGGCGGAATCCCTGACGTAATTATCTGTTCATGGTGACGGTGGTTTCGGGTTCTCATGTTTTTTTTTACATTACATTGGATGGATGTTTAGGAGGTTTTGTGTTTGTTATATAATATCACAACACGGCCATTGCAGCGGCATTATCGTAAGCTTGCCCTCTACAATCCATAATGTCGAGCCCATCAGCGTCGAGTTTACTTAAAATCATCTCACTAATGACTTCGGCTGTTTTGCTCTTCGTTTCAATGAAATCTATAAAAGATTCCACTACTCGTACTTTGCGATTCTCAATCATCACATATCTTAATACTTGGCTTGTTTGGTCTTTGTGGGAAATGTCAGGGGTACTGTCGAATATCATGGAATAATACTTGGCCTTTTGCACATGACCTATAATTTTTTGGCGAACTTTTTTCCCTAAAACTTCAATAAACTCGTTTTGAATTTCTGGTGACATATAAGAAAGTGACATTTTTTGGCCCATTTTAATTCTTACTAAATGTTCTCGGAGAACAGGATCGTATTTTGCCAGTAGATGCACCAGCTCTAAAAAGTTACCTCTATTGGCACTGGTGTCATTTTCCCTGTGGCCGCGTAACGTAATTATTTCAAACATTCTCGTTAGAATTTCATGCCATTTTTTTATTTCTTTTGTCACGATTTCTTGCTCTTTTTTATCGACAGTCTGTCCTTTTTGAAGTCTTGTTTCCAACTCCTTCCATTTGCAAAAATTTCGGTTATGTGCAGGACTTGATTCATGGTTTCTGACTTTGGGCAAAAATTACTCAGAAAGATAAGACAATGTAATCCTTTCTGTGCGAAGAAAAAGGAAAGTAAAAATCTATGATCTTCTGTCTATTCATATACGCGCTCCGGAATGGCGAGAGGGCGGAGCAACGGCAAAATACACAAACACATGCAGAGCAGGAATTACACGAAGATGGTACATGAATTCACACAAGCAAAATAAAAGTCCAGACGGCACAAAAAATTGCGGAGAAGAGAAATCAGTGCGTCTCTTTCGCACTTCGTGAAATAACATTTCTTTATTTACCCTCTCTTTCTTCGATTTTTGTTTTGTTTTTAAATTGAATTTTGTCTCGCTTGCACCTTGTCGATTGATATATTCACTCGCAAGGGAGCTTATGGGAAATTTTGAGAGCGTCGTATCTTTGTGGGTAATTTTTGCTTTGGGGTTCAGTTTCCACCAAGTATTAAACCCGTCGGAGGAGCAAAACTTCGATGCGTTCGGTGAATTTGCGTTCTCAAATAGGCGACAACAGAAACAAAATAATGATGCTTTAGAAGGAGAATAAGCCATCCAAGTGCGTAAAACTTTTTCACCATTAGTCAATGTGCGCCAAAACCATTCCCGAGTTAGTCGCCGCCTAGACAATACTTTCGGTGGTATAGAATTCTCGTCTGGGTCTGATTGAACCGTTCGTGGTACTGTTGGCTCTTCAGCGAAGTCAGTATTAATGTGCTGAAAGACTTCGGGACCTCGCTGTATTACTAGCAATCGCATGTTCGAATCTATATTTTTAGGCCATTTTCCAATGTCGTTTCCGTCAAAGTCTGACCCTTTTGATGTGGTTGCAGTTTGTTGTGATCTCGAAATTTCAGCAATCGCATCGGATGCACGTGAAGCTGACAAATTCGTAATATCTAAAAGAGGTCCTAGAAATTCCTCAGTGCCCGGTACTTGTACTACTTCAGCTTCTTCTTGGTTTTGAGCAACACTAGCCTCTGAAGAACTAACACCCGATGGCCTTGGTGTAGATTCTGGCTTCTCCAAAGAAACTTTCACAAACTTGAGTATAGCGCCTTCATTTTTTCTGATACTTTCCTCTTTGACTTTCTTCTTATTTCGATACGCTGCTCCACTTTCTCTTACTCTTTTCATAGTTTTGTATGCTATAACAACACAAAACCGTTATAGAAATAACTAATAATATCACGAATACATTACGCGCGCGTAAAATTAATTTACTTAAGGTAAATGTACCATATTCCGGCCTATTACGGTCTATTAATCTATGATATTCTGGGAGTAAAATATTTGACCTAAGGTCTTTTTAATGTGGAGTGCATAAACTCGTTTTCAATCAGGCGGTCGACGCGAACACGTCATCTGAAGCAATTGTGTAATGAAAAGTAACAAAGACTTGCGATCATCTTTCTAAGATCATAACAAGCATCAGGAAGTTCATTTTTGTACTATTTTAATTTTTTACATTAAATAAGACTATATTTAATAACTCATAGTAATTTAAACCACTTATTAGGTGTTTTTATAATTAAAAAACCAATAGTTCATGATTTTATTAGGAATGTACGTTATTCCGTTCTTATGCCCGGTACGCAGCTCAAACAGAAAAAAAATTCCCTATAAAATGTATGTAAAAAAACGTAAACGAAATCAATAGCGATTTTTTTTTTGTAATTTCGTTTTGTGGTTCGCAGCTCCGTGGGAATTTTGCTAGTATGCCTATTGAATCGTAGATAGCATTGACTGTTAAGGCCCCCATAAGACGGTCAAATGGGAATGAAGTACATGCTGTACGATGATTTTCTTCGAACCTATGCGCGCATCGAGTTTTGATCGGCGGACCGGCCCACAATCGATAGTTTTCATTGTACATCCGCTCTGGGATGTACATCTAATTTGACCGTCTATGGGGGCCTTTAGTCTCCACCTGTTTCGTTTTGATTTATGTGTCCGGACATGTGTATTCCCATATTCTGTCAAATGCAAGTACATATTTATTGAGGGGGATGAAGTAAAGGAACAGGCTGCTAGATGGAGGTAAAAAAAAATCAAAAAATACCTTTACAAAAACCGAACAAACTAAGCTGTTTACTATTTCTCCACACTAATCTACACAGAATTTTTCAGTGTAGAAATAAATTTTTAATCTCCAGCGAAAAATTCCGTTTGAGATGCGTACCGGGCATTAGAACGGAATTGAGGACTAGATGTGTGACGATCTGAAAGCTAATTCCGTGCTAAAGTTTTTAAAAAGTTTTCACCTCCAAGTATATTAAAAATTCCTAATTTTTTTGTGAAAAATTAAAGCCCAGTTCCTAAGTCGATATTGAAAGCTTGGAGTTTACTCAGCAGCTAGACCAACCAGACCAAACTCCACAGAGTGAACGGCACAAAAAGGCCCCCAATAGATCTTGTTCTGAATCCGTACTGTCTGTCTTGTAGAATCTAGAAGCTTTTTAAGGGAATAGAAGTTGTTGCTATTGGGCAGTAGATGTAAGGGTGCTAGATTCACCTTTTTTCTGTATGGGCTGTACATGAGTTGGGTCTGGATCGACTCCGGAGAAATATTACGGGCCAAAAAGTTTACGCAGAGGTGAGTCACATATCCTTTGAACCATAAGGCGTATATCAGGGTTAGTGAATTTACTGACGTTAAGCTCGTTGAGACACTTGTTTTCCTTGTAAAAATCCTAAAAATGCACTGAAAAACAGTTGACAAAAGCTTTCGAGCCTATCCATCGTAGAACTATGAAGATATACAGGGCCTCTGTAGTTTAATAAAAATGAAGGGCATCTAATTGCTTAATGGGCTTTGGAAGAGATCAGCTGCTCATACCTTGTCAAAGTTAACTCAAAAGCAATAACATTTTCCAAAGAGGGTTTAAAAAAATCCTAGTATTAGTCAAAAGGTGCACAGACTTTCACAATGTCACTTTATTACTCTCTAAATAAATTAAATAAATAAGCACTAATATGTAGATCATATTCTGTGCAGAACTGTCGTCGTTTTTTAAAATATGCCGGAATTATGGATCTATTAGCACGGAATTAGTAATCGTGTTGAATTTCGTAGGACGGAATTAGAGACAAATAAATGGTTTCAATTTTTTTCAATAAAAAACATAATTTTTCATTAGAACCGTTATGTAATTACGATCCAATAATTTTCACTTAGTTACCTTCATTCCATCAACTACAAACTAATATGCAATTTTCGAAAAACTTTAATAGGCCGGAATATGGTACATTTACCTTATATACATATACATTAAAACGACTAATTAGCATGCATGGGTAAAACCGCAAAGCCATTGAAAAGTTTAAAAAAAAAAAAACAAAAAAAAAACATTTACCTTAAAACTCCTGGAATATTCGACGAATCGTATATAGAACAAATAAACTTGACTTTAAGGTACTAGTACCGTTTAGAAGGCTAAAAAATGACCAATTTTTAACATTTTTTTTCTCGTTTCCTTTATTTTAAAATATTATGAATTTTTTTTCCTGTAGTTAGTACACATTTTGGCAGTGAAAATTTTTTTTTTTTAAATTTTATTTTCATTGAACATTTATTGCTATATGACGTCATAGTCAAGTCCTCGAAAATTAGAGCCTCGCACTGTCCGGGGTTAATCTCCAAAATGGCAAGTCTGAAACAGAAATTTCAAGAAGCATTTTATAAAGGAAGGTGGTTTACATCGTAATCCACCAAAAAATTTAAGAAAAATTGGGGGAAAAAAATTGGCGGCTTTGTAAACAAAAAAATGAAAAAATCACCGTTTTTTCACCTTTTTTCACTTGCCAAATTTTTATTTTTTAATTTTTCTTAAATTTTCTGGTGGATTACGGTAGAGGACATCAAAAGTAAACAAATGCATCCAAAATGAATACCATCCATCGAGTAGTTGCGGAGAATAAGTCTGCACCGTTTGAAAAATGCTATTTTGAGTAAAACGGGTTTAAAGTTTTTGAAGTTTTTGCCTAACTGGGTAAACTGCCGGTAGAGCGTCGAAAAGGCGCGCCCATTCAAATCGCTGTAATTTCCTTATTTTTTAAAATATCACTACAAAATTTTAGGAGATGAATTTTGAAGGTATAAGGATTCATAAAATGTAAAAAAAAAATTTAATTTTTCAAAATTCTAAACGTACTAGTACCTTAAGAAAGCTAAAAAATTTAGGTACCTACACTTGAAACTTTATCAAATTATAAAATAAACAATAAATCAACGATGCACCGGTCTTTAACCAAAAAGTTGAATTAAATGTCATAAGTATAACGAACAAACAATCAAATTAAGGAAAGAAAGAGAAATACAACCAAATTAAGAGCTTTATTTACGAGTTTGATTCTACATATTCTAATGTGCATTAAACTGCCTCAGAATAAGAGTAAGAGAGTAAGAAACCTATGCCTCCACGCCATGCTGTATATTTACATTTTACAATCTCACTTTTAATCATTTCAAGTAGGAAATTATTTTCTGCCCAAAAAAAGTAAGAGAGAAGAAACCCACCACTACGTATTTACAATCCGCCTCGTCCTTGCCTTGTTAATTCCTCGCCAGATCATTTTTGTAAGCAAGCCACACAAACTCAACTAAATAGTAACTAAAACTTTGAAAAGAGAAGATAAGGAACCAAACATAGCGTACATGTATACGAATTCGAAGGAAGCATCAGGTGGAAGTAATGCGGGAAGAAAGTACTTTTCAAGAATAAAACGCCCTTATTTTCTGTAATGAGACCTACAAAAATATGAAGCAGTTCTAGAATTAATTCTAGGATTATTTTTGAACTGCAAAATTTAAAAAAATTGAGGCCTCAGTGTAATGACCATGGCCTGATGCTGCAGACAGCATTACCCTGCTTCGCCGCCGCCTGCCGCCCCCAAATCTGTGCCGCCCGGGCCATGGCCCCCTCTGCCCCCCCCACGCTACGCCACTGGTGGGAAGGCCCTTTCTGGCAGAAAAAGAAGTCTAAGAATTAAGAGAGGCAGCAAAGGACATAGGCTTAGAGATCAACGAAGAAAAAACTAAGATGATGCAATAATCCAGAGATAAAAGATTCAGAATGGGAAGGAACATAACTATCGACGAACACAACCTAGAAATAGTCGATAAAACAGTCTGTACCTTGGGTCCACAATTACAAAGAGAAACGATGAAAAAGCCTTTTATGCCCAAAAGCAAATCTTGCACTTAAGATTTGTGCACAGAGGCCGTGTTTTTTTAATGAACTGAGTTTTGAGAGATTTTGAGTTCATTAAAAAAACGACAAGGGAAATTTTGCAAATCCTCAACTGAATCTATCTTCAGGTTATTTATCATAAATAGCTGAAACGTCAACTGTCGCTGGCGTTATTTGTGATTTTCAATACAAAGTTTAGTTTTTTAAATATCCAGACAGACGTGAGGATATTGCCTTGTATTATTTGGGTATTACTGCATGGGGATAAAAAAATCTAAATATGGAATTGCAAACGTGGCCTTAAAGTGCATGAAATTGAAGTTCCCGCCCGGGAATATGATTTTCAATTCGGAAATTTTTTGAAAATGTTTGCCATAAAGAGAAGGCAAATAGAAGAGAAAAACGCAGTGACAGTTTATTTGTTATTATTTAAATCAATGATGAATAAAAATGTGGGAAAAATATGTATTTTAATTTTTATTGGCTAGATGATTGTCTGACTTATTTAGATGATGATTCTCTGCCTTTATTAGATGATTCTCTGACTTATATTGTTTCTTAAGTTCTTGGCTTCTTAAGTTCTTCCCATTCTGTAAAATATATTAATATTAAATTACCTTTTACAAAACTAGTCATACTAAACTTACAAATTTGTCTTTTATTATAACCCAACTCACTTTTATTTACAAAATTTTATTGACATTTCTCCGCCTGCTTGAAGTTAGCCGCGTTCTGGAAAGCAGGGAAATTTTAAAATTTCCCAGTAACCTCGATAGAGACCCAGATAGACCTCGATAAAACCTGGGTTTTCGATTTTGTATGGCGAAGAACCAGCCAGTTCATTAAAAAAACACGGCCAGAGAACGAAACTTTCACTCTTCAAATCAGTAATACGACCAGCAACTGTGCTATGCCAGCGAGACTTAAGGCCGCCATACACGGCCAAATTGGATGTACATCCAGAATTTCATCAAACCCATAAGAGCAATGAGTTTTGATCGGCCGACCGGCCCACAATCGACAGTTTTGGTTGTACATCAGCCCTTCGATGTACATCCAATTTGATCGTGTATGGCGGCCTTTAGACTATGGCATGCATAATAGGCTCAACGAGAGAGGATGAAATATGGCGAAGAAGATACAACAACGAGTTGTATGAAATTTTTGACGATCCAGAACTCTCAACGCTTATAAAAATCAACAGACTAAGGCCACGACCACGTAATCAAGATGGAGAACAAACGAATTCCAAAATGGTGGCAGAAATTTAGAGAAATACACCAGACCCAAAGTTTATTTCTAGACTTTGGGTAGACCCAGGAGGAGATGAATTGACTCTGTAACGGCTAACGCAGGGACAATGCTCAACAATCGGAGCTGGAGAACTGCTGCAAGGAACCGTCAAACTTGGAGAAATGCATTAGAGGAGGCCAAGGCTCGATGTGGGCGGTAGCACTATTGGATGGATAGATTACTTGTGCTTACAATAATATGGCTGCATTGTTCTTCAAATTAGGTGGACCAATTTCCAGTCCTACGCTCGGCACAAGTCTGCAATTGTAGTATTAATGACCTAGTTATTTCCACATGTTGAGGGTGGGCGACCTTTCGGTTAGGCCATCAATTTTGTAGGACAAACAAATATTAGCAACTTAGCAAACAAATATTTACTAATAAAATTTTTGCAATGACCAAACCCAACATCTTTAACGCCCACGCGTTTCATTAGGCCCCTCTATCGAGAATTTTAGCAAACAGAAAAGTTAGCCGTCTGTTCAAAAGGAAGCTACTCAAAAAATTTCAGCTTGTTACTAATCATTAAAAAAACTGGCCCAGGCAGCGCCGGCCCTAGCCCTTGTAAGGGTGGAGCGAGATTGTCTTTCGGCGCCCTTTGTTCGACGCTTTCAGTTCACATAAATTGTACTTCCAGTTGTCCTAGATAAAACTTTTTTCGAGTACTGCCTGCCTGCCATTTCCTTATGGGATTATATCTCCCTCCCCTTTTGCAAGACTTTTTGGTCTGGGGGCTCCATAAGGATTTCGATGGTGGTTTTAGGGTTCCGCCTGTAGGTGTATTAGAGGAAGTATGTTTTCTCAGAGTTACTTCTCCGACGTTTCGCCAACAGCACCACCTTCTTTGGAGGCTATTTGATTGTTTGTATTGCATGGTTGGGCGTTGCAGCTAGTAAGGTTGAGATAATGGAGAGAGTCACCTTCTGGTTAAGAGAGGCTTCTCCTGCCATCAGTCCAAAATTGCAGTGTTCACCATCTTGACAACGTCATCTCTGTAAATTTTATGCGGTGCACTTTGTGGAGTATTCTCCACTCCTACACCCCTAGGGTCTTCTTGTGGACCCCCTTTCAACATAATGCCAGTGGGGTCTTCTGTTGCTGCCGGAAAGTACCCGATTACAAAAAGGCTGCGCGGCAGCTTGTTCCCGTCCATAGCAAAAAGGCTTGCTCCTTTCAAGGCTTAGTCCTGGGCTGTACTGAGCCCTGAGCCAATTCGGCTACCGCCTACAGAAGACTTCCTTGAACGGTAACTATTTGTTTCGTGGTGAGAAGAGTCTCCGGTTTGTTAGTCGCCAGCACGCCAATTCTGACACTTTCCGATATTTGACACAAGGTCGGCTTTGGAGTCGTTCAAGACTTCATTATCGGTGCGTCTTTTCTGAAGGCTTTTCAAACCGTATGGCTAAAGCCTTCGCCCTTTTCGCCGGGTTATTATGCCCTAGAGAACATCCAGATGATCTAACCCTCTTCTTATTAAGAAAATCGGTATCCCTTTCTTCCTCGGGGTCACGCAGACGCGGTTTTTATCGAGTTTAGATCCGCTGTATTCAGTCTGCTCCATGGATCTCGAGCAGGATGTGGCCAGAGGCTAGTGATGAGCAAACGCAAGAACAAGACAAGATTAATCTAGTCTTGCTCTTGTTCAGTCTGTCTTGTTCTTGTTCTTGCAAGCATAACTAAGTCTTCTTCTTGTTCTTGCTAAATGTGCAAGAGCGAGACTAGACTGCAAGAACAAGACCATTTTGGCTCATCACTACCTTAGGCCATGTACGATCGGTCTTGGAGTCAGTGCTCCCTGCTTGTGCCGTGTTCGAGTCATATTGATGAGTACATAGACTTGGCTAGCAACAAACAACACCCCCAAAAAGTGCCATCAAAATTTTATTTTTTGCTCGGAATTGTTTTTCGCATTCATTTTGGCGCCCCTTACCACCTGGCGCCTAGAGCCGGCGCTGGGCCCAGGGACTGTGGGCTAATATTTTTATCATCAAAAATAGAATTTTGGAAGAAAAATTTAAGAAATTTTATACTAAGTCATACCCCCCCCCCCCCTCCCAGAAAGCTATCTACGCCACTGATCCGCAAAATAGACTTGAGTGACTGCATTTAGAAGATACAATAAGTTCTGCTTCATTTACTTACTTTTTCTTCTTTAAACCCCTTTAATCCCTCATGGGACATAGGGCGGAAACAGTTGCCCTCCAGCGGACTCTGTTTTGCGCGACAGCTCTTAGCTCCGACCAGGATCTCCCAGTTGTTGCGGCTTCTTCTAGTAGGGTTCTCCTCCACGTTGTTCTAGGTCTTCCTACTCGACAGGAACCTTGCGGATTCCAGTCAAGGGCCTGTTTGGCTAGATTTTCGTTTTCGCGTCGCAAGGTGTGGCCAACCCAATTCCATTTCCTTCGCCTGATTTGGTCGTCTATCCTTTCTTGGCCGGCACGGCGCCATAGTTCTTCGTTTGAAATTCTATCTTGCCGGCGGATTTTTAGGATACGACGAAGGCATCTGTTGATGAAACTTGTAGGCGCCCTGTGATGAATTGGGTGACTTTCCTTGTTTCGCAACCGTACAAAAGAACTGCCTTAACGTTGGAGTTGAACAGCCGCAATTTGGTGTTAGTGGAGATCACCGTTGATCTTCATATGCGGGACAGGCATGCATATGCTCCTCGTTCTTTATTTATTCTGGAACTTACGTCTTCTTCTGCCCCACCATTTTCGGTAATAATGCTACCGAGGTAGCAGAATTTGTTTACCAGTTCCACGTCACGGTTATTCAGCGCTGTCCGTTCAATGGTGTTTGCACCACTTACGTATACTTACTTACTTATTCCCCTTTAATTCCTCATGGGATATAGTGTGCGACAGCTCGCAGCTCCTGTTCCGGCTATACTGTAAAACAAAACCAAGAAAAGAGGGATAAATAAATAAAAACACCAAATTCACTATTTCTTGCTTCTTCTTCTTTGATCCGTTAGCTGGCGGACCGAGCGGGACGTCCCCGCAACGGATACGCTGCTGTCGGTGCCGCTGGGTCCCGAACTCTATTCAGGATTCGCTTCCATTCTTCTCGGGTTTTGGCGGTGTCTCGAGCCTCGGTAACTGATAATCTTTGATTCTTTAGGTCGCCCTCGATATTCTTTAGCCAAGTTTTCTTCGGTGCCAATCGCTGGATTTTCCAGTCTGCGGGACGGTCTCGCCAGAGAAGTTTACGTGGCAAGCGGTTATCATCCATTCGGCAAACATGTCCAAACCACCGTAGTCGACGTTTTTGCATTTCTTCTTCGATCAGTGTTTGCTGATCGCATCTTTGTCTGACAACCTCATTTCGAAGGCGATCACGGAGTGAGACACGGAGGATCTGCCTCAAACATCGCATTTGGAAGACCTCGAGCTTCTTAACGTCCGATTTGAACAGTGTCCACGTTTCAGATCCATAAAGAAGAATCGGAAGAATCAACGTTCGGTAAAGACGTAGTTTTGTTTTGATGGAGATATTTGCTCGTTTCCATATGCACCACTTGAGCGAGGCGAATGTTGCTGTTGCCTGGCCGATACGGCTGTGAACGTCGGCCGTCGATGCTACTTTCGTTTCCTCAACCAATGATCCCAAATATTTGAACCTTGGAACCTGTTCGATTTGGGTTCCATCGAGGTGAACACTGGCTCTTGATCCATCCGTTGTGAGCACTTTGGTCTTTTCCGCATTGATTTTTAACCCGTATGATTGGGCGATGCGGGAAATATCGTATAAGATGTCCGTTGCTTCGGCATCCGTGTCGGCGAAAACAGCGCTATCGTCGGCGAACATTAAGTCTGTTACGAAGTTGTTGTCGTCGTATTGAACTCCGAGTCGTCCATCGAATGCTTCACGCATAATCGCGTCGATCACAACGTTGAAGAGAAGTGGCGAAGCGACGTCTCCCTGTCGGACACCCGTCTGAATCGGGAACTCCTCGGATAAGTCGTTTCGAATACGAACGCTGCTGGTTGAGCCATCGTACGACGCTTGGAGAAGTTTGATGATTCTCAATGGCACGTGTTCGGTTACCAAGACTCTCCACAAGCTGTTCCAATCGATGCAATCGAAAGCGGATTTGAAATCGATGAAAACGACGACAATGCGTTTGCCGCAACGAATTCTTTCTTCCATTAACTGACGGAGGGCGAATATTTGATCAATGCATCCTCGATGTGGTCTAAATCCCGCTTGTTCCTCCCGGCTCGTTTGCTCTCGATGTTTCTGTAGCCTCGATTGTATTATTTTCGTAAATACTTTACCGACGATCGAAAGAAGGCTAATACCGCGATAATTCTTGCATTCCCGACTGTCGCCTTTCTTCAAAATTGGGACAACGATCGCTTTCTTCCATACCGAAGGGACACGATCCGAATGCCATATGTGTGTTATGAGGACATGAAGTCGTTGTGATAAGACATCACCGCCAGCTTTGATCATCTCGGCGGTTACTTGGTCTATTCCCGGCGCTTTTCCATTTTTCAGCGATTTGATTGCTGTCTTCACCTCGATAATTGTTGGTTCGGTATCGAGAAACTGATTCATCGGCTGTTCGGTAATCGGTGGTTCGGGTGCTGGACCTTGCGGCGGATCGTGGTTATACAGCTGGTGGAAGAATGCTCTCCACCGCTCCAGGCGTTCATGGGCAGAAGTCACAAAAGTTCCATCCGATTTTTTGATGTTGTCGTTTGTTGATGTTGTTTTGCCGCCTAACCGGCGGATTGTCTGGTACAGCGTCCGGTACTCGTGCCTCGACGCCGCTTTTTCCATGTCGGCCGCAACGTTATTCCAGTACGCTTCTCGTTCCAATTTCATTTTCTGCCGAACTTCTTTGTTCAATCTTCGGTATTCCTCAAAGTCGACGTGTTTCATGCGCTTCCGCTGATCGACGAGGTCCAGACAGCTGTCCGAGATCCATGGCTGCGTCCGTTTACGGATAGTTGGACACAACTCCATTGCACATTCCACAATAGACTCCGACAATTGCCTTTCTTCTACATCGATATCGTCCGGTATTGCGAGCGCCGCGAATTTGTTGGACAATGCCATCTGAAACTCTCGCCCGATGGCCGGGTCCCGTAGGCACGCCCAATTTTTCTTGGCTGGTGGTGGCTCCGTTTTCTTCGCTCTTTGCAATCGCATCTGCAATTTCGCTCGAACAAGATAATGGTCCGATCCGCAATCGGGTCCACGCATTGCACGTACGTCTTTAAGCGTCGATCGGAATCTTGTGTTGATCAAAACGTAGTCTAACATCGCCGAGTCTTTGCCGGATGGATTTCGCCAGGTGAGTTGGTGTTTGAGTGGATGGCGGAAAATGCTGTTGCCAACGATCAAGTTGTTTGACGATGCGAATGAAAGCAGGCGTAAGCCGTTGTCATTAATTACTCCGTGTCCGAATTTGCCCATGGTTTCTTCCCAGCCGGTTCGATCTACTCCTGAATGTGCGTTGAAATCCCCCGCGAGAATTATTAATTCGGTTTGAGGTATCATATCCAGCGTCTGTTGAAGATGATCGTAAAATTCGTCCTTGTTCGTGTCCGTGCTGGTCTCGGTTGGCGCATAAACGGATATGATATGGGTCTTGATCGTTCCACTGATGGTTATAACCGCCAAACGCTCGGATATCGGTTGGAATGCGATAACGCTGCTGGCAGCCCGTCGGTCGACCATAAAGCCGACGCCGGCCTCTCTTTTCTCACCACCGGAATGGTAAAGCATCATCGTTTCGTCGATTGTTGGCGGGACGATTGTCAATATCCCGGATCCGGTAAGCCGTAGTTCCGATAGCGCAGCAATTGATATTTTGCATTTCTACAATTCCATTGCTATGATTTCCTTTTGACCAACGTGATGTCCTGTTCGTACATTCCACGCAGCGAATTTTAATTCCCTTTTCGGTGTGACTAATTTGGGTGTTCGGCCAGTAACCCACTTCTCACCAGCATCCCTGGTCCCCAGTGCTGGCGCATCGGCTACCCCGGATGCAGTAGCATTGTTTCGGCCAGTAACCCACTTCTCACCAGCATCCCTGGTCCCCAGCGCTGGCGCATCGGCTGCCCCGGATGCAGTAGCATTATTTCGTGAATGGTTAGTTCGTGTATCCATGCGGTTTCTTGCCTAGTTTTTACGATCGACTCGGCAGGTCGACAACCCTCCTCCTTTCACACCCTGGACTTGGGACCAGACGAAGGCGGAGTTATTAAAGAAACAAAACTACATGAATACATAAAAATTCAAACGGGAACACACAAGTTAAGGGACAGCACTACACAAAAAAACAACAAGAAATTTATACCTGGAAATAGAAAAGAATTAATTAAATATAAAATATACAAGTCCTTACCTGTTTTTAAAGGTTGAAAAACAATCCAGAGATCCATCCAAAGAAGATGCCAAAAAGCCGTCGGCAAGTCACAATTCTATAAACAAAAAGTTAATAAAAAAATATACAACAGATTCCACAAAAACACTCAACTGTCAACCCCAATGGAATGATCGCTGGCTCCTCCTCATCTCATCCCCCACTACAAACCTAAAAATATAAACTAAAATTAGTAAATAAACTAAAAATCCGAAGAAAATACTCACCAAAACAAACTCCATTTGACGTCTACGAGTCAGAAGGGAACAGCTGATCGGACATCGCACACAGATCTAGTACATAAACCCGAAATTATATACTTCGAGAACGAAGCCCCCTACCAAAGGCTAGCCGCAGCTATTATTCGCATAGAAAATAAATACCGACGCACAGACGACGTTAAATCAGATTGCTTTTAATCTTTCTAGAGTCTTGAACTAGAAGATAAAATCTGTATTGAGGTTTTAGCAATAAAGCAATTTCAAAGCTCAAGTATCGAACTTAGCATTCTGAAAAGACAGAATAATTGAGGTCTTTTCTCAGTAAAGCCCGAATTAAAGACAGCTTTGAAGTTTTTAATACAGCAGTAACTTAATCATCAGAATTGATTTCAGCAGTTACTCTAACCAACCACAGAGGGACGAATTTGCAAAGAAACCAGGCAAAGCAGTCCAGCAAGCAGCAAACAGTGCAGAAAGCAGCAAACAGGGCAGCAACCAGTGCAGCAAGCAGCAAGCAAATCCCAAGCGATTTCCAAGAACGAAACCGGAGTGTAGCGCCACAAAGGTTATTCCTGGCTATTCTAATTGCAGAACACATCAGGCGAAACATCAATCGTCATCTGACAGATAGGTGGCGTTATCCATTTAAGCTACCAGAGCAAGCAATATTTTGGTAATTCTTATTTACAAAACAAATAAAGAACAATTTACGAATTTTCAAGTAATAAATCACGAATTAATAACGAATTTAAGATTGAATTGAAATATTTTTGGCAATTTGTAAATCTATGGTTGAATTTTATTGAATTTATATTTGAGAAAATCTAATAATTGATTGCAAATAAATAGTAATTTGATTATTGGAAAAAGTTATCTTTCAATTGAATCACACCCTTCCGGCACCATTTTATTGAGTCAGAAATTAAATTGCTAATTCTGAACAGCTCCGTCTAGGATCTCCCAGCTGTTGCCGACTCTGCTAATGTAGTCAGTGCCGGCGGATTGTGTTGGGTTCGGGTGGGTAGGCAGACAAACACACCAACTCCTCTAAACTGTTATTTGGTAAAAAGAAAGAAGACAGACCATTTCATTGTGAACAACATGTGGTGTCTTTAGTGATGAGCAAAAATGGTCTTGTTCTTGCAGTCTTGTCTTGTTCTTGCACACTTTGCAAGAGGAAGAACAAGACTTAGTTATGCTTGCAGGAATCTTGTTCTTGCGTTTGCTCAGCACTAGGGGTCGTAGGACCTCTTCGGTGGATCACAATGTATAATGATATGTTGAGGCTATGCCTCGGTGAGATGGAGTTGTACGCGAATAAAGCGCTATCTGAGGTGCGTGGCCTCATCAACATCGCTGATCAGCAATCTTTCCAGTGGATGTTTAGGTTCTAAGGATGAGAAAAATCCCAATATTATTCGTTTTTTTAGCGTTTTGCGATTTACAATGATTTTTTTAATGAGTTATTGTATTAAATTTTTATTCTACACTGAATACTATTTCAGATAACTCCATCTCCAGATTTCAAGTAAAATTTAATTCCCCCTCCTTCAATCCCGGAATATTTCAGGATCTACCCCTGAACCTAACCCAGTAAATGATCACCGATGTTCAGAACTTGGTTTTCCGATAAGGGGTCGTCCATAAATTACGTGAGGCGATTTTTCGAAAATTGTTGTGTAGGATTTAGCTATATCTTAAGGCCCCCTTTCACACACACACAGGTCGCCTCAAACTTTTCGCCTTGAAGCCAAGTATCACCACATACCTCTCTGGCCGCTAACCGGACGAGGCCTGCGGTCCAAGAAAACTGATAAAAATCTATGTGTGGGAATTTTTCGTCAGTTTATGCCTGAAGATTTCGGGTTGTCCCAGCAAACATTATGATTTGAGATCGAATCGAAAGCTAATCGTTAAAATGAACTACAATTGCGATCTCGAAGCCGTTTTCGAATTGAAATCGAAGTAAAAAAGAACGAAAAGGACCGCTAGGTCGAATCGCAAAAGCGATTCGAGTTTCTTTCGTTTTTTTCGCCAAAACGAAAAATTCTCGAAACCTTTTAAAGGCGAATTTTACTTTTAGTATTGTACGCGGTTCTCTTCTTTTAAAATTTCGATTTTTTTTCGTAAAAACGAAATATTACCGTAATTTTATTTCAAAGTATTTCTTTCTCGCTCTCTTCCTGTTCGAGAATTTTTCGAAGCACTCTAAACTTCGAGATGATGTTTGCTGGGGTAGCACGTAAGTTGTTTCAATCGACCTCTTCATACAAACATTTTTGTAACATTCGAATATTTGTATGAAGAGGTGGTCTGAAACAACTTGCGTACTACCACCGCAGAACTTCTATTCTATCTCAAGCCGTGAATTTACAGTAAGAGTTCACGCCGTATCCAGTCCGACCTGAAAGTAAGGCGCGAACTAGTTTTTTTTTTTATGTGACACACTAGAGACTTAGGGAAGGCCCCTTTGTACTGTCGACCATGTATTTTTTTTTTGAAATGTCGAACAACAGCTCTAGTCGGAAGATAGAGAGAAGAGAGAGTGAAGGAAAGAACTGTCACAACCTAGCTGCGGTATTTTATTTCACCTACTCCCAACCATTTTGCGACTCTGACATCGGGGCATCGAGAACAACTCGCTGGAGTGTTATGCCTCCTGAAACGAGTTGAATCTCATCAACCAACCGATGACATGCGCTTGGTGGAGCGGGGAAGAACTAGTGAAGGCTATGACAGGAGGAATCAGGAATAGAAAGAGGGAAGAAGAAAGAAGGAAAGTTATGTAGGTGGGAAATTGGGAAAGGCTAGGACCGTGGCGCCGCCGTGAATCGAACCCGGGACCTCTGGGATAGTAGTCAGGCGCCTTACCCCTAGACTACCGAGGTATAAAGGTGCGAAAACCAGGCACGAACATTCACGGAGTCTGGGCCGCTTTAAGGCACAAACATATTGGTGCGGAGGCAATATATGGTCCGTGTTAGGGAATCCAATCCCGCATCAAAATCTCAATCCCGCAGTCCCGCGGGATCGAGGTAAACAATCCCGCGGATCCGCGGAATTTGCGGGACTGTAAAAACTTCATAGATTTTTTTCTAAATAGTTATATTCATGAATTCATGAAGTATTATGAAATAAGAGCGTAACAAACTACAGCCGAACAAGGTATACAGGCCAATTCTAAACTACGCTGGAATTTAATTTAGAAATTACTCTCAATTATGCTATCGATGTTAGAAAATTCAAGCGGAATCAATCCTAGCGTAGTTTAAAATTGCTTGAATACTTCATTTGACTGACTCAGTAGTTCGTTTGACATACAACACAATTAGCCGCAAGAGTAACTCCTTTACACTCATAAGTGCTGAGTTTCCATGCAAAGTCTACCCTGAGTTTTTTCCCAAATAGGCGCCCATATAAACGGGGATTGAGTAAAGTTTCGTTGAATCCAAGTAAACTCAAATAACCCAATCCGGTTAAGCCGAGTTTTGTATATGTGTGTGATTAAGTATCTTTTACTGCACGTATATCAACGACGACGCAATGTAAAAGTATTTATCTATCATTTTCACCCAGAGCCGTCATGGAAACAGCATCGAGTTAACTTGAGGGAAAAAGCTTTTTGTTTACCCAACGAAAACACGACCTCTGTTCATGTAAACTCAGTAAAGCACGTGGAGAATCCCCTGTCGTAGGCGTAGGTTAACTTGATACTTAAACAAACATATGCAAAACCCGGCTTAATCTGACGGGTTTCGTGGAGTTTTCCTGGATTTAACGAAACTTTACTCAATCCGTATTTCTATGGGCGCTAGGTCTGAGTTAACCCAGGGTAAACTCCGCATGGAAACTCAGCAATTGATCACGTTTGGATACCCGCATATAAATTTACGTAGATGATTTTGTGTTAGTGCTGTATCGCTTAGTAGGCAAATCTCTTCAACTAACGAATTTAAATATTTAAGTATTTTGTGGAATGTAAGGCCCTCCGCAAGCGATCCGACTGATTTGCAAGCCCAATTTCCAACTGGTTTCACAATAATCACGAGCAAAACCGTCGATTTTGGCAAAATGTCAAGTAGTTCAGATGAAGTGCAACCACACAACTGAAATCGCTTCTGAACGGCGAGAACAGTCGCACCCGAGCAGTTCAAACTAGTTTCAAATGGTTTTCGCTTCTGTCGACCCGTGTATGGATTCTCACTTCAGTACACGGGCAAGATCATGAAACAGTTGCGTGTGCAACTGGAATTGCAAAACAGTCAACCTGTGATCACAGGGCTTAAATCTATTTTTATTAATACTTTATTAATACCATATAGCTAGTATTTCTCTATTAAGTCCCGGTTTTATAACAGGTGATTCTACTGACCAAATCCCGCTAGTCCCGCGGATCCCGCATGTCTGGTCCCGCAATATTGGTCTCGCAAAAATGGTGCGGGATTGGATTCCCTAGTCCGTGTATTTTAAAGGTTTTTGCAGTTACCAACCTGTTTGTGCCTTTAAAGTTTTCATTGGAGCCATGGACATTTTTGTATTGAATTAACAACCTGTTATGCTAAACTGACGACCTCGCCAGTGTGTCATGACGTCACTTGCATGCCAGGCGGATATCTGAAGTCCTCATCCATCAGTTAGACTGAGTATTGTGTGGCCTTCATTGAGTTGTGTCTGTCGACCTGGCCTGCCGGCGGTCTGTAAGTGAATGGGGGTCTTTAGTGGAGAAACATTTTTTACTTAATTTAACTTAGTTTTCTAACAGTTTTACACTATTTCTTTAGGGAAAGAATTACGTGATATTTGCCAAGACCCCCTCTCCCTAAGTGAGATTCGGCTGTACCCCCTCCCTCCTAAACGCCTCACGTAATTAATGGACGACCCCTAACCTTTGGCTCGTCTTACTTACTGTGCTTTGAATTTTTTTAGGTTCCTTTCCTTCAGCTACAATAAACTGTTATTGAACAGTGGGAGGATATGAAGAAAGTGATCGAGTATTTCACGAGTAGTGATAGTTATGATTTGTAGAATATGTGGAATTTAATTTTGACCAGAGAAAGGACCTGCAATTCTAATTGTTTTAGCTAAAACCTAAAAAGATCATTCAACAATTTCTTTATAAAGCTTCCATTTTTTTTTTCAAGAAAAGATTTAGTCATAATCTACTCTAAAACCTCCACAGTCTTTCCAAAGTTTTTTTCCTTTTTTGGAATATCTTGCTGGACGTCATCGTAATTTTCATGAATTCTCCCGAAAGGCTTTTAAGGCTTTGACAATTCTTGTAATTCGTCAGTTAGTGTTCGACAGTTCCGAGAAAGTATTGGAAACGAATTCGACCTCCTTGTCTACCTGATAAACTGCAAGAGGCATATGATATGCCGATATGCCGCATATCGGAAAACCAGAATATTGGATTCTTGGAAAGATGAAAATTTCCGAAGAATAGATGGAATACACGCCAAAATTAAATCCACTCATAAAAGTGGGTCCTGTGTGGTTAGTATTTAGAAAAAAAACCATTCATTTTTCCTGCTATGGCATTGTTGGAACGGATCAAAAATCTTTCCCTATAAATGTAAAAGAATACTTGAAAATACCGACTCAGGCATTTTCGTATCATTCACCTCTTCCACCAGCAAGCTTTATTACTAAATCTAGCAACACCCTATGTGCTAATGAAAGGAGGTGGGTCAAAATTGCCCCAGGCCCGGCGCAAAAGAAAAGTATCTCAGATTATCGGCTATGATGAGTATTGAATTTCTGTATAGTTGTTATATCCCGTAACTGTGGCTAAGGTGTTAATAATGCTATTTCTTTTTATTCGGTCGAAATGACTAATTAACCCTGTATTTTTGTAACGCCATCACTTATTTTCATGAATAAGGTATCAGTGTACGCAGAATACTCCCACCTATCTAAAATTGTAAAAGCGACGGTACCACAGTACCAACTTCCAGAGTTATGAGTCGTCAAAGTCAAAATTTTGTTTTTTTTAACAAAAATGTCAACTTCAACCACCTTTTTCTCCAAAATATTCATAGTCAACTAATGTTTTTTTTCCCAGAATAAGAAAGCTTGGAGTGTTTCCTATGAATAATGTCCAGAGAATTTTTATGCTACGGCCTTTACTTTCAAAGTTATAAGCAATTTAAATGCTAAAACTGGCCTTATTTGGGGAAATTGCAAGCAATTTTGACTTTAAAATTGTCACTTGGTTTTTTTCGACATAAGCTTAGGAAAAAGAGTACCTACTAAAAAAGTACGAAATTAGCGCCAATTTTAGTATTAAAATTGCTTATAATTTCGAAAGTAAAGGCCTTAGCATAAAAATTGTTAGGACATTATTCATAGGAAACACTCCAAGCTTTCTTATTCTGGGAAAAAAAAAAAAAACATTAGTTGACTATGAATATTTTGGAGAAAAAGGTGGTTGAAGGTGACATTTTTGTTAAAAAAAAAACAAAATTTTGACTTTGACGACTCATAACTCTGGAAGTTGGTACTGTGGTACCGTCGCTTTTACAATTTTAGATAGGTGGGGGTATTCTGCGTACACTGATACCTTATTCATGAAAATAAGTGATGGCGTTACAAAAATACAGGGTTAATTAGTCATTTCGACCGAATAAAAAGAAATAGCATTATTAACACCTTAGCCACAGTTACGGGATATAACAACTATACAGAAATTCAATACTCATCATAGCCGATAATCTGAGATACTTTTCTTTTGCGCCGGGCCTGGGGTAATTTTGTATGGGCTGTGACCCACCTCCTTTACTTGGAATTGACCAACATGGGCACACATTCTTTGTAAGATTTCATCTACGTAGGCCTCTTCTGGAGGAAATAGAATAGTCCTTAACAATGTTATTGATGTGAAAAATTTATCAAATGCCAGAGTCACATTTCTGTTCACGAATGAATGCTGCCAATTTAAGAACAATTCGCTGTGCAAGGATGTCAGTGGTTTCATTCGAGGATGTGTCCTTATCAGGGTGCACATTCAAAACGGATGTAAATACGGTTTTGGTTAACATCACGCCGCAACCAAAATGAACTCCGCGTTTGATTGGGAGTATTGGAAGTATTGTTTAAAGCTAGACTCGCCTTTGAATAGGTTGCCGTTGTACCCGTGCTAATAAACAGTGCATAGTGGTTTCACATGGCAACGCAGGTCGAACGAACGAACGTTGAATTCGGTGGCCGAACCAGAAGGTGGCTTCCTCGCTTATTAAGCTTAGAGGCGATGATGCCAGGAGGAAGGTCAGGGAATTTTTTGTAATGGAAAAAGACAATAAAGAAGGAAAGTTATCTAGGTCGGGGAAATGGAAAGACGAAGGACAATAACGCAGAGTGCATTCTAACTACGGACCTGCAGGGAGTATAAGTCCTCATGGACGGGCGCTTTAACCAATAGCATACTAGTCCATGGAAATGATACTTTAACATTGGAAAAATGCAGGACAAGGTTTTATTTTTGGGATGTGAAGGGGGGGGGGGGGGGGGTCAGTGTAAGCTTAAATTTGAGCGATTGCTCAGTTTTTGGGTGTAAGGGCGGCAGAGGATCTCATAAAGATTACCTGCGCCAACGAACCAACCAACCGATGGCTGACGAATGCTGTTGCCAGGCTACAGGTTTTCGGAAGGGTAATCGTAATCGAGGAGAAAAACCTTCCCAAATTTAAAACGATTGCATTCTGGATTCCTAATGACTTCAGGGAACGGAAACGCAGGATGGCGATACACAAAACCAGCCAATTGAGGTGACCATTTGGCAAGTGATGGGTAGGAAGGTGAACCAGAGCGGTTTACTCTCGCCCTTAGCATTGACGAGAGGTTACAAAAAGATCACGGAGGGAATCAAAGTCAAGGAGATTGACATTAAAACGGAGATTCCTTCTGGCTCACAGCAGCAGGTACAACCCCAGGATACTGGTAGTCCAGTGCAGCCTGCAACGCCGTAGGGCTGCCTCGGCAGTTCTTTGCGAGATGCTGGCCAGCCAAGCTGTTGACGTGGCTCTTGTACCTATAGGAGCCTTAGGTAAGCAGCAGTGCTATACATGGATTACAGGCAGCCGGCTACAGCATTGCTTGCATTGATATGGTCGACGACTCTAGGACCTGTTTAGTTTACGATAAAAACACTAACTATCTTCATCTCACAGGTAAAACGGCGAAAGACTTGGCAAGGGTGATTAGCAGAAGGGTAGCAAGAACATGATTGTTTTATGCTCACCATACCTCCCCTACAACTCCAGGGACCCACCACTATTCAAAAAACTCAAGGATATCGTGGGTAACACTAACAGGAGCGGTCGGCAGATCGTCGTAAGTTGAGTAACTAGAGAACTAGAGTCGTAAAAAGCTTGTTAATTACCTCTTAACTACTTACCTGGACATATTCAATCGCGACACGGATCGTACCTTCGACAATGTTAGGAGACGTGAGGTTATATGTAGATGAGGGGGCTCAGCAGTCTAGGGAGTAAGGCGCCTGGCTACCATACAGACGTGCCGGTTTCGAATCCCGGCAGCTCCACCCCAAGGTCCTTTGCCTTTCCCACTTTCTCCACCTACATAACTTTTCTTCGTTCTTCTTCTCTCTTTACATTCCTTATTCCTCCTGTCATAGCCTTCGCTAGTCCTTCTCTGCTCCACCAAGCGCCTGTCGTCCGTTGGTTGATGAGATTCAACTCGTTTCAGGAGGCATAACACTTCAGCGAGTTGTTTCTCGTTGCCCTGATGTCTAAGTCGCGATGGTGTTGGTTGGGAGTAGGTGGAATAAAATATCGCGGCTTGGTTGTTGCAATTCCTTCCTTCACTTCTCTCTCTCTTCAATCTTAGCTAAGAAACCTTTAAGCGCCGTTCTGCGTCACCAAACTAAAGCCCCGTAGGTTACCATGGGTCTAATGATGGTGGTGTATATCTGCATAGTACATTGGTTTCTTTTGTATACCCTATGTAGATCCACACGGTCTGCATCCATCTGGTTCCGCTCCACTTTTAGGAAGCGCGGCGCACCGGCGGAAAGCGAACTATGGCAGCAATCTATACAGAACACTCCTGCCTATATAAAACGGTAAAAGTTAGAGTTATGAGTCGTCAAAGTCAATTTTTGCTCGCTAAAATTTCAAAAACTAGAACCTATAGCGGAAGGCCTTATAAGAGAATATCAAGCTGGTTTTAGGACAAACAGGTAAACCTCGGTCCAATTGCTGACCTTAAAGCAAATTCTGGAAACCTGGGAAATGAATGTAGATATACACCAGATATTTGTCGATTTTCAACAGGTATATGACCCAGTAAACTGAGGGAGACTATACGAGATCTTATAGGAATTAGGAGTTCCCTCAAAGCTGGTACTACTGATCAAATGTGATCAAAGGACTTAGACAAGGCGATGAGCTGGGCCAAATGCTCATAACCTTGCCCTAGAATGGGTGATAAGGAAAACGTCAGAGAAGTGCATCAATAGCTAAACAATCGGTACAATTTCTTAGTTATGCGGATCTGACCAACGCGGCAAGGTCCTTTTTGGCAGCAAAAGAAGCTTATGTCGAATTAACAGAGGATGCAAAGGACATAGGTATGAAGAAAAAACGAATGTGATGAAACAATCCAGAGCAGGAAGATTTAGAATGGGAACAAATATAACCACCGACGAACATAACCTAGAAATACTCGATAAAACAGTCTACCTTGGGTCTACAATCACAAAAGGAAACAAAGAAAACGTAGAAATAACCAGACGAATACTATTGGCTAATAGAGCCTTTAATGCCCAAAAACAAATACTGCACTCAAGATTTGTACACATGGCTTAGAGGAACGAGTCAACAGGTTTGAGAAAAAAGTTCTCAGCCCAACCAGAGAGGATGGAATATGGCGAAGGAGATACAACAACGAGTTGTATGAAATTTTTGACGACCCACAACTCTCAACTTTAATAAAAATCAACAGACTGAGACTAGCCGGACACGTGATCAGGATGGAGGATAATCGTATCCCAAAATGGCTTATGGTATCTGAAATTTCGCGGAATAGGCTAGTAGGTAGATCCAAGAGGAAATGGATAGACTCTGTGACGGCTGTCACATCAATGATCAACATCCGGAACAGGGGACATGCTGCAAGAGACCGCCAGACTTGGAGAAATGCCTTAAAGGAGGCCAAGACTAGATTCGGGCTGTAGCGCCATAGGATGGATGAAAGGATCGCATTAGTTTTGGATGAGAAAGAAAAAAATTGTGACAAATCATACAGCTCCTCATATCGCCGAACCTTTTCAACTAAATTTTCATCTTCCATGATAAATTAGTTTAATACAAAAAAGATAAATGCTTGAAAAATTCGAAATGCTTCCGTTACTACGTTCACATTGAACAGAATAGATCAGTCACGTCAAGGCACGTGACGTCAAAATATAGTTTGAAACTAATCTTGACGTGCCGTTACTTTGACGGTCCTTGACTTTGCCTATATGTATATGTGTGAACGTGTAGTGCAAAACTCATTGAAGAATATTTTGACGTGACGTTGACGTTCCGTATAGTGCGAATCGACCTTCATTCATTCGTCAACTTCCAGGCCAACAATAGCTGCAGCCGAGTACAACCAACCAGCTAGGCCAGATCATCATCTGGTTTTCAGTTTCAGTTCAATTCCGGTTTTTTGAGTTATTTTTCAGTTCCATTTTTATTGTAGAGTTCGTTTCTGATTATTAACGTTACAGGTATGATTCCATTATTCCACGACTTTTCACCAACTGGAATGGACATGCCATCCTGTAACACCGTGCCTCCAGACTATTAAAAGCTGTATATGCGGTGCACACATATCAGTTACTGACATTGCACCAAGTTTATTATTATTATCCTTTTTTCAGGACAATATAAGGCTTAAGTGAGTCACATAAATCAGTTTCCAATAAACATACAAAAGTAAAATTCTCTTTCATTTTGTCTGCTTGAACTTATGTGGGTTGCTCTCAAGAGTTGGTTGTATTCACCTAGTGGGCCCGTTTTGCAAGGTCTAAACATTGGGGCCGATATTATATAAATTCTCTACATCCGCTACATTAGACCCCTCAATAAACATGCATATATACATGAAACTGAAAAACCTCCTATATATGATCCTCTCCCGCGGAACTGGCTAATAAGCAGGGGCGGCACTTTCATAGGTGCAAATGGTGCACTTGCACCGGGCGCGATTCCTGAAATTAAAATTAATAAACAAATTTAAAACAACAAAAAATGTGGCTTTGCCGCCATATATTAAAGGAACTGCACCGAGTACCGCCGCCTTTTCCCATTGCGGTCTGCACGGTGTGGACAATCCAATTCCATTTCGTGCGCCTGATTTCGTCGTCTATCCTTTCTTGGCTGGCACGGTGCTATAGTTCTTGATTTGTAATAAGTACTAGCCATACTATTATAGATCCCTAATTCGGCGAGAAGCACCTGGATCGCCTCTGTTCTGAAGTTGTTGAAAGCGCCTTCTATGTCCAGGAAGGCTGTTAAGTAGACTGTTTTTTTCTATGGATTCTACAGTTGAAACCAATACATCTAGTGCAGTCATCACCTATTATCCCTCGAAATATAAAGGCTTGGAGAACGATATAGAGACCTCTAATATGGGGATTCGAGTGTATAGTACTATAGTGAAGTTAAAGTGCCAAAAAACTCAGCACAAAAGCAAGATCCCCAAGCCAATCCTGATTGGAAAAAGGTAGGGGTGGCGCTTTCATATGTGCAATTGTTGTATTTGCATCTGTCGTCATTGGACTGGGCGCAATTTCAGAAAAAAAAGTGAAAAAGATTTTCAATGCCTGCAGTTTCATATATTAAAGGAACTCTACAGAGTGTTTGTGTCTTTTTCAATTATCCTTCACTACCATGAAATTGAGCAGAAATGGTGGGTGTGCAATATGGCATACTGCACCGAGCGCAAAAAAACCAAACGCCGGCCCTGCTAATAAGCATTGCATCACGGGGGTCTTTCAGCTTTATTTAGCTGCTACAACTCGTGGCATTTCTTTGCCTTTCTTTATTTCTAACGGCTGGTTTATTCTTCCCTTAACTTTCTGTGGATGGCCTTCAGGGTTGCTTCCACTTTTCTCCACATTTCCTCGGACTTCATCATATGGTCTAGGATGTTTTCCGGCGTTAGTGGCGCCTCGGCATTTTCTTCATCGAATCTCGAGCAGGTAAAAAAGCGTGCTCTGCGTCCTCTTCCGTCGCTGGGCATACTGGACACAACGGTGAATCATCGTGCCCAAAGCGGTAGAGGTATTTCCTATACCGCCCATTTCCACTCAGGAATTGTGTGAGGTCGTAACACATTTGTCAAGCTCCCTCGTAACCCATATTTCCACTTTAGGGGTACGTCTGTAGGTCTAACATTTGACAGAATCGTCTTACTTCCTTTGCCACTCCCTTAAGGACTCGCAGCGCGCAATCTGCACCGTAACTTTCTTGGCTCCCGCATTGCCATACGTGGTCCTGTAAGCGCAACTAGCACGAAGTACACTTAGCCTATAAGTGGCCCTCCATTTCTTACTGTTTGCCGTCTTGTTTAACGTTCCAAAAGGAAGCGGCGACTCGGTATATGGCCCCAACATTGGGCAGCATTCTTGCTAGTGCGGCACAAATCGCAGACGCTTTGCATGCCGTGTCTTCCAAGTGTGCTTTGAAGCTTAGCCTCCGGTCGACCATCACTTCCAGATGCCTCAGAGCGAGCTGTGAGTGGATGATCTGTTCCCCTACCATTATCTTTACGGACACTAGCTTTCTCCGTTTGCTGATCAGCACCGCTTCCGTCTTGTGCTCAGCAAGCTTCAACCAAGCGCGTTCTAGCCACGCTTTTATTTCCCAGATCGCTTCGTTTGCATACAATTCGATGTCATCTAGGCGCTTTCCTACGACAACTACCTCGATGTCATCCGCGAACCCCAATGCCACTGCTTCCTTTGGAAGACAAAGCCCCAACCCATCATTGTACATTGCGATCCACAGGAGAAGGGTCAGAACGGAACCCTGCGGAACACCGCATGCTGTCTTGAACACTTTCGGACCATCTTCCGAATCACAATGAAGCGATCTTTCTTGAAGGCAGTCGGCCACTATACGCACTAGGTACTTTAGCGGGTGAGTCTGCTTTACACATTTCCAGTGAATGCCCCGCAATAGCAAAAAGCTGCGTCTTTGTTTGAAGAGTTCCTGCTCGAGCAATCAAGTCAAGCCACTAGGCAGACTGCTGAACTTGTTCACGCGGTTGGGCTAAAAATATGAGGTTAGCGGTGTAGTACAAAAGGCCAAATGAATGGCTGCAGTACCTTTGGACCCATTACCTCATACAAGAAAAAAACAGATTAATTAATAAATATAAATAATTTTTAATAAAAGGGGGTCCTAAACTAATTTTGAAATATTTGGCGGACCGCGATTATAAAAAGGCTAAGAACCACTGGATCGTTGAAGAAACCCTTCTCTGGCCCTAAGTAAGTTTGGCGAATATGTCCATCCAAAAATTCAGTATTTCAGCGTTTCAATTGAATGATTTTACGATATTTATCATAATTATCTCAAATAATAACACTAATTTCCGAAAATTTCCCTAACAACTTATTTACGAAACAATTTTCCGTGAGCGAAGTACCTTCAAATTACATAATTTTCTATGTAAACATCAGCCAGCTACTATAACACATAGTGTTTGTTTATTCCTAGGGAAAATTGATTTTTTATGTGTACGTGGCGCCGTAGCCCAAACCTTTAATGAAAAGTCGATGAAAATTCATTTTTCCATAAGTTTTTTTTTTTATTTTGATTTATTCGAACATGATTTAAGAATCATCAAGTTTCTAGCTAATAATAATTGATATATCAACCACAGATATTATTAACCAACACTGGCGCAGGAGCACCACCGATATTGATACTGGGGCACCAGCCATATGAAAGAGAACTATTGAAATAGTAATTAACCCAACATAAAGTGCTCCTGGCACATGTCCCACGCCAATATGCTTAATTTATTGGTTAACTCTCATGATTAATGATCAACTCGGCAACTTTGCTTTCAATATGTACACGCCACCACGTTTCCTCCAGCTTGTATTGTAGTCCCTTGAAAGGGTCGTCGACTAATAGTTTCTTTTTTCGTGGCGGAGCAGAGGGTAGAAGGGGGTTTATTAAGACATGAAATAGCCACGATCTAGCTGAAAAAAGGAGGAACCTTCCACCCTAAAAAATATAAGTAATCCTTTAAAAGCCCTGCCGTAATCGTCGCAATCTCACCATTAATATCCCTTTTTATCCGTTTGTCTATATGAACATAGGTAACGGTGTGTCAATGAAGTGAATATTTCAAGCCACAAGCAAGAAAAAATATAAAAAAAATAATAAAAAAAAGGAGTGGGGGAGCATTTTCCTTAAAGACTGCAATCATGATTCCTTATGGGTTGGTAGACCGCCGAACATTCCGGAGGTGGCGGTGCCGTATACTGTCTGTATTTTTGGCCATGTTCCAGACTTTTAATGATATCCTTCATAATTCATATCCTTTTGGTGTTCTTCTCCCTTTTCTTGCTCATCCCTTTTCCCAGCTCTGCTTCTTCTTCTTGTTCTTCTTTTTCATACCCGAATGGTCTTACGTAACAATTTTTGAGGCGAATTGAAAAGGATATATTCAAACTCGTAATATGTGGAGGATTCATTTGCTGCGGTATATAAAAAAACCCCGAGGATCTACATTCTAGATACACATATACACCCATATATATATATAAGTAAAATTGGGTCTTGCAGTGTAGCCAGCAAATGACGGAGGGTGTATGGAGGGATGCAGCGGGGAATGGGGAGGAATTTAATTCCTTTGGGAGTCGTGTCGATTTCGAAAATTGCTATTGCAGGATATTTTTGTTGAAGGATTTTAACCCGTTATTCTCTGAATGCATGAAATGTGTACATTTCTGTGGAATTATTATTTATGGAGGACGAGGTTTATTATTTATTTTTTTGTTTGTAGCCGTGTGGGTTTGTTTGTTGCAACTTTTACACCAATTTCATGCAAAATTTTATATATTCAAATTTTTTGTTTTTTTTTTTTTTTTGGTCAATTTCTGACGGTTTCGCTGTCAGTCCAATGCTTTTTTTTGGTAAGTATTCCAAAAAATATATATTGAAAGTATTGTTTTTCTAAATAAAAATGAAATTTAAATTTAATGGGAATCATTCAATGGACAGGAGAAATTTCCAAGAATCCTGAAAACCGTAAATAATATTGTGGAATGTGGGTTGAAAATACTCCGAAACATGATTGGGAATCGGGAAAGTTTAAAACCCTGCAATGCAAATTTTTACGCGCACTATGGTCTATAAATAAAACACCGCGGTTGTGGAGTAATTTCCACAGTCAGTATTAAGGCCGGAACACACATATCCGCATCGCGTCCATACCGCATCCGCACCGTGTCCGCGTAAAAATTAAATGCAAGGAACTTGACACTGTGCGAACACGGAAAGGTAGGGACTGGCTTGTAATATTGTATTTGTTTAAGTTTTCGCCGTGTGTCTTTTCAATTACTGCCATATTGGGTGGGTAATGTGTAAAATCCAACTAATGCAACTGAACCTTCCTGGATATAAACTCGATCGCATACATTGCCATCATTTTCATTGTCATCATTTTCATTGTCATCATTCTTATTGTTATCATTTTCAAATTTTATGAAACCAGTTGCACTGTAGCAAATTGTAAAACCCTGAAGGATTAACATATAATTCAATAACGTTACTTATTGTGTTCTACTTATTATACCCTTTCAGTTAATACCCATGTCGAGGGGGTTGTGAAGAAAGTGGTACCCCCCCTCTTGGGACGGCCGCCTTGGATCTCACGTATATTGAGTATACCACATTGCTTATTGTGTTCTACTTATCATACCCTTTCATTTAATATCCATGTTGAGGGGGTTGTGAAGAAAGTGGTAATCCGACCTCTTGAGACGGCCGTCATGGAACTAAAGGTATCTTTTTTATACTACATTGCTTATTTTATTCTACTTATCACACCCTTTCATTTGATACCCCTGTTGAGGGGGTTGTGAAGAAAGTGGTTATCCGGCCTCTTGAGACGGCCGCCATGGATCTAAAGGTATATTTTTTATACTACATTGCTTATTGTATTCTACTTATCATACCCTTTCATTTGATACCCATGTCGAGGGGGTTGTGAAGAAAGTGGTACCCCGCCCTCAACGAGGTCTGTAAGTTGATTTGGCTCAAAGTTATGGCCGCTCAAAGTTCTACCTTGATCATGTGGTTGGGGTTGAATGCAGTTTTTTGCGATTAACTCGTAAGATATTAATTTGTGTGGGTTAATGCCGATTACCAAACTTAAAGTGATAGTTATTACCTTTAAAATAAGCCCTTAGTCGTCGTTCCCGCTTGTATAGTTTGCGAGTAATCCAACACCAAAGTTCGCAATGCACGTGCCTGAAATAACTGATAACGCCATTTTTTTTGAATATCTCCTTAACGGTCGCTCATATGATAATGCAGTAATCAGCAGAAATACGGGTATTAAAATATCTTTCAAATGGGCTATTGACCGAAACTCTATGTCGCTTCATGTCCGCGACATAACGGGTCAACAGCGAAGGTTACGACACTTCTTGACGAATAACTCGCTTCCAGCCAGTTTCGCGTGTCGGATTAATTAGAATTTTATGTAACGCCCTGAATTATCTATATTTTGGGTTATTTAACAACTTTGGAAAATTATAATAATGGGAAATAGTAGCTAAGAATCATCATTTTCGAGGTTCTAAAAGTAAAGTTTTTGATGAGACTGCCTCAGATGCGGAAAATAACAAAATGTGAAACGTGGGGTAAAACTTTCTGACGAGACTGTCTTTGGAATCGGGGAAACATAACGTGTGCAAAGAAACTTAAGTGGCCGAAGATGAAGGTATTCTCTCACAAAAAAGTACTAACGTATTGTTTATATTAAAGATTTATCGAAATAAAAAATATATGATATATTGAAAGGGAGCGCTTTAGTTTTTGCGAAAATGATGATTCTTAGCTACTATTTCCCATTATTATTATTTTCCAAAGTTGTTAAATAACCCAAAATATAGATAATTCAGGGCGTTACATAAAATTCTAATTAATCCGACACGCGAAACTGGCTGGAAGCGAGTTATTCGTCGAGAAGTGTCACAACCTTCGCGGTTGACTTTTCAACCGCTATGTTGCGGACATGAAACGACATAGGGCTTCGGCCAATAGCCCGTCTGAAAGATATTTTAATGCCAGTATTTCTGCTGTTTACTACATTATCAAATGAGCAACCGTTAACGAGATATTCAAAAAAAATGGCGTTATCAGTTATTTCTGGCACATGCAGTACGAACTTTGGCGTTAGATTACTCACAAACTATACAAGCGAGAATGACGACCAAGGGCTCATTCTAAAGGTAATTACTAGCACTTTAAGTTTGGTAATCGGCATTAACCCACACAAATTAATATCTTACGAGTTAATCGCAAAAAACTGCATTCAACCCCAACCACATGATCAAGGTTGAACTTTGAGCGGCCATAAATTTGAGCCAAATGAACTTATAGACCTCGTTGAGGGCTCATTTTGTAGATAATTTTATTCTCCAACACCTTGCCAGTGATCATTTTCAGCTATCATTGCATGGAAACTAGTTCTTTAGTATAAACGACCTCTACCTCTTTTTCAAGATGGCGGCTTTTCTCAACACACTGCGACCCCACCAACTTGGTTTTAACATTGTCAGATGTACCCAAACAAATTCCAAAAAAAAAATTTCGTACATCATGAAATGCAATTTCATTTACTAATTGCACTGGACTAATACTATATTGCTTATTGCATTTTAGTTTAGTTTCAATAGCGTCATGGCCTACCTATTGTTTGACAGCTGCGTAAATTTGAAATTTTCATTAAATGTAATGATTCAACTTAATGACAAATTTACATTTGGGAAGCTGCCAACCAATAGGTAGGCTATGAAGCTATTGAAACTAAAATGAAGTGAAAACTCCTAAAATTACCATTTTTTTTATTTTTCAGCTGTTTTTTTGGTTAAAGGTATAAAAAATAGCCTACGACCTATTCTCAGACCTACCAAATATACATAACAAATTTCATTCAAATCGGTCAACCCGTTTCGGAGGAGTTCGGTAACAAATACTGTGACACGACATTTTTATAGATATACTCGTAGATTAAACGTCTTCGCGTTTTTTCCTAATCTTAAGTGCGCTTGCACTTAATTGTTATTTAATATTTATTTGAAATATTTTCATGGTGCCGAAATTAGAGAACTAACGCGTATATTATATTTTTAAGTGAAATCACGGACTTCTGATAACGGCCAGGCCCGACACATATGTAACCATAATATGGAAAAACAAAACTTAGGAATCACTCTTTTTTCTACATACTACTACCTTGCAGGGCCTACGGCTTAAATATGATTGCGGCTGCTTGAAGGAGATTGAAATTTCAACAAATCTTTTACAAAAAAAATATTGATTCACAGGCCCACAAAAAAAAAAAAAGTCTTTTAGTATGAACTTGAGGTATGCTACCTTATGTTTTTCGGTGTGCTGAAAACGAATCCGAGGTCAGAATTTGGCCATCACCCTCAGATTTTGCCCCACAAGCCCCCACACCCCCAAAATGGACCAAAATTTGAGCAGCATAAAAATTCAAAATCAGCATGTTATTGCCCGTTTTTGGATGTGCTGAAAACGAATCCGAGGTCAGAATTTGGCCATCACCCTCACATTTTGCCCCACAAGCCCCCCACACCCCCAAAAAGGGCCCAAAATTTGAGCAGCATAAAAATTCAAAATCAGCATGTTATTGCCCGTTTTTGGATGTGCTGAAAACGAATCCGAGGTCAGAATTTGGCCATCACCCTCACATTTTGCCCCACAAGCCCTCTCCCCACCCCGAACTTGACCCGAAAATTCAGGGGCTCAGGAATTCAAACCAGCATGTTGTTCTCCGTCTTTGGGTATATTGGGAACGAATCCGGGACCAGCCGTTCTCCATCACCCCCAGATTTTGCCCCACAAACCCCCTCCCCCACCCCGAACTTGAACAAAATTCGAGAAACATGAAAGTGGGAAACAGCTTGTTACACTCCGTTCTTTGCTGTGCTAGAAACGAATCTGGAGTCAGTCGTTGCCCATCACCCCCAGATTTTGCCCCGAAACCTCCCCCCCACCACCAAATGTGACCCAAAAATGGAGGCCCTCAAGAATTCAATATAGCATGTTATTCTCCGTCTTTGGGTATATTGGGAACGAATCCGGGACCAGCCGTTACCCATTACCCCCGGATTTTGCACCAGGAGCCCCGCCTCCCTCCAAGAAGTGACTAAAATTCGAGAAAAATAGCAATTTGAACAAGCGTGTTATCCGGGATTAGTTATCGCCCCAGACCCGGAAAGTTTCCGCTAATGTTGCCACCTCTCTCCCGGAACTCTTGAGAATGTGGGCAGCATAAAAAATAAAAATTCGGGGTGTTATCGTCCGTTTTTCAGTATGCTAGAAAACAAACCGAGGTCAGAATCTGCTTCAATTTCGGTCACGTCATATTGTTTCTGATTGGCTGAAATCTTAAAAAAGAGCGGCGCGGCAGAAAAACGTCGGATATGTAAATTCAGCTTAAGTCTTCGCCCCAGTCACTCGAGCCTCCCTCCCCTGAATGAATCGAATTTTATTCACCTCAAAGATTGAATTGTAATTCTCTTTTGGTCGAATTTTTCGGGACAATATTGGCAAATGTCAGGTCACCAATCAACGATCCGCTGTTCCAAATATTGAATTCACACATTTTCGTTGATCTGTTCTTCTCAGAAGAAACTCAACTGTTCTTTTCAGTACAACACTAACGGTTCTTCTCAGAACAACACCAACTGTTCTTCTCAGAACAAAACCATTTATTCTTCTCAGAGCAAATCATCTGTTCTTCTCAGAACAAACTCAACTGTTCTTCTCAGAGCAAATCATCTGTTCTTCTCAGAGCAAATCATCTGTTCTTCTCAGAACAAACTCAACTGTTCTTCTCAGAACAAACTCAACTGTTCTTCTCAGAGCAAATCATCTGTTCTTCTCAGAGCAAATCATCTGTTCTTCTCAGAACAAACTCAACTGTTCTTCTCAGAGCAAATCATCTGTTCTTCTCAGAACAAACTCAACTGTTCTTCTCAGAACAAACTCAACTGTTCTTCTCAGAGCAAATCATCTGTTCTTCTCAGAGCAAATCATCTGTTCTTCTCAGAACAAACTCAACTGTTCTTCTCAGAGCAAATCATCTGTTCTTCTCAGAGCAAATCATCTGTTCTTCTCAGAACAAACCCAACTGTTCTTTTCAGAACAACCAAAATTTCTCAAAATATATTTAACGTTCACTTAGTTACAATGGCAACTTGTATTAATGATCCGGACAGCTTTTGCTATGTCTGCGGAAAATTTGAGGTTTCCAAATACAGGAAAAGTTTAACAGACATGATAAAAGATATTTACTTTAAGTGTTTTGGAATGCATGTCATTAATCAAGATTACAGTTGGGTTCCTCATTCTTGTTGTAATAACTGCCATAGTTCATTAATACGGTGGAATAAAGGATCACTCAATGCCTTGAAACTTAATGAACCTATTAAGTGGAGAGAACCACGAAATCACGAGGACTGTTATTTCTGCAAAACGAACTTAGTTGGCTATAATTACAAAAACAAAAACAAAATTGTCTATGCACAAGTTTCATCAGTTACTTTTCCCGTCTGGAAGACTGATAACGAAGTTTCTGGCCCGACTGAAGATCCTACAGTTGACATTCGCATGGAAGTAGAAGATCTATTTGCAGAAGATGAGGGCGAGTCAAGTGAAAGTGACGAGGCAGATACTGAATCAAAGACCCCACGACTCTTCAATCAACTGGAGCTGAATGATCTTGTTCGAGATTTGGGTCTCTCCAAAGAGCTTTCTGAGTTATTGGCTTCAAGATTTAAAGAAAGAAATTTGTTGGCCCCAAAAACCAAAGTAACATTTTACCGGAATAGGGAAAAAGATTTCGTACAGTATTTTGAAGAGGAAGAATCTTTGGTTTATTGCAAAGACATAAATGGCTTATTCAAGGAAATAAGTAAACTCCCTTATGAGCCAGAACAATGGAGGTTGTTCATAGATTCATCAAAACGGAGTTTGAAGGCAGTTTTACTGCACATCACAAATATCCTGGCACCCATACCAATCGCCCATTCAACAGTTTATAAAGAAAATTATGAAAATGTACAGAAGGTTCTAGAAAAAATAAATTATAAAGATCACCAATGGCAGGTTTGTGGAGATTTGAAAATTCTGACCATGATTTTGGGACAACAATCTGGCTTCACTAAATTTCCCTGTTTTTTATGCGAGTGGGATAGTCGGGATAGAGACAATCACTGGATCAAAAAGACATGGCCAAAAAGGGAATCCCTTAAGCCTGGAGATAAAAATGTTGTTAAAGATAGTCTGATTACCCCAAGTAAAGTCCTCTTACCACCTTTACATATCAAACTTGGTTTAATGAAACAATTTGTGAGAGCTCTTGATAAAAACGGTGAGTGTTTTAAATATTTGGGGAAGAAATTGCCTCAAATATCTGATGCAAAGTTAGAAGCAGGCGTGTTTGACGGGCCTCAAATTAGGACGTTGATGAAGGACTCTGAATTTATGAAACACATGACCGATACTGAGAGAGAGGCATGGTTGAGTTTCAAGGATGTTACTCAAAAGTTTTTGGGCAACAAAAAAGACGATGAGTACGAAATCATTGTGAAAAGGATGTTATCGGCATTTCAAAAATTAGGGTGTCTAATGAACATCAAGATACATTTTCTTCATTCCCATCTGGATTATTTTCCCTACAATCTAGGAGATTTTAGTGAAGAGCAAGGGGAGCGTTTTCATCAAGACATAAAAGATGTTGAAAGAAGATACCAGGGCAGGTGGGATAAAAAAATGTTGGCAGATTTTTGTTGGTTGCTGAAGAGAGACACAAAAGATAGGCATAAAAGAAAAAGTCAGCGGAGAGCATATGAGGATAAGAAGACTCGAAAACAGCGTTAATGAGTAACCAATTCATCAATTTCATAGGGAGTGAGGGAAAACCAAAACACCACCATCTAATGATAGGAGACAAGTGTGATCCCTAAATTAATTCTTCTTCTTTCTTCTTTAACGGCTCTACAACCGGGATCCGGTCCTGGCCTCTCGCAACTGTTCTCTCCACCGGTCCCGATTCTGAGCCGATGTCATCCAGTTTGGCATCCCTATGCTTAATTAACACTCTCAATTAATGGTGAGAGGCAAGGGGACTCACATTAAACAAGCACCCCGAAGAAAACAGAAACCTACTACGTCCACGCCGTTGTTTTTGGGTTATGATAAAATGTAGGTTATTGTAATTGTATCGTTCTGTAATTTTGATGTAAAAACAAATGACAATTTAAACTTTTTATCAAGAAAACAAAATTCCCCAGACCGCAGCTTACCATGCGCGCTTCTTTTCAGAAACCGCCCTCTGAGAAAAAATCAGTTTTTCCTCGGTTTCTGACCAGGGAGAAAGGTGAATCGCAATCCAACGACTGACTCCAGATTCGTTTCTAGCACAGCAAAGAACGGAGTGTAACAAGCTGTTTCCCACTTTCATGTTTCTCGATTTTGTTAAGGTTCGGGGTGGGGGAGGGGGTTTGTGGGCCAAAATCTGGGGGTGATGAAGAACGGCTGGTCCCGGATTCGTTCCCAATATACCCAAAGACGGAGAACAACATGCTGGTTTGAATTCCTGAGCCCCTGAATTTTCGGGTCAAGTTCGGGGTGGGGAGAGGGCTTGTGGGGCAAAATGTGAGGGTGATGGCCAAATTCTGACCTCGGATTCGTTTTCAGCACATCCAAAAACGGGCAATAACATGCTGATTTTGAATTTTTATGCTGCTCAAATTTTTGGCCCTTTTTGGGGGTGTGGGGGGCTTGTGGGGCAAAATGTGAGGGTGATGGCCAAATTCTGACCTCGGATTCGTTTTCAGCACATCCAAAAACGGGCAATAACATGCTGATTTTGAATTTTTATGCTGCTCAAATTTTGGTCCATTTTGGGGGTGTGGGGGCTTGTGGGGCAAAATCTGAGGGTGATGGCCAAATTCTGACCTCGGATTCGTTTTCAGCACACCGAAAAACATAAGGTAGCATACCTCAAGTTCATACTAAAAGACTTTTTTTTTTTGTGGGCCTGTGTTATTTTTTAAATCTGCGATAGGAATATAAGTAGGTAACGAGCGGTCAGTTCTTGATATTCGAATGAACCGAAAGTTACATAGAGCAGCCAAGAACGGAGCAGTTTTCATGTAGACAGACCCATATGCTTATACAGGATGTATATGCTAAATTTACAAAACTGGCGGGCGATAGGTCTTGGCGAGACTAACGAAAAATTGAATGAGTTGTAAGGGACGGCGGAACGGTTGAAAATTTTATGGTAGAATTTTACATATCACCCTGTATTTTTGTAATCGTAGACTATTTTCATGGATAACGTACCAGTGTGCGAATAATAATCCCAATATATGGTAAATGTGCGCTTTAAGCAAAGTTTTAAGTCGGTTTGGTTGAGAGTTATCAGCGCACTCCAACAAAACTGCTCTTATTACGAATCGGCAAATAATTACCCCGTTTATGACTGGTTGAAAAGTGGATGCGAGATTTAGTAAAAATTTCAAACACCATATATGATATCGAGTTGAGTTCAGTTTGGGTTGAATTAGAGTTGAACACGCATCAAAACGTAGACTTTAGATACATTAACACGACCCAGGTAGGAGAGCTGAGTTGATTTGATTGAACCCAGCTTCCACTCGACCGCCGTTTATGACTAGGTTCAACCTGGGTTGAACGTAGTCATAAACGGGGTAAATGTCACGGAACAGGATGAATAACACATAGTCGACCTTTGCTTTCCGAATCAGGGCACTGGATTAAGTCCTCAACGATATGAACTGATATGATATCAGGACCATGGGACTTAGCAAGACCAGATGGCACCATGCGTGAAGCATGTTTGCCCACATGGTAAGTCCTTTTCATATTCTGGCAAGAACATTCTGGCAGATTTCGTGAGATTTGGCTCGACCCCCTCCCTCCCCAACTAATCACACGTGAGATTTTCAAATTTTAAAAAATCTAGTATTTACGGTCGCAACCACAGCAAAGCAAGCCTTTTCTAAGAATATAGAACTGCAGGAAAGGGCCCTCGCTTTTAAAATCCTGGTTTGTAACCGTAGTTAAATCTGGGTCAAATTACATCTTCTTTGTTTACATTGAGATGAATTGCCATCAGCTGATTAGAATTCGGAGTGAAAGGCGCGTAAAAAGTTCATCTGGGCGGAAGGGGGGGGGTTGGAGCAAGATTTTGTTCGAAATAACTGATAATTTGGACTCCTTGCCCTTCTCTATTCCATTCGCTTTTCCGGTTGCAGCGGACACACAACTACTAAAACGTGAGCACTCTCTCAACAAGCATTTCATTACGCTAAAATTCAGCGTGTGCCTTCTTGTAGTTCTAAATTTTAAGGGCCTTTTCGCGGGTCAATGTTACTTGGCTCGTACTCTGCAGCATTCGAAGAGATGCCCGTTTGGATAGCCGGTGTAGGCTAAACAATCGAAAACAAATTTTCGTGTAGGATTTACCATATCTCAAGGCCCCAATTTACACACCGGTCGCTAGCAGGTCGTGGCCTGAAAGTTTTCGCCTTGAGGCCAAGTATCACTATACACTCACTGGCTGCCAACTGTGTGGGGCCTGCAGTTCAAGAAAGCTGACAAAACTCGCATATATCGTCAGTTCGGGCCTGAAGATCTGAACTTCTATTACTCATAAACCGTGAATAAACGGCAAGAATTCACACCGTATCCACTCAAAACGGAAAGCAAGGCGCGAGCTAGTCGTGAAAACCATCGACACTCGCATTTGCACTGTCGTGAGGCTGGAGCCGCCTTGAAGCTTTCGTTGAGGCCATGAATATTTTTGCACTTGAATTAATAACCTGCTGTGCTAAACAGTAGTTTTTGCCTGTGTGTTTGTAGAGAATCATGACTTCACCTGCATGCCACGGCCTGTCAGGCGGATATTTGAAGTATCATCCCTCAGTTAGATTGAGTCAAGCTTAGTCGTGCCGGCCGGCTTGTAAGTGAATGAGGTCTTTAGTGGAGAAACATGTTTTACTTAATTTAACCCAATTTTCTCGCAATTCTACACGGTTTGTTTAAAAAAAATAATTACGTGATATTTGCCGAGACCCCCCTCACCCCCACGTGAGATTTGGTGATATTCGGCTCGACCCCCTCCCTCTCCCCCGACCAGTTACTAACAACTTTGATGAGCTTATCGTTGACTTCTGAAGCTCGCACCATTTATTGGTAGGAGGAACTTACTTTTGTATCGCTAGATGACAGAGCGAAAAATCAGATAGATCAAGTGGCCGTCAGCCACGGAAGGAAAGCTATTATGGAGGATAACAGGAGCTATAGTGGAGCATAATTGGCAAAAGCCACCACTTGGTAGTAGCAACTATTCGCCTAAAAATCGAAGCAATCAGAAACATCCCCCGCTATTCCATCAACCGTCATCATCTGCAGGACAGCATTAAAAGGCGAGAATTTGCTGGGAATCTGCAGAAAATCTTAAATCAACAAAAACTTTTTGACGAAAGAAATATTGAAGAGCTGTAGAGCATAAAAAAGGGCGCCATATTGGCAACAGCGGAAACAAGTATCGGTTATGTCTAAAGAAACCGACAATACTCGATCTTGGACACAGTCTAGAAAAAAATAGAAAGTAGGAACGCGAACTATACCAGTGGCCCAGAGAAACGTCATCAGCTTCATCGTAGTGGCTGCGGTGCACCATCATCTTGTTGAAAATAGGTTCGTCAGACCTTTTTCACGCGTCTTCGGACACACGAAGTGCACCACAGATAGCCCGCGGGTTTCTCGAACTCGGAAGAAAAATGGTCGGATGAAGGTTTTTGACCACTCTCCGGCTCAAACAGTGACTTCCTCTCGTGCAGCGGTGATTCGTATTGACGTGTGGGTTCTCTGTTCCCTAAATACGACAGTTTAGTTTATTGACTCCGCCAGAGAGTGTAAAATGAGTTTCGTCCGTCATCCAAATTTCGGCTTGGTATAGATCATTCTTGTGACAGCATCTCTTTCTTGCAAGCGACGTGGCTTGTCCGTTGGCAGCAATCTTTGTATGGGAAAAGATGAAAATATTTCTTTATAATTTTCCTTAGAGTCGTTCCACTCACGTTTAACTCCTGAGATCGGCGGTCATACGACCCATTTTAATTATCGACAACACTCTCTTACCGCTTCAATAATTTCATTGGAGCATCGCGGACGTGGTCGTTAGTGATGAGCAAGACCAAAGCTAGACCAAAAGTCTCGCAGTGATGAGCAAAAGGTCCTAAAAAAAATCTTGCAAGAGTTCTTGCAAAAAGTCTTGCAGAAAGTCTTGCAGTATTGTCTTGGTCTTGCAAAATGAGCAAGACAAGACTTTGCGCTCATCACTGTAAGACTTTTGGCACTTAGTGATGAGCAAAAAGTCTTGCTATCTTCAATTTGCAGTCTTGTCTTGCCCTTGTCCTGTGTTGTCTTGGTCTTGCTTTTCTTGCTAAATGTGCAAGACCAGTCATGCTCATCACTAGTGGTCGTGGTTATTGGCAAGTCACTGCAGACCCGTACTCAAAGAAATTCTTCACCAAACTGCAAATTGCATTGTCCGAAGGCGCCGAATTTCTCCCACATTTTTAACGATGAGCCGCACAATTTTTACAATTGAACGATAGTTTTCAATGAAAAGCGTTACAATTTCAGCGCGTTTTTCGAACAGACTTATAGCTGAAATGGTACTGAATGACTTTTCAGAATCGTCCACATTTGTCGAAATCGTCTAAAAAATGTCCACACCTATACAAATGTATACACCTATACCTATAAGCGCCCCACTTGGAGTGACTCATCCAGTTTGGAAATCGCTGCCGTAAAGAGTGCGGATGGAAGGCTGCTACGCAACGATGAGTAAAAAAATCTTTAAAAATGGAGAGATTATTTCTTCGCCTGAATGGTATTGTTCATTTTTACAGGAATTTGAAAAAAATAGCAATAATGCAGAATCACTATTCGTGGTCCGTCCAAGATAAAAATAGTAACCGCAATTCAGCAATGACCAATGGTAAGGCTGCTGGAAAAGATGGCATCCCGCCAGAATAGTTGTAAGCCGAGTCAAGTCTCATAGCAGATGCTCTACAGCCATCTGTACCTTTCCAGAGGATTGGACGGAAGGTATCATAGTCAAAATACCAAAAAAGCGACCTAGCAAAATGCGTCAATGGGATATGCAGTAGATCAATCGGCTCTGCATAGACCACATTAAAACCTTGAGAATCATAGTGGAGCAGTCTTCTGAATTACGACCCCCCCTTGACCTTGCTTATAAAGACTATGCGAAAGCTTTTGACTCAGTGAATAAGAGCTGTATATGGCGCACCACGTCAACGTAGAGTTCCGGACAAAATAATACAATTGATAAAAGATCTATACAACAGTTCCAAAGGCAGAGTTCTCCATAATGTAAAATTAACCGACAGCTTTGGGGTGACTACTTTTGTTCTAGGGAATCTAAAATTTCAAATTGCAACCCCCATTTTTTCCTGCGGATTATGATTCTTCGAAGAGAAATATCAAACTTTTGTCCGAAATTTTCTTTTATCCGAAGCAATTCTGCACTCCCAAATGAATGATTTTTGCGCGATAGCTTTGATTTTTGATGAGTTTTGAGACAAACTCCGAATAAAAAAAATTGTCACGTAAAAGTAGTTTCGGAGAATAATAATCCGGGACAAAAAATGGGAGCTACCATGCAATTTTAGGCTCACCCCACCCCTGCAAGGGGTAAGGTAGTGGGGGTGAGTGTTACGTGCAAGTGATTCCACCCTCCAAGTTGAGCAGCTTTCTAAATTTTTTTCATGTAAACGTACCCTTCAGGAAGTATCGAGCCGTTGCTGGACTTTTGCCGCATCCAGTATAAATAAAACTATTTCGGTTTGCTTTATATTGCATTAGTTTCAACGTATTAATATTTATTTGAAATATTTTCAGGTACTAGGGCTTCCAAAGACTATGACCAGCCAATAACAGGAGGAACTTTAACTAAGAAAATTGATTCCTTTTCCAACAAAATAAAAGCTGAGAGTGGCTATAATAATGTAGGTAGGTACTCAAGTAATCGTCGTCGTATTGGTGTCAACAACCATTTTTCAGCAGCATTTGGTCATAAACATTACCTGGTTTATAACACCTCTCTCTACTCTTAAACCAACAAACATAAATACCTTTAACACAAATCGCTCCACCTCCCGGCTACGCCGCGTGTTCATAAAAAATCAAAATAAATTGAAACAATGTTTGTAACAGCATCATTCTTTCAGCATTTGGCATTCGTACATTTTGTTACTAAACACATGGTTTTCGGTGTTGGCCCCGTGAAGCAGGAGCCCATCTCCCCGTTTACTACCTATAAAACACCTAATTTCGCCGAGTGTTATTTGCCTTGTAATGGCAATGGCGAACTCATGTTTGTACACGAGTTTAACATCTGCTTTCGGGTAGCTCTTGGCTGTCTGATTTATAGCGAATTTATGCGCCATTTTGTGGTAAATTTTAATTTTCACTTTTGCCACCCCCCTCCAGAATGATATTGACTTACCGCCTGCGAGGCTTTCACCGAATCAACATTTCATTTTTCTGTATGAATTTCAAATATAAATTTTTTTATGAGTTATGCCGGGGCAAAAGGGATATTTTGAAGGTCTTTGAATAAATGTTTTATTAAACTTTCATGCATTTTCCTGTTTTTTTTTGTTGCTAAAAATACCTAGGAAACGTGCCGGAAATTTAAGGCTTCATAGTGAGAAAAAACAATCCAATTTACAGGAGGCAATCAACAGTTCGTTCTGTGTGGGGTTTCAGGGACCTAAAAGGAGGACATTAACCCCAGCTAAATTGCTCCACGTGCAAAAAGTTTGCTTCATTTAAAGCTCACTAGGCACGGGTGGTGGGGGGATGCCGGTGAAATTAACTCCGTTTTCAGAATGCCACCACTGAAAATTATTACAGGACTTGAATGTCGTCAATCAGGAGTAAAGTGCGGATATAGTCATTGCCGGGAACGACTACAGGCAATCAGTACCCCAGGCGAGAAGGCATTCCGTAAAGCTACCATCGGCCATCGGGAACGGGCATCATTGTGAAAACTCCTTGGCCCTAGAAATCCTTGTATCACTGGGCATGGCAATGGCAATGGCAATAAAACGGAAACAGGAAACTCATTTGGCTGTGATTGTATCTTAACGGTAAAACTATTTGTAAATTAGATCACACACAAGCGATAACGAGGATGTCGTAACACTGCAACAACAATCCGAAGGGCACTCCGAAATAAGGGAAACAACTCTTATCGCCTTATTTGGCACATAAAACTGATAGCACAAGAGTGTACCCTTCGCATTTGGATGGTCCTTCTACTGCTACTGACTACTCGGGAGCCAACCGTCGCCCAGCCCGCCCCCAAAAACTCCGGTGGATGAAATGCTAAAGGGCGCCCGAGTGGGAATTGGAAGTACCCGAATTCCGAAATCGGTAGACCTTTCTGCCAGGTGACGGCATTATCCATGAAATAAAAATGGATCTCAGGTTTCTTCTGATTTCGTGATTAGATCTTAAGTTAAGCTGTACAGAGTGGACGTGATGACCATTCCAACTGGAGGTGAGCATTGCTTCGGTGTATAGAGGTGAAAGCCCAAAGCAATAGAACCTTTACTACTCAGGAAGGAAATTTCCAGTTACGAACAATTTTGGCCAAGGGCAATGGCTGGAGGAGGTGGTAACGGATTATTTGGACTCTTTCCGAGAATAAATTTTCGAAGATAAATTTAATCCTGATTCAATGCAGGATTCTGGTGTTTTTTGCCTTCTTGTTGCAAATGTACGGTCTGCTACCCGGAGAATAATCAAGCCTGGGATTACTCAAATGATATCAACCTGGTCCTGTTTCCTAAGATTCGGGTGTTATATACATAATTTTTAAAGGATTTACTTTTAAAACAGAAATTGACCGGAGTTGTGGTAGAAGTTTAAGGGTAGTTTTGTTCTTGGGTGAAAAGTAATTGGCATCTTTTGACTCTCTGCTATAGACAAGGATTATATTGCGTGCTTACATATGCTAGTTCTATAAAATGATTACCACTAGACCCTACTCTCTGTAATCGTCTGTCCAAGGTTTAAATTGTTGAAAAGGTTGTAGCAGAAATTTTTCCTATTATCACGTTGAATGTCATGGGGGTCACCGGTGACTGTCACTGAGTTTGTTTGTAGCAACGTCGGGGCCACCGTTGGTTGGCGAATCCAAGATTACTAGAAACACACAATTCGAGTAAATATTCAATGATTTAAATTTTTCTATTTGCCATGGTTGCTGAAATTGTTTAAAGAAACTATGCAATATATAGCAACAGGAACTAGTTTTATTTATATCGGGTGCGGCAACATTCCGGCAACGGTCCGATATTTCCTGAAGGGTAGGTTTACGTAAAAAAGTTTAGAATGGAATCGTTGCAGTAGAATCGTTTTCACAAAAAACTCACCCCCACCTCCTCATCCACTCGCAGGGGTATGGTGAGTTTAAAATTTCAATTTCATTTTTTCTTACGAATTATGATTCTCCGAAGAGAAATATCAAACTTTTGTCCGATTTTTTAAAATGGTCTATGCAGGAGTCCTCAAGCTACTAAATCTAAATCGGATCATATTTAATCAAATTGGACCGGTCGCATTTTGTTAGGTGCCTTTTTTTGGCTGTACCTTCCCTCCAAGTGTTCCATGCTAGTTCCAGGATTTGCTGTAGAGCATCTGCTATGAGACTTGAGTCGGCTTTAAGTAATTCTGACGAGATGCCATCCTTTCCACCAGACTTACTAAAGGGTCTCTGCTGAATTGTGGTTACTATTTCTGTGTTGGATATGGCACGAATGGTGATTCGCATTGGCGGTGCATTGTTGCAGTTCTCTTCAGGTTCCTGTAATGTAAGCATACACGTTCTGGCATACCGGAGAGTTTACCTGTAGAGGTTGGCCTGCCCTGGTCGACCGTATGCCGGTAGCGTGTATGAGGGCGATCTGGTATACCGGAGTGGTCTTCAGTTAGTTTTGCAATGTCATTGAGTGAAGACGAAGCTGCAACGACTGCCCAGACTGAAACTAGAAAACACTAGCACGACCTACGCAGGCGGCCGCAGCTCACGCATAGGTATACCGTACGGATGTCACTAAAAGAAATGATATTCGAATTTGTACAGGTTTATTCCAAATGGTAGCAAGGCCTCAGGGACCTTTGATGGTGCCGGTACGTCAAAGAGATAAATCCTGGGTAACGCCACCTGCGATCTAAGGTCTTCACGATCTAAGATTTTCCGATATGCTACCGAATCCTACCTCAACCTCCACGAAGATGTAGATTTTACATCGGGTGTCCCCTGGATGCTCTTGTGTACGCAAGAGTAACAGACTGAGGAGGGTGAAAGGCGAGTGTTTCGCGCCTCAAAACGAAGCAAATACCGGACTGGTCCTCCAGGTTGGGGGTTGGGCGGCAGGCTGACAACCTTTCACCGTAAAAACCTACCCGTCACGAATCCTCAAGGCAGGCCTCGGACAGGACGGACTCAACGGCAACGACTCAGGCAACGGAATATGGAATACGATCTTGGAACATGGAACGTCAGGACGCTCAACAGAACGGGCGCTCTGCGTTCGCTTTTATTAGTATTAAAAAAATATGGCATAAGGATCACAGCCCTTCAGGAAACAAAATGGACCCACAGTGGTATAATGGATCTAAAAACCCACACGGTACTCTCCAGCGGATCATCAAATGGAAGAAGAGAGTTCGGAGTAGCATTCATCGTAGAGAAGGAAATGAAATCTCTGATTCTGGACTTCAAACCAGTCAGCAATAGAATATGCACACTTCGCATTAAGACAAGGTTACATAACATCAGTCTTATAAACGTCCACGCTCCCACAGAAGAGAAAACGGATGAGGAGAAAGAGGAATTCTACCAAGAGCTAACAAACACCATCAGGTTAATACCGTCAAACGATATTAAAATGGTGCTTGGAGATATGAATGCCAAAGTAGGAAAAGAAGAGGAGTTCCTAGGAGTCATAGGAAAGCATAGCCTACATAACGTTACCAATGACAATGGTAGTCGATTGATCGATTTCGCAAGCTCAAACGCAATGGTAGTAAGCTCAACAATGTTCCCGCACAAAGATATACATAAGATGACGTGGCAGTCACCAGACGGAGGAACTAATAATCAAATTGACCACGTCCTAATTGAAAGAAGAGGGGCCACGAGTATACTGGACGTAAGAACAATGAGAGGAGCGTGCTGTGGCTCGGACCACTATCTAGTCAAAGTGAAATTGAGAACCCGGATAGCAACTAAAACGCATAGAGGGCAAACTCAGCCAAAATACGATATAGATAAGCTAAAACGGGAAGAAATAAGAGATGCCTACCAACATGCTGTCGTACAAAACTTGAGAGAGGTAGATGAGCAGCCCAGCATCAACGACAAATGGGAACAGGTCAAAAACAGCATAAAGGGGGCAGCAGAAGAGGCACTAGGCTGGGCCCCCAGACAGACTAGAATTGATTGGTTTGACCAAAACTGTAGAACCGCAATTGAAGAAAGAAACCAGAGCCACCGAGAGTACATCGCAAGGCCAACAAGAGCAAGGATGGAAGTCTTCAAGGAAAAAAGAAAAACCGCAGACAAGTTATGCAGAAAAAAGAAGAGGGAATATCTAAATAGGAAAATCTTACAGATACAGGAAGACTTCAATGAAGGGAGAATTAGACAAGCGTACAAAGGAACTCGCCAGATCACCAACAAGTTTCAGCCAAGAACGGACATCTGCAAGGACATAGATGGGAACTTGTTGGCAGATCCTGATAGGATAAAGGAAAGGTGGAGAGAGTATTTTCAGAACCTATTGAACCCTATCTCCATATCAAACGAGAATGCAGAGACAGAGGCATTTGTAATTCCCCAAGATAACATCTCAATAGAACCACCAACATTGGATGAGGTGCGGGAAGCTGTGAAAAGGCAGAGCAGCAACAAATCGCCTGGCGCCGATGGAATAGCAGCTGAACTGCTAAAGGAAGGAGGACCCCAACTGCTACAAACTTTACACGAACTCATATGCACCATCTGGGAGGAAGAAGTTATACCAGAGGACTGGAAGAAAGCGATTATATGTCCAATATACAAGAAAGGAGATAAATTAAACTGCAAAAACTACAGAGGCATCTCGCTCCTCAGCACCAGACCAGCTACAAAATCTTCACAATCCTTGTGAAACAAAAACTGGAACCTATAGCGGAAGGCCTTATAGGAGAATATCAAGCTGGTTTTAGGACAAACAGGTCAACATCGGACCAACTGCTGACCTTAAGGCAAATTCTGGAGAAAACCTGGGAAAGGAATGTAGATGTATATCAGATATTTGTCGACTTTCAGCAGGCATATGATTCAATAAACAGAGAGAGGCTATATGAGATCCTATCGGAAATAGGAATCCCTTCAAAGTTGGTACAACTGATCAAATGCGCCACAAATAGCTCACTGGCGAAAGTGAGGACCCAGAAGTTATAACAGAGGAGTTCGAAGTACGTCAAGGACTTAGACAAGGAGATGGGCTGGCCCCCATGCTTTTCAACCTGGCCCTAGAATGGGTGATAAGGAAAACGTCAGTCCAGAGAAGTGCATCAATAGCTACCCAGTCGGTACAATTACTTGGATATGCGGATGACGTAAACATCGTGGGAAGGTCCTTTTTGGCAGCAAAAGAAGTCTATGTCGAATTAAAAGAGGCGGCAAAGGACATAGGCCTGAAGATTAACGAAGAAAAAACGAAGGTTATGCAACAATCCAGAGCAGGACGATTTAGAATGGGAAGAAATATAACCATCGACGAACATAACCTAGAAGTAGTCGATAAAACAGTCTACCTTGGGTCTACTATCACAAAAAGAAACGAAGAAAAAGAAGAAATAACCAGACGAATACTACTGGCTAATAGAGCCTTTTATGCCCAAAAACAAATCCTGCACTCAAGATTTGTGCACAGGAAAACGAAACTCTCACTCTACAAAACAGTAATACGACCAGTACTGTGTTATGGTAGCGAGACTTGGACTATGACCCAGGACATAGAGGAACGAGTCAACAGGTTCGAGAGGAAAATTCTCAGATGCATAATAGGCCCAATCAGAGAGGATGGAATATGGCGAAGAAGATACAACAACGAGTTGTATGAAATTTTTGACGACCCACAACTCTCAACTTTAATAAAAATCAACAGATTGAGACTAGCCGGCCACGTGATCAGAATGGAGGACAATCGCATCCCAAAACGGCTTATGGCATCAGAAATTTCGGGAAGTAGGCCAGTAGGTAGACCCAGGAGGAGATGGATAGACTCTGTGACGGTTGACGCAGAGTCAATGCTCAACATCCGGAACTGGAGACATGCTGCAAGGGACCGTCAAAATTGGAGAAATGCCCTTGAGGAGGCCAAGGCTCGATTTGGGCTGTAGCGCCATTGGATGGATGGACAGGTTTATTCCTACACACGCTCCGGTCTACCTGCATAGGTAGAGCCCTCCGGAGGATCGTAACGTGTGTGGGGGCCGTAAAAGTTAACCATTCATCTTTCCATGTCTGAAGTTCTTTCTCATCGTTGTACAGCAGCCTTCCATCCACACTGTTTTTTTTTTTATGTGAAAGACTAAATGCTCAGGAAAAGCCCCTTTGTACCTATTATGCATCTGAGAAGGAACTGTCGAGGAATCTAGGGGCCACCCTTTTTTTGTTATGTGAAAGACTATAGGCTCAGGGAAATCCCCTTTGTGCTGTACTGCCTCGCTTTCAATATGGAAATGCCGTCAAAAGAATGGTCGATGTCGAGCGGTCAACCAAAAAGTAGAAATAGGTTCTAATTTTTATGGTCGTAGTTATGGTCACCTCGCCGATAGTTTCATTTTGTTCGTTCCTAGGTAGATCCATGGTATCTATTATTTGACAACGAAAAGCTTTCATAGCCCACGGCTTATAGTGAGCATTGTGTTCCTGATATGCGGATGACGTGAACATCGTGAGAAGGTCCTTCCTAGCAGTAAAAGAAGTCTATGTCGAATTAAGAGAGGCGGCCAAAGACATAGGGCTGAACATCAACGAAGAGAAAATAAAGGTGATGCAACAATACAGAGAAGGAATCTAGTAGTAGTCGATAAAACAGTCTACCTTGGGTCTACAATTACAGAAAGAAACGATGAAAAGGAAGAAATAACTAGACGAATACTACTGGCTAATAGAGCTTTTTATACCCAAAAACAAATACTGCACTCAAGATTTGTGCACAGAAAAACGCTCTACAAAACAGTAATACGACCAGTACTGTGCTATGGCAGCGAGACTTGGACTATGACCTAGGACATAGAGGAACGAGTCAACAGGTTTAAGAGGAAGGTTCTCAGATGCATAATAGGCCCAACGAGAGAAGATGGAATATGGTGAAGGAGATACAACCATTTTTGACGACCCACAACTCTCAACGTTTATAAAAATCAACAGACTAAGACTAGCCGGCCACGTAATTAGGATGGATGACAACCGTATTCAAAAACGGCTTATGGCGGCAGAAATTCCAGGAAATAGACCAGTAGGTAGACCCATGGTACAATAATACAAGGTAGGCTCATAAGGAAAAGCTCTGTTTCCATCTTGAAAAGCTTAAACGTTAGCGAAAAGATCTGAGTGACGTCAGGGGAAAGCTTTTTCCCCTTATGAACTGAGATATGAGTGACAGATCTTTTCCTTATGAGCCTACCTTTATTATTAGCTGCGTTCTTTTTACACCGTGAACCCACTCAGATCATTAACTTTCAAGTAAGCCAACAACAACAACTTGATCCAAAAAAGATTTGGATCAAAATTTGTGATACAAAAATAGCTTGTGTAACAACCATATCCAAGACACATCTCATTGTAAAATCAAGAGCTTTTATAATTTTGTTCTGTTTTCTTTAATTTTAAGGGTTGGTAGCTCTGCAAAATTTCATAAATTTATTTGTAAAAATGATTGAAAGTTACTTTTTGTTAATTTTGGAAGTCAATTAAACATTTTTATAAATTCTTTTTAAATCAGAAATATTTTTAATAAGTTTTAGAGACTGATTTAAATTGCGACAGAACATATCAAAAATCAGAACTACAACTGTAAAAAACTAAATTTCTTCCATGATCCAAGTCCGTTCTTTTATGCTCGGCTGATCTGATCGGGATCACGGTGTAAAAAGAACGCGGCTATTGTACCATGAGTAGTCCCAGGAGGAGATGGATGGACTCTGTGATGGGTGACGCAGAGACAATGTTCAATAATCGGAACTGGAAAACTGCTGCGAGGAACCGTGAAACTTGGAGAAATGCCCTAGAGGAGGCCAAGCACAATTTGGTATGTAGCGCGATTGGATGGATGGAATAGACTAAAATATAAACATGGGACGCATTTGTCTTGGAAACACATTTTTCTAGATAGTTATTATTTAATTATAGTTGTTATACAGGTTTTTATGTACAGCTTATGATTTCAAATCAAACCATTTAACTTAAAAAAATTTTACCTATTTTTTTTATTTTCTAGTTTTTAGTTTGATCTTTGGCTCGTATCATATGCAAACTCCTCATCCTTTCCAACTCAATCTGCAATGAATACTTATTGCACGGTTTCTTACCTATTAATTTTTGACAAGCTCCTCAACACACACCCCTTCCAGAGATCATGATATCGGTTATATTAACGTTGTCCGTACTTCGTGAGGCATCTACCAGCTGGTCCTGGCCTTTGATTTTGTATATACAGGCACTTTTGTCTCGGTACGAATTAAGAACCTCATTGTTTTGATTGTTCACCTGCTGGTTGGTTGGATATGCTCTTAACGTCTTATCGATAGCGAACCCACCAACTGCAACTTGAAGAATTCTTCCCATAACTACACTAAAATGTCAGATGTCAGTTTACCAATTCGTAGTGAATTTAGCACATCAATGAAGGCATTGTCGTCTGTTTGTTGACGAATGTTCTCAGTCAGCTCACAAAGCGTGAATAAATTCCAGGGATTTTACTTTTTACAAAATTCTGGTGAACTGATTTATTATGCATACCATATTGCCAGAGCACCATTTTAAATTTTCTAATTTTGACAACAGATTCATTAATTCCTATTTTTTTTTTTTTGTTTGTTAATGTTTACCAGCGATTCGTCATTTGTGACCGTGAAAACTGCCCGATACCGATTTTCAATGGTTTCAGAACACATTTCCAAAACTCATCCGCCATATTGGATTGGATTTTCAAAGTGTGTGCAAAGTTTCATATGAATCGGTTAACTAGAAGTAGTTGAAAAGGCTGTCGCAAGATTTGAACCAAAGAAGCAAACAAACTGTAGGGACATCGTCCTACTACTTCCGGTCGTACTTAGTCAAGGAGACTTGTTACAAAAAACGCAGTCGACCGAGGCTAAGTAAGAAAAAAATAAATTAAAAACTTTTGACGTTCAAATAAAAAATCTAAGAGTTGTCAACAAGTTTTAAAGAAATAAATATATCGGGTTTTAAATTTAATTTAAAGTTATATAAAATAAATAACCAGCATCACCGTAATTAAATATATGTATAAAACAAAAGTGTTAATATAAATATAAAATATATGTATATAAAGACTGTAATAATAAATGTTAAAATTTCAAACACAAAACGAACATTTATTATTAAAAGACGAAGTGTAAGCTATTAGGAAGCTAACTCCTAAAAAACAAATATACGAAGTCAAGCTAAATAAAACCATTAAAAAAAGTTATGTGTTCGGCCTGGCCGTGGGGGTCACCGGTGACTTGGGTGCACCAATTAACTTGTCTGTTGTAAATAATATTTCCCCAAAATATGCACCATAGAATGAAAAACTTATGTTGGTCAGATGGGAAAGCCATGTAAAATTAGCGTGGCATTCAACTTGTTAAGAACACACCTTTCTTTTTTAAATTAGTGGAATTTCACCTGTCTGACCTGTCTGAAAGTAGGTGAGTCGACCACCGATCCTGGTTCCTACTTACTGGCTCAATAGCTTTAAGGAACCGCCGTATCTGTAATAATAATCAAAATCTTTCAAGAAATGTATTCTGTCGAAAAGCATTTTCTCGGGGCTACACACAACCACTGAATCACCCTGTAAGCCTTAGAACTTCCCCGTACACATATCGATATCAAGTCCTTTAAATCTGTCTCCTAGAAACGAGCATACAACTAATGTTATTTAGCCACTTAATCACAAAATACTCCCCCCAAAATTCCCCTACGAGCTTTTTTCTGCTCTAGTTAAATAACTTCCAACAAATTAATAACTTCCCAACAACAATCGTTGCAGGAACTCGCCAATATCCCCCAAAAGGCTTCTACAAATAAACTGGCTGTTTCCTTTTTTCCTCGCCTGCCCCTTTTTATCCTTTTTGTTGCTGCTGTCTTACAAAAGACAAACACTGGAGATCCTTAGTGAGCGAACAAATAAACGGGAGCCATTCAAAGTTCCACTCTCCCAGAAGCTAGCAACCGAGACACTGAACTCACCTCTTGCCTCAATTAATATCAAAAGACAAACAACAAAACGAGATAGAAAAAACCCAGTCGCCCCTTGCGCCCCGGGCTCCCGGACAATAAAATGCCTAAGGATCAAGGATCCATCAATTTAGAAAATGAAAGACAAAACCGAATCCTGTGTTCCGAATCTGTAGGCGCGCATACATGGGGATTTTGTGTTGACTTTCTGTTCTGAGAGTTTCTTTCGTAAGCTCGGAACGGCTTAAAGCTTAATTTCTGGATTGCCATTGTTACTTACGTCCATTAATTAAGGCTTCTTTATGGAGTGTATTTCTCGAGGAGGTCCTTGAACTGCTCTTTTGTAAAAGCAGCCCTCTCCGGGGCCACTTGAAGGCCTTTAATTAATCACAGCAGATACCACGAATGTGCAAATTAAAGTCAAGGACTTTGGAGTGTTTCAATGATTTTCATGGTTTCCAGATAAGTGCTCAAAGGTGGCTTTTGTATGTATTACGAATTTTATTTACGAAAAGTATTAATGAATTTTATGAGAAAATCTTGCCAAGGCTGCGGAGTTCTTTGATAATTTGATTGAGCCAATTAATTTGGAATAGATTAAAATAGGAATTTTCGCGGAGAAATGGCGGGTATCATTGTGGGTTTACCGCGAATATTTCTTCTTTATGTGGTGCACGCTTGTGATTGATATTGGCGGCAGCATTTCAATGAACTGTGACGAATATAGCCTCTTACGCCAGGCACAAGTTTAGAAATTATAAGAATCTTCGGATGATTTTAAATAAGCATAGGCTTTGGAAAGGTAAAAAATTTTTGTACTTAAAGGGCCCAATACACGAGCGCTCCATCCGACTTACGCCACGCCAATACAACAACAATTTCTTTGTATACAAATGACAAGTGCATACAAATTGTTGTTGCTTTGGCGTGGCGTAAGTCGGATGGAGCGCTCGTGTATTGAGCCCTTAATAATGCAATGAGTGTACTATATCATACCATAGCCAAATAAAACAAAGGTTTTTCCATTTCATAAAGGAAAGTATGCACTTTTCTGTTCAGAGAGCTTTCCTATTTCCTCCGTGTAAGCTTTCTGCAAGCGAAAGCTGGCCCAACATAAATCTTTATTCAGAGTCAATAAAATTTGTCCTCGTGATGTGGTGCTTTTAAAATGGAGTAAATTTCATAGACCCAGTGGCGTAAACGCGTTTTGTATGAAGAAAACTCAACTTGAACATTTATAATATCATTTTGTAATGTTGGTGGTACATTTAGCCCGAAGAAAATACACTAGAAATATCACTTTTTTACAAAATTTTATTTAAAACAAAAATGATTCTCGATAAAATGCGTCTTTCTTATCACTGTGTCTCTTTCTTGGACTCACAGTTTAGTCTACTTCAATAGAATGGCGAGTATTCGAAAAGCTCGCTGTTTGAAGGTAAATTAAGTTCAGATCTCACATTCGGTCATTCTGACGTATCATACCACGAATGATTAGCCCCATCCTCTAAGGCTGGAGATATCCTGGGTCCTTTGTGGTCATTTGTCTTTTCCAATTCATAACGGTCGTGATTCTGACGTTTTACTACACGGTAAGGTTCCAAAAACTTAGGTTTTAACTTTAACCCTGGGCTAAATTGTTTTCCCTTGACTGCAGCAAAGGCGCCCTCCTTATAGACACTTGAAGCTTTACGCTTCTTATTGCTTCGTCTCCTATTCTTCTCAAGGTTAGTAATGTTTTGTTTGGTTTCTCGTGGTACCATCTTCTGCAGGTTCTGTTTCCGCGTTATAGTCGCTTATAAAGGCTTGAAAGTCTGGTAATGCTGCTAATTTCATATCCATACCAGTTAAAATAAGAAAGGGCGTACTTCTTGTTGGGGTATTATATATCATTGGTTGAACTCGATCAATGTGGTTGTACCACGCGTTTGGCTCCGCAATTGATAATTTGGTTAGAATCGGTGTTGGATATGATTTATCATCTATACCTTCGGGGCGGGGCGTCAGTAGGGTTACCAAAATTTGAAGTCAGCTTAATCAATCAGTCAGGAAATATAGCGGTAGGTAGACTCAAGAGGACAACAGGGGCTTAACATTCGAAACTGGAGACATGCTGCAAAGGACCATCAAAGTTGCAGAAATGTCCTAGACGAAGCCAAGGCTAGATTTGGTCTGTAGCGCTACTGGATATATGGAGTCTCCAGGAATACGTTGGAAGAAAATAGATCCGAATTCGTCGTTACTAGCATCATCGGAATGAATCTCCGTATGCCCCTCTGGTGCAAATAACTTCAACACTGGTGCTTCTGCCAATATTCCTTTTAATGCTTTAAATGCGTTTTGCTGTTCGGTTTCAATTTTAAATATGGCCTTCTTTGTTAGCACTTCGCAGAAGGGCTTTGCTTTCTCCTGCCTAGTTCGCTATAAATCTTCCGAAGTAGGGCGTTAGTTCCAGTAGCCTTTGTAAAGTTTTCCTATCATTCGCTATATTAAGGAGGAAACTCAATTACTACTTTTGTCCTCTCCTCTGATGGTCCTTGCTTCCACTCGACATCGCTTGTATTTTCTTATGAAGAGAGGCGCAGTTTTTTTAGTAGCCCAGTTATCTTAAGATGGCCCTGATGCAAATCAGGCTTTTTGTCAATATATCTGTATATAGTATTGTATATATTAGTCCATCGTCCAACACACACACATAGTCATCGATGATTAATTTTTAATCACATCTTTTCCGAAAGTCGCTAACTGTCTGAAGATTAGAGTGACCATTATTGTTAGTAACGAAAGAAATTTTTCAACTTAAAGGTGTTTAAAAGATTAACAAAGTAGTACAACTGATGAACAGCGGCTGAACGGTCTTGCTCTATTGAGTATTCACAAGGAAGTCGATGTAGCGGCTAAGGATGTAATCAACAAATTTGCTGAAAAGTGAAGAAACATAGAACTATGATTTTTCCACAAACATTGCTCTGGAATCATTGATCATGTATGTCAATAGTTAATAAACTTGTAACGGTCGCCCTAAGAACATAGGACCTTCACGCACCTTATCAACCCACAAAGCAATTCCAGCGTCAGTGTCGAATTGAACCCGATTTTTTTTATCAACAATCCATAAAATATATGGCAACAACGTACTTGCATGATAGAGATTTTTTTTTGTAAATCAGATCCTATGTTTTTTTTGTTTTGCTTCAACAGTATATTTACCCGTAAAAGGGGGTACCAATACTTATACAAAAAAATGTCGTCACAAATCCGCAAAACAATTCTAATGCCGGTACCGTTGATCGAGATCAAATTTTGGCCCCGAAACCAATAAAGAAAAATTGATATCCCAAGTGATATACGAAAAAAAAGCGGCAGCAGGAATGCAAGTGAACGGGAAGTGAACTTTGCGCGTTTTCGAGAAAATGTCATTTAACGAACCTCCTACGAAAAAATATACACTACCACAAATTTTAAGCCCTGTATCATAAACCAATGAACTTATCATATAATACAAAATTAAATAAGAATTAACAAACCTTGCTTGATCACCGACATAATACACTTTCATAGATTTTATCGTTAAACGTTAGAAATTAATGTTTTTATATCGCGCATAAACTGGCATTCCTTTTTCGCAGAAGTATTATTTTGCCTAAAATATGAACTTTATGCTCATGCGCTCGATGACTCATAGCAGTCAGCGACTTAATATTTTTACACGTGATCTGATACATTATTACAACTACGATGATACAATTTTTTTTGAAAAATTTCCACATTTTGAAAATTGAGTTTTGAGCAGAACCTTCTATGAGCGAGCCCCACTGTGCGTCGTGCCGACGATCGGTGCAGCGGATGCACATGCTTAGGCGATATTCCTCGGCGGTTAAGCCTACTCAGCCACCTCCTTGTCAGCCCCTTTTCTAAGTTTCTCTAGTTTTGTGACGATAGTCGTTTATCTAACTTGTTTAGATTTGCTTTTTCGTTTTCGTGCTATGGCACCCTCCTACCCCGACAGTTACAAACTGAATTCCTCTAAAACACTTCTCTTCTGGTCTTATTCCTATTAAAGCATAACTAAAAGTTATACCAATTTTGAAATATAATGTTTAAAGTTCAGGACTCGACTTATAACTATACTAATTTCATGGTGTCGGACTGCGCCACAACAGCCCCTTTACCTAAATTAATACATTTTCTACACATGCCGGTATTTAAGAAAATCTGCAAAACTACTAAAAAATTCTTCTTCAAATCAAAGCTCATTTTTTTTAAAGTCCGAAAGCTCTTCAATAAGCTATTTGTTGTCTCTGACGTCATAAAAGCTTTCCTATGTGGCAAATAACTTTAATGTAAGATGAAAATTACTTTCTATACCAGTTCTGGGGTGGTTTTGAAAAAATATAAACAGATACATTTTTATATAAAGTTTAAAAAATACATTTACAGCTGAATAATTCTTTAAAATGCATACTTCAATATTTTTATAATGTACTTCGATTATTTAGATCAAAATTTTAAATTATTCCAGTTTGTAATCTGATTGTTCATAATAATTAAATATCTCTATGCAATCGAACTAAATATTCCCTTTCTGAAAGAACCTTGTACTACTTATATTTCCTATCAATCAATTTATTTATTAGCCAATCATTTAGAGAATACCATGAGTGTTTTCTATCCCGTAGGATTTTGAGTTGAATATAATAATCCAATGACATTTTTAATTCCATTTCCATACCCAATCAATTTTTTTTTTCAAGTATAGAGATGCACCTAACATTACTCTTTCAATGCAATGATGGAAAAAAATATTAACTTTCCGTGCAATTGAGATTTCATGCACAATGCATCTGTGCATAAGTACATCATTAAAAATCTTTGAAGAGGAAAAATAAAACTTTCCCGTTGGGAGAGAAAAAAAAACATCTCCTGAACAGCAAATCGTTAAATAGAAAGTCATTCACAATACGGAAACCTCCGATGATGAAAAATCGCTCAATAGGGGTACTTGAGAATAAAAAAAATTGAGGAAAAATATCGCTTGGCTATTAGCTTTTCAATCAATCTGAAAAAGTTTTCAATTAGATCGATTTTCCAAACTATTGAACTTATTTGGTTTGGGGATTTTTCGGAACAAACCACAGTTGAATATGCAATTTACGGCGTATACAAACACAGCTCCCCAACAGCAAATTTTTAACGTAAACAACTCCAATGGATCGCTGTACTCTACCGAGGAGAAGGAGATGGAACAAAGGCTATTTTCCCCATGGAAATGGACACTCAACTGGGACTTAATTAACTCATAATAACCTCCTGTTGAAGGTAGACGTCGCGTACCCTACTGGGCTGGCTATGCTACCCCATAGTTACTTTTCGACTTCTGCAACCACGACAATAGTACCTACTTCAGGATATTGGATGTAAACGAAGAAACAAACGAACACTACTCCCATTCCATCATCAATGGTGAGATCCATCACTAGAAACCGGCGAGGACTACCCAAAGCGTGGAGAACAATTGTCCTGTTCCCGAATCTGTTATATCTCTTCATTTTACCATCAGCCTAATTAAGGGGACGGAGAACACGGTCCGGAGCATTCCTTTCGAGCATTGTTTCTTCTATTTCTACGGTAATTAGTTTTGTTGACAAAAGAACATGGGGATTTTGCCTTTGTGTCGGAGGGTAAATGTCGACAAGGCGAACAAGTCAAATGTTAAGAGGTCTGAGAAGGATAATGGAAAATTTTCGACTGGAAAATAAATTTTATTTTCATGAATTTTTATTCTAATTTATTTGTACTTCTCTTTATTTCAGGTGGGGGCTATGGTTGCAACAAAGGATATTTTATCTGGAATTCTTAATGCACTTTGTTCGCTGGATACCATTTGGGGGATGTTCACAGAGTGCTCTTTTAATTGAAGTACGAAGTACTGCCTTTGTTAAAATGATGTCTAAGACCTGGCTGGATAGCCGTTGATAGAGTTGAGAGTGGAATTTCTTTCTTCGAAAAGCTTTATTAGGGACCAAATTCCTCACAAAGGTTTACTCTCTGTCGATATATACATCAAGTCCACTGTAAACCGATCATTTGGCATTACAGCAATTTAACAGTAGCAGTGGTAGATGGAATCAGGCTTTGGCAAGGCTAATACGTTACCACGATGTCTCAATGACTGCACGGTGGAACCTGTGACCTCATCTTTGGAAATATTAACGCTGCCTTTTCGCACACGTTCGAACAATTTTTTATACTGTTGTGTTTTTCGACTTTTCATCCCAAATAAAAGCTTAAGCTGGGTCCTGATCACTGGATAGAAATTGGCACATAACCCTAGCGTAATATAGGGCTGTTTTTGCATGTTTGGGCTCGATTACAGACATGTTTGTTTTTCGCATCTTTGTAACTCGATGTGTAATAACGTAAACTCTACAAGCGACCCGGAAAGACGTCACCAACTAGAACGGGAATACTCCCAATTACATCGGGAGGTAAAGAGAAGTGTCCGGCGTGATAAAAGGCAGCAGATAAATGAGCTCGCAGAAAAAGCGGGAAACGCGGCAAACACAGGCAACAGTAAGGTGCTGTACCAAATCACTAAACAGCTCTCCGTTAGGAGTGGGGATGGAAGGCTGCTGTGCAGCGACGAGGAGCAACTCCAAAGATGGAGAGAGAACTTCTTCGCCGCCCTGAATGGTTCACTTTCACAGGAACCTTAGGAAAACAGCATCAATGCGCAGCCAATAAGGATCGCCACTCGGGCCCCATCCAAGACGAAAATAGTAACCGCAATTCATGCGATGGCCAATGGTAAAGCAGCTGGGAAAGATGGCATCCCGCCAGAATTGTTGAAAGCCGACTCAAGCCTCATAGCAGAAACGCTTCAGCCAATCCTGGAAATAGTATGGAACACCTGTACCTTTCCGGAGGATTGGACGGAAGGTATCATAGTCAAAATACCAAAAAAGGGAGACATAACAATATGCGACAACTGGACACATCTGTTTATTATCTACTGTGGGCAAAATTTGGTCCCATGTACTACTATCTAGGATAATAGAGGCAATGGACCGAACGCTTAGAAGGCAGCAGGCCGGATTCAGGATGGGCCGCTCCTGCATTGATCATATTAACACCTTGAGAATAATAGTGGAGCAGTCTACTGGATTCCGATCCCCCCTTTACCTTGCTTTCGTAGATTACGAGAAAGCGTTCGACTCGGTTAATAGGAGCTTTATATGGCAGGCACTACGGCGACGTGGACTGCCTGATAAAATAATAGAATTGATAAAAGCCCTATATAACAATTCCAAATGCAAAGTTCTCCATAATGGAAAATTATCCGACAGCTTTGAGGTGAGCTCAGGAGTACGACAAGGATGCCTACTCTCGCCTTTACTATTTCTTATAGTATTAAATGACATCCTTGTCGGCGCTCTATATAGTAGAACAGGCGGCATACAATGGGGTTTGCTAGACTACGCGGATGATATCCGTTTGCTGGCCCACAAACATCAGGACCTCTACTGTTAAACAATTTGGCAACAGAAAGTAGTCCAGCAGGCTTAAGGCTAAATCCGACTAAAACTAAAGAAATGCGGATAAATGCAAACACCATTGAACGGACTGCGCTGAATAACCCTAACGTGGAACTGGTCGATAAATTCTGCTACCTCGGTAGTATTATTACCGAAAATGGCGATGCAGAAGAAGAAGTCAGTTCCAGAATAAATAAAGCACGAGGCGCATATACATGCCTGTTCCGCATATGGAGATTAACGGAGATCTCAACTAACACCAAATTGCGGCTGTTCAACTCCAACGTTAAGGCAGTTCTTTTGTATGGTTGCGAAACATGGAAAGTCACCCAATTCATCACAGGGCGCCTACAAATCTTCATCAACAGATGCCTACGTCGTATTCTAAAAATCCGCTGGCAAGATAGAATTTCAAACGAAGAACTATGGCACCGTGCCGGCCAAGAAAGGATAGACGACCAAATCAGACGAAGGAAATGGAATTGGGTTGGCCACACCTTGCGACGCGAAAACGAAAATCTAGCCAAACAGGCCCTTGACTGGAATCCGCAAGGATCCCGTCGAGTAGGAAGACCTAGAACAACGTGGAGGAGAACCCTACTAGCAGAAGCCGCAACAACTGGGAGATCCTGGTCGGAGCTGAGAGTTGTCGCGCAAAACAGAGTCCGCTGGAGGGCAACTGTTTCCGCCCTATGTCCCATGAGGGATTAAAGGAGCGCAATGATGATAATGAAGTTGAGAGGAATAACGAGTTGGTTTAAAAGCGTTAAGCGTTGATTTAAGAATTAAGTTAAAAGATGAGTTAAGGGTTTAGATAACATAAGTTGAGTTGAGCTAAGTTAAGTGTTGGGTTTAAAGGTGAGTTATGAGTTTAGTTGAGTAGAGTACCGAGTTAGTTTAAGCGTTGCGTTAAAAGTCGATTTAAGAGTTGAGTTAAAGGCTAAGGTAAAACCTGGGGCATCAAACCGAGGTAAGTGTTTTGGCTATATATGCCGGTCATAAGGGCCATGGTCACGTATACATCTGCTGTCTGCGAGTGCTGGTATTAAGCTGGCCAGCTGGCTGCTCTGTATTGGTGTCACCGGAATTAAAAACATCCATTTGACTGCGGCTAGGGGGTCCCTACTGAACCTTCTCAACTCCACCTAATTGTGAAAGAAGGCTCTGGCGGGGGTTCTGCGTCTACGGGTTCTATTCTCCTTTGACCCAGAAGACCTTCTGGATCATTTTTAACGATCTACAAGGAGCTAAACCTGGAACCTATGATATTATTGTCCGACACCCTTCCTGCTACTCTTGACTTCGACCAACCGTTCACGACGATTATTTGAAATAGGTCATGGCAGCATGGCAAGCCCCTCTTTAGAGAAAGCACGGCCTTTTAGTATACACGTGGCTCCAAAACTGATAATGGGGTAGGATTGGGGGTATATGACCCAATAAGCACAATATCCATGGCCTGGACAGTACCCCCACTGTTTTTCAAGCTGAGGTACTCGCCATCTAGGTGTGTGCTCAGACTTGTACTAATAGAGCTCCTACCCAGTAGGACTTGTAATGGCTATGGAAACGATTTGGTAAGCACAATTCACAAACTCTAGACCTTACCGCACGCAATACCAACTGCATTACATTTACATTGCAATGTCCGCCCTGGTAAGGCCTTTCTTTTTACATCATACAGGTTTTTACATACAGGTCATTACATTTTGCATTACTTTGTATTAACTTCCGATTTTCACCAAAGAAATAATTGATTGAAATTTCAGCGGTTGCCAAAAGTCCTACTGGGTAATAACTCTAACATTGTTATTTTCTCGTCAAGTCAGTCAAGCTGCCCTGTGGACCATTAAATCTTACAGGGTGTCATCAAAGACTGTCTGGATTATCTCCTATCTCTCAAATCAATCAGCAGGAACAACAACGTTTCGCTGGTGTGGGCTCCGGGCAACGAGGGTCACATTGGTAATTAAACTGTTATCCGAATATATGTCAATGCCCATTTCTCGACGACGCTTCCTGAAAACCTGCCAGAAAACATTCAGTCGGTAATTCTGACAATACCTCAATGGGAATGGCCTTTACGGCTAGACAAAGAACATGGCTAGGTAGCTTTTTTCTTTCTTGCATTTCTCAATTTTGAAGTTTCTATTTCAAGCGGCCCGCAGTAGTCAACTCTTACGTGTCTAAAAGCTCGTGATATGTCTGTTCTGGGTCCGGGAAGACTTTCCATTGATTGATTGCAGCCTTGAGCCCTTTGCCTGAAACAGGTAACGTACATATTTATGAATGCGCATTCTTACGATGCTTCGATTCTTACTAAGCTCGTTGCTAGAATTTTCGTCTCATTAATCCCAACATTAATTGTGGCCTACCATGAAGTGTTAATTTGTACATGTCATCGATTATTGACTCCGTCAATCGGTGTCGATTTGGTAGTATTATTGAGTGTCGTTCTGCCAATGATATTTTTGCATTTTCTAATCTGCCCCCACTCTTAGTAACCATCATTGTCGAGAAACGGGTTTAAGTTATTCAGCTGTCCAGGTTTTAAGTTTCTGTGGGATTGAAAGTTATCGATCTCCGAATTGAACTCTTGAACTTGAGCTTGTTTGATCCAAAATAACAAGGCACTGTTAAATTAGATGGATGTGCCGAATTGGAACAGATGTTAACCAGTTTGTTGTTCCTTTTGGGTTTTTTGCTTGGCATTGTTACATGATTTCGTAATTTTAATAAGTTTTGGTAACGTTAAATACTTGGAGATGAGTAAATGAAGAAACGAATCCTTAAATTGTGCTTTACGATTTCCCCTCGTCGCACAATCAGCAGGATTGCAGCAGCCACGTTTCGTTTTGTGCATGGACCGATTCGACCATTGTCTTATCTTGGATTCAAGGCCATCCAAACAAACATAAAAATGTTGTCGCTAACAGGATATCAAAAATCCAAGAAACATGGATTTTTGATATCCTGTTAGCGACAATAGTTTTATTTTTGTTTGCCTTGAATCCAAGATAAGACAATGGTCGAATCGGTCCATGCACAAAACGAAACGTATTCGAATTCCATGCCTTAAAGTAATGCGTCAGTAATGTTGCGTCGCAAAGCCCAACTCGTGGTGTCGAAATTTGCCGTATTGGCGTCACTTTGGTTTTTGCTGTAAGAAGTGTTATTTTTATGTCACATATAGTGTCTATTGAACGAATATACAACACTGCTGCATATGCATGAAGAGATCCATTACAAAAACTATGGATGGCTGCCGAATTAGTTGGAGTGTTAAGTTTCAATACGCTCTATTTTGTTAAATTGACTGCAAATAGTTTGCCAAAAGTGCAAGATGTCATCTGGAACTTCTTCATTCCAACTGATGCACTTTAACCAAATAACTTGCATTAACATTTTCGGTTTTATTGTGATTGGCGATAGAAAACCGAGCGGGTCAAATAATTTCGAAACGTCACTTAAGAATCTTCTCTTGGTAACTTTTGCTACACTGTCAAATTTTATTGCTATTGCTTATTTGAAACTATCTAACCTATGATACTAATTCATTCCTAAGTCTTCACCTTTTCGTCGAAACTTAAATTATGAACACCATTAAGTTTTTTATATCCACTAGGAGTTTCCTTTAAGAGCTCTATCTTATTAGAAGCCGACTACCTTAAATTAAATCCACCAGCTCTCAATAAGTATACAGTTTGTCTTTGTACTTCTAGATCCTCTTAGATGGTACTTCTTCCCGTCAATAAATCTTCGGCATAGAAATCGGAGCATCGACCTTAGACGCAATGAGATAATTTCAGTTTTGTTCTTCGCTAACTGATGCAATGTGCGTACTGCTAAAACGTCACTGTTTTTAATTTAAAATCTTGAATACGTTCAAGTTGAGACTTTCTCCAGGGTATCCTTTGAAATTCTGTATCCTCGCTGTTGACCCATAACAGCCTGTACATCTTTTCTATGTCAGCATTGATAACTTCACGATGTTTCCTCCATCTTAGTAATATGGTCATCAGGTCATCTTGTAATGCTGGGCAGTATAATTAGTGACGAGCCTCCAATAGTTTTTGATGCCACGCGAAGGTTCTTAGTGGTGCTATCTTTAATTCCAGCATGATGTGGTAGATAGTTTGTTGCATAAACAATTTGGTTTCTTTTATCCACGTGGATATCCTCCACTTCCGATGTCGTTATCAATTCCATGTGATACATTTTTAAGTACTCTTCGATTTGGTGTATTTCCCTCGAAACTCTTCAGATTTGGAAAGTGTACTCCGTACTCATAAGTATTGACAATGCAATACATCGTGAACGACCTAAATTTAAAGCTGGATCTATACAGAACAACAATCGTACGATCTATCCACCATCTTCTGATCTTTTTATGTTTTCGCAGAAGTGTCTCTCACACATTTTTTCTTAGGTGCTTAATTGGAGGAACTTCCTCTAATTCCCAGAATTTCTTTAGCTGCTCATCAAGCCCAACTCGGTAATGATACGAAGCTATGTTGAGGGTTCGTTCCTGTTCTCCATCAATCTCACCAGATAGGAGCCAACCCAAAACTGATTCTTGCCGCTCCAATAATCTTCTCCTATTTTTCCTGGTTGATAATAATCGTAATCGAGTTCAATCCTTCAATATGATCCAACAGTTTCCCTTTTTTATGGTTCGGGGCGGTAATAATTTTTCAAAACAGAAACCTTAGCTTGTATCTGGATGACCTTGCGCAGAGGGCTGCAATTCCACGTTTACTAGCGACCTATCAGCTTCTGTCTTCGTATATTCTATACCTAAAGATGTTGACAACAACGGCTATGCCCTTCTAATGCAGTCTTTGGACTATTGACTCATTTACAAAGACGCTTAAGAACCTTGGTCTACTAATGCACGAATAATGCTGTCATATCCATTTTTTCCAATCGTTTTACCAATGCTGTAATGAGTAAGACTTCGTTCCCAACTGACACATGAAGTTGTATAGCTGATGGTTTGAAGTTTAAAGACGTACGGTTTTGGTCACCTAATTTCTCATCACCAAAACTCCTTTCCAATGGCCTTCTCGTTTTATCTGGCCTCTATAGCTGTTTTACATTCCTCATGGTACCATCCACTGGCTCCGGCTGTGCGCTTGGAACCTACAGTTTTCTTCGTAACATCTGTCAGTATTGTCTTCAATCATATCCACTTTCACTCGAGTGTATCTTCATTATTTATGTTTGGACCTATCCTTTCTGCTAGAGTTGCCTGATATCTCTCCAACACAGTCTGTTCCTGAAGGCGATCAACGTCGAATTTCTTTTGTTTGCTGTTTCTTTTTTCTTGAGTGGACAACCGACATCTAAACCTAGCTTTAACTAGGAAGTAGTCCGATTCACAATTCGCACCTCTTCTGGTTCTTACTTGGAGCATACTGGAAGCTGTCCTTCTTGAAATATGGTCTATTTGGTCGCCGTATCTTTCGCTGTGAGATTGCCATGTGTCTTTGTGAATGTCTTTTCTTGGGAACTATGTTGAAATGACGATCATATTTTTGCTCATTGCAAAATTGATAATACGTTGTCCATTATTGTTTGAGGTTCCGTGGAGACTTTCCTTACGAATGGTTGGTCTGTGCCACTACCAGTTCTCTCTTCCAATTTTGGCGTTCAGCTTACAATAGAAAGTGTTCTTTGTCGTGTCCACTTTCTCCTCCGTCTCCGCATGTATGTTTAGGATTGAAAGAGTGAGGCATTTCATTCGTAGTCGTACTGAGCATAGTCGTTCACTGATTGACTTGAACTCTATCATATGTATTATCTAGACTTGTGTGTTACGAAGCCTACTCCTAAGAGATGTTCCCTTCCGCAGTTGTTAATAATAATAATTAACCGGTAAAATATAAATAAAACTGCCTTGCAATAAAAAATAAAATACTGATTTAGTTCGGAGCACGAAATTGGCGTTTAATCACTCATTACACTCTCCTGATTGATCTAGAGTACTGCAGCAGTATTGAAATACGATTCAACCCGACAAAACTTTTGCGTCCAGTTTAACATTTTTGGATGTGCTTCGAAAAACTTTTAGTTTAGGTTTAGGATGCTGAATTGAACAGTAATAGGATAATATTGTTAGCATACGTGGAAAGTTCCTACAGGGCTCTCTCCACAGAAACTTGTCGTCACTTACTACTTTGCTGATACATACGCAGATTGTCATTTCCGGCAGACGAGTTTCTCACCATATTGCTGTTCGATTCCAAATTCATTCACCCAAAGCCTCTAGTAACCCGAAAACAATTCTGACATTCAAACGGAATCAATGAACAATTACAAATGCAATCCGGCGTGGCTTTAAAATACCACGAAAATCCCCAATTTCCAAAACTAGTAAAAAATAAAAAGGCAACCGAAAACAAATTCCCAACAAATGTGGGCCATTCTCGGGGAATCACACACCAGTACAGATCCTAAACGTAATTCTTCGATTTGTAAAAATTTCCGTGTAGACAATTTATCTATCATTGTGATGCAGGAAGGATCCTCCGTCATCCTTCAGTGAAATCGAAAACCCCTCCGACGTCTCCCCGCGGGCCGTGTTCCTTAAGGTAAAATGATTTCCCAAAACCACTGTGCAAACAAAAACGTCGGCATTTCCATGTCTTATCGGGAGCTTAAGCTGCTTTTGAGTTGTTATGACATCTTCTGCTGTTTTGTAATCCTGTGCACAAGCTCCTTCCAGCCAGGTCCCAGGAGCGCGGCGGTTTGCAGTCGTATTCGTGTCGTGTCGCTCCTTTTGCATCCCATGCCCGATTGGCATTGTTCTTAAGGATGTGCCGGCAGTAGAAGTCGCAGGGCCCACGGACCACGTACACGAGCCAATGGCGCACATATAGAGCCGAGATCCTCCGGGAATTGCGGTGGTAAATAGAGCGAAACGTTCACATTGCGGAAATCGAATTTATTCCCCGAACTTATTTTGCATTCGAATTAGGCGAGCGGAGATAAAAAAGCCGCACGGAGAGCTTCATCCTGCGATTGTGCCGCCGTACCCTTTATGTCTGGCTTATCCCGGCGAAAAGTTTCCTGCTATTTGTGCTCTCGTTGGAGCCTTGATTGGATGTAAACCTTGACAAAGTTATAGAAATTTAGACAAAACCTTGGCGGTGCGGCGAGGGGTTGGGGCTGCCGCAGCCGAACATGTTAATGGTCTAAAAGCGAGCGTATTACAGTCTCATTCTGCCGTAACTGCAGGTGAATGGGGCTCTTGTTCGGTCGATTTGAACGGAACTACAGGAATTCGGAATCGGAGAAAATACAAGAAATGACGGTTTTGCGATTTGTAAAGGATTCTGTTGCCATTGTTCGTGGCTCATGGTACAGGTTCCAGCGGCATCCGTAATGGGAAATGAGTCAGTGTGGTAGTCTCGAAATCCTGGCAATCTCGTTTCGGATTTGCCGGGGACGGGGCCGGGGTGTGCTTGTCGCAAAAATCTAGAGCACACAGAGCACATCGAAAAAGGCCCATTACCTTGAGTCTTGTCCTTTATCAGAGTGGTACGAGCAAATACGATGGTCTTTTTGGCAGAGTATCCTGATGCGTATCCCGCAGTCCTGTCTTTTAACATTAAGCTAATCCTTGACTATGACTGAGCCAAAATTAATTCCATACTTGAAGGAAATTAGCCTGAAAGGAATCTCACAGAATTGTAGGAGGCCCTTGTGGTTGATTCTAATTAAGCTGTCTTTCGCAATTCAGCCTTTGCTCTGCTCCGGAGCGATCCCCTTCGAGAGCACCAGCTAGTGGGGGCGGTACTCTAATTAGTTAGTTCTTTTGACAGTTCTGTTTGAAGTCCTTCGTCTTTCGGGATCATTTTTTTTACTGTTTCACTTTATTCAGTGTTTTTGTTTTTCAGCAAATTGCAGTTTTTGGCTTTTCGCTTTTTTCGAACAGACGAAAGGACCGACCGAATGCATTCACAGAAAGAGCCGGAAGTTTGCATGCATCCAGATGCATCCAGGGTAGCTCAGTATGCAATTACATGAGGAGTAGTCATTTCAAAATAATTGCTCTACATTTGTAAGCCACTGAAAAAGGACTTGGCTTGTTCTGGATAAGTTGTTGAGTTGGTAGCACAGTTTTTATACCCTTTATTGGTAGGGTTGCCATAAATATTGGTAACTGATACGGGACGCTTCAGTGTAAAATAAATAAAAACATGAAAAAGGTGGGTGCTAGTGCTCATAATGTTTTATTATCAAAAAAAATAGTGAATAAAATTTAAAAAATATTGATTAATACTCCAATCAAGTTAAATTAACTGCTAGTTGAGAAGAAGGTCCCGGAGGGGATTCAACTTTTTTTGCCCAGCCATATTTTGAAGAAGATTTTACTTTCTTAATGATTTCTTTTTCTTTTTTTACATAATCATAAAATTGGGCGCATGTCATTTTAAAATTATAATGACAAATTAGAATAGCTTCAACTGTCTCTACTAACGGCTTTGCTAACGGCTTTTTCAAATTAGAAAAATTTAAATCGCTATAACTTTTTTATTCGTGAATCGATTTAGTTCAAATTCCTTATTACAAAAGTATTCTATAAAAAGAACATTTTCTGAAAATTTAAACGAAATCAGCTCACGAACAAAAAGCCTTAGCGTTAACAAACTTCGTGTTTGGTAATAATATAAAAGATTTTGGAAAAAACGGGACAAAAACGGGACAGGTAGTAATACGGGACACGATATTCAAATACGGTGACAGTCCCGTATATACGGGACGTATGGCAACCCTATTTATTGGTTAATATTTCCTGTTAACCAAGTCACTACTTTCACCTTGTCCCATAATAAAAAAATTACAAAACCCAAATGACAACAATCACAGGAAAAATTGCTTAGGAAATTCGTAATTTTGGGACATTACGACATCGCATCTGTCTCCCCTCTTGTACTTTATATCAAAGGACATTTTCTAGCTAAACTAATCTCAGTTAATGTAAGTAAGTCCTTGTTTGTGTCTTTGGACAGCAGCTGGAAAAGGATCTAATTTTGGAGATTTTTCTGATTTATTTGTCCTGGTGTAAGGCAATTATAGGAAATTACCTTTTGGGGACATCAGGACTTCTTTGGGGAGCTTCAAAAGTAATAAACACTTTGTTAGTAATTTTTTGGTAGCATTTAACAGGAAAAGAAATTCAAACAGGATTTAATGGAATTAAGGGAATAAGGTAACATATTTTGCTTGTTTGCCAAAATATTTGGAATAGTTTTCTTGTAGTAGAGTGAGATTTTTGTTTGTTGATGGTTAGTATTATATTAGTGTGTTTTTGTAGCCTAGATTGTATTTCGATAATTTTTGTTGTAGGTGAGATTTATCCACCAAAAAGTAGGTAGCAAACATGTATATTAAATACAGGATTTATAGTATAGTACAGTATAATAAATACAGGCATTTTTTGTCCACCGACCTAACTAAAATAAGCGTTGGTGATCTGCTAGGTTAGCTTAATTCCAAACTCTGTATCGACTCACTCAGATAACTGGATTAAGAGTGCCCTAATGGCCGTGCAATATATGCTACCGGAAGGCTTCAAATTTAACTCAAACCCAAATTTTGCTAATGGTTCCCAGAGTTAGAAATGGCCAAGTTTTTGGTAGCAAGTAAAATAATCATCTGGCATGAATGTACAATGGCGCATAAACGCGCATTGGAAGAACTCAATCGAACTATGACTCAAGATGTTTAGGAGGCGCGATGATTCTACTGTCAGCCGATTTAGTCCAATCAATCTAAAATAGCTCCATGTAATTTTTTCGTTAATTGCCAACATGAAACAAAAAATATTGCCATATAGGAAAAAAAATTCTAAAAAAGATAGCGTTTTCTTTTTTGATTTTGGAATGGCGAACTAACCTAAAAAATCCCGGAAAGTGTAAAAAACGCTTTTTAGCGAATAAAAGAAAAACGTGACCTCGGGTCGAAAAAAATCAAATTTTAAAGTTGTAGCTATTCAAATTATCTTTCGATTGATGTATATTGAGTTATAGGTTAGGGCACAAACCATAGAGAAAAATGGGAAAAACTGTCGAAAATCAGGCTTTTTAAATTCGTTAATAACTTTTGTTTAATGCCACTTACATATTTGTTGTTTGGTACAAATATTGCTTCTTAATGGCTGAAATAATGGTGTTATTTTTGTTGCGAAATATTGCAGTTTCCTTGAAATTTTACTTTTTGTAAAAAGGAGTTCTTGTAAAAACGTTCCTCTTGGTCCATGGATTTCGCTGGTCGAGAGTTTAACGGTCGAGAGTTTAAAATTGTACTATTATGAAAAAGTGGATTTTAAAAGCGTATAATGCTCAAAATGGGCTCCGTTAGCTCCGATGGTTATGACAATGACACCGCCGGATTCGACTGAGGATTGCAACCTTTTTTTTTATGTGAAAGACTAGAGTCACAGGAAAGGCCCTTTATACTGTTGACAATCTATTTTCTTCTTATAGAGTGCAATGTCGAACAGCAGCTCTAGTCGGGGAGGAAGGAACTGCCACAACCTTCTCTCGATATTTTTTAGTCCACCTACTCCCAACCATTACTATCGCGACTTTGAAATCGGGGCATCGAGAAACAACTCGCTGGAGTGTTATGCCTCCTGAAACGAGTTGAATCTCATCAACCAACCGATGACATGCGCTTTGGTGGAGCGGGAAGGGCTAAGGAAGGCTATGACAGAAAGAATCAGGAATGTAAAGAGGGGAGAAGAAAAAAGGAAAGTTGTAGGCGGGAAATTGGGAAAGGCTAGGACCGTGGCACCGCCGGGAATCGAACCCGGGACCTCTGGGGATAGTAGTCAGGCGCCTTACCTCTAGACTACCGAGACCTTGCGCAAGCAAGCAACCCCGGCTCTATTGCAAGAATGTTCCTCACTACCATGGGATCAAATATACCGCATCTCTGTTATAGACAATTAAATAGAACATTTTCGCTTGCTATGTTTCCACCTACACGAATCTTTTGTCCCAGTTAAAACAAAACGCACTTTTTCCTCTACTTCTCCCTGGTTCTCCGCTAAAATCAGCCGTCTTGTCTCCGAGAGAGAATTCTTATTCAAAAAATATAAATTTAATAGAACCGATGCGAACTTAAAAGCCTACAAAGAGGTTAGGAATTTAGTAACTTCCTCCATACGTAAAGCGAAAGCCCAGTTCTTTTCGTCTAAGCTTAACCCAAATTTGCCCCCAAAGAAATGTGGATCATGCGGAAGTCTATAAAGATTTTTATTCAATTTAATCCGAATCTGTTGGTCCAGACAACCTCCCATCCATATTCCTAAAGTTTATTTTTCCTCTGGTACTTCCCTATACCACACATATTTTTAATAGTTGCCTCACTAAATCCTGCTTTCTGCTTCAGTGGAAAAAAGCAAAAGTTATCGCATTACCTAAGTGCAAATCTCCGCAAAGCCCCGCTGATTATCGTCCTATAAGTATACTATGTTTCTGAGGCAAAGTACTAGAAAAATTAATGTCGTGGCAAATCGATGGGCACTGCGAAATGTGGTCCCTGTTGCTCCATGCACAGTCTGGTTCCCGCAAGAGCAGTAGCTGTGAAACTGCACTACTGAAAGTAACCACCGATTTGCGAATGGCTCTTGATTCGCATGACATTGCTTTTCTTGTACTCCTGGACTTTAGTAAGGCATTCGACAGTGTTAGCCATACGCTCCTTGAAACTAAGCTAATTGACCACATGAGGTTTTCATCCTCTGCGTCCTCCTTTATTCGGAGCTACTTGCATAATCGATCTCAAAAAGTATGGCTACAAAATTCAACTTCCGACTCCTTGCCAATCACCCGAGGTGTTCCGCAGGGCTCCATACTAGGACCGCTGCTTTTCAGCATGTATAGAAATGATCTCAGCAGTGTCGTGACTAACTGTAAACTGCACATGTATGCAGACGATGTCCAAATTTACTTAAACAGTCTATTGGTTTGGTTGAGAACTGTGTTAACAACATTAATGCCGATCTCGAGCGTATTTCTCAATGGCCTCTTTCCAAACACTTACTGCTAAATGCATCTAAATCCTGCTGCATTCCATTGTATAGGATTCATGTAGACGCCTCCTTCCTTTCACCTATCATTCTCATGAAGATGTGCTTACCTTATCAATCACGAGTCAAAAATCTAGGCGTCTATCTGAACTCACAAATAACTTGCTGTGACCAGATCTCTCATACTCTATCTAAAATATATGGAAATTCGGGTCGTCTATGGCTGTACTCTTCCATTCTGCCCTTAGGTACTCGTTCAAAGCTAATCAAAACTTTAATTTTACCGTACTTCACCTATGCTAGCCTGGTCTTCCCGTCCCTTGATGCGTCATGTCGTGATAAACTCAATGTAGCCTTCAACGATTGTACAAGATTTGTTTATAATCTTCGCCGATCTGACCATATAAGTCGATATCGCTCTTCTGTTCTGGGGTGCACACTTGATGTGTACTTATCGCTCAAGGCAATGACATTCATTTATAAACTCCTACACTCTGATCGTCCATCATACCTCCATGAGTATCTCCGTTTTGGTCGTACGACTAGAAGAATACTATTTATCCTACCTAGATTCTCCCATTTAGTTGCGCAGAGATCTTTTCTACACAATTATGGAACAGTTTACCCGCTGATATACAGAGTGCGGGGTCATTGGGTGTTTTCAGGAAACGTGTCTTCAACTATTTTACTAGTCAATAATATTCCATCAGTTATTTTAGTTTTTCAGTTTGTTTTCATTCCCTCTTCTTGGTATTTGTTTTTCATTATATAATTTTTTTTATTCAAAAATTTATACATTTCATAATTGTTTTTGTTTAATTTGCCATCATATAATTCTAAAGTACATACGCTTTTAGCGGAATAAGATATTGTAAATCTTGATGTACTGAAACTTTAATAAATAAATGAAATGAAATGAAAAATGAAATGAAATGTGAAGCCGCCATACAAAAAACTTTTGTATGACTTTGCCCACATTCGTGGGCTTCAAACAAATTTCCATTCAGTGTTGTGCCATTTATCCACTTATTCTCCTCAATTTTAGCACTAAGTGAAACCCAAATTTTAACTAATAACATTTACCTATTACCAGGAGTCCGGATACACTCTAGTGCATAATCTGTCCCCTCATAGGGGTATTGCGATTTATATTAGGAAAGACGTAGCTTTTCAGAAAGTGTACAACTGTACATCGCCTGAGTTTAACCACCTCGGTTTAAACATTTTACTTTATAAGTCATTTTCTTCTGTTTTCTATATAAGAGAGCTAATATCAATAATGAAGTCAATTCATTATCATTCGAGTTGCTGACCTTTGTGCAGAGACTAATAACTTACATTTTTCTTACCTCCCACCCAACGCGGTACTCAGTCGAAGTTGATTCATATCTATGACTGCGTGGTCAGCGAAAGCTTCCCATATCAACCATCAAATCAAACTACGCCAGCTCCTTGGAGAACTGTATGGCATTGTGAAGTCTGGACTGTGCCTCGGTGAAGTGCGGGCGTGTGTTGTCGCCAGTCCCATTATAACGCAAAAAACCGAAACAATAAATATAACTACGAAAACAACACAAAAAACAAAAAAACTTATAACACATAAAAACTTAAAAAAAAAAAAAAACAAATTAATAAACCACCAAAATAATAACATAAATCACAAAACAAACAATAACATAAAAAATAATAATTATAAAACATAAACAAAAAACCTAGCGAAGGCCACCAACAACAACAACAACAACCGAAGGACTGACGGACAACAAGTAAGTCTCCTCCACCCGCTTCCCGCGCTTCCTGCCGGCCGCTCCGGCGCTGCAGCCTAAATCGGTCAGCTAGGCCTAGGAGTCGTCTTGTTTTAGCAGGCATAACACTGCAACAGGACTATTCCCGTTAGCTCCGATGGATGCATCGCCGGTGCAGCCGGCTACAAATGAGGTCATGGACCTCTCGCAAAACAGTCCCCAATGTGACAATAATTTTATAATCAATTTTTGTAACATTCGGGGACTGAATTCGAACTTCCTGGCCGTTACGTGCGAATTACTGCTCCATACCCCTGCTATTTTCGCACTGAGTGAAACCCAAGTGTTACCAGATCTTGATTTAGATCGATTTCAGGTGACAGGGTACAACTTAGTGCACAACTTTTCCGCCCATAGGGGATTAGCCATATATGTTAGGAATGACGTGGCGTTTCAGAGGGTGTACAGTAGTACGTCCTCTGATTTTAACCATCTTTGGATTAAAATAATTATCCATAGCCACGTCATATTTTTCTGTTTTTTATATAAGAGTCCTAATATTAGTAATGAGGCCACCACCGCAGCCTTCGATGCTATTTCCGAACAGATTTCCGGATTTTTATTTTCCCACTCGGAAAGCGAAATCATTGTCGCGGGTGATTTCAACGTTCACAATGTACATTGGCTAAATTACTCAAATGGCACCAGTGTTCCTGGCAAAGACGCCGAGCTCTTTGCGAGCCTCAACAACTTGCACCAAATTGTTAAATGTCCCACGAGAGTCCCTGATATCCCAGGTCAAGGAGCCCATCTCCTTGACCGGTTTCTTACTTCTCATCCGACGCGGTACTCCATCAAGGTTAGCTCTCCCCTTGGCAACTCGGACCATAAACTAATTAGCGCTTATTTCCCATATCCATCCTCGACCACAACCACCACAGCTCCTAAAAGAACTGTGTGGCACTATGGGAAAGCCAACTGGGTGGGTCTTATTCGCTTCTTCCAGGCCACTGACTGGGATTTGTGTTTCCGTAATGCCAATGCGAACTATGCGGTCCTCTGTGTCACCAAAATTATTCGAGCGGGTATGCGCTTGTTCATCCCTCACTCTACCAAATCTGTGAAGCCTAGGCCGAACAAATGGTTCAATGGGGAATGTATGAACGCAATCAAAGCTAAAGAAGCCGCATATAAAGCATACAGACGTTCGCCTAATGAGCTACTTCGTCGTGAGTACATCAAATTGAGAAACTCCTGTAACTCTATCATCAGGAAAGTCAAATCATCATTTGAAGATAGATTGAGAAGTAAGATTCTTAACTCCACTACAGGCAGCAAAAACTTCTGGTCCTTGGTAACTGCCATCAAGAAGAATTTTACTTCCTCCTCAACACCTCCTTTTATTCACAACAAGGAAGTGATAACAAAAAGCAAACCCAAGGCCGACCTATTAGCTTCTCTGTTCGCCGCAAATTCTTCTTTACCCGATGCTGCTATGTCACCCCCCACTCTCGAGAATACCACCCATTCAATGGACGGAGTTCACTTCAGGACTCGCGAGGTGTTTAGGTGTCTCAAAGAACTCGACGTCTATAAATCCACTGGCCCCGACAAAATCCCCCCTATGGTACTTAAAAAATGTGCCTCGCCTTTGGCTAAACCCCTGCGCAAACTTTTTGCCCTGTCTTACTTCTCCGGAGTGTATCCCGACTCTTGGAAACTAGCTCATGTTCAGCCAATCCCAAAAAAAGGTGAAGCCAGCGACCCCTTAAACTACCAAAATCATGGAGACAATAATCAATAAAAGGCTGATGAAATATCTAGAATCCAACCAAATTATACACGACAGGCAATACGGCTTCAGACCTAAACGGTCTACTGGCGATCTGCTTGTGTGTTTAACCGAGCGTATCAACCAAAGCATTCACAGCTTTGGCGAGTCTGGTCTGGTTGCTCTAGATATATCAAAGGCTTTTGACAGAGTATGGCACCCAGCTCTGTTGAATAAACTCCAAGCTATTGGTATACACTTAGTTCTAAGGAACTGGATTAAGAGCTTTCTTTCAGGCCGTTCAATCAAGGTAGTATTGGATGGCGTCGAATCCAACCCACATGTCATTTCGGCCGGAGTTCCCCAGGGGTCCATTCCCTCACCCGCACTTTTTCTAATCTTCATTAATGATCTGCTCTCAATCCCCTCCAACCCACTTCACTGCTTCGCTGATGACGGTACTCTGAATTTCTCTTACTCCTTCGACAATATAAGACAAGCACGTGCCAGACCTTGTCTTTACCACCGTCAACTGATGTCGACTTCGATCAACCGGGATATCGAATCGATTCTTCATTGGGGCGAAATGAACCGCGTCGAATTCAATGCCACAAAAACGAAGTATTGTCTGATGTCCAATAAAAATTGTACCGACCTTCCTCCTATCTCAGTGGATAAAGAGGATCTAACGGCTGACTCAACTCTTAACATCCTAGGGGTAACTTTAACGGAGCATCTGCGATGGAATGATCACATATTTCACATCGCAAAACAAGCCTCCCAATGCCTTGGATTTCTCAAGAGATGCAAGTTCCTCCTCCAGCCAGCCGCATTGGCTACAATATACAAATCCTACATTCGGCCGCGCCTCGAATACAACTCGTATATCTGGGCAGGCGCCCCAAAAACCACCTTGGCTTGTCTCGACAAGGTGCAAAATCGTGCCCTCAAACTCATTGGTGATGGCCCCTTTCGCGCCTCCATAGACACCTTAAGCCACCGTAGGAATGTAGCAGCGCTCTCCATACTTTATCGCTATTACCATGGCGACTGTTCCACTGAAATTCAGGACCTCCTGCCTGCACGGCAATAATTTTCCCGCAACATAAGCTTGGTTTTTTCATATAAAAAAAAAAAAAGGAAAAGCCAATTGGCTGGGGCTTATTCGCTTTCTTTCAAGCTGCAGACTGGGATCTGTGTTTCCAGAATTGGAAACATATTGGCTGGAAAGGGCTTATTCATTCTCCGTGCTTCCAAATCCACAAATCATATCGTACGCGAGTACCTTAGGTTGAGAAACGTCTGCAAATCGACCATCAGAATCTAACAGATTAAGAGGTAAAGTCATGAATACCACTGCTATCAGTTAAAGCTACTGGTCCTTGGTAACCTCCATCAGGAAAAATTTCAACACATCGTCGGTTCCTTCTTTCATCGAAGGTGCTAACAGAATGCAAATCCCAGGCCAATTTACTCGCCTTTCTGTTCAAATGGCCTCAAATTTGCCTTTCTGATGCCTCAAATTCTTCCTTGCCCGATACTGCCTTCCACCCTCCCATTGTCGAGTGTTCTAGATTCGGACTTTCACTCACTGGGCAGAGTTTTTCTCAGGACTCGGGAAGTGTACAAGTGCTTCAAAGAGGTCGACTCCAATAAATCCACTGGCCCCAATAATATTCCCCCAATCAATCAACAGCAATCTCTTCTATTCACTCCAAAATCATGAAGACAATAATAAACAGGAGGCTTATGGAATATCTCGAGCGAAATCAAATATTGGACGACAAGCAGTACGGCTTCAGATCTAAAAGATCTACTGGTGAACTCCCTGTATGCCTAACTGAGCCTCTACCAAAGCATTCATCGTTTTGGTGAATCCGGCCTGGTTGCTCTCGATACCTCTAAGGATTTGGATTGAGTATGGCACCCCGCTCTATTGACTAAACTCCAAGCTATTGGTATTGACTTCCTTCTAAAGAATTGGATTGAGAAGGAGTTTCCTTTCTGACTGTTCAATCAAGGTAGTATTGGACGGCGTCGAATCTAATCCCCACACAATCTCTGCTGGTGATCCCCAGGGCTCAATTCTATCACCAACTCTCTTCCTTGATTTTATAAAAAAATCTGCTCTCAATCCCGTCCAACACACTATACAGCTTTGCTGACGACAGTACTCTGCGTTACTCGTATAGCGTTGACAAGACAACCAAAACAAGCATGGACCAGAAGACCTTATCTGCATGACCGTGAACTTACATCCATTTCAATCAACAGAGATGTCAATTTGATTCTAGATTCAGGCCTCAAGAATCGTGATGAACTCAACGCACGAAAAACAAAGTACTGTATCTTTTCTAACAAAACGCACTCCTCAATTCCTCCCGTTTCAGTGGACGGTCTAGAACTGACGTCAGAACAATCTCTTAATGTCATAAGAGGCACAACATTAACTGACGATCTGCGTTGGATTAATCACATATTCCAATTCGCGGTGATTCGCCCGCCATAAGCCCCCCGCCCCCCTCGGAAACATCAATCTTTTAGGACTGCGGGACCATAATTTTCGCAATCAGCGACCAAAAAAACATATAGGGAGCGAATTCATAACCAGTACCGGCTTTAGGGGTGGGCGAACCCGGGCGATCGCCCGAGGGCGCCATGTCCTAGGGGCGCCGCCGCGATCCAATAATGTGTTCATTCATTCCCGTGAAGATAGCTCAGAGCCTTCAAATAATTACCAAAAAGGAAAAAGCTCTCAAGACCAACAATAGTTCGGGATGCTTCTACTTCAGGAACCCAACAATCAGGCTCAACGGGTAACAGGACAACGAGCGAAGTAGTGAAGGACCACCTTCTAGTGGCACTAACCTATGCCAACTCTAGTAGCAGCACACTCCCGGACCTTCTCCGACATCAAGACCAAAATATCAGGGATATTCATGGTGTTCGTGATGAGGTAAGAGTCGTTAGAAGTGCCGCTACTCCCTTTTGATTCCGGGGGAGAGATATAACCAAAAGGGAGGGATGAAAGGGGAGAGATATTACCAAAATACCAAGGGCGAGGATCTGGCTCCCAAAAATGGAAGCAGAGCCAGACAAATTGCTGAGTAGCTTCAACGCCACAACCGGGACATCCCTATGGACAACTAAAATTTACTCAATGCCGGACAACCCCAAAGAAATAGTAAAACACTGGTACTGCTACTCAACGACGAGTGCCTAGAGTGGCTCGGAAGAGTTGATTATAAACTCCATTTTGGACTAAGATAGGCATGGATAAAGGTTTCCAAAACGGCTTCATCTAACGAAGAGGCTGACTCCGATAAAGAGCTCTGTGAGCGCTTAGATGAACGAGCAGTCATCATGGTTGAGAGGAAGTTAGCATCTATAAGCTCAGAAGCAGTGGTTGACAATGGCCGCGTTTATGCCCGAGTAACTTTTACTCTGTTAAACTAGCACTGTTAACTTAGCACCGTTTCTAGCAGGCCATTTGATAATTCACATTTTACAACTAATAACAAGCAAAAATAATAACATTTCTCATTTCACAAATAACAAAAAGCTAAAAAATTAATAATAAAAAGAATGTCTTCTAAATTATTTGCTTATAACAAAAATTTATAAGCAAACATCAATCCATTTTGACAGTATTGAGCTGTGCTACATTTTAGCTAAGTCAAAAAGCAGAAATAAGTTAGCTAACAGCGCTAAAAAAAATTGCTGTTTATGCCGTTGTTATCTTGCCTAACTCAGTTAAATTAACTTGGACATAAACGCGGCCAATGTAGTATAAACATGGCAGCAGGCGACCTGTATCATCCTCCAATCAGGTAACTAGTGGTAGGTTGAAAACAGTATAGAAGAAATTTCTCCTCTTCGCTCTGAGAAACCTACACGACCCTCGCGATTTTAGCACCTTTCCGCCCTCCATGGACAGATTCGAGAAAATGGATTTCATGCCGCTGTCACAAAGGAGGGAAGTGCTTATTTCGTGCTTGTTCGTGTCCGATAGAATCAAGTTCGATGCCATAGGCATATACAAATTTTTAAGGAATACCCTCATCGGACAGAATATGCAAAGAACGAGTCCGTCAGCAAATGTTGTATATGCTTCTCACCCAACAAAAAAAAATCCTTTAAACCAAAAATTCTATACGCCTCTCACAAAAAGCACATTCAACAATATATTAGGTGCATATTCTTTTTTAGTTCAAATTTGCCGTCGTATGCCCGTGTGAATAGCTCAGTTCTCGGCCATTTAAACCTTACTTTTGGCCGTCCCAAACCCTTATGTACTCCCAAGTGGCCAGTGTTTGGTCGTTGTTATGCCATCTTTTATTTTTACTCGGGTTATTGTATAATTTGTGCATTATAATATAGGTAATCTACCGAAAAGAAATGTCTAAAAAGTTAAGGGCGCATAAAAATATTTCGCCCGGGGCGCCAAAATACCTAAAGCCGGCTCTGTTCATAACAATGTTATATTTTGACCTATTGACATGTAGCAGCCCCGACAAGACTTTATTTCAGTGCTATGCCCACGAGACTTGATTAAGTCGCTTTGCTCTTACTATGTTTAAGCTACAGACGAGTCAACTCGACTTTGTTCACACTAGTGATGAGCAAGACTGATCTTGCATATTTAGCACGACCAAATCAAAACCAAGACAAACCAGGACAAGGCTGCAAGTTCATGCATGGTAGCAATGAACATTTAGCAAGACCAAGACTTTTTGCAAGATTTTTTGCATCACTGCAAGACTTATGACGCTTCGTGTTGAGCAAAAAGTCTTGCTATCTTGATCTTGCACTCTTCTCTTGCCCTGTCTTTTCTTGTCCTGTCTTGTCTTGGTCTTGCTTTGATCTTGCTAAATGTGCAATATCAAGCAAGACTACATGCAAGACCAGTCCTGCTCGTCACTAGTTTACACAGTCAGACAGACTTGCGTAGTCAGTATTTCCAAACATCTACTACATATAAGTTATCAAATCATGAAGCCATCTTCATCTTCCTCTCCTGTCTCTTGTAATTTAAAATATATTTTTTCCTACGGGCTAAGCTTGTTATGAAACATCCCACGTGACCAACAACGTGACGGACTAGTGGTACCAGCATTGATTCCTCATTTTAGTACTGCCACATGAGAGAACCAGCAAAGTCCATTCCCTCATAATATTAACATCAATAAAACACTTATACGAATTCGAGCCGTTAATAACAAGCTGCACTATTTTCCATTACGAAAATCACCCAGAAAGTGACATAGAAATTATTCTCTTAAGTTGTATCAGAAAACAGGTCATCCCGAAATTTACATGAAACCCAAATTACTTTCCGTGTTGAGCATTCATACATGTCACAAGCATTCTCCCAAGTGGCGCAGACCCAGCCGGCTACCCATCTCTCGCTGCTGCTCCATCCTCTCTAGCAACCGACTAGGGTGGGCAGGGTAGAACGCACGATCCAATTCAATTCAGTCCACCCCGAAATCCTCGACAATGGTATATATGTATATCTAATATTTCACCCATCCCTCAAATGCTGGGTAGGACTCGTCCTCCAGGAATCACCAGTCACTGCAGGATATGATGTACCAATTTCTGCAATTTAATTGAGTCGAGTACGAAACGGAACAGTTCGAGCTGAAGATGGGGCGGAATGTTGTCACTCAGATAATGTCCCTTGTGTCACGAGCAATGTTCAAGGAGGCGACATGTTCGGCTAGATGTGTGGGTGTGTGCAGCATGTGTATAAGCATGTGCCCAACAAAAGCTGCTAATTAGAAATTTTGATCCTTTTCGAATTTATGAGCACCGCTGGCACTGGAAGTTGTTTGTATCCTTTGAATATTTGCGCATTGCTTAAGATTCTAACACGATTATTCGCAGTCTGTTCGAATCAAGCCTAGGTTCTTGCTGTGCGACTTCAGAAGCCATTTACAACCATGAAATTCCTGTAAACTTTTAAAAAGTCCTCCACCAAAACACTGAACTCCTCCGCCAACTCGATGAACGACCAACCACACACCTGGGTCGGCTGCAACAGCTTAACAGAAATTCGTGGCTTATCACTTGAGTTTTAATCCTCCACCGCTGATCTGCGAGCTCCGGGAAATTTAATTTCGCGCTCATCACCTGTACATTGTTGCCATTACGCAACGGAATACTGCAAACATTAACGAGTTGCACTTGTGCACCTGAGTAAACATCACCGAAGCGGCGCCTCCTGTGGCCCCACCACTACTTGCCCTCTAGGCCGAGCCGTCCTGGACATTGTGGTCAATGGTCTGCGAAATTTTATGCGATCCAACGTTCGGCCATTTATCTTTGGGGCCCGCGCCGGTTAACGAATTTTCGTAATCGCATTTTCATGATAACAAATTGGCAAATGGGAAAATATGCGAATATAATTTTATCGCAATTTTAATTAACGGAGTAATAAGCACACGAAATTTATTAACGGCGACAATGTGCAGACACTTGCCGGATTTCTGGAAGTATTATGCATGACGCTAAACTATGTACTTTCGGGGTGGGCTTTGTTCCACGACCGGCATTTTCGTTGGATGGAATAATTTCATACATTTACCAGATTTTCGGGGAAAATTTATTGCATTTTGTTACATTGTTTTTCATGGATATTTTCATCGTGTCCACTTGCAAGTACTTTTCGTATATGTTTTTTTTGTATTTTGTTTGGGGTGTGGACATTTTTGGGTATTGAGGGAGTGTTTTATGGATATTTTTGAGTAAACACCTCTAGCTAACGTGGCTGTGGTGGGTTAAAATGTAATTGGGTTTTCTGAAGTTTATTTTTAAAAAATAAATTATACCACGTAGATATTTATTTGTTTCTGAACATAAACAAATCATTTACAGTACAAAGTACCAATGTTAAAAACTATACAAGGAGCGGACACTTTTATTAATGGAAATTAAAATATCCTTTTAACATGGAACATTTGGAAACTGTATGTAGCACAATTATTCAATTTCCTATATCCAACACCTGCCCCAACCATCGCAGTTCCTAAAGGAACCCTTTGGCATTATCGGAAAACCAACTAGTTGGGGGTTGTTCGATTCTTTCAAGCCACATACTACTGGAGTTGTGATTCCAACACGCCCACGTATACTCTGTCTCTCTGTGTATCACCAACATTATACAGGCGGGAATGCGTTTATTTATTCCCCATTCAACCAAGTTTATAATAGTCCAGTAAATAGGTCGAAAAAAAGGCCTTCGTAATGCGAAAAATACCGCACGCGATTTTTTTTTACCAAATGTTTTTACATATTTTTATGAGCTTCAATTCAAAATGGCGTCATCCCCACCCTTATGCTTCACTTAAAATGAAGGGAAACGCGTTTAATTCCATATCTCAGAAACTATGCGTTTTACGACAAAAATGTATACAATCTTTTTTGTAGATAAATAAGTGATTTAATTTTTTTGTTCAGAATTTTTTTTTGTAAAGTCAATATGTTCGGAGTTATAGTGCTTCAAACTTTATACATTACTTTCTTTGCACTATATTTCGTTAACGGTTAGCCCGCCATAAAAAAGTCCTTCCTAAGACTTATAGAACACACGATTATCTATAATTTTTGCTTTTATCATTTTTAGATAGGGCTAATATTTCACGAGTTATAGCGCTTTAAATGTCGGAAAATGTAAATTAAAAAAATATTTCGTAATATCTTTTTCTTTCCCCGTTTCATTTCAAAACTGATTACATCGTGTGTTGAGCTCATCATTGCCCACATTTGTTGCCTTTACTTTTTTCTATAAAGTTGATATTTATGGATTTATTACACCTCAAAAGTTTATTAAAAATGGTTTTTTGCAAATATCTAGTCAACTATTTATTTACGATGACAAGTTATACCAACAAATATGTTTGTTATAAAGTTCCGTTGAAATTTTACTTTAAACATTTTTTTCTAGCATTTATAGTTTAGCCGCAATTCAGCGCCGATTGTTTCATATAGATACACATTAATGTTCATACATATAATTAAGAATGATAAAAGAAGTTTGGACATTGTGCAACGTATTGCAAATGTTTCTGATGCCAAAGCTACAGGTGCTAGGTATCATCATTCCTGTATGCGAGATTTGAAAACCACACCATCTACCGGGGGAAAAAGGGGTTGTCCTAATAAAGAAATGTCCGAGGTGATGCAAGTTATTAGTAGCTTTATAACGAACAGTGCGGAATGTCAATTTAGAGTTTCTGAGTTGCTCGCGTTAATCGACAAGGAAAATCGTCCGTAAATTCGTTTGTTTAAGCATTCACTAAGGTTCAAATGTTTTGGAAAATCGGCTACAAAAACCAAAGTGAACTTATCTGCTCTGCCTCCAACTAAAGATGCTGCTCGACTTCACTCATTTCGAGTATATCATCAAGTGCAAACTTGGCTTGATAGTTATCAAGACTCGGAGGAATGGGACTGGAAGCGAAAAAGATTTGGCTTACAACCAGTCCCAATGAAAATTGCTCCGGCACCAGCAAATTTATTAAAATTAATATCCTGCAAATGTAGGAAAAAATGTGGCGGTTCCTATGGATGCCGCAAGGCTGGTCTCAAATGTACCATAATTTGTTCTAACTGCAGTGGAGGAAATTGCGAAAATGTGCCGAAGGATGCAAACTTCCTTGAAAACAATGAAATAAATGAGAACATTTGCGAGTTTTCAAGTCTCCCAGATATATCATTCGACGAAGACAACGTCAAGTCATTAGATGGCAGCTTCATTGGTCTATTCGATTGTCAACCGACATCTTCGAAACATATGAGGCTAAATAACATGTTATAGCATCATTGTTTCGTTTTCTTGTGGATTAGGCCTACTGGGGAAACCACAATAAAAAACGCGCCAAAAATTCGACCTCCAGGGTGGTGTGGAAAAGCGTTTGTACGCCAACGAAATTTCTTAATTATATGTATCTATATGAAACAATCGGCGCTGAATTGCGGCTAAACTATAAATGCTAGAAAAAAATGTTTAAAGTAAAATTTCAACGGAACTTTATAACAAACATATTTGTTGGTATAACTTGTCATCGTAAATAAATAGTTGACTAGATATTTGCAAAAAACCATTTTTAATAAACTTTTGAGGTGTAATAAATCCATAAATATCAACTTTATAGAAAAAAGTAAAGGCAACAAATGTGGGCAATGATGAGCTCAACACACGATGTAATCAGTTTTGAAATGAAACGGGGAAAGAAAAAGATATTACGAAATATTTTTTTTGAATTTACATTTTCCGACATTTAAAGCGCTATAACTCGTGAAATATTAGCCCTATCGAAAAATGATAAGAGCAAAAATTATAGATAATCGTGTGTTCTATAAGTCTTAGGAAGGACTTTTTTATGGCGGGCTAACCGTTAACGAAATATAGTGCAAAGAAAGTAATGTATAAAGTTTGAAGCACTATAACTCCGAACATATTGACTTTACAAAGAAAAATTCTGAACAAAAAAGTTATATCACTTATTTATCTACAAAAAAGATTATATACATTTTTGTCGTAAAACGTATAGTTTCTGAGATATAGAATTGAACGCGTTTCCCTTCATTGTAACTGAAGTATAAGGGTGGGGATGACGCCATTTTGAATTTAAACTCATAAAAATATGTAAAAACATTTGGTAAAAAAAATCGCTTGCGGTATTTTTCGCAAAGAAAAAGTACCTATTTACTGGACTATAAAAGCCACGTCGCAATAGACAGTTTAATGGGGAGTGTATGAATTCGGCAAAAGCAAAAGAAGCCGCCTTCAGAGCGTAAAGGCGTTCCCAGAGAAGTCACTTCGACGTGAATATATCAGGCTAAAAAACTCCTGTAGTTCCATCATCAGGAGAGTTAAATCATCATTTGAGGCCAGGTTGAGAGGTAAGATACTCAACACTACCACCGGCAGTAAAAATATCTGGTCCTGGGTAACTTCCATCAAGAAGAATTTTACGTCCTCCACAACACCTCCCTTCATTCACAATGATGCGATGATAACAGACAGCAATTCCAAGGCCGATTAGCATCGCTTTCGTGTATAGTGAGTATTAAAATAATAAACAAAAAATGTATACCAGCAATTCAGTCGTTTCTTTTCCGTTCTTTCGTTAAAAGGGGTAGAAGGAACAAAGCATCTGTTTCAGCCTTTACTTTGCTGTAGACTGTGAAAGCTTTTTCTTTCATATTGCTGACAATGCCGTTGCTTTCAAATTACTTAAAAGCTTTCAGGAGCATAGGGTGCTTTCAGTAATGCATACTTGTATGCGTAAAATGCGCAGGTTGGACCCACATCCACCGCGCATGCATGCAAGCATGCATTAGTGAACTTGCTTTTTTAATATATTTACCGCACGCTATCAATATTCTCCTCATCCATTTTATGCTGTCAACCAAGCCTTTGACATTCAGCATCGAAGTGTCTTCATTTTTTTTTTAAATATTTGCTTCGCATGTTTGTATTTATGAACTCTGTGCAAACGCATGCTTGCTTTAATGGAACTTTGCAAATATGCGCAAACTGCATTACTGAAAGCACCCATACTGGTATGGCTGCAAATGCTTCGGCTGTAAAATACTTTGCTGTGAAATACTATCTGTTTGCTTAAAGTTTTTCAAAGTTTTGCTCTCCAAAGGCTGTGAAATACTTTGCTTCTATTTTTTCATAGTCCAACAAGTAAAATGGTATTGTATTTATAGGGGTGACATCTTTTTTATGTGATGCATTCGCAGCCGGACGAGCATTCCCCAGCATTTGCATGTAACAGCATTCGCAGCAATATGAAACAAAGCCTTCAGCAAAAAATGTCAACGTATGATTTCTGTAAAGCGGCGAAGCTAAGTAAATTGATGTGGTCCTCTTGGCAGCAAAGTAAAGTCACCAGCAACAGTATGTAACGGTCGGTTGTAAAATTTACTTTGATTGGGGAATTTTCTTTTGAAATCACCTTGTAGGTATTGGGAAATTTGTAGAAAATCACTGGGGAGCTATTGGGAAAATTTAACCGAGGGAGGCGAAAAAAAAAAGAATAATGAAAGGGGAGAGAGAAAAAAAATTATTCAGTCAGGAAGTAAGTTGGGTTGTTACTTGTATAGAAGTTCAACCTTTTCAATTTTTTTCGAAAAAAAAAAATATTTGCAAAAGTTTAAGCGAGTGGGTTTTTAAATCGATTAATATTGAAGTTTCGCCTGAATTTTTGAACACAATTAAAATAATAAAAAAAAAAGTGTGAAGATAGTCCAAGGATAAGTCGAAGAGTCTGTCCACATTTCTCGGCCAACATCAAGTTCGGACTAAAAAAATTGTTGGGGTGGTCCACACACTGTTTCCTGCGTTTGACACACTTGGGAAGGCGAAGGAAGGCGCTCACCTGCTCCTTATTCTGTGGCGGAGGTTCTGGACCCCATCTATCCTTGCGGCATTTGATTTGGCAATAAAGGATCATCCTATTGCATGAGGTCTTGTATATTGTAAGTAACGCAGATTTTATTTATGTTCAGCAAGATAAGGCCTTGGCTGAAAATCCATTACGTAAAGAAGCAAGAAGTTAGTTTAAAGCCTATCAAGGCAGCCATGTACACCTTTCAAATCGGAAGTTTATATTGCAATATCCCAGGAGACGTCGTGTAACAGCAGCTTCTAAGTCACTTAGCGGACTACTAGTCACGGAAGGTTGAAGTGGTATTTAAAAAAAAAACAAACAAGGAATTTAGATTAAATGTGGTTTTTTTTTCTTTTTTTCTTTATTAACTATATTCAACCAAAATAAGTTTTTTTCTTATATACCCGACATATTGGTTTTTTTTAGATTTTGTTGTAATTTCACTAGGATTATATAACTATAAAAAAAAATATACATATATATAGTTACTTACCAATTGTGATGTTCAAAAGAGAGTCAACGACTGGCGCCAGGGCGTAGATTTTTTTTTTGGGTTTTTGTTGAGAGATTATATCTGTACCAACCGTAGGTTGTTTCGTTGTACGTTGTTAACACTTTTTGTTATTGACCAATGTCGTTTTAAAGGAAATATAATATAATATAATTATAATTAATTCATTAGAACTCGACTTCTTCTTTTGGGTCATGATGGCCTAAATAGCCAAACTAATTTTCCAGGATGGTTGATCGGGATTTTCGCTTCGGGGTTCTTTCATGTCATTAGTGTTTTTGGTAATGATTTCAGGTCCGTGAATCGTTGGTGTCGCAGACATGGAGTGACGAAGGAAGAATTTTTCGCATCAACATTTAGGTAAGTGGTGAACCAACCGCGGTAAGGCCCGGCCACACACCCCACGACCCCTCCGGCGAGCTTGATAACTCCGTGTGGCCGGCGTAGGAGTTCTGGAATTTTTTTTCATTTCTTATGTATGGTATTGACTCCTTGGTCATGCTTTTCCGGGCTTATGGCTAAGGGGGTAATACCTTGCATAAGTGGCGCCCAACATTTTATCGCGCCATTATGCTATTACATAAATGGCGCCCAACGTTTTATCGCGCCATTATGCTATTACAAGTATTAAAATTACTGCAGCAATTTAAACTTCACCACGTTTGGGGAAAGTCTGTGGGTACGCCGACCCTTGACAGATTAATCCCACTTTCCGTGCCTTAGCGTTATGAACTCACAGTGCGTCCTCTGCAGCTGCGCTGCATCCCCACTATCATACATGCGTACGTGCGGTACGTGCGGCGATATATATAATAGAAATGTGCTCCTTCAAATGGCTGAAACACAAAACAAACAGACAAATCGTCGCTTAGATTTTTTGGTTATTTGGAATGACTAGACGGAACCCAAGCACGCAACTATCTGTCAGCGAAAATTTCTCCTCATACTGCGGATCGCCAGCACGTACCATACTGTTCGCGGTCCTCCATTTTCTGCTGGTAGTCGTCTTGTTAAACGCTGTTGCCTACAGTGAAAGACTGAGCTACTTACCCTCGCCATCGCGGGGCGACTGCTCGGCCTGAGGCCCCACATTGGAAATACTGCACAAATAGCGGAGGCTTTTTCCGCCATGCCCACAAAAGGTTTTTCAAATTTAGCCTTTGGTCGATCATCACTCGCAAATAAATATCTCTTCCCATACCTTGATCCTTACGGATGCTCGTTTTCAGGTTGCTGATCTTCACAACTTCAATTTTGCGCTCAGCAGACCAAGATTTAAAGGTAGAAACAGATCAAGGCCTGAGACTTTCCTCAAGGCCTTGTCAAAATTATTTACACGGGTTAACAAATGTGGCAGCCCAGAATGAGCTTTTCATGCTTTCTTGAAGCCGAGGCATGATGCTCGTTTTACGCAATGTTGAAAATTTTTTCTCAGAGGTTTTCTTCTGTCACTTTTTGATAGATGCCAGAGAGTAGACAGATATTTTAAAAAAGTTTGTGGCGGTGTAAAAAATTAAAAATTTAATAGGAAAAATGGAAGAAAAACTTATCGATGCAATACAAACCCGTCCCGCACTGTATAATTTACGTGACTTAAATTATAAAAATGCAAAAATGCGGGAAAAACAGTGGGAATCTGTTGCAGCAGTTGTTGGCGAGACAAGTATGTAATTAAAACATTTATGGAAATTGTAATATCAATTTATTTATAACATTTTTCAGCGAAAAAATGTCGCCAAAGATGGAAAACCCTCAGAGAAAGGGCACGAAAGGAATTTCTACAAAAGCAAACTGGCAGTGCTGCGTCAGAACCGTCAACATGGCCATATCTAGAGAGGATGAATTTTCTAAAAGATACTTTCAATGTGACAAAGTGAGTCATTTTATTGTAGATATACTCAATCATGCTAACAATATCAAATATATGCAGAACAATATCGAATTTTACAGAAGACGCTTTGGTGAGAACGGAGGGTGAAACATTCATCATAGCGCCAATGACGCCTAGCTCATATGATGAAGGCTCGTGTAACACTCCGCCGATAACGAGTACGCCAAGTCTAACATCAAATTTACCGCAAGCAATACAACGGCGGTCACCTTCATCGTCATTGTCTTCATCAGGCATCAGAAGAAAGAGGAATCGGGACGACGAAGTGGTTACAAAGGCAGTAGATTCCTTCAACACTTTGGTCTCTGATATAAGGGACCAATACGCAAAAAAAAGAGTCCCCAATGGAACTCTTCTTTAAAAACCTTGTAGTAAGGATTGAGGGAAGATATACTACGTATGAAGAGCTGGAACTGCAACAAGCAATACTTGCTACATTTATTGAAAAAACTAAAGAACTAGATAATAAAAGAAATATAAATTAAAAGAGGTTTTGTTTTTTCCCATTGCTTCCCGGTATATTCCGAATTGAATTCAGATTACTTATTTCATCACGCCATCCACCAGGATTTACATGTTCACCGTTTTCTGAATCTATGAATGATTCCGGACAATATACTTCCGGTTCCGTAAATTTGCAAAAATTGTGAAGGACACATGTGGCCATGACAATTTTTTCAGCGTTCTTGGGAAACGCATTTATTGTTGTGGTGAGAATCCGCCAGCGTGCCGCTAATATGCCAAATGCATTTTCAATTATTCTCCTTGCTCGTGAGAGCCGTTTGTTAAAATACTCCTCATCACCTGTTAAGCCTACAAATTAATTGTAATTTATTTCACATTACAAATATAGAAAACATTTTATTAATATTTATTGAAAGCCTACCTCTAGCTGAATATGGACGCATTATGTTCCGTCTAAGAGGAAATGCCGCATCAGCCACAAAAAAGTGTGGAAACGTAATGTTACTGTTAGGCAATTGCTTATCGGGCAAAGGTGGTAGTTCACCATTGAGCACTTTTTTCCCAAAAACACTGCTAGCAAATATGCCACCGTCGCTGCGACTCCCAAGGGCCCCTATATCAACTGCGGTAAAACAATAATTATCATCACATGCTGCTAATAAAACGATACTGTGGTGTCCTTTATAATTAAAATATGTCGAACCAGCATTGGGTGGACATTTTATATTAATATGTTTCCCATCGATGGCGCCTATGCAGTTCGGGAAATTCCATCTGCCAAAAAAACCTCGTTCGTAGCTTTCCCAATCAGTTTTATTTGGGGGCGATAAATATAATCCAGAAAGAAGTTCCCAAATAATATTACACGTTTCATATATTATTTCACGTACTGTTGACAGCCCCATTTTAAAAGACCAAGCCAAGATTTGCATTGGTGCACCCTGGCTTAAATATCTATTTAAAAAAACATTAATATTAGTAATGAAGTAATCATTCTCATTTTCGGAATACAATAATGTTACAGCCAATCTAGTTTCTGCGTCTATAGGTTCTCTATTTGAAATTTTGACCAATCTATGCTCTATTAATGAAAATAGGACATCGAATTGGACTGGAGACATCCTCGTTGCCTTTCTGAAATGTTCATGGTCGCGTTGTTTTATGATTTTAAACGTTTGTTTGGAAAAACCATGAAAATTTCTAGTTGTATATATTTCTCTAACCCACATTCGGCGATTTATTCTACCACCACAAACATTAACAATATTTATAAGCGACAACAACAATTGAAACAACTTAATCACCAATTCCAAATCACTTAAAATATCCTCTTCCATTTTATACACAATTTTTCTTTAATAAAAATATTTACAATGTTCCTGAAATCTGTTTTTTACATATGTCAATGACAGGTGCAAAACTACGAATGACATTCAAATGACAGAAGCTAGGCAGGCTTGGTTTCGTTTACACTTTTTCAGAAAAGCTCCCATGCCGGCATGGAGAAAGCCTCGAGAGGAAAGACTCGCATGCTAGCATGGATCTGTTTCTGCCTTAATCTCTCAGATAGCTTCGTTCGCGCATAATTCGATCTCATTGAGGTGTAGCCTCAACACATCATTATACATTGTGATCTACAGGAGAGGTCCCAGGACGGATTCCTGCGGACTCACACGTTGGTCTGTACACCGTTGGCCCATCTTCCGATTCACAAAGAAATGACTTAACTTCTTTCCTTTTTAGGAAAAATTTTTACCGATAGCAGTTTATGTTTCTTCGTTTTCGTATTACATTCAGTACCGGCGCATAGTGGTGGGCCCGGGGGTAGTCAACGAATCCACATTCATCTGACTACCCCCGGGCCCACCACTATGCGCCGGTACTGAATGTAATACGAAAACGAAGAAGTAACTAGAGGAATACTACTAGCTTATGGAACCTTTATATTGGATTTTAAAAGGGCCCCGATACCAACTGGTGCAGGAGGATTTATTTCAAACCAGCTGCCACTTTTTTTACCTGTTCCCTCAAGAGTTCGAGGAAACTGAATTCCAGGTAAAAAAAATAATTTAAAAAAAATCAAACTTTTACAAACACAAAAAAAGCCGAACAAATGAAATTGATTATTTTTTGATTATGATTACAGCCAACAAGTGCCGTTCACTTAATCTGCTCTAGAATGTTTTTAATTGCTATCAATATAAACTCATTCTTACAGCAAGATAAGAAAGCGAAATTAAGACCGCAGGAATCAGCTTTGTTCTTTCCCTCATTTAGTCCCCGAAAATTGAGCCCCCATCCCAGCGCTCTTCATTTGCGCCTTCTTCTTCTTTCAATGTTCATTAAAGTTAGCTTTAACAATGAGTTCGAAATTTGCATAATCAAACTTTTGATATTTTCTTCTTGTTCTTCTTCTTTTTATTCTTTGAACACCTTGCGAACACCTGGACTGTGTTCAATTTCTCCATCGGATGGTAGGAGCTTCTTGGAACGAGCAGCAACTGTCTGGACCAGAAGTGTTTCCCGAAAACTTTCTCCTTTTAAGACAACCTAAAATATTGCCCAAGACGGTATCCTTCTAGAAGTTTTACGCTACACACCTTTTGTTTGCACAGGAATTAAGTCCTGCATATGCAACGTTCTCAAGGAGGTGCTCCTTTTTGGGTGGTCCTTTTTTAGACAGTCGGACGGCGTTTTTTTTTAAATGAATTAATCTCGCAGAGTCTTCCTGAACCTGATTTTTGCTTATTTCCATTTGGAATTTTCCACTCCCTGTAGACCGCTTAAAAATTTCCGAAGGATAAGCGCAACGATTGGCGGCGGAAGGAGGATTGGGCCGCCGCCCGAAATCTGCACACAGCTAACGTGGCTAAAGCGGCCTCAGTTTCATCCTGCAGAGCCCCCGAGGAGGATTAGGATTTGGATAAAGTATATGAAAGGTCCTGCAGAATTTCGCTGCCGATGGACATACACAGATAGCAAGCGAGGAGTGAGAGCGATCACTGAAAGATAACCCAGAAAACTGTGAAAACTTTCAAACTGGAATGGAATTCTTTTGCGGTCGACTGGGATAATCCCTGCACATTCACCGAAAAAGCTGGAAAAGTGCCTTTAGCCAGATTTTCCAGCCCAGAAATCCCCAAGCACCCTGGACCGCAATTTTTGTTGGAACAGAAAAGATGCGGGACGTTTATGTTGGTGGTAAGGGGATGATGGCTGGGTAGGGGCTGGGTCGAGAATCTGCCTAAAATTCCAAGGTGAAATTATTTCGCTCGTTAGAAGATGTTTAATGGCGGCAATTAAGAAAGTGATTTTGCACAAATTGATTCAAATTTCTCTTTGTGAAGAGCAAAGCTTTACTTAATGGACTAATTGAAATCATTAGTGAGCGATTAAATCTCTCAGTGACACGGGACTAAGAGGCGGGGTAGGACTGTCTGGCGGTACCTGGCGAAATTAAGCAGAGCGAGAGCGGGAGGACGATAGAACGAGACTCATTCATTATTTATGACTGTCGAGGCTGCTCTTTATAGAGAGTACCAAAATGCCATACGATACTCGATCTGATGACATTTCATGGCAATTAATCGTGAAACACCGTCGCAATTATCTTAAAGTGGTTGCATCAAAGTCGGATTTTCAAAGGACGAAAATTTCTACGACGTTGAATGTCACAGCCAAATCCTTTTGATGGAGGCACATTCTATGATTGTGGCTTTTTTGGGGTATTGCAATTAGAAATTCAATGTGAAACAGGCGTGACAGGAGCTAGAATCGAGCTAAGCGTCAGAACATCGTGCTGTAGATGCAAGACTGCATCAACTGCTCCAATTCGGTGGTGTTCTAGGCAATTACTGTTAATACTCTTGCTTATCTCATCATGTTGTCTTTAATGAAGTGTCATTATCATTAAATATCACACAATGTGGGCCTCGGTAGTCTAGGGGTAAGGCGCCTAACTACTATCCCCAGAGGTCCCGGGTTCGATTCCCGGCGGTGCCACGGTCCTAGCCTTTCCCAATTTCCCGCCTACATAACTTTCCTTCTTTCTTCTTCCCTCTTTGCATTCCTGATTCCTCCTGTCATAAGCCTTCACTAGTTCTCTTCCCCGCTCCACCTAGCGCATGTCATCGGTTGGTTGATGAGATTCAACTCGTTTCAGGAGGCATAACACTCCAGCGAGTTGTTCTCGATGCCCCGGTGTCAGAGTCGCGAAATGGTTGGGAGTAGGTGAAATAAAAATACCGCAGCTAGGTTGTGACAGTTCTTTCCTTCACTTCTCTCTCTATCTTCCGACTAGAGCTGCTGTTCGACATTTCAAAATAAATACATGGTCGACAGTACAAAGGGGCCTTCCCTAAGTCTCTAGTGTGTCACATAAAAAAAAAAAAAAAAAAAAAAAAAAACAAATACGAAAAAGACTTTCCAATTTTAAACGCAAAACCGACCATCCTGAAGTGGTTGCCGTAGCAACTGAAACAATGTTTCACAAAATCTCAAGAATAAGAATAGCCGAGGTATCACATATACTCGTATATGGATTTCAGCATGGTGTTGCCAATTTTTATAACTCTGGTTGTTGCTTAGATTTTTGCCCTCCATAGTAGGTTTTTGTCATAAGTTAGCCCCAGAATTACTATTTGGTATTTGAGTTGTAGGGTTTGACTATTTAAGAAAATTTCTGCAAAGGGGCATGAGCGCTTACTGCAGATGTGAAGCGCCTCGATTTTATTGAGCATCTCTAGAGTTTGCAGAATGTCGCCTGGACTCCGTTGTGCTCTCCTGCCGCCAGGAGTATTAGGCTGTCCGCATACAGCCAAAGGGCAAAGCCTTCAACGTTTCCAAGTGAAGCTGCCAAAGAGTGTTTGTAAATGTTGAAGAGATGTACTGAGAGCGGAGAGCCCAGTGGGTAGGGTTTACTATAATACCCACGTATTCGAGTGAGTATTTGTCGATTTTCGAGGAAGTTTGTCCTTTGTTTGGATTTATGATCTGCAGAGGGAAAAGCCATTCGTGTTCAGCTGTTTTGAAATCCAGCAGGCCCGTACTCTATCTACTCTATAAGGCTTTGTTAGATCCATTGATAGAACTACTGCATGTTTTCTTTGCCGAAAAGCTTCGTGTAAGTTGGCTTCCAGCTCGAGGTGGAAGGTTTGTACCCTCCTGTCCGGTCTGTAGGCGATCAGCGACGGATGTAAGAGCTGTTCCAGCGCCCAAGATATTCTTGAGCCTAAGACCTTTTCTAAAGTGTTAGAGCTTGTTTTAAGGAGATGTATTGGCCTAAGGTTGGCAAAGGTGAGCACATAAGAGTGAGGTTTTGGGATCGGAGCCACGACGGCTACCTACCAGTCCTGTGAGAAGCATGCCGTGGCCACGATCCTATTTAGTACGTTCATATATCTACTATGCCAGCAAGGTGGTGAGTTGGACAGCATACTGCGAGGATATCGTCTATGCCTGGTGTGGAGCCCCTAAAAGAGTTCAGTGTGTATGTGAAATCTCTAGCAGTGATATTACTACTGTGTACGTGTTTGTTTGTTTCTTGTGGATAAGTATGAGTACCTGCTGGCCTTTTCTGCGAAAGCATTGGCTATATCCTCCGGGCTCGTTAAGGTCCTGTCACCCTGTTGAACAGAAGCTAAGGGTGAGGTTGGCTTACCTTTAAATATTTTTATACGATGCCAAAGTTCTTGTGGGGTTAAGCTTGGGGTTATATCCGACGTCTGGATTTCGGTCTACCCAGCTACGGCGTTGCCTCCGTAGTCGCCCGCAAACCACTGCAAGTTGCCCTTGCTAGGATAGCGCTTGGGAATTACCTACAACTAACCTAGTTGCTCTCAGCATTGAGGCTCGTGTCATTGACATGGACTATAGAAGAAACCTACTCATGCGAAAATAGCTCACTGCTACACGGTCTTATAGGCAAGCCTGAGAAACCCAAGAACATACCGACCAATCACCCCCCAACAGCAAACACACCCTTCACCCTGGCTAATGGACCCAAAACACACAAATCTCACCCTGAGCAAATACCATAAAGACAACACCATCACATTGATCTACAAGAAATTTTGAACAAAGGGACTCAAAGAGTAAACCAAACACAAAGTACTTGTACACCGACGCATCAAAATCAAGCAATAGAAAGCAATTGACTGGGCCAAAAGATCACGTGTTAGCAAAAGGATATTCCGTTAGGTCGCATTTAAAAACATATACTTCTATATTATGTCAGCGAATGCAACGCGTGTACGCTTGTCTTGGTTCAATCAGAATTCGCTTCGTGACCCTGCTTTTTTGCTGATTTTGCTTGCGCTTTAGCTTCACAAAACTCGCCAATGTTGTTTTATGCTCCCGGATGTTTTTCGGTGTTATCTGCACCTCCCTAACTATTTCCAGCACAATCCTGGGCTCCGTCAATCTATAGTACTATAAACTCTGCATGTACTAGCTTCTATGGCAGAGTCTTTCCTAAAAAAAAAAAACAGTCCACTTAATAGCCTTACTAGACATAGAAGCTTCTTCAGCACAGAGGCGATATAGGTGTTTCTCGCCGAATTAGGGATTTAAAATAGTTCGAATAGTCTATCAAGAACTATGGCATTGTGCCAGCCAAGAAAGGATAGATAACGAAATCAAGCTAATGAATTGGCCTCACGTCTGAAATTGCGCCCGGTGCAAGTGCACCATTTGCACCTATGAAAGCATCACCCCTGAGCACAGGCCTACTAATCCTAGACAATAACTCAACAGGCTCTAACTCAATTACTAACACCCCTGGTTCCGGCCCAAAAGGCTCACCAACCGCGGCGAAAGAATTATTTAATACATAGCTGTTAGCGTATGGTTTTTATACACTTAAGCTAAAACAATCAATAAATTAAAAAACATACAAAGCTTAAAACCAAACTGCCACCGGCTTTTTGTCTGTTCAACAGAACTAACAAGGGCGACTTTTCTAGTGGAAGGATGTTTTTCCTGTAAGTAATTTATCGCTTACAAAATTGGAAATAGGATATTCAAGCCAACAAGAACATTTTATATTTTCTGATTGCACATAACACCAACAAAAAAACTTACTACCACCAAGCATAGAAATGATACAAAACAAGCCACTTGCAAAAGGGTGACAAGGCACAGAATAATGTCCTTTCAATAAAAAAATCCCTGGCAACAAGAAAATATGTCCTTTTATGTCATCTAGTTTAAAAGTTCCGGGGACTAACATCAATGCGCGCTGCGTTGACAACGCTCGTGGAAGCTGTTTGAGAAAAAGTTTCCGTTCTGAATCCTTTTTAAGTCCGTATTGTATCCTTCGTTTATATTTCTTCTGCAACGTGACAACGTTCATTCTTTTTGTGGAACTTGCGGCAGAAAGCTAAATATTGTATATACATACATATATAAAAGGCCTAGATGAATAGATACTCGTGTTTATAAGAAGTGAGCAAATCACTTTATGTTGTAGCAAAAGAAAAACAACAATGTATCGAGCGCTCCACTGAACTAGTTGAATTTGCGGAATTGTATCGCAAAATTCTTATTTTTCATTGGAGAAAAAATTTATGATAAATGAACCAAGAGCAGCGAAGGAATGCTGTTATTTCGCTGATTTCGTGGGAAAGTTCTTGAAAGCTTATTTTTATAAATATTCGGAAAAAGATGAAAAGAGGCAAACGCCGACACGCGGCTTAATTGCAATTATTTAATAAGTGGCAGGTATGTTCTAGATGCTGTCAACGAGGACGTGGAAGGACGAAAGAATATACCCTTCGAGGAAACCGAAGAAACTAGTCAAGAAACTGTATGGATACACGAACTAGCTATTTACGAAATAATACTTCAACAGACATTGGATACGATACATCGAACCGAATTAATCATACAAGCTGGGGACTTCAATGCACATGCAAGAGCAGATCGAACCGGCTGGGAAGGAAGGATGGGCAAATTCGGACAACGATAACGGCTTACGCCTCCTTTGATTCGTAGAGTCAAACAATTTGATCGTTGGCAACAGCGTCTTCCGCCAAACACTTCCGCCAAACTCACCTGGCGAAATCCATCCGGCAACAATTCGTTGATGTAAGACTACGTTTTAATCAACGCAAGAATCCGATCGACGATCAAAGATTGCGATTACAAAGAGCGAAGAAAACGCCGTCATCACCAGCCAAGCAGAATTGGGCTTTCCTACTGGACCCGGCCATCGGGCGAGGATTTTAAATGGCATAATCCAACAAATTCGCGGCACTCGCGACACCACACGATATCGATGTAGAAGAAAGGCAATTGTCGAAGTCTATTGTAGGGTGTGCAATGGAGTTGTGTTCACCTAACTGTACCAGCCAATCCGGCTGTTAGGCGGCAAAACAACATCAACCATAATCATTAAAAAATCGGATGGAGCTTTAGTAACCTCTCCGCAACGTTGCGATCAATGCGATAATGCGTGACGCATTCGATGGACGACTGGGAGTTCGATACAATGACAACAAGTTCGCGCCGCCTTCGCCGATACGGATGCCTAAGCAACGGACGTCTTATACGACATTTCCCGCATCGCCCAGTTATACAGGTTAAAAATCAATGAAGAAAAAACGAAAGTGCTCACAACGGATGGATCGAGGGCCAGTGTTCACCCCGATGGAACCTAAATCGAACAGGTTCCGATGTTCAAATATTGGCATCGGCCAGGCAACAGCAGCATTCGCCTCGCTCAAGGGGTCGAATCGAGACAGTTAGACAAAGGTGCCATCAACAGGCACTGATCAAAGAAGAAATTCAAAAACGTGAACTAAGGTGGTTTGGACATGTTTGCCGAAGGGATGATAACCGCTTTGATAACTTTTCAGGCGAGACTATCCAGCAGACTGGAGAATTCAGCGATCGGCACTGAAGAAACCCTGGCTAAAGAATATCGAGGCCGACATAAAGAGTCAACGATTATAAGTTATCGAAGCTCGAGATGTCGCCAAAAATCTTTGAGAATGGAAACGAATAGAATAGTATGGTTCGAGACTCAGCGGCACCGGCAGCAGCGTATCAGTTGCGGAGACATCTCACTCGGATCGCCAGCTAACGGGTCAAAGAAAGAAAGAAGAAGAAGAAGCATATATATTTCAAATAGGGGATGCAAACCCACTTTTGTCACTACTAATAGAAAGGAGGTGCTGTATATCACCTTCACTAGCAGGTTTCTCTTCGATTGGATTGGCGTGTTCTGGACGAGGCCTCACTGTCAGTTTATCTGGGTTCTCTAAAGAATCTCAGCTCAGTGGGTGAACTAAAGAATGCGGCCACGTAGCTTACTGATATTCTGATCTCTTCCTGCCATGACAGCAACACTGTATCATCCTTCCAGTCGTTGCGTCAAGGGCCCTGGTGAACGATAGGTTAACTGCAATGCGTAGAGATGTTAGGAGATTGTTCAATAGGGCAAAAAGTACCGGGCATTGGAATGACTATAAGCTCACCCTAACAGCATACAACAAGGAGTTGAGAAGTTCCAAAAGGATTGCCTGGAGGAAACACTGTGAGAGCCTTCAGATTCCACCAGAGGCGACTAGACTCCAAAGGCTACCTTCCAAAGACTCCTTTAACGGAGTGTGACTTCTCAAAAGGGAGGTTGGCTCCTAGACCTCTAACTATGAAGAGACCTTGAGATACTTGCTCAGAGAACATTTTTCAGGGTCAATTCTCCAGAACGCTTATCCATTGGATGATGGGTGCAGTCAGAGGACCATCCCAGACCGTTATTCCCGTAGTCTTTCTGGGAACATCTTCTACCGTGACAAGGTTAAATGGGCGGTGGCCTCTTTTCAACCCTATAAGTCACCGGAAGGAGATGGCATTTTTCCGACATGCCTTCAGAAGTTCCCTGGTGTGATTCTCGACAACCTGATCTGCCTCCTTAGAGCCAGCTTCAACTGGGGATTATTCCAACCATCTAAAGGAAATTGTGGTGGTTTTTATCCCCAAACATGGCAACAGACCCTTGGAGCTGCATAAATCGTACAGACCTATCACCTTAACCCCTTTTATTTTGAAAACGATGGAGGCTGCTAGACCTTCATATTAGGTGCAAGCTGGACCTTCCCTTTCCTCTACATTCCTCCCAGTTCGCTTATTTATTTATTTAATAACAAGTTATGTACAAAGATTAAAAGTCTTAAATTATTGTACATTAATTATAAAAAAAGGTTGTATACGATTTGAATAAATGGCATGCTTGTAGGTCGTGACATTTCTTCTACCCTAGGTGTCTCCACCATTGGTGTAAAGGCTATTAAGGGCTGCTCTCAAGATGCAGTTTTATCCCCGTTACTATAGGTTAGGTTAGGTTAGATATGGCTGAGCTTTTGGTTCAAGCCCACACACTTAGGCCAGAAGGATAGGCCCATTGTGATGCCATAGTGATCCCACTTTAAACTTGATGTTAAAATGTCGTTTCTTCGTTAAACCATCTCGAGGAAGTAATGAATCTTCTAAGCTGCGGGATCCCAAACTTCGAGATTTCCGCAAGGTTGCTTAGAAAGGGTTCACCAAATGTGGTTAGCCTTATCCTGCTTAGGGCCGGGCAGTGGCAGAGGAGGTGTAGTACACTTTCCGCCTCGTCAAGGTTCTTACAGCTTCTGCAGAAATCGTGGGTCTCAAGACCTAAACGGGTCGCATGCGTCCCTATCAGACAGTGTCCGGTTAAGACGCCCACTATAACTGAGAGTTCTTGTCTCCCAAGGCTCAGTAATAAGGTAGTTCGCCTGAGATCATAGGAGGGCCAGGTTAATTTGGCCAAAGTGCATTTATTAAGATCCCTCCAATGCTTTTTCGCTTGTGTAATTGTGTGTTGCTTGCATCGGAGTTTAAAGGAGGCCCAAGGCATACCAACTCTTTCCTTTTCTGGAAGGAGAGTAGCGGTCGTGCCTCTCCTAGCCAGTTCGTCAGCTTTACAATTTCCCTCTATATTTCGGTGACCGGGCACCCAAACGAGGAGGGTCCTGAACTGCTGAGCCATCTCGTTAAGAGATCTGCGACATTCAGAGGTAGTTCTAGAGCTGTTTGTGCAGGAGCGCAGGGCTTTCAGAGCTGCCTGACTATCTGAGAAGATGTAGACAGTCCGGTTCCCATCGCCTTGCTGGTTAATTTGCAGAACAGCTTCTTGTATGGCTAGAATCTCCGCTTGATATACACTGCAGTGATCGGGAAGTCGGAAGGAGATTTCAATCCCAAGTTCTGGGGAAAATACTCCTCCTCCCACTCGACCCTCGAGCTTAGAGCCATCAGTAAAAACGTTTATGGCATCCTGAAACCTATGTGGTCTATTTATCCATTCACGACGTGAAGGGATGTGGACTCCGTAGTTCCTCGTGAAGGTAATTTCGGGAATGCAGAAGTCGGTTTTTGTGGGGATAGTAACTGAGTTCAGTACCTTCGTGTGTCCTCCCCTGGTTCCAGTCCAGAAACCGGATTCTTTTATTCTAAGGGCTGCGATGGTTGCGCTTTCCCTTGCCACGAGATTTAAAGGAGGGAGGTATAACATAACATTTAAGGCCTCTGTAGGAGTGGAGCGAAGTGCTCCTGTTATGCATAACTCCGCACATCTTTGTACTCTCTGTAATTTGTTTAACACGGTGGATTTACTCAGAGTTGGCCACCACACTAAAACCCCGTAAAGGAGAATTGGGCGGACGATCGCTGTGTAGATCCATCGCACAATGTAAGGGGAGAAGCCCCATTTCTTACCAATGGATTTTTTGCAGGCGAAAAGCGCGATGTTTGCTTTCTTAATGCGCTCTTCTGTGTTTTCATGCCAGAGGAGTTTCTTGTCCAGGATTACTCCCAGATATTTGGCACTGTTGTTAATTTTGAGCCTAACATTGTTAAGCCGGGGGGGTGTTAACGGAGAGGTCTTATACCTCCTTGTGAAGAGGACCAGCTCCGTTTTTACTGGGTTAACGCTGAGTCCGCGGGTAGCAGTCCAGCTTGAGAGGGTTTGTAGCGCTGCCTCCATGAGATCACAGAGGACTTGAGGAAATTTTTTCTTTTTTGATGATAACAACATCATCTGCGTACGCCAGGACGTCATGTCCTTCTGCCTGCATGCGTCGCAACAGCTGGTTCATAGTTACGACCCATAGCAGCGGGGAGAGTACTCCTCCTTGCGGAGTGCCTCTATTTACGGCCTTTCGGACCGAGCTATCGCCCAAGATCGAGCTCACCATCCTGCCAGTAAGCATTTGGTGGATAAGAGACACCAACGATGTCTCGATCCCATGTTCTGTCAAGGCAAGGTAATGGCATTCGGCAAAACATTGTTAAATGCTCCTTCAATATCAAGAAATGCTACTAATGTATATTCCTTAACCTCGAGGGATTTTTCAATGGTTGAGACCAGTGAGTGAAGAGCAGTATCAGTAGATTTGCCCTTTGTATAGGCGTGTTGTGCGCCAGAGAGTTCCGAGGTCAATATGGTCTGCCTCAGATATATTTCGATTAGCCTCTCCAGAGTCTTTAATAGAAAGGATGATAGGCTGATTGGCCTGAAGTCTTTGGGTGTTACGTGGGAGACTTTTCCTGCCTTGGGTATAAAAACTACTTTAACCTCTTTCCAACTAGAGGGAATGCAGTTATTTTGGAGGCACCCGGTAAACATGGTTTGCAACCAGGGCATAATATAACTAAGAGTGTGCTGCAGTTGTGCCGGCACTATGCCGTCAGGGCCTGGTGATTTGTAGGGCTGGAAGGTGTTTACAGCCCATTTTATTTTTGCTCTACTTATGATAGATCTGATCAGCTGTTGTGAGGCTGAAGAGTTCCTCGTGATAGTTGTATCAACTGTAGTACTACTCGGGTGTCCATAAGTAGTTTCAGGGATTCCCTGCTTGAATCGGTCCAATCGCCGTCTTCCTTGCGTAAATAACTAAGCATTGTTGGCGCTTTAGTTAATATTTTACGCAGCCTTGAGGTCTCCGATGTGGACTCTATATTACTGCAAAAGGTAGCCCAGGAGGTACGTTTGGCCTTCCTTATTGCCGTTTTGTATCTATTCAGCTTTGACTTATAGCAGCCCCAGGCGGTTTCACTGTTGCTGCGTCTCGCTGAATTAAATTCCTTTCTGCACTCTTTTCGGAGTGTCTCAAGTTCGCGAGACCACCATGGGGGTTTGGAAGCCTCTTTATGTGGCCTGTTCGGACAAGCTTTATTAATGGCGTAAGTGCATTGTTTCGTGAAAATGTCCACAATGCTGTCGAGCTGTTCCCGGTTTTTGGGAATAAAGGGAGGCTTGGGGGCAAGGTTTTTTGCGATAAGCCTAGTATAGTAGCCCCAATTTGTCTTTTGGAGGTTTTTTATTTTGGAAGGGGTGGCTGGGCTCGAGTCCTGCAGTTGGAACTCTATAAATCTATGATCTGAAAAGGAGTGTTTCTTCAAAACCTTCCAGACCACTATTCGGTCGGAGTGGCAGTCCGAGACAAGGGTGATGTCCAGAACTTCCTCTCTGTTCTTGGTAATAAAGGTGGGGTCATTACCTTTGTTACAAATAGCAAGGTTGGTGTTCAGTAGGTAGTTAAAAATAACCTCCCCTCTATCATTGGTGTCCGTGCTGCCCCATTGTGTATGGTGCGCATTTGCATCTCCCCCCATAACCAGAACCGTGGTAGGATGGGTGAATCTTACCAGGTCTTGAAAGGCCATGGGGGGTAAAGGGCCCTCATCATTGTGGGCTAGATAGAAAGATACCATCCTGATTTTCTTCTGTTTCAACTCTAGGTCGACCACAGTAAGGTCTCCGTTGCTAAATTGAGGGAGAAGAAAGGTGCTTATGTTATTTTTGACCAGAATACATGTTCTGGGTTTTCCCTTTCCTTTGGTATAAAAGAGATTAAATTTAGGTGTCCTTAAGCCACAGATGCTGTCACCAGAGATCCATGGCTCTTGGACTAGAGCAACATCGACTTCGCCTGATGCCAGGTGAAGCAGAAGCGAAGCGGATGCTGCTTTACAATGGTGCAGGTTTATCTGTATCACTTGCACCATTTTCAGGGTGATTTGTTTCGACGACAGTCACATCCGCTTCATCGTCGCTGGAGTTGTCTTCGTCGAAGTCCGAACTAAGGAGTTGTCGCTCCGTGAAGAGGTTACCGACGGCTCTGCCCAGCTCGGAGTCTGTCGATACATCGCCATCGCTCTGAGCTGCGCCTTCGCCATCGGTTTCCACGTTTTCTGGTTCCTCGCCAGTGGTCTTGGTGCAGGCCGCTTGGTTAACTACGGCTTCTATGTCGGTTTTGTAGACCTTGAGTGCGATCTGTTGGAAGCCGTAGTTCACGGCGTAATTTTCTTTTGCCAGCTGGTTCAGGCATTTTTCATTTAGGAGCAGAATTACATGCATTGTGGCTCTGTTAGTCTGCTCCGTTTTGATAACTTTCCAGTTATCGGTGTAGATGTGAGGGTTGAAGGCCTTCAGCATAGCGATGATTTCCTCAGGCTCCGATGGAGCCACCGGAAACCATGCTCTGGCTCTCGGACGAGATGGTATGTCCGCGGCATTGACTGCCTTGAGTCGGGCGCCTGGGTAAACTTCCCCAACTCTAGCTACCGCAGCTTTATAAAGCTCTGCAGATCTGGTATTACCGCAGGCCGTAAGTTTTATATTGCCTTGATACCAACCGGCATCAAAGCATAAGGGTGGAGGTCCAGGGTTGTCTTTCAGGACCTCCATAGCCACCTTGGCGAGGGCAACTTGAACCCACCGCCATTGGTGTTTGGGGATCTTGCCATTCTCGTGACTTTCGTCCAGGACGCCGATTATTTTGCGATCCTTCGCTATTTCTGCGAAGGATATCGCTTTGGTGCCATGCGTCTTGGACCTTTTCGGAATTGGACTGTGGGTACTTGGTTCCTCCACAGATCGTTGGCGTTTAGAGGCTGGTGCACTTCTAGACTCCAATGTATAGTCTGGTATGACTTGTCTAGCCCAAGCGATGTCATCTAGGACTTTGGTGAAGTCCTCCTTCGACACTTGGTCTTCCCTGATCGGGTTGGTGGCCAAGCGACGAAGGATGTTGCGGGCTTTGCGGATTTGTTTAGGACCTGATTTTGCCGGGTCTGGTCTTTTCAGGTCTTTGGCCCTTCCGCAGACCATTCGCTCTCCTGATCCCCCCGCAGCGGCCGTGCCGGCAGGTGTACGCTGGGCAGCGACGTAGTCGCAAGGAGGAGCAGGTTTGCTAGTGGTCGCTTCTGGGGCCTTTATTAGAGGGGTGGAGCTTGTGACTCCACCTCCGCTAGGTTTGGGTTGGCTCGGGGGTGCCGTAGCCTTGTTATTAACGGGATTTGTGGTCCCTTCTTTAGGACCTGATTTTGCCGGGTCTGGTCTTTTCAGGTCTTTGGCCCTTCCGCAGACCATTCGCTCCCCTGATCCCCCCGCAGCGGCCGTGCCCGCAGGTGTGCGCTGGGCAGCGACGTAGTCGCAAGGAGGAGCAGGTTTGCTAGTGGTCGCTTCTGGGGCCTTTTTTAGAGGGGTGGAGCTTGTGACTCCACTTCCGCTAGGTTTGGGTTGGCTCGGGGGTGCCGTAGCCTTGTTATTAACGGGATTTGTGGTCCCTTCCGGTTTTTGTTTAAGGGAACCGGTCCCCGGTTTTGTTGATTTTTTGGATTTTTCCATAATTACTCCCACGAGTAGCGGAGAAACGAGGTCCACCCGGGCAGAGATCCGCAGTACCCGGGTAAGGCTAGTTAGAACCGGAGGTCGCCAGGTATCCGGAGCACACCGTAAACGACTGAGCTATTTTTTTTTAATCTGGGTCCCCAGCCTAGCTGATCATCGGCACGGTTCGCATTACACCTTGATCCGACCCAGAGGATTGTGGGTTGGGGATGGGTAGCAGGGATTGATAACAAGGAGAGGAACGTAAGGTAGGGAAGACGACTGTCGGCTACGTTCGGTCGAGAACGCATTGCCCAGGATGAACCAGCGTGATGGAGCCGTCACGCATACGTGGAGGTCGTCGTCATGTCATCCATCCCCGTTACTATGGTTGTGAATGAATTTTTTGGATCAAACTATCTGAATCTGGAGTGGATGTCATGGGTTATGCAGATGATCTTGCCATCATTGCCTATGTTAAGGTGAACTTGACCATTACAGAGGCCTTGAGAACAGCTCTCCGAAAAATTCAAAGATCCCATGGAGGGTCTGAAAATGAACACAAATAAAGTTGTCCTGATACTTTTTATCTGTACCAAGGTTACCACAGTTGAGCACTCAGACCCAGTCAAATATTTGGGAGTAAAGTTAGACAAGAGACTGAACTGGAACGCTCAACTGGACTGCGTCATCAGTGAAGCCACAAGGGCCAAATGGGCCTGCAAAAGGCTTTCGGGTAAGTCATGGGGTCTTACACCACAAATGATGTACTGGATGTGCGGTACGACCGTTAAACCTGTGGTCACTTATGTCGCTATAGTTTGGTGGCCCAAGACTAAACTGCTTATTACGATCCTCAAAGTGCAACGGCGATCTTGTCTCTACATTACCGGAGCTATGCGGACAGCTGCGATGGGGACAATCATTGGATTGACCCCATTGCATATCTTCATATGGAAATCCGCCGCCATAAGGGCCTACAGACTTCAGATCTCATCCAACTGGCCCCATGCAGTCAAAGGACACATGGATATCCTTAACAATATCCCAAACATTTCCTTACATTATGGTTGATGAACTACGGTTTCAAAGGAAATTCAGGGCGATAATCCCGGATTGTTCTAAGTATGAGGAGCTTATTCTTCATGGGGATCCAAAACATCTCCAGTGGTTTACCGACAGGTCCAAGATGGAACATGGTACAGGGGCTCGTGTCGCAGGATTGCAATGGGTAAGTGGCCCTCAATTTTCCATACTGAAATAAATACCATTGCGACCTGCGCTAGGCTCAACCTCATGAAAGAAATCTTTTTTCAACCACGGAGACTGGGGTGTTGAGGAAATGAGGCTGCAGACAGCCTCGCGAGTAGTGATGATGTTGAGCCCCGAAGCCCTCCGCGAAAAAAGATGAGATACTTATGAAGAAAAGAAAGAAACACTGAGTTTAGGTGAAAACTCTATTTAATTAACGGTATAAAAAATTAGTACAAACTGTTTATTAACGAACTTATTTGCGCGGCGGTACAACGAGAACTGACTTTTGAGTTCTCATGTCCCTTGGCTTGCGGCTCGCATGCTCGGGAAAGATACGCGCAGTCAGCATTTATGGTGTGAAAAAAAAGATAAGGAATTGCTGCGGTGCAGCATTTTAGTAGTTATTGAAATAACGAATTTAGGATGTGTTAAGTTACATTGCATTTATGAAAGGGTTCTTTACTTAAAATGCTGACTGGGCACCTCCCGAGCATGGGAGCTGTTTTTTAGCGGATGTGGGTGTTAAATTACTACATTCCTCCCCCCTTATGGAGATCGATGAAGTCGATCGTTTGTCAATATTATGTATTTGTTTTGCAAAGAAAAATTTATATATATACACTTTCTATTTATTTTCATTCATTTCCTTTATTTTTCGGAAATGTTACAAAATTTAGGTTTTTATCAAAACTATATATTTTTTTTTTGTTCATGGGGAGGAATATTTATTATTTTTTTTTTTTTTGAAAATAGAAAATTTTAATGATTCTTTTCTTTTTGAAAAGTTTGAAATATTTTTTTTTTTACTATTGTTCCTTTATTTTTCGGAAATGTTACACTTCTTTTCTTTTATTCTTCAATTAAACTTACATTACTGATACTTTTACTACATTACTAGTATGACTAACTAATATTGGTTAGTGGGTGCGTTCAATCTTAGTTTATTATAAGGCTGGTGCACCAATTGTATATAATATTGTTAGCGTCTGGATTAAATTTGTTCTGGCTGATATTACTCATCGGTTGTTTCTTCTTCAATTCTGCGTTTAGTGCACAGAGTTAGTTCACATTTAAAATATCTCTTGTATATTATGTAGCTTAGCGCTATTAAGAGAGCTAGCGAAAGGGTGGGTAATGTGATATGAAATATGTTATTGGAAGTAATCACTGAAGTATCTAATACAAAATTGTCGGATATATCTGATGTGATAGACGTGAGCTTGACGCTAAGTTTGTCTAAATCTTGACTGTCGAAGATTACTCGAGGAACATGATCTTTTTCTGAGATAGCAGAAAGGTTTAAGGTTAAGTTGTCGAAAGGTGGTTTACCCAGTTGATAAAATATTGCCTCAGTGGGAGGAATAGCTGAGTGGGTCTCGAGTGACACTTGTTTAGTTTTTGCTCGGCATCCTGGGTTTAATCCCAGAATTCCGCTGCCATGTAATGGCACAGAATAGGAGCTTCCATTACAATTTATTCGGATTGTAGTCTGATGCGGGACTATATATATCCAGGTGTTTGCTTTTAGGAGCACATTCCATATTTCGTATGTTAGATTAAACAGTCTAATTTCGCAATTGGCAGGAGTGATTTCTCCCTGGTTTAGGCCAATAATACAATTTTCTTTATTAAAGGTATAAGAGACAAAGTTCTGAGTGCAAATAAATTCATTTTGCTGGAGTTGTTGACATTCACTGAGGTCACTTTGTTTGAGGAAAGCATATCGTTCACGAGTTTCGTCGATGAGAGTGAATTGTGAATCGATTTTCACATAATAATAGCTATTATTTTTAAGTCGAGCTGGCACACTAGTTAGTTTGTATAATGAAAAGGAGCTTTTGATCAGAGGGACCTTTATCTGGAAGATTAAAGAATTCGTTGTTAATATTGGTGAAACGGTAGATACTTGGGCGATTAAGGGTATGTTGTATTCAGAAGGTTTCATTGGGAGTTTCAAGTGATCTAAGGTTTCAAGTTGTATATCTCTTAAGGCTTTTAGGAATATTTCGGATTTAACGAGATGTTTATCTAATCGTCCCAGTCTGGATTCTTGTAGGATGTCCAAGTATTCATTTTGACTGGATACAATGCTATTAGCTGTGAGGGTTAATATGTTGGCTGCTTCATCGAATAAGTGGAAATTTCTTTGGTTAGTCTTTTGCTCTTCCATCTCTTTCTCTACCTTATTGAGGCTACTTGATATCTTTGAGAATGTGTTATTCAAAGAGGAGAATGAATGTTGCATAGTTTCAACTAAGACAGAGACCTTGTCCGTAAAGGAATGGTGTAATTTTGCTTGATTAGTTTGAAGATTATGGATTGTTTCTTCTATGTGCTTGGAGTCATCGTTATCCATAACTCCGAAAAGGAATTTTTGTGTCTTGCCGACTATATCTAATAGTCCGCGCTTTGATCGAGACACAGTGCGAGTTAGGTTGGCAAAGTACCTGTTAACCTGATTTATTTCAAAAAGTGTGTTGTTGATGAGCTTAGTAGTGACCATACAGTTGTCCTCGGGAAACTTTTGTCTTGTTGCAGTGCAAAGTTCTTCCAAATTCTGGTAGTGGACTTCCAGTTGGCGGTAGTCCGTTTCTAGAGCTGTTGTATTTATGTAGAGTAGTAACTTCCAATCGGCGGTTGACTTGTGTACTGTTCCCATTTTTTCAAAATAGACTCCTGTATTTGCAGTAAATGGGGTAATGGTGTGTCCCTGGGCCAATATGGTCGTGACGAAAGAGTAAAGGGATCTGGAATGGAATGTAAAAGTTGTTTAGACAGGAACTTTGGAACGCGTCGTAAGAGTTTCTCTGTAGTGGATTAGTATAACAATCAGAGATTTGGATAGATAAAATGTAAAAGAGTAATGATCTATGACGATATGGTAGGTCGTTCGCACGCTAGATGCTTAAATTCGTTGGAAGGGTGCAAATAAGAGTTTGTTATTACATTCATTAATTAGATTGATTTGAGGTTGATGTCCACCTTATTGAAAGTGTTGCTCTAGCATTAACCTCTAGGATTAGTGGTTTCGAGGCCACCCGTGGTGGGATGGCTTACATTTTCCCATCAATCATGGAAAAATATTTCATAGAGAAGTAAGACTGTGCTTAAGTTTTAAAGATTCGCGAGAATTTATTAAAGATCGAGAGAGTCATATGCGCATGTTATTTCGTAAAGTGACCACTGACTTTGAAGGCAGTGACAGTGTAATCTATGATTTAGATGGGTTTCGAGTTAGTGAGATTAAGGCTAAATTACATAATACTAGTGCGAGAGAGGTATGGTTCAATTGTAATACGGCTTAAGCCTGTCGTTATGAACCCTGACGTGTTTGTTTCCTAAGAGTTTTCTCTCGCTATTTGGTGAGAAAAACGAGGGTTGTAGTGTGAAATTTTATTATTGATAATTGAAACGCGGATTCATCGACTCGCGAAAAGAAATATAATGACGATTGTCTATCATCGAAGGGCTTTGAGTAGGTTGTTGTGTACAATTTTAAGTTTGTTGCCTATTTTTATAGTTGAGGTTTCTGCGGAATTTGCCTTGACTATTTCATAAGGACCTTCGTAGAGCGGACTTAATTTTTTATTGGCTTTTATCTTAGATTCGAGGAGTATGAGATCACCTTCATTGAAGCTTGTGGGCTTTGTGCCCTTATCATAGGATTCTTTAGCTTGTCGTTTAGCCTTAATTTGATTTTCGCGGATAGTCTGGTATCCGTTTTGTAGTCTTGCCTTCAGTTCGATGACATAGTCGTCATAGTTGTAAACAGGCTCGCTAGGCCTTAACAGGGACGAAGGCAGTTCGGGTTTGTGTCCAAACAGGGCTTCGTATGGAGTATAGTTTGTTGAAGAGTGGGGAGTGGTATTATAACAGAAAACAGCGTAGTCTATCCATAGATCCCAGTTAGAAGGGTCCTTAGTAGCGTAACATCGTAGGTAATCACCTAGCGTGCGATGACTGCGTTCTAAGGATCCGTTAGATTGGGGGTGGTACGGAGTGGTTTGAAGTTTTTGGATCTTTAAGAGACGACATGTGCGTTTGAATAAATCGCTAAGGAAATTGGCTCCTCGATCTGTGAGAAGGGATTTGGGTGTGCCAAAGATACAGATCAGTTTTCGAACATAATTTTCCGCTACCGTATGTGCTTCTTGATTGGGGATTGGTATAGCCATAATAAATTTTGTGAGGTCATCTTGGAATGTTAAGATGTACTTGTTCTGACTCTCAGACTCTGGGAGTGGACCGACTATGTCCAATGCTACTCTCTCGAAAGGCACTCTAGACGTGGTAGTCAGTTTCATAGGTATTTTGGTTTTTACGCAGATTTTACTCTTTTTACAAGTTTCACAAGCTCCGATGTAGTCTTTAACGTCTTTAGAAATGTTTTTCCAATTGAATTTTTCTTTAATTCTCCGGAGTGTACGTTTTACGCCTTGGTGTCCTCCTATTGGGTTGTCATGATATTCGATTAATACCCTGGAAATTTCCGAAGGGTCCGTGAGCTCTGTAACACGAGGCTTGTTATATATTTCAGGTGTTTCTGTGATTATAACAGGAGTTTGATTTGGATTGTTGGAGTGAGATCTAGTTACCACTAAAGTTTCCGCTGTTGGTAACCGGGATAAAGCGTCTACATTTGTGTTAAGTTTGCCCTTCTTATGTTCAACTTCGAAATCGTATTCTTCTAGCTTAATTCTCCATCGCATTATTCGTGAACTAGGGTCTTTGAGGTTAAAGATCCAAACGAGGGGTTTATGGTCAGTGAAAATGGTAATTTTCCTTCCATAGACATAGGGGCGAAACCGATTCACCGCCCAAACGACCGCCAGAGCCTCCTTTTCAATTGTTGAATAGTTTTTTTCTGCCTTATTAAGAGTACGGCTAGCGTAAGCAATAGGGAGGTCGACGTTGCCGTTGTTGGGACGCTGAGACAGAACTGCGCCTATGGCCGTATTACTCGCATCCGTGGTAATGAAAAACTTCTTCTGAAAGTCGGGATATTGGAGAATTGGGGACTTCGTTATTGTCCTTTTTAGAAGCTCGAAGGATTCGTCGCAATGGGCGTCCCAGACAAAAGGAACGTCCTTTTTTAGAAGGGTGGTAAGTGGTTTAGCTAGACCGGCAAAATTCGGGATGAATTTCCGGTAATAGCCAACGAGTCCTAGAAACGATTTTACTTGCTTACAATTCTGTGGGGCCTTTATAGATTGGATGGCTGAGATTTTCTGTGGATCGGGCTTGATACCCTGATCAGTGATAATATGTCCAAGGTACATCACTTCCTTGTGTAAGAATTTACATTTTGAGGGTTGCAATTTTAGATTAAACTTTTTGAGGCATTCAAACACGTCGCCGAGTTTTTTATTATGGTCTGTTAGATTATGACCATACACAACAATATCATCGAGATAGACAAAGCATCGTGTGCCATGAAGTCCGGCCAACACTACGTTCATCAGCCGTTGGAAAGTGGCTGGAGCATTTCGCAGTCCGAAGGGCATTCGGTTAAATTCGAAGTGTCCTTGCGGAGTGCTGAATGCAGTTTTTGGTTTGTCCTCTTCAGCAACACTGATCTGGTAATAGCCATTAGCCAGATCGAGCGTACTAAAATAGCGAGAGTTCCCGAGTTGATCTAGAATTTCTTCTATATTAGGGAGTGGGTAGGCATCTGGTATCGTCAACTCATTGAGTTTACGGAAGTCTACCACCATTCTCCACTTCCTTGAACCGTCGGAATCCGCTTTTTTTGGCACTACCAAGAGAGGCGAATTCCAAGGGCTTGCGCTTGGACGTATAATATCTTCCTTTAAGAGTTTTTGTGTCTGTTTGTCTATCTCAGCTTTGTGGATTTCCGGAAGACGGTAGGGTTTAGTGTTGATTGGGGCTTTATTAGGGTGAATTTGAAGTGTGTGTTTTGCTGCGTCAGTGAAAGTCAACGTGTCACCTTCGATATAGAATAACTGGTTGTACTCACGGCAAAGGTCAAGAATTGAATCGCGCTCCTCGTTATTTAGGTGGGACAGACTTAACAAGGAGGTTAGAGTTTCTAAGCGCTTGTGAACTTTGGTTTCGCTTCTTAGCGTGGAGGGAGTTAAGACGTGGTACTGTGATAATGGTTCATAATGAAGGTTTCCGTTTCCTTGTAGCGTAACTACTTTATCAGTGGTGTTTAGTATTGCAACTTTTATGTAGCCTTCAGTAGGCCGGGCAATAGTTCCTGCTGTATACACGTGAGGCAGAATTTCTTGCGGAAGGCAGAAGACTTCTTCTTCGGAGCGAATTGGTCCCCAGTTAACTATTCTTTCGCACCTTGGAGGGATTTCTATTCTCTCGAAGGTGCAAGAGAATTGTGATACGTGTAATCTCCCTTGGTGATAAAAGCTGAATGTTAGGTCCTCGTAGTCAAGTTTAGCTTTAGTTTTGAGGAAGAAATCTTGTCCTAGAATACCTTCGGCCGTAATGGGGAAATCAGAGGCAACTACGTGAAATTGGTGAGTTAGTGGCTTACTGTTGGGTAGAGCCAAATGCAGGTACACAGCTCCTTTAGTAAGGATGCCTTCTTGTGTTATTCCCGTGATCTGAATGATTTTGTGGGTATCTACCTCGACATCATCCTGTAGAGCGTTGACTTTTATTAGACTCAGTGAGGCACCAGTGTCGAGGAGGAATACATTGGAATTGGAGAGGGATTCAGCTAAAATGATTGGAGTTTCATTCCTAAATGTTTTGCAATGATCGAATGACATGATACTAAGAGATTTAATAACACTAGTGGGTTCAGAATTAGAAGAATTAGTAGGATTGTTACGAGCGTTAGTGGATTCGGTACCGGAATTAGTAGAATTAGTATTATTGACGGAGTTAGTAGGATTGTGGTAGATGGTGTATGTGAAGCGGTTGCCTATTTTATATCCCTTATCCTGGTCACCGAACCGCTTGGGCCAGGAGCAGATTCGTTTCCCAGTCGAGGCGAAGAAGTGAGATTGGTATTATCGCCAGTTTTTACTGTCGTTCTTTTGGAGTTATTATATTCCCTTTTTCTGCATTGTTCGATTGAGTGACCCGAGTTCTTACAATATCGACAAACCGGGGTAGGTGAGGACGGGCTGACTTTATTTATTGTCCCCCGAAAAGTCGGAAATGGTTTAGAGGGTTGTTGTTGTCGGAGGAGAGCGCTATACTTGCGACATTCGTTAATGTCGTGCCCCAGATTCTTGCAGAACCGACATTGTTTGGAGTTTCGATTGAATGTTGGTGCGACTTTGGATTCGCTTTCGAGGAGTTTCTCTTCCTCCAGAGCGAGGTCCACAGCTTCCTTAAGAGAGTCATGATGTGAGGCTTTCACTATTAATTTTAAGGGCTGTTTAAGACCTCTTTTGAAATTATTGACAGCCATTTGTTCGTTTAAGGCACGTATGGCTTCATTTCCTTCTCTAGTCTCGCTTTTGGCACCGGAGATATTTAGTTCTTCCAGTAGCCTTTCAATTTTTTCTGCATAGTGGACAACGGTTTCCTTGGATTCTTGTCGAGCATTGAATAGCTCAGACTGTACAACTTGCAAGGATCGTTGTTTTGAGAATTGTTTCTCCAAGCTAGCTCGTAGAGCTTCCCAGGTGTCAAAGTCGTGGTACCGCAAAACACTATTGTATGCTTTGCTGGTAAGCTTTGACTTAACCAGGTTCAGAAATTCTAGCTTGTGGGTTTCGGATGTCGCCAGGCTATACTGAATCTTGGCAATTTGTAGAAATCGATGGAGGTTTTTGGGGTCCCCGTCAAACTCAGGGACCATTTTTATAGCGTTAGAGAGGTTAAAGTTAGACATTTCGTCAAATTTTAATGTTTTGGCGTCGCCTTTTAAAAAGTCTGGGTTTCTCTCGGGGAGTTCGGAGATGCTCGGTAAAGGATCTATTTGTTTGAGATCCCTGCTTTGACTTCTTAAAGAGATGGCAAATTCAGCTAAAGGGGGCTTCTTATTCTTTGTAGATTTCTTACTCATGTGCCTTTAGGGTCACGATTGCGAGTAAGTGAATTAGATGCCGGAAAGGAGGTTACGCAAAAAATGTTTGTTTTTATTGCTATAGTGTGTTACCCCTAATTTCAGCACGCACAAAGGGTGAATGAGATACTATGCTATGATGTTTTCCAAGTTTCAAAGTAAATCCAACTAATGGATGTAAAAAGAGGATAAAGTGATTACAAAGTATTTAGTTGAGTGAGCGGTAGTAAGCCCCATTCGGCTAGATCTGCCGCTTTTACAGCTGGCGTACAACTTTATATCGATAAAGAATTCAGTGAAAATATGTTATCCATATCAAAGAAAATTTAGGGGATTTCCAATGGAGGGAATAAATAAAATAAAAACTTAAACCTTGAAAGATCTCCGATCAATTGGTCCAAACGAAAATAAAAATTTCATCAGTAATCCGTCCGCAAAAAAAAAAAAATATCGAACCTGAGATTTAAATTCAAATATGCAATAAATTTAAAACATGAAGCCCATTCTCAAAATGCGCAAGGTAAATTATATCAAGTATACAAAGCAAACGTCGAAAATGAATCCGATAAATCAAAATTAAATGCAAAAACAATCCAGAACGAGACAAAATGCACCAACCAACCAATAATAGTGTACAAAAGCAAATTGTATTAAAAAAAAAATTTTTTTTTTTTTTTTTTTTTTTGACAGCACTATCACGACAGTAGATATATATATATGAATAAATTGTAAATTAATTAAAGCTACTCACAAAATTATTAACATTTTATCAATATTTTGATCGTGATGAGCCGATGTTGGATGAGGTTGTTGGTGTCCGTTAGCCCTCGTCTGCGGTTGAAATTTGGCACTCTTTGATGGTTAATTGTTGCAGAAATTTGTGTATGTTGCTGCTCCAATGATGCACAAAAGTAGATGAAAGAATATAAGTATTTTGAATTTATGTGGCTTCACACGTGTTGAAACTGCACAAGATAGTTACTGCGCGCTATGTTGAAACAATGTTGAACTGAGCACAATGTTGATGTTGTTATTGAAAACTGGTAAAAAAAATGCGTTGCTGCACAGATTTTTCAATATACATCAAAGTAAAGATGCGTTGTTGATGCACTCAAACTCTGAGTATTAGGTAGTAAAGCTCAGTATAATCACAAAGATTCCAAGAATTAGTAAAGGTGCTTGCACATAAATTTCAAGAAGTAGTGGAGATGCTCAAAATGCACATAAATTCCAACAATTATAAGATGTTTATTATGAAGCACATGAATTTCAAGAATTAGTAAAGATGTTTAATTGATGCACATAATGTGCGTGCGTTGTAGAATCACAAAAGATGATAAAGATGAGTAGAGACGCGCAGAATTAAATTTTTTTTTTTTAAAGAGATTGAATGGCTGGTTCCACCGCGTGGAATTCCACCTGCTGCCACCAAAACTGTTGAGCCCCGAAGCCCTCCGCGAAAAAAGATGAGATACTTATGATGAAAAGAAAGAAACACTGAGTTTAGGTGAAAACTCTATTTAATTAACGGTATAAAAAATTAGTACAAACTGTTTATTAACGAACTTATTTGCGCGGCGGTACAACGAGAACTGACTTTTGAGTTCTCATGTCCCTTGGCTTGCGGCTCGCATGCTCGGGAAAGATACGCGCAGTCAGCATTTATGGTGTGAAAAAAAAGATAAGGAATTGCTGCGGTGCAGCATTTTAGTAGTTATTGAAATAACGAATTTAGGATGTGTTAAGTTACATTGCATTTATGAAAGGGTTCTTTACTTAAAATGCTGACTGGGCACCTCCCGAGCATGGGAGCTGTTTTTTAGCGGATGTGGGTGTTAAATTACTACAATGAGCAAAAATGGTCTTCTTCTTGCAGTCTTGTCTTGTTCTTGCACATTTAGCAAGAACAAGAACAAGACTTAGTTATTCTTGCAAGAACAAGACCCAGAGCAAGACTTTAGTAAGATTCTTGCAAAATTTTCATCCAAAAACAAAAAATATAAAATTGATTATGATGTTCAAGTAATTATGATATAAATACATGTGTGTATGTTTACTTTTTAGTATGACAATTTATTGTAAAAACATTTGTACATAAGTGCATAATGACTTTGCATGCATTGTGCGCAAACTTGCAGTTCTTGCAGTCTTGTCTTGTTCTTGCACATTTAACAAGACCAAGAACAAGACTTACAGTTCTAATTAAAATATTAAGACCACCTACTATTCAATCTAAAACTCTAACTTCCAATGACTATAACTTGTTAAGCTAATTGGCACGGCCAAAAAGTGTTTGTTATCTACAAGGCACGCTAAAGGAACGGTTTTTGTGGCGCAAAGTTCGCAGACAATAGATACATCTATAGGTTTAAGAGTTATAGTCATTGGAAGTCAGAGATTTATGTCAAATAGTATGCGGTCTTAATATTTTAATCAGTACTGTAGTTATGCTTGCAATAACAAGAACAAGATAGATTGAACAAGATCAAGACTAGATTAGTCTTGTCTTGTTCTTGCGTTTGCTCATCATTAATTCTTACGCTTTCGACAACATAAGTCAAGCACATGCAGGACCTTGTCTTCACCATCGTGAACTCATGTTCAACTCTATCAACAGGGACATCGACCACATTCTTGATTGCAGCCGCAAGAATCGTGTTGAGTTTAACCCCTCAAAAACGAAGTACTGTCTCATTACTTATAAATCCTGCACCGACCTTATTTCTGTCTCAGTGTAGAAAACAACTGATCCTTCTCTTAACATCTTAACGTTTAGCTTTATCTCAGGACTTGCGATGGAATGATCACATATTCCAAATCGCTAAACAAGCATTCCAATGCCTAGGATTTCTTAAGAGATGCAAATTTCTTCTCTCACCAGCAGCTAGAGCTACAATATACAAGTCCTACTTTCGTCCCCGACTCGAGTATAACTCATTTGTCTGGGCTGACGCCTCGAAAGTCGCCTTAACGTGGCTGGACAAAGTGCAAAGCCATGCCATCCGAATTATCGGAGATGACAGGCTTTGCATCTCCATCGACTCTGAGCCACCGAAAGAATGTAGCAGCGCTCTCCATGCTTTATCGCTATTACCGCAGCTACTGTTCCACTGAAATTCAGGACCTTCTGCCTGCACGGCAATATTTTTCCCGCAACACAAGACTAGCCCGCTCGACTCACCACCATACCCCACAGCTCCCATTTCGCGCACATGTTCTAGAAGTTCGTTGATGAATAGAACAACTTGACTGTGGAATAATCTCCCACAGTCGGTTTTCCCGAACTCGTACAACACCCAAGAGTTCAAACGTAAGGCTCATCGTCACCTGCTCCAACACCCCAAACACCCCCCACCCTAATCCTGTCATTTTCTTTTCTATCCTTCAAACAAACCTTGCTACTAGACATTGCACCAAGAACTGAACGACGTGACAGACTGGTAGTACAAAGGGTGATATCTAAGCTTGGTTTTCCCACATAAAAAAACAATTCACGTTCAAATTTGTTGTTCAATATTATTGCCTTTCAATTAGCTTTATTAATAAATGTAATTATAATGGTAATGAAATTTGATGGTTGTCATATTATTATTAAAGATTTCAGAGTCATGGTTTAAATTCCTACAATAATGGCTTTGCGGCGAAATATACTCACTCTCTCCATGGATTCTAGTTTTCAGGCACCCTCCCTACTCAAATAGGTTCTCTACGTACGTTCCGCTGGAGGCATTCCGATGCCGGAAAGCGCAATCGTATGGTATCTCCGGAGTCTCCCACTACACGACCCCACGGCGAGCCAGCCCTATTCTTGAGGCCAGGAGTACCACCTTGGAGATGTACAGGTAGTTTTGAAATTCGTTGTCATTGTAACGGTCAGTTTTGCCTAAATATCTACCTGACTAAAAATTACTGTGGGGAAGAAAATCGAGTAGTTGGTTGGGAACAAAAAGGTAGGCGGGGAGAAATGAAAAAAAAAGAAAAATGGGAGTTCGAATTTTGACGGATGCAGAAATATACTGCAAAAGTTTGTGTTCGGAAAAATTTAAGATTATATAAAAAAGGAAAAAATCAGTTTTGAACACATACGACTGGCTGGAAGACAAAAACCTTCATTATTCAGTTCATTTGCCAAAAAATAACAATTTCGTTCCGAAGTAGCAACAAACAGGACTATTTCGGTGCGGTGAATTCTAGTCGAAAATACAAAAAAAAAATAAGAAGAAAAAGGGAAAGAATTTAACAAGTCAGAAAGGGATTTGGAGAAATTTGAAGGTGCCGAAAGGGATACCAACGATACAAGGATTGCGTTTTGCCCTGTAGTTAATAGCTCCGAATATACATATTACGGAGTGTGTTTTGCGTGATTAGAGTTTTTTTTGAGAAAATTGCGGATTGGTATTGGTCTGTACAAACTGTTTTATTTATTTGAGGGGAAGGACCCTGTGTTTATAATACTCTTCGTTTATCTGTCACCAAAATTTCAGAAAAAAACGAGAAAAACGTGTAGAGAAATGGCTGAAGGCAATGGAGAGTTGGTGGGCTAAGTAACAGGTATGAAGTCAGAAGACCGAGGAGGAGAACAGACCGAAGATTATCCAAAATTACGCGAATATGGTTTAAATAGAAAAAAAGTTGCCGGAAAATTAGATGACGTTTATCAAACAGCAGACACTAGTATAAAGGCGGAACTGTATATTTCATTACTACCAATTGATATACCGTTCGATAGTCAGGTAATTAAGCAATACCTATAGTGCATCCACACCAGCTGGATCAGAAAAAAAAAACCACACAAAAAAATTACACAAAATAATTTTCTTTTTGCTTTAATTTAAAAAAAAAAAATTTATTACTAAAATAATAATTTTAATAGTAGTTAGTATTAACTTTATAATATTCTTTTTAATTATTTGTGAATTTGTGTTGCCCCTTGTCAGAAATATTTGGTTCTTTGTTGGTTCCGGGAAATGTGTTTTTTTCTCTAAGTGATTCTGTTGATTGTAATCTCGTTTGTACAAAGCGAGGAGTATTGGCCAGTACTGCGCGCTTTATTGTTGTCCTTCATGCACATGTCCCAAAAATAACGTAACACTTATGTATTGAATCAGTTACTTGTTAATATTTGACACGGGCAACTAATCAGTGTCGTGGTTGTTAAGGTCCCAATGTAATGTTTGTGTTGAGGTTTACAGATATAATAAATGATTATAAACATTAGAATGTCCCTGTGGTAAATTTTTTTGGTGGAATGGTTGAGGGGGGGATCATTTCTTTTCAGGGTTTGACGCGGCTCAGGCGATGACCGGAGAATGATGGACGGAAGTCAAAGTTGCACAGACACAGGTAAGTGGTGAACCAACCGCGGTAAGCCCCGGCCACACACCCCACGACCCCTCCGGCGAGCTAGACAACTCCGTGTGGCCGGCGTAGGAGTTCCGGATTTTCTTTTTATTTCTTATGTATGGTGTTGGCTCCTTGGCCATGCTCTTCCGGGCTTGTGGCTAAGGGGGTAACACCTCGCATAAGTGGCGCCCACTATTTTATCGCGCCATTATGCTGTTACATAAATGGCGCCCAACGTGGGGCTCGAACCCACGACCCTGAGATTAAGTTTTTTTTTGGTTTAGTACCACTTGTGCCTTCACGGACAACGTTTGATTTTTTTGTTTATGGTTCACCACTTTTACCCAGCGCTCGCTGTGGGCTAAGGTAGTACCGCGAAGCCTTAGTCCTTGTCTGTCTTGTCGAATTTTTTTCAGCATCTTTGTCCAAATTCTAGGTGAATTTTTATTTGTCTTCGCTTTTAGGCCTACCCGTTATATTCAGCGGTAACTTCTTCGTTTTGGAGTAGCTTCGAACCATGCGGACCTGCACGGCTTGCTAACAAGCGGTGGTCGCTTGGCTATGCGTGCAGGTGTAGTAGGGGTTCATCCCTGTCCTGTTTCTAGGGTCGGCGACTCTGGTATCAGGCGTGATACCGCCTGCCACTGCGTCGGTCCTTGAACAGGATCATCTTTTAATTTTCCTGGTGGAAGTTGAAGTTGGGACAAGGGCTTAACCGTCTTTGGTAACAGGCGTGTTAACGCCTGCCACTGCGCCCCTTGTTCCTTCGGAAGGTCCATTCAGCTTTTTAAATTCTAATTTTTTGTTTACGTCCTGAGTTTTTTCCGTCTGGTTCATCCCAACTGATTGATTTTCCGAAAGGTAGCTCAGTTGTGGTTGAACAGCGGATTCCCCAAATTTTTTTTATTTCTGAAGAAGTTTCCCTTTCGTGACTATGCCCTTTGACTTTTTGTTTCCGTCCTTCGTTCGGGGCAGACCTGAAGCTGGGTCGGCGACCTGGATGACACCTGGTGATGACTATGCTTCATAGTTTTCACCAGCTGGCATCGAGGCCATCGACATGCGGGAGTCCTGAGGGGAATTGTTATCCGTCTCAACCATTCCTCGCTTATACTGAATTAAAGCACGTAATCACCTCACCTACACTACCATATATAGGCACTAATACACTTTGGCTGTTTTATCGCTATTCACTAATCAGCGTTGGTTGTGTTTTTTTGAGGTATACTCACATAATTTCAATATTTATTTGATTTGTTATTAGGCATTTGTTGTTATACTAATTGCTGTTGATTTTATTGGCTGTTCTATTTGACTCTATTTTCACACAAATTTTTTTGTCCTTTCCTTCTTCGAACCTTCTGTGCGGGTTGGGTAGAAGAACGTATATCGTTGGTTGCTACTATTGTAGATATTTATTGGCATAAACTGGTTGTGAGTATAACCGCGAGTTCGTGTTCGGGGATTACTCTTGCTGTGGGCAATAATTTTTCATATCCTTCGTTATCTATTTTTAGTGTACTTCCTTGTAGCTCGATCTCGAGGATAGTTTCTTATTGGGTTGTGATTATATCGTGGGGTTAAATTATGGAGCTTAGAAGTGGGAGGACTGCAGGTACCACTTCGGGTGGAGGCAATCTCCCTAACGGAACCGAAGCCGGCCAGGGGGACTCACCAACCTTCCCCAATCCTACTCCTTCGCTTGAGGAGCAAGTCGCCCAGTTGCGACAAGTTCTAGACACCTTGTTATCTCAGCAGCGACCTGCTGAGGTCCCTATGAACCCTGGGGTACCCAGGGATCAGCAGTCCACCCCGGAGGCTTCCACACCTGATGTCGGCAGGTTAGATTTTTTGCCTGGGACCCAACATCGCAAGTCTCCGGTTACGTACTGGAATTTAAAGTTCTCCGGCGAGGACAAGTTGTTGTCGGCGGAGGAATTTCTGTTCAGGGTAGAACTGAGGGCTCGCGATGATGGGGTCGAACTATCGGAAGTCTGCCGACATTTCTCCTCGATGTTGTCGGGACGAGCTACCGATTGGTACTGGTCCCAGTTTCGACGACAATTCGTAGATCCTGATTGGGCGACGATTAAACTTCAGATTATAAGTTATTTCCGAACGCGAGAGTCCGATGAGGAACTGATCCTCCATATGATGGATACCAAGCAACACACGCTTTCGTTTGATGACTTTTCTGCTCAACTGCTGTTGTTGTATAATAGAATGACTAAGCCGATGTCGGAACACGGTTTGATAGGAATCGTGATTCGTAACTTAAACTACACGTTAGGTTCGGCGATAATAGGACAGAATTTCACCAGCATGCAACAGTTGCGTGAGACTTGCATTCGAGTCGAACGCTGGCAGAAGCTGAAGCGAGTAGAGCGTAGGCCTGATCGGCAGCTACACGAGGTTGAATATCCATCTACCTATCCGCCTGAACATTTACACCCGGACTTACCAACACCCGAAGTTGACGAAATGACGGCGCCGCGTCAGAACCAGACGAATCCACGATCGCTCCGATGTTGGAATTGCCAGCAACCGGGTCATCCATTTATGGACTGCCCGTCTGAAACTCGTGGCCTATTTTGCTACAAGTGTGGCAAGCCAGGAGTCGTCACACCAGTGTGCCCCACCTGTCAGGGAAACCGGAGCCGGGGTGCGAGACCGTACGGGAGTCCGCACCCGAGCTAAGCTCGCCCGTTTTCCCTACACATTCCTTATATACACCTGATATGACTGCCATCAGCGACTTTACGTCCACTGATGCTCTTCCTGTTTTTCCCTCTGAGGAGGTTAAACTTTCGTTCCTTTCCCGTTGGAAGAGATATATCTCCACTCGTGCCCGCATCTTTTCGGAGCCACCTTTTGTGGACTCCCTAATTTCCAAGCGCACCCCTCCCCAAATTAGGGTACGAGCAAAGGAGAAGCGACAATGTTTGCAGAAAATTGTTTCTGCCTTCATCTCTGATTCGTCAGATCCTCGGCTGTTTACGAAGGTCCTGTTAGCTAACGAGGAAGTGGTTGGTTTGTTGGACAGTGGTGCCACTGTTAGCTGTTTGGGAAGAGATGCCGAAGCGTTTCTAACTAATCATCCCGAAGTGACAGTCTACACTTTGCACTCTGTAGTGCATACTGCTGACGGGGCTCCGCAGAGACTTTGCGGTTATATTCGAGTTCCGATATCCTTTGGAGGAAGGACCCGTGATATAACCATCTATGTGGTGCCCAGTCTCAGCCAGAGACTGTACCTAGGGATGGATTTTTGGAACCTTTTCGGCCTCGCTCCCCAAATAGTCGGCGAGATAAACGCTCCATCCGTGTCTGCAAAAATGCACGACTTAACGTCCACGCAATGCGAACGGTTGGAACGCGTCAAGGCCAGATTTCCCTCTTTCGATGTCTTCGGACTGGGAAAGACTAACCTGGAGGAACACATCATAGACACTGGTGACTCAGTTCCTATCAAACAGAGGCATTATCCCGTCTCACCCGCTGTACAACAGCTGATGTATGGTGAGTTAGACAGGATGTTGTCGCTGGGGGTGATTGAGCCATCAAATAGTCCCTGGAATTCTCCAGTGGTGTTGGTTCGTAAACCAGGTAAGGTCCGCCTGTGCCTTGACTCTCGCAAGGTGAACAGTGTCACTATCAAAGACGCCTATCCTCTTCCACACATTGATGGTCTTCTTGGTCGTCTTCAAGACACCAAGTTCATCACGAGCTTGGACCTGAAGGACGCCTTCTGGCAAATCCCTTTAGAGAAGAAGTCGCGAGAGCGGACAGCTTTCACTGTCCCTGGTCGTCCACTGTACCAGTTTACAGTTATGCCTTTCGGCTTATGTAACGCCCCACAGCGCATGTGTCGCTTGATGGATAAAGCCATCCCGGGCCATTTACGTGAAAACGTTTTTGTCTATCTGGACGACCTGCTCATAGTTTCACCTGACTTTGACTCCCACCTAAAGCTCTTGGACGAAGTGGCCAGCTGTCTCCGTCGTGCGGGGTTAACTATCAATTTAACTAAAAGCAAATTTTGCGTGACTGAAGTGAAGTATCTCGGCTTCATAATCGGTGATGGGACTCTGAAAACCGATCCTAACAAGGTGACGGCCATCATGGACTTCCCAACTCCGAAGTCTCATAAGCAGACCCGGAGATTCTTGGGAATGACCGGATGGTATCAGCGTTTTATACCCAATTATGCTAGCGTGGCTTCTCCAATCACGGATTGTTTGAAGTCTAAATCTTTTAGTTGGACTGATGAGGCCCAGCAGGCGTTCGAGACCTTGAAAAAGCTGATGACGGAAGCTCCTCTTTTAGTCACTCCAGATTTTTCTAAGCCTTTCTATATTCAGTGCGATGCCAGCAGAACGGGTGTAGGTAGTGTGCTTTTTCAAAAGGACATGGATGGAGGAGAACATCCGATTGCTTATATGTCCAAGAAATTGAACGGAGCACAACGGAACTACACCATTACTGAGCTCGAATGCTACGCAGCCGTGCTGAGTATAAAGAAGTTTAGAGCGTATGTTGAGGGACAGACTTTCACGGTCATTACTGACCATGCAAGTCTGAAATGGCTCATGGGCCAGAAGGAGCTTAACGGCCGTTTAGCCCGGTGGAGTCTTAAGCTTCAGGGGTTCGACTTTACAATCGAACACCGTAAAGGCACCCACAATGTGGTTCCCGATGCCTTGTCACGCATGGATTGCGTTGACGAATTGTCCTTGTGTTTCGACGTGGACTTAAATGCCCCGTCTTTCAAGTCCCCTGAATATCTTCGTCTGGGTGATAGCCTCAGGCAAGCCTCGCCGCAGCTACCAGACCTGCGAGTGGAAGATGGGTACGTTTTCAATCGTACATCACCACGTACAGGAAACCCGATTGCTGACGATCTAACCTGGAAGTTGTGGATTCCGATGGAATTGACCGCGGCGCTCGTCGAATCGTCGCATTCGCCTCCCCAAGCCACGCATGGTGGAGTAGGGAAAACCCTAGCCCGATTGCGATGCAAGTACTTTTGGCCAGGTATGGCAAAACAAGTTCGGGAATTCATCGCCAAGTGTGAGGTCTGCAAGACCACCAAAGCCCCCAGTTCAGTACTTCGACCACCTATGGGAAACCCCATGGATGTGTCGAGGCCGTTCCAATTTTTATACGTCGATTTCTTAGGTCCTTATCCCAGGTCGAAGAAAGGCCACACGGCAGTATTTGTTGTATTGGATGCATTCACCAAGTTTGTCTTCCTGCACCCCGTGTCCGCTGAGACCACGGCGGTGTCCGTCAAGTTTCTCGAGCAAACTATCTTTCATACCTATGGAGTCCCTGAAACAGTCTTCTCCGACAATGGTCGGCAATTCACCTCCAAGGAGTTTGCTAAATTACTACAGGATTATGGCGTACAACATGTGCGCACAGCTGTATATTCGCCGCACCCCAACGCTTCCGAGCGGGTGAATAGATCCGTCCTCGCCGCCATTAGGGCGTATTTAAAGGAGGATCATCGTGAGTGGGATAGACATCTGTCGTCCATAGAATGTGCTCTTCGTAGTACCCACCACGAAGCGATCGGCATGTCCCCGTATCAGGCCCTGTTTGGTAGCCACATGATCCTGCACGGATCAGCATATCCAGTCCTGAAGAAACTGAACGTTTTCCAGGAGGGTGACATAGCTTTCTTGCCATTGACGGACAAAATGCAGATGCTTCGAGAGCGGATCGCGCTGAATTTAGCCGCCGCACACTCCAGACATAAAATTCGATACAATTTACGGTGCCGTGTGGGCAGTTTTCGTCCGGGAGATGAGGTTTACCGGAGGACTTTCTGGGTGAGTAACCGAGCGGGTCGTTTCAGCGCCAAGTTGGCACCCCGGTTCTTGAAAGCTCGGTTACGGAAGAAAGTTGGAACTAGCTTGTACGAGCTGGAGGATTTGGGCGGTAACAGAAAAGGTGTTTATCACGCTAAAGACTTACGGCCATGAAGTGTCTTCGAAGCAAGCGCTCCTCTGAGTAGCCCTAAGAAGGCATCTCGCCGGCTTCACCGGTTAATGATAGGGTACCCGGCGTGGTCCGCTTAGGTAGCTTCCCTAGCGGATGGTACACCTCCTTGTTTCTCTTGGCCGCCTGGGGCCAAGCTTTGATGAAGTAATCATCCGGATCTGCCAGACCAGACACCACCATGGTATTCTTTTACTCTTCGGTCAGTCTGGAGAAGGTCTCTCGGCGAACTGGGTGTCTGTCGTTTCACCGGGATGAGTCGAAGGCAATATGGCATTGCTGGAGGTTGTGCCGATGGAGCGAAAGCACCCTGGGTTTGTGTGAGAATGTTTGGAGACGTATAGATATCAGTAGGGGGACAATGTGGTATTGTCTTCCGCCTGATATTTGTACCTTCAGATATTCCTCCGGGAGGTTTTTCAGGCTGATCATCCCGACAATACGGTTGTGACCGTACGCCTAACTTTTCCTTTTTCACTCCGTATGGAGACGACTCTGTTGAGAACCTGAACAGCCCGGCTATCTCAGTCTGGAGAGCATGAGCCTCTTAATCTCAGGGGATGAGTCGAGACCCACGTTGATCTTACCCGAAGCTCACTACAGAAGAAAAAACTGTCCGTTTTTTTCGGCTCCTCACTGCCTCGCGAGTCGGCCTCGTGGACCCGAGGGTATGTAACGGTCAGTTTTGCCTAAATATCTACCTGACTAAAAATTACTGTGGGGAAGAAAATCGAGTAGTTGGTTGGGAACAAAAAGGTAGGCGGGGAGAAATGAAAAAAAAAGAAAAATGGGAGTTCGAATTTTGACGGATGCAGAAATATACTGCAAAAGTTTGTGTTCGGAAAAATTTAAGATTATATAAAAAAGGAAAAAATCAGTTTTGAACACATACGACTGGCTGGAAGACAAAAACCTTCATTATTCAGTTCATTTGCCAAAAAATAACAATTTCGTTCCGAAGTAGCAACAAACAGGACTATTTCGGTGCGGTGAATTCTAGTCGAAAATACAAAAAAAAAATAAGAAGAAAAAGGGAAAGAATTTAACAAGTCAGAAAGGGATTTGGAGAAATTTGAAGGTGCCGAAAGGGATACCAACGATACAAGGATTGCGTTTTGCCCTGTAGTTAATAGCTCCGAATATACATATTACGGAGTGTGTTTTGCGTGATTAGAGTTTTTTTTTGAGAAAATTGCGGATTGGTATTGGTCTGTACAAACTGTTTTATTTATTTGAGGGGAAGGACCCTGTGTTTATAATACTCTTCGTTTATCTGTCACCAAAATTTCAGAAAAAAACGAGAAAAACGTGTAGAGAAATGGCTGAAGGCAATGGAGAGTTGGTGGGCTAAGTAACAGGTATGAAGTCAGAAGACCGAGGAGGAGAACAGACCGAAGATTATCCAAAATTACGCGAATATGGTTTAAATAGAAAAAAAGTTGCCGGAAAATTAGATGACGTTTATCAAACAGCAGACACTAGTATAAAGGCGGAACTGTATATTTCATTACTACCAATTGATATACCGTTCGATAGTCAGGTAATTAAGCAATACCTATAGTGCATCCACACCAGCTGGATCAGAAAAAAAAACCACACAAAAAAATTACACAAAATAATTTTCTTTTTGCTTTAATTTAAAAAAAAAAAAATTTATTACTAAAATAATAATTTTAATAGTAGTTAGTATTAACTTTATAATATTCTTTTTAATTATTTGTGTTGCCCCTTGTCAGAAATATTTGGTTCTTTGTTGGTTCCGGGAAATGTGTTTTTTTCTCTAAGTGATTCTGTTGATTGTAATCTCGTTTGTACAAAGCGAGGAGTATTGGCCAGTACTGCGCGCTTTATTGTTGTCCTTCATGCACATGTCCCAAAAATAACGTAACACTTATGTATTGAATCAGTTACTTGTTAATATTTGACACGGGCAACTAATCAGTGTCGTGGTTGTTAAGGTCCCAATGTAATGTTTGTGTTGAGGTTTACAGATATAATAAATGATTATAAACATTAGAATGTCCCTGTGGTAAATTTTTTTGGTGGAATGGTTGAGGGGGGGATCATTTCTTTTCAGGGTTTGACGCGGCTCAGGCGATGACCGGAGAATGATGGACGGAAGTCAAAGTTGCACAGACACAGGTAAGTGGTGAACCAACCGCGGTAAGCCCCGGCCACACACCCCACGACCCCTCCGGCGAGCTAGACAACTCCGTGTGGCCGGCGTAGGAGTTCCGGATTTTCTTTTTATTTCTTATGTATGGTGTTGGCTCCTTGGCCATGCTCTTCCGGGCTTGTGGCTAAGGGGGTAACACTTCGCATAAGTGGCGCCCACTATTTTATCGCGCCATTATGCTGTTACATCATGTTAGTCAAATTTTTATGATTTTTGCGTGAGAATCGAAGGTTAGCCTTTTCGGGCAACCAACCTGAAGTATCCATTACAGGTTCTTCTCTGGTTATTGTTTTGTCCAATTGATAAGGTTTAGGTATGCGACTGCAAAATCGTTACATACAGGTAACCAAGAAAAATTTACAAAAACCATTTAGTTCTCGATTAAATTTCCGCAGGCCATTCACCCCTCCTAGCAGCTTTCCTTAACCAAATGCAGCATTCGAAACGATTTTTCATTTCATTCTAAATCGATTAAGTTGGTACACCTTAAAAATGTCGTTCTAGCTACCGTTTCCGCTACTTTAACGAAACCCAGAAAAACTCCCCATAAATCGACTGCACTGCAAACGCCTGGACCGTAATCTGCCACTTATCAGTTTCCCTAAGAAAAGTTCTCCTCATCCTGGTGAGACTTTCTCTCGCACGGATTCCCATTGCGGTATGCCATTTATCTGATGACTAAAAAAAAGGGGTGGGGGCAAGAAGGAGAAAGAATCCAGAAAATTAATAGAACTATCGTAAAATATGGATACCATTGAAATATCCCGACCAAGGATACCAGGCGAATGAGAAAATATCACCACCGCCGGGAATCGGTACGTGCCAGCAGCTTGCCAAAGGACGTTAATAGGGAGGAGCTGGCTGCATTCCAAATCAAACATATTTATTGCGCCGAAACGTTTCGGGAATCGCTATAAAACACGTGTATTACGTACAGGAGCAAGCGGAACAGGATTTATGGTCGTTCCTCGTCATCCCCGCCTCTGTGTTTTGTGTTATTGTTTCTTCCTTTTTTTGTTTTTCCTGTTCTTTTTTTTTGAGGAGATTTTTTTCCGCCTCGTCCTGCTCTTGTGATTTTCTTTTCTGCAGGAGCATCCGTGGAAGGAAATCATTTTCACATTCCTTTCCTGTGAGAATTCCTAGGGACCCCCGATATTCGAACCGAGATGGTGTGGAGTGGCTGCTGCCGTACCTTGCCCCTATTATTTGGGTGCCTCCCCTGTTGAGTCCCGAGCAGCCCTGCTCCCTTGGGAGGCCGAAGTAAAAAATATTTTATTTATTGAAGAGAGTTTTTCATTTCGTGAAGAAGAAAAGGAAGAAGAACAACTCTTAGCTTGAATTCAATGAAAATTGCTCAATCAATCTCTCCCAATAAACATTCAGTTTGAAAAATTGCACAACTTTCGCCGGCATCCCTCGCTCCCCCCGTCATCGCCGGTCCTGGTGTACTCCTGCAGGATGGAAGTAGTGCTGTGGTATTTCGCCCGATGGGGTGAGTGACGACGACGGCGGCGAAAACAAATTCTTGACGGAGTTTAAGAGCACACAGCAGAAACAACAACAACAACAAAAAATAGTCCACCTTAAAGCCTAACAGCCGCCGTGTATTGTGCAAAAATAATTTCGCTGTTAACACAGAAGCGGCGATTAACATGGGCTAAGGGCTCATAGAAGTCGTAATAATCGCCCTATCTAACAATTTAAATCTCTGCTCTAAGGACCTTAAATTGCCATGGAGTGGTTGCAAAAATTATTCTCGTGTAATTTAAAGGCCGTAAACAATTTGAATAGCGCCCCAGGAGCACAAATGAGTGGCATATTTGCTCTCCTTAATGAGCTACATAAGTCCCACATAAATTCCTCTGAAAATTAAAATTTTATCTTGCCAGCCAGGTCACATAGTCTGCCATTTACCCAATTGAGTGGTCCCATACAATATTGATGATAAGATAACCCTAAAAGTTCATCAACCGTGTATTTGGGACTTTTACGCCCGGCTGAACTTTCTCCAGCCGTAATCATGCAAGACCCACGACTCCAGTTTCCCAATTCACCGATTCACCTGAACTCCGTACTTGGATAAAGTGTGGATATCACCCTCCAGCCCTCCCAATCTTTTTTACCCACCAGCCGTAACATTTTCACCGGAGTGGGGGAAAATTACGGTTCGTAATATACGGTAACAAGTCGTATATGGATATGTGCGCCTTTTTCCCATTTGTTTCTACAGAAACCACATCCAGGGCTATACCTGCCTGTACAAGTTTCAAAGATCCTTTACACTATTCCGAATTGATATGGGGAATGGGGGTGAAACAAGAAACACCCAGGGCTGTGGGCCCCCTCCGGCCGCCCTGGATTTGGGGCGGATACATGGGTCTTGACAGGGTTACCTTTTTGATGATGGGTTAACCACTCGGTACACATGCTTAAGGTGAATTTCTTTAATTAGGTTAAAATTCATCCACTGGAATTCCTTTAACAAATGAACAACTTAATTATGAGTGGATTAGAAAATAACCTTCGGAAGTTTCTTTGGTTGATCTTTAGATACGTGATAAAGATCCTTTTAATTAATGAAAGCTCTGCAAGAATATCGAAAGGTAATCTTGATTGTTTAGCGAGTTTCGATTGGTTGACTTTTGGGTAATATTTCGAGAAATTTATTAACTTAAATTTCCGAGTTGATAGAACCAGAAGATATAGAGGAGCAACGGGTTTGTATATCTGTTCTTAGGAGATATAGCTTTATTTCAAATGAGTGACCACAAAATACGTAAAGGTTGTAACTTGATCTGCAGGTTATTATTGGTTTTTTTTTCCATAAATTTGTTTCTTCCGCTAGTAGATATTCATTTCCATAACACATTTCTAGTTTCCAGAGCGCGCCCACAGTGAATATTTTAAATTTAATTTCTAGTTAGCATTCGAAGTCCCCTCGAGGCTACTTAAAGTAAACCAACTTCAGCTGACTCGAATTTTTCTGATACTAAGGGAAGTATGCCATTACATTATGACCTATGAAGCATAAATTATGTTCCCATTTCCCCAACTCCTTCTTCCTTTACTTATAGCATGCCGAGGGGTCGATCTTACCCAATACTGGCATGCCACCAATGGAGTAACTAAAATATGTCCCCCCCCCACCCTCGTCCTCGTAGATATCAGATAGCACCTTGCAACGACGTCGGAAGTGGCTACACAAACGGTGCTCACAGAGGACTCTAATAAGGAACCCCTAAAAAAGCCGGATGCAGATCATTTACTTTTTATTTATTTATTTATTTGTACATAAGTAAATGGAGTTACACAAGACTTACATCTTTTAGAATACAATAATAATTTTAATTGAAACAAGGCAAAAACAAAAATAACTAACCTAAGCTTACAAACTAAACATACTAGAGTTATGGCTATTAGAAAGAAGAAGAGGAAAGAGAAAGCTAAGTAGTAAAGGGAAGAGAGAGCTAAAGAGAAGAGGTGGACAGAAGAAGAGAAACTTGTTTCCTGAAAATGGTGACTGTGCTAATTCTTTGTAAAGAAGGGGGAAGATCATTCCAGAGTCTAATCGCGTGCACAAAAAAGGAACGACTACCAATTCGAGACAGATGAGATGGAATAAGGAATTTGAGTGATCTCAAGGTTTGCAAGGGTGTAAGGAAGTCGGAAAGGTAAGAAGGGCTTTTAGCATAAAAAACTTTATGTAGAAGAGCTAGCGCCATAATATCGATAAAACAAAAAAGGTCACAGCCTATTAGTGAATTCCGAACAGATGATATATGATCTGAACTTCTCAGTTGGAAGATAAAGCGTAAGCAATCATTGAATGCAACATTAAGTCTTTCACGGCAGGGCGAATCATACACAATGTAAACGAGAGAGCCATAGAGGAAATGCGGAAGAATGAGAGATTTTACAAGCTTTGAACGGATAGTGGGTGATAGGAGACTGCCATGAAACCAGAGCTTGCCTAATGTCCCATAAATCTTGGAGAGCATTAGTGAGACTTGATCACAGCAGGTCAGTTTAGCATTAATAGCAATGCCAAGATTATGGACCCGATCAACAATGGGAAGAGGAATGTTACCCAGACAAATGAGTGGCATTCTGTCGGGGAGCGTAGAAAGACGACTAAGCACATAAGTACTCCCGAGGGCAAAAGTGCCTTAAGGCCCCCATCACGTACAATTTGACCCACAATTTGGGGGCCTTTAGGGAGCCTGGATAGGAGGCACAATTCCAACAAAGACCCACAAAAAAGAGAAAGGAGAAATCGTCGCAAAGAAAAGACGAAGAAAGGCCAGAGGGAACGCCTAGCTAAAAAGCGGAGTCTGCTTGGACTAAGGTAGGGCGGAAGAAGAAGCTAAAAGGAAAAAACGGAAGAAGAAGCCACTGGAGAATAGTATAAAACCGCAAAAAAGATAAGATCAGACGCGTTAGATATCAGATATCATTTGCGGAAGGTCAGAACGGACCAGGATACACGTATCAGGCGACGCAGATCTTCTCGTGGAGCTAAAGGCGGGCGAAAATATAGCTGTGGACCTCCAGTAGAATATCAAATCCTCGCTAGGAGAAACTGCGCGTGAGAGCAAGAACAAACAGGGTGCGATAATCGAGATAAGGGACCTAGACGAAATCACCTCCAAAAGAAAGGTGTGCGAGACACTGCATAGAAAGATGGGTCTGCCGGAAGTGCAGGAACAAAACGTGGGACTGAGGAAAGCATATGGTGGTACACAGACGGGCTCAATAAATATGTCGGTAGATCTAGAGAAAAATTCGCTAGAAGCAGGAAAGGTTCGTATAGGATGAGTTGTCTGTCGAATAAGGAAACGGAAAGCACCGAGGAGATGCTACAAGTCCTGGGAGTTCGGGCATAGAGCAAAGAATTGGACCAGTTTCAAGGACAGGCGGAATTGTGCCTGAAGTGGTTTTTTTTGTATGAGATGGTCAAGCTGACGAGTCACCCTTTGTACCGTCATGTAGTTCAAGTAATGATGTCTACTAGTAAGCTTGATCTGAAGGATAGTAGAGAAGGGATAGGTTACGGATCTGGAGGGGTGCGTGAGTAGATGTCGATGAACCTTGCGTTTGAACTCTGAGATGTTATATGAATTCGGAAACACCGCTTGCGAGAGACAGTTCCACAATCGAGTTGTTCTGTTTATGAACGAACGACTAAACCGTAATGTGCGCGAAGAAGAGGGCTGTAGTGTGTGGGGATGAGCCGAGTGGGCTAGTCTTGTGTTGCGGGAAAAAGTTGCCGTGTAGGCAGGAGGTTTCTAATTTCAGTCGAACAGTCGCTATAATAATAGTGGTAAAACTTGCTGAGAGCTGCTACATTCCTTCGGCGGCTTAAAGGGTCGATCGTGGAGCAAAAGATGCTATCGCCCGCCCGGGGCCGGGAAACACCGGCCGAGATGGAGTGAGGGCTGGATTCGTCGCCATTCAATAATACTTTAGGGGTTTTCGTGTAAATAAAAACACCACACAATCACTAAAATTATAATTTTATTAGTAGTAGGTGTAAATTAAGTTTACGCCGTTCTAATTACTATTTTTTACTTTGATTTATAAGCACGCCTCTACATATATGGTCTGAGGTAGTGGAAACGTCGAACTAGTGTCTCGCGGAAATGCCGGAAATTGGTTATCTCTATAAAGACTGAACGGAAAGCGGTTAGATCACTGAACTTTGAGAACTTTAAGCGGAATGCCATACTCTGTCGAAAGCCTTAGAAATATACAGGCCAGATTCACCGTAGCTATGGATGCTTTGGTTAAGATGGTCGGTCAAATAGACAAGAAGGTCGCCAGTAGACCTTTTGGGTCTAAGGCCGTACTCCGTTGGAATCTAGATATTTTCTCAGCCTTCTATTGCTTATTGTCTTCATGATTTTGGAAAGAACAGAAGTAGTTGCTATTGGCCGGTAGTTTAAAGGGTCGCTGCCTTCACTTTTTTTTCGGAATGGGCTGAACATGATCTAGTTTCCTGGAGTTTGGGTAAACTCCGAAGAAGTATTATATGGCGAAAAGTTTTGCGCAGAGGTTTAGCCAAAGGTGAGGCACATTTCTTGAGTACCATAGGGGGAATATTGTCAGAGGCAGTGGATTCATTGACGTCAAGCTCTTTGAGACATTTATGCCCCTCGTGAGTACTTCCGTCTATTGAATGGGCGTTGCGCTCGAGAGCCGGAGGAGGCGTATCAGTTTCAGGTAAAGATGAATTTGAAGCGAACAGAGATGCTAAGTCGGCCTTGTATTTGCTTTCTGTTATCACCTCCTTCTCATAAAGAAGGGAGGGGCTGTGGAAGAGGTAAAATTTGTCTTGATGGAAGTTACCATGGACCAGAAGTTTTTGCTGCCTACGTAGGAGCGTTTCGGATTTTACTTCTCAATTTGTTATCAAATGCTAATTGGACCTTCCTGATGATGGAATTACAGGAGTTTCTCGACTGTACTCACGCCGAAGTGACTCGTTTGGGGAATATCTGTACGCTCTATATGCGCCTTGTTTGGCTTTAATTGCGTTCCCGCATTCCTCATTAAACCACCTATTTGGCCTAGGCTTGGTAGATTTGGTGGAATGGGGAATGAACAAACACATTCCTGCCCGTATGATTGTAGAGATACAAAGAGCGACACAGTTCGCACAGGCATTACGGAAACACAGGCTATGAGGTTAAACACCGATTATGAGGGAACATTGGAAGGTGAGCTACAACTCACATAGCTCTGGAGTGGGCATGGAGGATATAGGACATACCTTCACTGCTTCAGGTTGGACGATTCGCCAGAGTGGGGCATGTCCTCTTCAAATGATCGAGATTTGCGGTTCAGAGGGCTGTGCTGGAAGCCAGGAAGCCTGACGGCAGGCTGCAGTAATGCCTTTACGACTCGAACCGGTCTGGAAAAAAGAGTGGGTGGGTTTAGTCAGTAGGAATCTGATACTACCGTCTGGTTGCGCAGCCCCAGCGGGGTCTCCTGTCGTAGGAATGGCTGTAGACAGGCGGTCGCAAACATTTCTTGGTGCTGGACCGGTGGATTCATCAATCCCTCGTATTAAAAAAAACGCCCTACTGTTATGCACCCGTTTAGATAACAAAAATGTCACTCGTAAGTATTTTTTAATTGAAACGGTTAAATACTTCACAGCGCTACATAGTAGGTTTCTCTAGATATCCTCAAGGTTTTTTACAGAATATGGGACCACGGTCTCTCTAAACTTCTATCAAGTCAGATTGATATTTGTCATTCTTACCTTTCGAACAAGGTAGTATTGGAAGGCTTTGAAGGAGTGCTTACACAGGTTTTTGAGCAATAATCCCCGGGCAACAGGAATAGAGCAATCTGGAGCAATTCGCGGCAACGACAACAACCATCATTTGGAAAAATGTTTTGCAACAAAAATATTGAGCGATTTAGATCAACTCCAAGAAACTAAGCAATACTTTCATACGGGAGCAATTTAGTTAAATAACTATCGCTCGCTATGGACTTCGTTTTTCTTGCAGCGGTGGTTTGTACCGCTTTTATTATGATGAGTCAAAAGCAAACAAAAGTAGAAAAGGAATAGACGTACATATTTGGGTGCGTTCTTTTTTAGCAAGGCGGAAGCAATCTTCATTGCTTTGTGAATTAGATGATATTTTATCGATAATAAATGTCCGAAGTATTTTTGATTTTTTTTTAATAAAGGTGGCCCAGGCCCTCGAGTGCAGTCACAATTCACAACTGACGAAGTCAAACTGCAGAATAGTTAAGTGCAAACGAGATAGAAAAGAAAAATTTCATTTTATTGAGATTGCTCCAAAATGCTCCACTAATTGCTCCAGATTCCTACATTACTGTTGCCCGGCCATTATTGCTAAAAAAAATTGCCCGTGTAAGGACACTTTAAGCCCCACATTTCTTCTGCAGGAGATCCCCAGGGCTCAACTGAGCAAGAGCTCTTTTCCTAGTTTTTATAAATGAACTACTCTCAATCCCCCCCAACACACTTCCAGCGCGGGCCCTAGGATAGAGCGAGTGGAGCGGTCGCTCTAGGCGTCAAGAGGCAAGGGGCGCCTAAATGAACGTGAAAAATAATTTCGAGCGAAAAATAAAATTTTGACTGCGCCTTTTGCAATAGAAGGTAGATTTTGACGAACTTTTTTTTTTATTTAAGACTAGCTCTCGCTCGCAATCTCGTCCACGTTGATTTTGCAGTGCCGGTATTTGGCGCCTATATAGAACTTTGCCCATAAGATTTCCCATTTTGCCAAAGGTAATTAATTTTGCAAAATTTAGTGCCCAGCTCAAAAATTCACACTTTGGAGTCCCTAAAATAAATACATTTCGGCTTGAGACGAACATCGAAAACATTAAAAATGTGTGTTATCGTAGAATGATAAAAAAAAGTTTTCACTCTATCAGACTCTCCTTATTATCGGTTCAAGCGCAAAATTAGTCTAAGCAATCGGATTAGTTGCCTTAAAATCCGATTGGTGGCTCCCGAGTTTTGAGGTCTATAATTTTTTTTTATGTGATAGACTAGAGGCTTAGGGAAAACCCCTATGTACTGTTCGACAATCTATTTTTTCGTATAGATTGTCAAACGGCAGCTCTAGCCGGAAAATAGAGAGTAGAAAGAGAGAGAGAGAAGTAGGAAGGAGCTGCCACAGCCTAGCCGCGATATTTTTATTCCACCTACTTCCAACCATTTCGCGGCTCTGGCATCGGGGCATTTGAGAAAAAACTCGCTGTAGTGTTATGCCTCCTGAAACGAGCTGAATCTCATCAGCCAACCGATGACATGCGCTTGGTGGAGCGATAAAAACAGTTTAGACTCGCTTTCCTACGATCATCGGGTCAAGTTTTCGGGCTGAGCTGATAGTCGAATACGATAGTCGGATCGGAGCGAAAACGTAGCCTAAAATATTCCTAATATTACTAAATCTTTCGTGAAAGTCCCGTCGCTACCGGACAAGATTAGCCCGGACAAATAGACAGACAAAAATTTAAAAAATGACAATTATTTTGAAATTACAGATTTCTTATTCTTATTATACATATACAGAAAATAAACTGAAGTCCAATTTATGTGACGTTGCGAAAGCCTTGGCCAAAGGGCGCCAAGAAACAATCTCGCTCTACCTTGTTCAAGGGCTAGGGCCGGCACTGCTCACTTCCCAGCTTTGCGGCCGAAGGTTCTCTATGTAACTCCTATGCCTTTGATAATGAAAGACAAGCACATGTCACACCTTGTCTACATGATCGTGAATTCATATCCAATTCAATCAACAGCGACATTGCACTCGTTCTTGTTTCGGGCCTCAAGAACCGTGTTGAATTCAGAGTATCAAAAACGAAGCATAGCCTTACTTCTAATAAAACCTGCTCCGCCATTGGACTGTCAAGAACTAACATCCGAGCCTTCTCCTAATACACCAGCCATAACATTAACCGGTTATCTATGTGACATTTGCTAACTGCCTGGGATTTCTTAAAAGATGATTTTTTCTCCCTCCCGGGCTAAATATTTTTATTGCACCCCAACTTGTGGCATTTCAATTGACTCAACAAGATCAACTAGTCCCTCAACATAGGTCCAACCTACTAAACGGTTGAGTGTCATCTTAACCAAAAGAGACATTAACATTTTCAATCGATCATTTCTCTTTAGATCACCGAGCATAAGCAGAATGGTGCGTAGTTAGTACTTAGAGGGGATCCTCATGGAAGAACTACGTGGGGGACTCTAGAAGTAGCATATTTTAATATCATAGTAACAAGTTGCTGCCTAGCTACGAATCGACTGCCTGACTAGCATTTTGAAGGGGCGCAGATAAGTCTTCTATGAGTCCCACTGCCTCATGTCGATCCTGGTGTATTGCCCTATAAGACCCACATTTTGTAATGAGGTTTGCCTCATAGTGCCCTTATGAAAAACTGATAGGGCATACCTCACTTAAACCAGATTTTGCTTTTTGTCGTGTCCGTGAGGGATCTAAGGAGAAAGCATTGTTTTCAGCTTGCCCGTTATTTACCACAGGAACAAATGCCTCTTTCGGCATGCCCCTCATTTGCCACATGCATGTCCCCTTTAAATGCTAATCTTATGTAATTCGTATATTCAAACACCTCATCTATGTAGATTGGATCAAAGGTTACTCCGGAAAATGGAATGGTACTAGATAGGTTAAGGGTTAACTTTTTGTAAATACATATTTTATACTTACCTTAAATTCAACATTCTAATTCATTATTTAGTAGTAGCAGACTGAAAACTTTTTAAAACTAAAACTTACCTCCAACCTAAGTGGACCTCTAAATACTCCATTAATTTCTTTAACTTTGTTAACAATATTTCCCAATCAAAAAACTAAGTAACTACTAAATAATTTCAACTTATCCAAATCAAATAGCAAATGCCATGCAGCAAAACCCCTCTCCCAAAAAAGGCAACAAAAGAAAAGATCCTTCTAAATTCACAACAAATCACACAATGTTGTGAAGGGGGTCAGAAGGCTGCCCCCAATTGTAATTGAATTACATTAAAATTAAATAAAGACACATTCAATCCTGCAATTCCGGAGAATTCACAAATCCATCTCTAAAAGTCCTCGGATTGTAAAGTCTCAGTGAATAGGATACACATTCAGTGTAAGGACTCTTGGCCACAGATCCTTGTACAGACGGAAATAAGCACTAAAATTGCAAATTACCAAACACTAGACGAGAGCACTTGTGCTTATACATAGTATAGGAGTGGGGATCGTGTTAGGTCAGGCACAGCTTCAAACTTTATTATCCTTCCTGTTCAGGACTCTGAAACTCACAGTATGGAACTTGGTTGCTGCACAATTTGTTTTACATCGTTCAATAAACTTATAAACAACTACAGATGTTTTGATACCTTTAGTTTGGGCAATCGATTTCGGAATACTTTTTGTTGGCATGGAAGTTCTGGCGTTGGCCAATCGTTTTTAGGGTGGAGATTGAATGTTTAATATTCTTTTAGAAGGGAATGGGTTCCCGGGTAAAATGTCACTTCTCGAACAGAAATTGGATCACAGTTTTTGATCTGCACATAAATTTTCAGCAAGAAAGTTTCGTTTATCCATTTCATATCAACAGAGTTGGACCATTGTCTCAGAAATGTAGAAATCAATTCGAAATCACAATACCATCTCGAAACTAGTTGCATTCGCACATGAATAAGGTAAGACAACAAGCAGCCAGATATATTTTTAGAAAATGAAATTTTAAGTTATGGCTCCGCACCGATTTTGAACGCAGCCCATTATCAACGGGATCGCAATCGATTCCTCGATCAAAATTTCATCTAAATCTCTAAAGGTACGCGGGCATCTACAACTAATACTAAACCAGCACAACGTTTCTGACGACACAAATATTGAAGAGCTGTGGAGTAGAACAAAGGGCGCAATATTGACGGCTGCGGAAACAAGCATCGGTTATGTCCAAAGAAACCAGCAACACTGGATCTCGGACACAACCTGGCAAAAAATAGAACGCAGGAGAGCCCTCAAAAATAAAGTAAACTCTACAAGCGACCCTGAAATACGTTATCAACTGGAACGGGAATACTCCCAATTACACCGGGAGGTAAAGAGAAGTGTCCGGCGTGATAAAAGGCAGCAGATAAATGAGCTCGCAGAAAAAGCGGAAAACGCGGCAAACACAGGCAACAGTAAGGTGCTGTACCAAATCACTAAACAGCTCTCGGGAAAGCACTCTACTAAAAAGCATGCCGTTAAGAGTGCGGATGGAAGGCTGCTGTGCAGCGACGAGGAGCAGCTCCAAAGATGGAGAGATTACTTCTTCGCCGCCCTGAATGGTTCATTTACACAGGAACCTCAGGAAACCAGCAACAATGCACAGCCAATTCGAATCACCACCCGGGCCCCATCCAAGACGGAAATAGTAACCGCAATTCATGCGATGGCCAATGGTAAAGCAGCTGGGAAAGATGGCATCCCGCCAGAATTGTTGAAAGCCGACTCAAGCCTCATTGCAGATGCGCTTCAGCCAATCCTACAAATAGCATGGAACACCTGTACCTTTCCGGAGGATTGGACGGAAGGTATCATAGTCAAAATACCAAAAAAGGGGGACCTAACAATATGCGACAACTGGAGAGGCATCTGTTTACTATCTACTGTGGGCAAAATTTTGTCCTATATATTACTATCTAGGATAAGTGAGGCCGTAGACCGAACGCTTAGGAGGCAGCAGGCCGGATTCAGGAAGGGCCGCTCATGTATTGATCATATCAACACCTTACGAATAATAGTGGAGCAGTCTACTGAATTCCGATCCCCCCTTTACCTTGCTTTCGTAGATTATGAGAAAGCGTTCGACTCGGTCAATAGGAGCTTTATATGGCAGGCACTACGGCGACGTGGACTGCCTGATAAAATAATAGAATTGATAAAAGCCCTTTACAACAATTCCAAATGCAGAGTTCTCCATAATGGAAAATTATCCGACAGCTTCGAGGTGAGCTCAGGAGTACGACAAGGATGCCTACTCTCGCCTTTACTATTTCTTATAGCAATAAATGACATCCTTGTCGGCGCTCTAGATACTAGAACAGGCGGCATACAATGGGGTTTGTTAGACCGCCTTAAGGATCTCGACTACGCCGATGATATCTGTTTGCTGGCCCACAGACACCAGGACCTCAAAAACATGTTAAACAATTTGGCAACAGAAAGTAGTCCAGCAGGCTTAAGGCTAAATCCGACTAAAACTAAAGAAATGCGGATAAATGCAAACACCAACGAACGAACAGCGCTGAATAACCGTGACGTGGAACTGGTAAATAAATTCTGCTACCTCGGTAGCATTATTACCGAAAATGGCGGGGCAGAAGAAGACGTCAGTTCCAGAATAAATAAAGCACGAGGCGCTTATGCATGCCTGTCCCACATATGGAGATCAACGGCGATTTCCACTAACACCAAATTGCGGCTGTTCAACTCCAACGTTAAGGCAGTTCTTTTGTACGGTTGCGAAACATGGAAAGTCACCCAATTCATCACAGGGCGCCTACAAGTCTTCATCAACAGATGCCTTCGTCGTATCCTAAAAATCCGCTGGCAAGATAGAATTTCAAACGAAGAACTATGGCGCCGTGCCGGCCAAGAAAGGATAGACGATCAAATCAGGCGAAGGAAATGGAATTGGGTTGGCCACACCTTGCGACGCGAAAACGAAAATCTAGCCAAACAGGCCCTTGACTGGAATCCGCAAGGTTCCCGTCGAGTAGGAAGACCTAGAACAACGTGGAGGAGAACCCTACTAGAAGAAGCCGCAACAACTGGGAGATCCTGGTCGGAGCTAAGAGCTGTCGCGCAAAACAGAGTCCGCTGGAGGGCAACTGTTTCCGCCCTATGTCCCATGAGGGATTAAAGGAGTATAAAGAAGAAGACGCGGGCAGCCATTTTTATGCCCTTTATGTTAGCTTCACCTGTATGTTGTATGTTGCATGTTGTATGTTGCATGTTATATGTTGTATGTAGTATGTAAACAAATCTTGCAACTTGATTTTAACCTACTTCCATATAACCAACTCGAAATTTTGCACTTATGTATAGTTCAAGATGGCGGCCGAATTTTTTTTTATGTGGTAGATCTAAGCTCAGGAGTCACCCTTTGTACTACTACATAGTCCGTTATGTCGTTTGTTACGTCAAAGCACTACATATTTTACCATCCATCATAGTTAACTGTAAAGAGTGTCGAATCTAAGTATCTAGAAAGTTGGCTGGATCAGTACGTGTATTACGAGAGTCGCGTATCCGACCATATGGTTAGTCAACTGCGGTTCCAAAGGAAATTCAGAGCGATTATCCCGGATCGCTCTGAGTGGGAGGAAATTATTCTTCCTAGGGATCCAAACCATCTCCACTGGTTTACTGACGGGTCAAAGATGGAACATGGCACAGGGGCTGGTGTCGCAGGACCCAACTCCAAGGTCTCGATTGCAATGGGCAAGTGGCCCTCTGTTTTCCAGACTGAAATACATGCCATTACGACCTGCGCTAGGCTGAACCTTGAGAAAGGTCTGAAAGGCGCCAACATTAAAATCATTTCTGACAGCCAAGCTGCCATCAAGGCACTCTCAACGTGGAAGTTTTCTTCCAAAATAGTAGCAGGGTGTTTTGACGTACTCCAGAGCCTGACCAGAAGAAACGAGGTCTCGCTCTGCTGGGTCGCCGGACACTGGGGTATCGAGGGAAATGAGGCTGCAGACAGCCTCGCGAGGGAGGGGTCTGAGACGTTGTTCCAGGGCCCAGAACCCTTCTGTGGCATCTCTTGGTCCACCTCCAAGTCCTGGATAGAGGAGTGGATTAAGAGAATAAACCTAGCCTATTGGGAGTCAGTCCCAGGTCTTAGACAGGCTAAAGATATTATAAGACCCTTTGCCTTAAGGGGCACTATTACTCTAAACAGAGTGGACCTAAGGCTGCTGGTAGGTTATCTCACTTGCCATGTAGGACTGCGGTACCACCTCCACAACCTAGGACTGTCTCAAGAGACAGAATGCCGACTCTGCTTGGAAGGCGATGAAACTTCCACACATATTCTTTGTGAATGTCCTGCTCTGATCTGGCTTAGAAGAAGAACGTTTATCAGAGAGTTCTGGAGCCCTGCCCAAGTCCGGTCTTCATCAATTAAAGACCTTCTTGCCTTCATTCGGAAGGCCGATAGTCTGTTCCGCTAGTGGGGTACGTACACAATAGGCCTAACTTGGCCGCAGTGTTCACCATATGGGTTGCCCCTTCATTCCTTATAATAATAATATAATAATACGAGAGTCATATACGTGCTGCTATAGTCAAAGCCCGTAAGGCCTTCCAAATGACGAAAAGGCTCTTTTTTAGTAAACACCTCAACTCCAGAGTTAAGGTGGATTTCTAAAAGACCTTAGTCAGACCGGTACTTACCTACGGCTGTCCCGTATAGTGGAATATATCACCATCATATATGTAGAAGATGAGGGTGTTCGAAAGACAATGCTTAAGGGCATGCTTAAGCATGTATAGAACACATGAGTCAAGTTTCAAAAAATTCCATGCCAATGATATCCTATACGGAAAAGCAGCAACCATGAGGTTAGACAATTTCATAATCAGATTGATCCGAAATCACGTTGTAAGAGCGACAGAAAGCGGCAATCCCCTCATTTTTGGGGCTTATTACCCTAAACCAGACTACTATAACATGACGCTTATTACCCTAAACGGACTACTCTAACATGACAAGATGTACCACCAGAAGCATTCCCGTGGCTAGATTCACTTGGCCTGATACAAAACAGGGAGGGAGTACCCTTAAAGCCGGGAATACACATGCCAGCAAAACGGGTAAGTAGCTTGCATGCGGGAAAATGGAATATGCTAATAGTTAGTACAACAGTGATAAATTTGCACTTGCTAGTTACCTACAGGCATATCAACTTGCCTGTATCTAGCAAGTGAAAATTTATGACGGCTGTACCATCTATTAGCATATTCCATTTTCCCGCATGCAAGCTACTTACCCGTTTTACTGGCATGTGTATTCCCGGCTTAATATATCACGTTTATCGCCGGGCGCGGGATAAACGAGTATTATATGAGCGAACCGATGGGCTGAACGCAGAGCTCCGGCGATTCAGCACGCGAGTCGGCCCTTCAGATAGGGAGGAAGCTTCCAGAGCCAGTACCAAGTACTGGTGGCTGGAAGAATCAATAGGGTGAAGAGTGTTAATGTGCATGTTTTAATGCATGGTGTGAGTGCAGGCGTTAGCCTAAGGAGGATTAGGATCCCAGTAGGAGAATTAGGTATAGTCATAGGATTACCATTGTAATAAGTTTAGTTATAAGGCAGGTAGGTAGTTTAAGTTTAGGTTTAGCCTGGAATGCTACCGCCCGCGAACTCTCAGGCTATTGTAAAGCCTCAGCTCTCGCGGGTGACAAAACTTGGGCGAGAGCCACCAGATTCTGTCGCCTGAGTCTCTGGTGAATGTCGCCCCACTAGGCTATTTTCTAGGATTTAGGCGTACCTTAGAGTAGGTAGTTTTTAGGTTTTTTTAATTTAGCTTAAGTTTTATAAAATAGATTAAGTTAGCTAAGTTTTTGAAAAAATTGTCTTAGCATTAAGTTTAGAATTAAGCATGTATCAACACAATTTAAATAAATAAAGAGGCCGAAAGGCAAAATAAAGGGCGCTTTCAGTAATGTAGGATGCGTGCGCAATTGACTTATTCAGTCATTGAAAGCTTCACACTTTCAATTGCTGAATAAATCATTTGCGCACGCATCCTGCATTACTGAAAGCGCCCAAACATTACTAATTAAGTTAGATAGGATTTAGCTTAGAGTGTCCGCGGAGGGCCAGTAAGTTAGTTAAGTCAGATAGGGAAAATAGGTTTAAGCATAGCCTGTAAGTTTTTGTTATTATATCATAATAATAAATATGCTTATAAAAAAAGAGTGTCGAATCTTAAAATCGAAGTTATTTAAAGATACAGTATGTAGTTGGATTAAAGTGCTAATTTAGGTAATTTTGACTTGGTACATTTTTGAGATTGGGTTAGTTTAATTTTGTGACTGTATTTTGTTTAAGCTTCCCTTAATATTTTGTTGTTGGAACTGAATTTGATGTTGGACTTCGTCGCTGAGTGTATTAGGGCCTCTGAGATTTCTGCAGAACTTTCCTTTAAAAATTGAAGGCGAATAGGCGTGGGGTTTTCCACAATATGATATCATTTGTGTCTGATTTAACTACTAAATGAAGTGGAATATAAGATGTGACTAATAAACTAGCATCATCGTCAGAACCTAAATCCGAAAATCGCTGCTTGTATTCGCTTTGGCCGGGCTAGCATCGAATCCCCATGTCCCGATTAAATTTAAATTATCCGATTTGCACTTTATCTATCTATTCATTATCTATTCATTTTCGGCTTTAGATGCTGAGATGGATGCATTTTCTAGATAGCACTTCTTTTTAGGGTTTCCAATGCTTTGGTAAAATGGTAAAATATTGATTATTTAGTAATTATTGCACTATTATCTGATGAGAAGCTACTATCAGACTTATTGAGCAGTGTTTTCACGGCAGAGTCATCTACATGAGATAGCTGTGCCACTCGTCTACGTTTCGATCTCTTGGCAAGCTCGGAAAAATCTTTTTAGGACACCCGGGGATGGCCCTGCTGCCAGTTGATCCACTTCATGAACACAGTGCTCAACACTACTTCTTAACTCAATACATTCAATAACACTTAGCCAATCAGAATACTTAAGTAATAACTTAGATTTAGACCTACCTGCTTGGTTCCAATAATAATGAAAACTTTTAATATAAACAATATATACGATCATCTAAAACCATAAAATCTATATTTTCGGCATCGCTGAATGAAGATAGCAAAACTTGGTGTTTTGTAGACTTACTTCCACTCACTGTATTCCAAAATTCAAAGATATGCATCCTTGAGAAGGAGCACTTGAAAGTAGTACTTGAAAGAAGTGCTTGAAAAAGAGAATAAAATTAGTTGTTCGTAGGCGGTATGGAAGGCGTAGGAGCAGACTCAAGCAGGTCAATCTATAATATTTATAAAATATACAGTTACATCTACAATTTAAGATAGGAGCGAATGTTTGAAAATGTTTGGACATTTTTCTAGCTCTACGGAAAGTTGACTTAATAGCAAAAAATATACCATAAATTTATTATGGCGTAGCACGTAAACAGTCAACAAAATATTCTAACAATAAATTCAAAATATGGCTAAATGTGACAAAAAAAAAACCTTGTTCTTGAATTTCCATTGCCTAAAACACGAGCACAACACACACCAAAACTCTGACCCTTCACTTGTAATGAAACACCATACTTAGTGACTCACTTTGCAGGCGTAACGATGCGTAATAATGCCTTCACTTCGCAGGTCAAGAAGTAGCTGATAATGAAAACAAATATATGACATATTTGTATTTTTGGACGGCTTGTTGAATTCCTTATCGAAATATGTACCTTGATCCTAGAAATCCGAATATAAATTTTATGGATTTATGACTGTGCTACTAAGAGGAGCATATTTGGAGCGCTGTTGAAGGCGATTGGAGTTTTAAGGAATTGTATGGGGGGGGGGGGGGGGGGGGGAAACAAGCGTAGACCGGTTTTCGTTCGATGCGGGAGCTAACCAGCATATTGGACGTATTGGTACTTAGTAGGAGGACCGCTCGGTAAAACTGAACTCGTGTTTTGAAAAGCGAAAAGGCAATTGCAAAAGGTGAACAAAAATTAAAAATGATAAAAAAGCTGAGCTGTACAAAGAAAAAAGAAGGCAGGAGAAAAGAGTGCACAAAGCGAAGAAAAAGGAGTACTGGGAAAACGAAATGTTAAAAATAGAAGAAGCGAACAGCCGAAACGACGTCAGGCAACTATATAAAAAAGTAAATGAGCACCGAGTCGGTTTCAAGCCCACAGTAACTATGTGCAAAAATAAGAATGGGGAAATCTTAAGCACCAAAGAACTAGTTCTAACTAGATGGCGCGAACACTTCAAAGAACTGCTAGCTGGAGATGAGGAGCAACCGCCAACAGAAAACGTGGAAGTAGCAGAAGAACTAGCGGGAGATATGCCTACATCAGAAGATGTACAAGACGCAGTGAAAAAACTGAAAAACAACAAATCTCCGGGTAAAGTTAACATTGTAGCAGAGCTATTAAAAAAAGGAGGTGGAAACGTAATATTAAGCCTGCATGAAATCGTAACACTAATATGGACCCAGAAACAAATACCATCGGAATGGAGCGAGGGCATTGTGTGCCCTATACATAAAAAAGGAGATCAGCTAAACTGCCGTAACTATAGAGGCATCACTCTACTGAACGTAGCATATAAAGTATTTTCAAATATTTTATACGTTAAACTGCAGCCTTACGCAGAAGAAGCTCTGGGAAACTACCAAAGCGGGTTCCGTCCCGGAAGATCTACCACAGACCATATTTTCACACTTAGGCAGGTCCTAGAAAAGGCGAATGAATTTAACATAAACATACATTCGCTATTCATAGACTTCAGAAACGCCTATGATAAAATAAAACGTGAAGAATTATACAAAGCTATGGAGTACCTAAGATTCCCCAAACACCTCGTAAATTTGACCAAAATCACAATGAAAGAGGTATTATGCAGAATAAGAATTGAAGGAGAGCTATCAGAACCATTCAACGCGACAGTAGGACTAAGACAAGGAGATGCCCTATCGTGCTTACTATTTAACGTAGCTATGGAAAAAGTGATAAGAGACGCAGGAATTAACACCGCGGGCAGTATTTTCAACAAGTCGGTACAAATATTGGCGTACGCTGACGACATCGTAATACTAGCCAGTGTTTTTGTATTAAAAAACTTCAAACGAATAGATGAATTTCCCGGACGCAATTAGCTTCTAACTGCAGTACACCTGTGTAAAAAAGGTAAAGAAAATAAAAACAAAAAAGAAAGAAGAAGTAAGATTCAATTATAACATTTCAAATTTATTCATAATAGTCAAGATATCAGTAATTCAATAAAAATTCAAGTTTCATATAAATTAGTTCATAAATTAGTTATTTAGTTTTAGTTAATTAATTTAGTTAGTAAGTTTATTAATTCAAATTTCAATAAAGGACAAAAATTCTGATAACTTAGAAATTTTTCAAAGTATTTATTCAAGTGACGATTTGCTCAAAGTTTACTTAAATCACCCTCGACAATGTTGGAAACTATAATTCAATTTCTTAATAACTTCAAGATTCAATAAAAGGGATAAAATTTCTGACAAGTCATAAGTTTAACAAAATATTAATTCAAGTGAAGATTCACTCAAAATTTACCTGGATCACCCTCGACAACGATGTAAGCTATGAATTAATTATCGAATTGCAAAAAACACCTCTACAACGTTGTTCACTAAATCGCGAAGTTTGATTTCGAAGAAACGAGAAAAATGGTAAAATAAATCACCGAATCACAGAAGAAACAAAAGAAAAAAAAATATATATATAGAATTGTATCAGCATGTAAAATGACTCACCTGATTTCTAGAGTTGACCTTGAACTTGTATGAAAAAAGGGATTTACTGTTGTATGAAAACAACAAGGAAAGGAAGTAATGTGTTGATGGTCGAATCCCAACAACACAGTAAATATTAGTAACTTTGTTGATGGTCGAATCCCAACAACAAAGAAAGGTTAGTAGTTTGTTTATGGTCGAAACCCAAAAACAAACGAAATATTAGTAAACCTTGTTGATGGTCGAATCCCAACAACAAGTAAAAATTAATAAATCTGTTGATGGTCGAAACCCAACAACAGAGGAAAAGTTAGTAGTCTGTTAATGGTCGAAACCCAAAAACAGAAGAAAAGTTAGTAAGCCTTGTTGATGGTCGAATCCCAACAACAAGGAAAATTAATAAATCTGTTGATGGTCGAAAACCCAACAACAGAGGAAAAGTTAGTATTGGAATTAAAAATGGGAGGAAAAAGGGTACAAGTTCAGGACAACTTACCTCGGTGAAGCTCCGGTGCAGAGAGAGCGAGCGTTTCGTTCGCAACAATATTTAATCGTTTGCTTGAATTTCAAGTTCAAGTGGGGATACAAAAGAAAACCGTAACGTTTGAAGTGATTTTTGCTTCGATGATAAGAGTGGGAATGCGAATTTATACGTAGGCATGTATTGAGGTGATGGGGTTACCAGAGTAAATTTTGAATGAATATCGTAAATTGAAAATTAATTCTAATAAACTTAAATTATATTAGTATATTAATGACGATGTAATTTGATGATGATTAATGTGGCGATCTTGGCCAAATATGATGATGTTTATGTTTTTGATGGATATCCATTAGTAGCCAAATGACCAAGCTTCCTTATCAAGTGGTTCCGAAAGTGTGTACTTAAACCTGTTCTTCATCAGTTAACGTTATTCATCTGTAATAATAAAACATTAAATGCCCTAAAGGTGATTCGGTGATTGGAATTTGAGCGGACAAAATTGAAAAGATAACCAAGGGAAATTCTTTGCTGTGAAAGTATTTGAGCAGCCAGATCCCTCGTAGCAATGAAAGAAGCCTTCATATCGCTAGAAAGAGCAGCAAAGAAACTCGGACTAGCAATTAATGAAGAGAAAACGAAATATATGTGCATCTCCAAAAGACATAATGATCGCCAGAATATGACAATTGATACATACAACATCGAAGCAGTAAAAGAATTTATATATCTAGGGACGCTAATTTCAAAAGACAACGACACGACATTAGAAGTTAAAAGGAGATTAGCGCTGGGAAACAGATGCTACTTTGGGCTACGTAAACATTTCTTATCAAGGAACATATCAAGAAGCACTAAAGTAAAACTGTACAGAACTCTTATAAGGCCAATACTACTGTATGGATCCGAAACCTGGACATTAAGAAGTAACGAAGAACACCTCCTAGGGTGCTTCGAAAGAAAAATCCTGCGCACTATATATGGAGGAATCAACGAAAACGGTGTTTGGAGGAGAAGATACAATCACGAATTGTATCAGTTGTATAAAGATCCAAACATCATAAAAACTATAAAAATTAACAGAATCCGATGGGCAGGACATGTTGAACGTAGCAGTGACGACAGCATAACAAAAATTATTATGAACAAGAGACCAGACGGACACAGAGGTACGGGACGTCCAAAAAAGAGGTATTTAGACAGCGTAGAAGAAGATCTACGAACCCTAGGTATAAGAAATTGGAGACTTCAAGCCAGGGAGCGACAGTTCTGGAGGAGGATGTTGCAGGAAGCCAAGGCCAATAACAGGCTGTGGAGCTATTTATGATGATGAAAAAATTGTCTAACATCATGTATGAGCCACGTTTAAATCATAGCGCGATAATATCAATAGCAGGAGAGCTGGCAGAAAATATAGACTATAGATGATGCCATCGACGACTTTGCGGTAATGGAAGAAAGAAAAATAGTGTTTACTATATAAATGGGATGAGTAGAAGAATCTATACCTATACACATACATAACATGTATTTCAGCCTGTTGCGTTCTTGTGTTTCAGGTTTTAGATTACTTTTGCTTAACAATTAGAGCGCAGGGATATGGCAGTTTTGGCTTTTTGGGTTTAAAGCTAGTTACAGGGCCCCTAGACTATTAGTACGCAGGGATTTCACTTTTTGAGTTTCACTCTATTCTCAGGGGCCCTTCTGCCCTGGGGCCAGGAGAAAATGGTCCCAGTAGCCCTCCTTTGTAGCGGGCCTGGACATATCACTCCGATATGTCAAGCGAACCCCGACGATTGTGGCTCAGCCGGCTTACAGCCGGCAACATCCAAGAGTTCAACCGCTAGGCTCACTGCCTTCTCTAGGCTACCCTTAGGGCTGCCATCCGTCCGGCTTTTCCCGGATTTGTCCTAGTTTGGAGCGCGTCCGGGGACCGTTCGGGAGGGGTTTTAAAAAGTGTACGGGTAAAACCCGGGCACTTTTTTTGTTAGGGGTGACCCCATCAATTCAATGATGCTTAATAAATTAAACCAAATCTCAGTTAAAAATTGACTAAAAATTGCACGAAGCAAACTTCGGCGTGGCAAAAAAAAGTTATCAAACGTACACCGATCCGAAACGAAAAGAGAAAGTTATCAATCTTTCCAGATCACAATGACCAAGCAGGTGCCAATCGGTATAGAAGTTATTGAAATTTAAGTAGTACTTAAACAGTTTTCTAGTATAAAAATGCTCAAACTTTAATTTGATGGTAGGTTGGAGCTCTTACTCGATAAGTCAGTTGCGGTCCAAAACAACAACAAAAAATTGGTCTGACAAGACATTAGCTCCAGATTTGGCATATTCTTTTTACTCTGTAACGTCTAAATTTTAGTTACGATCCCAAAAATTTTCCGGAAAACGGACATACTAAATTTGGGCACTACCTCCGCCAACTGTTTTTATCCGCTGGGTCATTACATTGTTAAGTTGTATTTATTCTTAAGTCTGCACTTCTCTACTCGCAAAGTGGATCGAAGTTATTCGAAGTCAGTTCAACTCAGTCTTCAAAGTGGGTCGAGTTGAAACTGGGTCCATTCAATCCAACTCATCTCTCCTACCAGGGTCTAGTTCATTTTTCGTATCATATACACTGGTTGAGTTGTAAGTGGGTTGAAGTGACATTTGTTTTGTTTGTTTACCATCCGTGAAGTCCGCCTTTGGCGTTAGTTTTATCTTCGGTGTTTCTGCTTACACAGGAATAAAAAACTTCCCTCAAACTTCATTTAAGTGTATTTATAAATTTTTTCAATGAGAAAAAAAAATAAAATTTTTTTTTTCTTCTTTCAAATTTGTTTTTGCAGTTAAATCGTGGTTGAATCGTTCCTTTTTTCATGGCGTCTCAACAGGCATGCAAGTTATGCCTTTCGGAGATTGTCCGAGATTCGATTCCTTGCGATGGTGTTTGTGGTGGCGTCTTTCACCTCACTTGCCTTAACGCAGGAGTCAGTTCCAACACTTCGGCTCCTAGAGTGACAACTTGTAGGGAGTGTACAGACATCAACCCCTGCCATGTCCTCAGACTGGTGAAGGACATTTCTAATGCTGTTTTCGACGGTCAAGAACTAGTCATGAGCCGTCTCGGTTCCTTCTCCGGCAACATCTCGCATCTCCAGATGTTGTCGGATGACATTCAATCCATCAACGTCCGACTCGACTCATTGTCCGACACCCTAGATCTTACTGCGACTAACTCCGGCTGATTATTGAGTAAATTCCAGGAAATTTCTTCCAGGATTGCAACGGCCTTAGACTCGATTGACGACATGCAGTCGTTAATCTTAAATCCTGTCGCCGCTTCTTCTTGCTCTTCCAACTCCTCGGTTTCTCTTCATCCTGTATTGGCATGACATTAAAAGGAGTACGAAGCGCGTTCGAGCTGATATTGAATCGCTGTCTTCAGCAGTGGTTCAAAATCATAACGCCTTGAGCTCTCTAGCTTCAAAATTTGAAGGCGTCTTTAATAGCAAGTTATCCCCCTCTGTGGGCGCACTGCAGGTTGGGGAGCAGCCTCCTTCCTCGAATAACCCCAAGGATGATCCTCCCTTGGTTGATGTCATCCTCAATCAGGATGTCATTAATCCAACGACGCCAGGATGTCAGCCGCGTCGCAAAAATCTAAAAATTAAAAATAATAATAGTCGCAATCGCCAAGCCACCATTGGCAATAGTGTCAGCTTGAGGTCCTCGTCCCGCATTCCATCTACAGAGCTGAAGTTAAAGCCGGTCTCTGTATCATCCTCCTCGCCACTAGTGGTGGGAGGTCCTTCGGTCGCGGAAGTTTCAGGGTCTGAGTCGTCCTCTATGCCAGTCTTGGTAGCAGCCCCTCCGCCTCTGATAGTGGATGGTCCACCGGTTGCCGAAGTTATAGTACCTCTTGAGCCTAACACTTCTCTTGTTACGGTTCCTAGGCCTCTAAATATTTTCATCTCGAGATTCTCTCCGGAGACTAAGACGGAGTCTATCTGTGAATATTTGAGGAAAAAATCTATAGACCCCGGAACAGTTCGCTGTAGAAAAGTTAGCAAGGTCTCCAAGCCAGTTTCATCTTTTATTTTGTCTGCACCGCCTACTACTGCCGAGATTCTCTTAGACCCGGGTTTCTGGCCCGCTGGGGCTCTTACCAAGCGTTTCGTTCCACGTACTCGTAATAGATCTCATCATGCAAACGCTTCGTACTATACGAAGCCCTCGTTTCTTGCGTTCCCTACGAGCCTCAAAAATTAGCCAGTTGTTCTCCTCCTTGGTTCAATAGTGAACTCGAGCATTTGAGAAATCGAAAGAATAGGCTCTGGAAAACTTATTTAAAGAGAAAGGACTCTCTGAGTCTCAATTCATTTATCATTTGCTATAACCAATTTCGTTCACTCTCTTTTACTCTGTATCGTGAATATCTCAGCAGTATGAGTAATAAAGTATTTACTGATTCCAGAAACTTCTTCAAATTTATCAACTCGAAGAAAAAAGTTGATAATTACCCTAATACTATGCAGCACAAAAACTGGTCTAGCTGTGACTCGCCCGCGATTTGCAACATGTTTGCGTCATTCTTTCATCAATCTTTCTCATCTGCACAATTTCAGCCTGACGACAATAATTTTCGCCACATTATCCCCAACCGAGAGGCTCATTTTTTACCTCTCTCAATTACCATTGCCGATATCGTGAAACATATTGACGATCTTCCATTTGACTTTACTCCTGGCCCCGACGGTATTCCTCCTGCTGTCCTTAAGGCCTGTGTGGAGGTTCTCCAGTCTCCACTGAAAATCCTTTTTCTAAAATCCCTGGATAAAGGGTACTTCCCCACTTTGTGGAAGAATTCGTTCATAATTCCTATTCACAAAAGTGGCTGCAAGAGTGAAATATCGAATAATAGGCCTGTTGCTAAGTTGTCTGCTATACCGAAACTTTTTGAATCAATTATCTATTCCACACTCGTTCCTATCTGCAAGAGGCTGATCTCAACGAATCAACATGGTTTTCTTGCAGCTCGTTCCACCACCACCAATCTTCTTGAGTTCACTGCTCATGCTGTCGAAGGCTTCGTTTCCGGTAGTCAAACTTATTGTGTTTACACTGATTTTAGTAAGGCATTCGACAAGCTCTTCCATTCCATTATTATTCTGAAATTAAGAATGTTAGGCTTTCCGCAAGCTCTTCTAGTATGGTTCCAGTCTTACTTAACTGACCGGACCTACCAAGTTCTTTTTCGTGGATCCAAATCAATAACCATTGAAGCGTCGTCCGGTACCGGTGTCCCTCAAGGAAGTCATCTTGGCCCTCTCCTCTTTATCTTATGAATTGATGACATTGTTCCCTTACTAAGACACTGTAGAATATTGATTTACGCTGATGACATCAAATTGTATCGGCACATAAAGAGTATGGAGGATTGCAAACTTCTGCAGATTGACCTTGATACCTTTTACTCTTGGTGTGCTAACAACAACCTGGTTCTTAATATTGGTAAATGCGAAGTCATGACTTTTAGTAGGAGACGTGATCCTATAATTTTTAACTACACCTTTTCTGATGAGGGTATCCCTCGTGTTAATTTGGTTAAAGATCTCGGGATTAGATTTGATAGTAAGCTGGATTTCTCCACTCACATCAACTATATCTCTTCCAGAGGTAGTTTAGTCTTGGGTTTTATAAAAAGGTGGTCCAAGGAATTTAATAACCCGTTGGTTACTAAACACTTATATATTTCTCTTGTCAGACCATTACTTGAATATGCCTCCCAGGTTTGGTCTCCTCACTATTCTTCGCATGTTAGAACTATTGAATCGGTTCAACGAAGGTTCGTTCGATTCGCACTGAATCATCTTCCTTGGGAAAACCCAATAGTTCTTCCATCATATGAATCCCGGCTTAAGTTACTCAACTTAAGCTCTCTTCAAAAGCGTCGAGAGGTGGCCGATGTTGTATTTGTTCATCAGCTACTTAATGGAAAGGTCGACTCAGGTTTTTTAGGTCGCCGTGCGTCGTTTAGAGAGAGTCGTTATAATCTGAGAGGTCCACCTCTTTTACAAATCAACTCCTCTAATACTAATTATGGTAGATTTGAACCTGTAAACCGCATGTTCATTAATGTTAACAATAATATTAATGTCTTTAGCGTGAGCATTAGTAAAGATGTCCTTACAAGGAGTCTTTTTAATCTCACGTGACCATCTTTGTTTCCTGTTGCTTGCGTGGGTTATATGTTAATTTGGATTTGTGTTTTTATTTACTAATTTTTATGTTACTAATATTTTATGTTTGCATGTCTCAGCTGAGCCATGGCAGTGGTAAATATTTCTCAGCCCTGCTGGGAAGTGTGCCTTCTGTGTTAGAAGGGAAACTCTATAGATGTATATCTATATATATATATATATATATATATATATATATATATATATATATATATATATATATATATATATATATATATATATATATATATATATATCCTCACCTTGTATCTACACCTTGTCGCGGTGGTGAGGCTTAGGCTTGTGGCTAACTAAGATAGATACACGAAATCCCAAGGTGGAAACTATCGTGCTGAGGGGATGAATGGTACTGCGTCAGTGTACCGCTAACGATGGACTCCGAATACCAGGCGACCTTCGGTTTCAATGTAGCTTTCCCGTGGTAATGCGGAGCTCTGCCATGGGTGACTGTCCTTTCTCGCGCAACTCGTGGGATCTAAAATAGAGAACGCAAAAAGAAATAAGGGTGGAGCCCCTCCCAAAGCTCCAACAAATACAGCTAGGGCTTTTATAGTCCAACAAAGGGCGACTCCGGAAGATGGAAATCCCATCCAAAGGAGCATAAAGACGGTGAGAACACCACCATCAAAGAGTGCTAAGGACCCGGAACATCCTGGTCCTGAGCAACACAGCGCGACTCCCCAAGAAGGAAATCCAAAGAATTCCATCCCAAGGAGCAACAAGACGGCGAGGACACCGCCGACAAAGAGTACCAAGGACCTAGAACGCCTTGGCGTAGAGAAATATGGCGAAATGAGGGTGAGCACTCCGGCGACCACTGCGGAGGATGCTGGATCATCCCCCTTCGAGAAATTGGGGGTTATGATAACACACCTCATGGAGTATGTCGACGCTAAGAAAAACGTCGAGCACGCCATTAAAGAGAAAATTAGGTTGGTCAGGTCGACCTACCTAAAATCAAAGGAGGAAATAGTTAAGCGGCAAATGGCGAAAGAGCTGGTGGATACGTCGGCTCAAACAGAAGACTTGCCGAAAAAACAAGAGAGCCGTTCAACCGGGGATGCTGGAGAGAAACGGCCCCAAGAGAAAAACAAGGAGCCGCGGACGCGCAAGCGCCGTAGAGAGCTCAATGAGGAGGTGCAGCTGCAGCAGCACACCCCAAAGAGGAAAAAGGGAAAGACTCCCGACGCAGTGGCCGAGCCAGCCCCGCTACAGGCGGCACGCCCGGTCGAAAGCGAGAGTGGGGACCGAGAAAGCTCTGCCTGGAAGAAGGTGGAACGGAAAAAGAGGAAGAAAAAGAAAAGAAGACTTAAAGAGGCCAACAAGTTGAGGCAAAGGACCCGGTCGGATGCGATTATCATCACGACCAAAGGGGAAGCAACGTACGCGGAGATCCTTCGCAAGGTGAGGACAGATGCCTCCCTGGCGGAACTGGGAAACAGCGTAAATAGAGTTAGGAGAACGCAAAAGGGCGATCTCCTGTTAGAGCTAAAGAGGGGAGATGCTAAGACCGGGGACTTAGAACAGAAGGTTAAAGCATCGATTAACGGGGTGGCCGAAGTGAGAGCCAGTACAAATACGGTAGTGATCGAGTGTAGAGACTTGGACGAGATCACAACCAAGGAAGAGGTGTGCGAAGCACTGAGGACCCAGCTAGGTCTGACGGTCGAGGAAAAGGATGTCCTCAGGCTAAGAGAGTCGTGGGGGGGCACTCAGACGGCGTTTATAAGCCTGCCTGTTGAAGCTGCGAAGAAGGCTATCGCAGCAGGTAAAGTTCGAGTCGGCTGGGTGGTATGCCGAATGCGGGAGCGGGTATCGCTTAAACCGTGCTTCAAATGCATGAAGTTCGGTCACATAGCGAGAAACTGCAGCAGCAGCCAGGATAGAGGAAGGCTGTGCCGAGGCTGCGGAAAAGAGGGTCACAAAGTAAGGGAGTGTGACCAAGCTGCCAAATGCCTAATTTGTAGGGAGGTAGAGGGCAGGGATAGCGGGCACGTGACCGGAGGTAGTAGATGTCCGGCGTACAAGGAGGCACTGAAAAGAAGACGAAGATAAGGTTCTTACAGATTAACCTGAACCACTGTCAAGCGGCACAAGATCTGTTGGCACAGACAGTCTATGAGGAGAAAATCGACGTCGCAATCGTCTGCGAGCAGTATAGAAACCTGCACAGCGGCGTCTGGATAAATGATAGCAGCGGCACGTCAGCGATATGGACGTGCGGGAGCCGAGCCATGGAAGATACCATGAGAAGCCCAGAGAATGGCTTCACGCGGGCAAAAGTAGGCGGAATACACGTCTACAGCTGCTATGCGGCGCCAAGCCTGACACTAGACGAGTACGAGTCGATGTTGGAAAGGTTAGCCGCCGACGCGAGTCGCCATTACCCGGTAATATTAGCGGGTGATTTCAATGCTTGGGCTGTCGAATGGGGCAGTCGACAAACGAATGCAAGAGGGCGCATACTCCTAGAAGTATTCTCGCGACTAAATGTGGTGTTGGTCAACACCGGAGGCGAAAACACCTTCCAAAGGGGTGGGAGAGCGTCTGTAATCGACATCACTTACGTGAGCGATTCAGTGGCCAAGGACCTACAATGGCGGGTGAGCGATTTGTACACGCACAGCGACCACCTAGCCATCATCTTCGAGATTGGCCAGGGTATAGGAAAAAGGAATCCTATCAATGGAACGAATAGAGGATGGGCCGTAAATAAACTCGACACAGAGGTGTTCGAGGAAGTATACCTGCATGATGCGAGGTCGGCAGGAGGTGCCAGGGAAGGGGCATAGCGAATCGTAGATTCACTAACACGGGCATGTGATGCATCCATGCCTCGGCGCGCCGGCAATCGGCAACACCCACCAAACTTCTGGTGGAACGCCGAGATCGACGAATGCCGAAGGGCCTGCCTGAAAGCGAGAAGGAGAACTCAAAGAAATCGGAACCGTCCTGATTTCGATGAACTCCTTCAGAGATATAAGGAAGCGAGGAAAAGGCTGAACAAGGCCATCGCTAGAAGTAAATCCGAGCACTTCAAAAGATTGTGCAGAGAAGCAGACTCGGACCCCTGGGGTGGAGCCTATAAAATGGTTATGTCAGCGGTCAAGGGCAAACGCTCTCCGCCGATCACCTGCCCGCGCTGCTCCAGAGCATTGTGTACGTCCTGTTTCCGCAGAACGTACGCACCGTCGAACTACCCACCCTTCAGGTGGACCCAGAAGAGGCACCTGCGGTGACCGCAGATGAGATTCTGGAGGCTGCAAAAAAGGTAGCCATCAACAAAGCCCCTGGCATGGATGGCATACCAAATAAAGCGGCGAAGCTAGCAGCTTCAATAGCGCCAGACAGGTTCGCTGAAGTCTTCACAGCGTGCCTGAGAGAGGGGATCTTCCCGGAGCGATGGAAACAGCAGAAACTCGTGCTCCTACCGAAGCCGAATAAGCCTTTAGGGGACCCATCGTCCTACAGACCGATATGCCTCCTTAGTTGCATAGGCAAACTTTTCGAGCGGGTGATCTGTAACAGGATTCTCCCTAGCGTCGAAAGGGCAGGTGGCCTGTCGGACAAGCAATTCGGCTTCAGAAAGGCAAGGACGACAACTGATGCAGTCAATATGGTGGTGGGCATAGCAAGAGCCGCCATAGAGAAAAATCACTGCTGCGCATTGATAACCCTCGACGTAAAAAATGCTTTCAACTCAGCGAGGTGGAGCAAAATAGTTGAGGCGTTGATCAAGCTAGGCACACCAAAGTACCTAGTGCGTGTAGTGGACGACTACCTCCAGGGTAGGTCGCTTCATTGTGATTCGGATGATGGTCCTAAAGTGTTCGGGACAACATGCGGTGTCCCGCAAGGTTCCGTCCTGGGCCCTCTCCTATGGATCGCAATGTACAATGATGTGTTGGGGCTTCGTCTTCCAAAGGAAGCAGTGGCGATCGGGTTCGCAGATGATATCGGGGTAGTTGTCGAATGAAAACACCCAGAGGACATCGAACTGTATGCGAACGAAGCGATCTGGGAAATAAAGGCGTGGTTAGAACGCGCTGGGTTGAAGCTTGCTGAGCACAAAACTGAAGCAGTGCTGATCAGCAAACGGCGAAAGCCAGTATCCGTGAGGATCAAGGTAGGGGAACAGATCATCCACTCACAGCCCGCTCTAAGGTACCTGGGAGTGATGATCGATCGGAGGCTAAATTTCAAAGCGCACTTGGAGGGCACGGCAGACAAAGCTTCTGCGATTTGTGCAGCACTCGCAAGAATGCTGCCCAATGTTGGGGGCCCTAGACCGAGTCGCCGCCTCCTCCTGGGGAGGGTGGTCAGCTCAGTCCTGTTATACGCAGCGCCAGTGTGGGCAGCAGCGTTAAACAGGACTGCTAATAGCAGAAAATGGAGGGGTGCATATAGGCTAAGTGCACTTCGCGCTTGCTGCGCGTACAGGACCACGTCCGACGATGCGGCGTGCGTGATAGCGGGGATGATTCCCGTAGACATTCTGGCGAGGGAGGGCATGCGTCTCTATGACCCAGAATACGGTAGAGGACAGCCAAGAAGGGTACGGCGGCAGACTGCGCGCTGTGAGTCCTTAAGGGAATGGCAGGGGAAGTGGGACGAGTCTGTTAAGGGTCGTTGGACCCACAGACTTATCCCTAACGTGGGAATATGGGTTTCGAGGGAGCGTGGGGAAGTAAGTTACGACCTCACGCAGTTCCTGAGCGGACATGGGGGGTATAGGAAATATCTCCACCGCTTCGGGCACGACGATTCACCGATGTGTCCGGTATGCCCAGCGACGGAAGAAGACGCAGAGCACGTCTTCTTTGCCTGCTCGAGATACGCCGAGGAAAGGGCGAAATTAGAAGAAACGGCCCAGGCGCCACTAACGCCGGAAAACATCGTAGAGCATATGATGAGATCCGAGGAAATGTGGAAGAAAGTGGAAGAAACCCTGAAGGCCATTCACAGAAAGTTAAGGCAAGAAGAGGCCACAAGAAACAGAGAAAGGCGAAGAAATGCCGAGAGCAGTAGCAACCCCCATGGGTAAGGACCAGAGGGACACCTAAAGGGTCATGGTGGTGGCGCCCGCCCGAAGTAATGCCTCGCGGCGGTCCCGGGTGTAGCAGTCGCTACGCATTAATTTTATGTTTCTCTTATTATGAGTTTTTGTTGTTAGTTATCGAATTCAAATATATGTACTTACAATTTTGGAGTACAGTGTGCGTTACGTCATCGGTTTAGATTTTCACTACTACTTTGGAAATACACTTTAGGGAAATCACAATCACGTACGCTTACACTGTACAAGTATTGAATGTATAAAACATAGGTACACGAATTGATTTGACATGTAAAATAAAAAAATAGAATGTATTAGTAATAAAGTTTTCGTTGAACGTTTAACATGCAAAATAGTAACTCATGTATTAGTTGGAAGTTTTTATCATTAAAAGTTCCGGTTGTATAATTCAACCGCATGTAAAGTCGTTTAACTTAAAATAAAAATAACTTAAATAAAAATATTTTTAAATCGCTACAAAATAAATAGTTTATTTACTAAAACAATTATAAACTATTATGATGTGGAGCGGAACCCCAAAATAATGTAAATGTGGAGTTAAGGAGTCTAGGCCCCCACATCATCTGGTGACCCCGAAACAAGAAAGAAGAATATTTTTCCTGCTAAAGAAAATTTCAAAATTTTAAAAAAAAAGAATATGTTCCAAAAGTAAAATAGAAAATTCATAAGAAGAAAGAAGAAAAGAACAATTTTAAGAAGAAGTTTTTTAAAAAAAAAGAAGAAAGAACACACTTAAGAGAGGAGAAGAAAGAAGATTTAATAAAACTTTTAAGGGAAGTTAATTTCATTTTAAATTAATAATTTTCATTTTTTTTTTAATTTCTTTTAAAAAAAAAAAAAAAAACACAAAAATTTTTCTTTTTAAAATACAAAACTTTTCCTGGTAGTAGTGGATTTCTCATTTAATTTCTCTTCTTTAATTGATTTATATTATCTTTTCTTTTAAAAATCGAAATTTTCCTTATTTAACGGTCGGTTTTAAAATTTGAGTCCTCCGTCAACGCTATCGTCCGCGAAATTAATTTATAAGAAGTTCCGCGAATTTTAAGTGAATCGAAACTCTTTTCTTTGATTTTAAGTTAATTTCGTGTTACGTTAGTGCGTATATAGTGTTAAAATAATGAGTGTGCACAATTCGGGAGATACCTTTACCAATAGTGAAATCAACGCTTCTTCCGTTAAACTACCCTCCTTTTGGTCACCGTGTCCAGAAGCATGGTTTGTTTTGGCGGAAAGCCAATTTCATTCTAAGGGAGTTAGGCTGGATGATACGAAATACGAGCATGTCATCCAGGCGCTACCCTTAGAAATAATTATGAATGTTTTGGATTGCATACAAAACCCACCTCAGGAAGGCAAGTACGAGGCCCTTAAATCAACCTTGATTCAACGCTTCACGGAATCCGAAGAGAATAAGTTGGAGCAGCTCTTATGCAACTCGGAGATGGGAGACAGAAAACCGTCAGACTTCTACCGATCAATGGAAATTTTGGCTGGAACATCAACACATTTAGGGAAAGAATTAATTAAGAAGTTATGGATGCGGAAACTGCCTTCGGATATAAATATTGCGCTAATGGCATCTGGAAAGCAGAATATTCAAGATTTGATATTGTTAGCAGACAAGATTTTCGAAGCATCTAAATTTAAATTCATTTCGGCAATCGGTAACAATTCGGCAAATCCTTTCCTGAACAAAGAAGATTTCAGCATAAATAGCCTTGATGTAAAAAAGAAAATAACTTTACTAGAGAATAAAATTGAAGATTTAGCAAATTTAGTCAAGAGACTTACTATTAATAATAAAAATAATAATTTTCAACACGGATTTAGATCAAGAAGTAGAAGTCGTTCAAATAGCAGACATAAAGAAAATAATAAGCCTTTTTGCTGGTTTCACTTTAAATTTGGAGATAATGCCAAAAGATGTGTTAAACCATGTAATTATAATAATTCAAAAAACTAAGTATCCCTTCAGCGTGTTGTAAAAATGTTATTCCAAGAAAGTCCTGTAGACTTTTTGTTTTTGATAGAGAAAATAAATTTAAGTTTCTAATAGATACAGGAGCTGAATTATCTGTTGTTCCTAACGTTTATTTTGGCAAATACAAAAAAGATCCTAATTTTATTCTTTCAGCAGCTAATGGTTCGACGATTAACACATATGGAAATAAACTTTTGAAAATCGATTTCGGATTAAGGAGAGATTTAACATTTCCATTTATAGTAGCAAGTGTCAATAAACCTATAATTGGTGCAGATTTCCTTACGCAATTCAATTTATTGGTAGATCTTAAAAAGAAACGTTTAATCGACGGCGATACTGAGTTAAGTGTTAATGGAATTATGATTAAGGCAGACAGTCCATCACCCAGGCATTGTTCCTTTGACAGTGGATACGGCAAAATACTATCAAAATTTCCCTCACTAACCCAACCACCTCGTTATGACTTACCAGTACTACACAACATAGTACACTCTGTCCAAACAAAAGGTCAGTTACCTTTTTCCAGACCTAGAAGACTTGACAACAATAAATTCAAAATAGCAAAATTGGAATTTGACCATATGATTAAGTTAGGTTTATGTAGACCATCCTCTTCCTCAGCTTCTTCTGCTTTACATATGGTACCGAAAAAGAACTGTTCAGACTGGCGACCTTGCGGTGATTATAGAAGACTTAATGCAATAACAGTCCCAGATAGGTACCCAATTCCACACATCCAAAATTTCACGTTGAATTTGAATGGGTGCACGGTATTTTCGAAAATTGATTTGGTTAGAGCATATCACCATATACCTATGGCAGAGGAAGATATTTTCAAGACAGCTATTACTACACCTTTCGGTTTATTCGAATTTACTCGAATGCCCTTCGGTCTTAGGAACGCTGCCCAAACTTTTCAACGTTTTATGGATCAAGTACTAAACGGACTAGAATTTATTTTTGTTTACATTGATGACATTCTTGTAGCAAGCAAGGACGAAGAAGAGCACAAAGCTCATTTGGAAAAAGTTTTTGGAAGACTTGAAAAATTTGGAATCAACATTAATCCAGGGAAATGTCTCTTTGGTGTTCATACATTGGAATTTTTAAGCCACAAAATTACAAAGGACGGAATACTTCCATCAGAAGACAGAGTTAAATTAATTAGAAATTTTCCGTCACCCAAATCGATAAAAGAGGCACAACAGTTTATAGGAATGATAAACTACTTCCATAGATTCATTCCTCGACTAGCAGAAATATTAAGTCCAATTCATAGTCATTTAGCCAAAGAGCTTAAAAAAGGAAAGAAAGTGAAGAATTTAGAGTGGACAAAGGAATGCGAGGACGCTTTTGTCAAAGCTAAGAACGCATTTACTTCAGCAACTCTATTAGTTCATCCCTCTGAGAACGCAATTTTTAGTTTAACAGTTGATGCATCGAACGTGGCTGTAGGAGCAATGCTGGAGCAAACAGGCAAAAATGGGCCTGAACCACTAGCATTTTATTCGAAAAAATTAAGCGCCGCGGAATCGAAATATTCAACCTTCGATAGAGAACTTTTAGCCATATATTTGGCAATTAAACATTTTAGACATTTTCTGGAAGGTCGTGAGTTTGCAATTTTCACAGACCACAAGCCGCTAACTTCGGCAATATGGACAAAAGCTGAAAGAAGTCCAAGACAGGCGAGACAGTTGGATTACATTACGCAATTTACGTCGGATATTAGATATATCAAAGGAAAAGCTAACGTAGTAGCGGATACATTATCCCGAGTAGAGACAGATAGTAAGGATTGTGACGCGATTAAAGAAAAGAAAATAGATTTAGAAATTATTGCGGAAGAACAGAAAGATGATTTAGAATTGAAGCATTTAATGGAAGATTCTGGTAGAAATTCAAGAATAAGATTAATAGAAAAAGATGTACCTTTAACAAGTAATAAAATTTGGCTAGAATGTTCAACGGGTAGAGACAGACCGTTCATTCCAAAAACTCTACGACGAGAAGTTTTTAACATTGTACATAATTTAGCACATCCAGGTATTCGAAATACAAGAAAGCTGATAACAGGAAGATACTTTTGGCCTAGGATGAACAGCGAAATTAATTTATGGGCGAAAACATGCATAGAATGCCAGAAAGCCAAGATTTATAGACATACTAAATCCCCAGTTGAAAAATTTAAGGCGCCAACAGGAAGGTTCGAACACATTCATATAGACATAGTCGGACCACTCCAGCCAGCAGAAGGATTCACGTATTTATTAACGATCGTGGACCGTTTCACCAGGTGGCCTGAAGTCTATCCTCTTAAAAATATCACTGCACAGATGGTAGTAAGAACATTGTATGAACAGTATTTTCCAAGATTCGGAATTCCATTAACTGTTACCACAGACCAAGGAGGTCAGTTTGAAGGAAAAATGTTTGAGGAATTTTCGAAGGTTTTGGGTACACATAGGATCAGAACAACGGCATATCATCCGCAAGCGAATGGAATGGTAGAGAGGCTTCATAGACAACTTAAGGCATCTTTGAGAGCCAAGATGGATAACCCGAACTGGTTACTGCACTTACCAGCCATTTTACTGGGTATGCGAACTACAATAAAAGAAGACCTAAAGTGTAGTCCAGCAGAGTTAGTGTATGGCCAAGCGCTACGAATCCCAGGAGAGTTCTTCATAAGAGACACAGAGATTGTATCAGACCCGACAGACTTTGTGGCAAGGTTAAGAAACCATATGAGAAATATTGTTCCAACGGACTCTCGAGATCAGAAGAAAGGTTTCTTTGTACCAGAGGGATTAAGGGACTGCGAATTTGTTTTCCTGAGGACAGATAGGATGAGAGGATCATTACAAAATCCATATGAAGGACCGTATAAAGTGATCAAAAGGGGAGATAAAAATTTTTCGATAGATGTTAACGGGAAGGTAGTAAAAGTATCTATCGATAGACTAAAACCGGCACACATAGAAAGAAACGAAGACAGTAATAGGCCGGTAACACGAAGTTCGAAGAAAAGAGTTCGGTTTCGATTGTAAAGTAAATTTTCAGTCATGATTTTCGTTAATTGATATTTTCATGGACGCTTACGCTGAAGGGGGAGTTATGTAGCAGTCGCTACGCATTAATTTTATGTTTCTCTTATTATGAGTTTTTGTTGTTAGTTATCGAATTCAAATATATGTACTTACAATTTTGGAGTACAGTGTGCGTTACGTCATCGGTTTAGATTTTCACTACTACTTTGGAAATACACTTTAGGGAAATCACAATCACGTACGCTTACACTGTACAAGTATTGAATGTATAAAACATAGGTACACGAATTGATTTGACATGTAAAATAAAAAAATAGAATGTATTGTTCGAATTCTTACAAAAACTTAAGAATTCTTTAACCTAAGTCAGCAGTTAAGTTAACATAATATACATAATAAGCACAAGGCTTATCAGCAGCTGTAAGACAGAAGACAAATTTCCAGACGAAATTTGACGCTCGCATTCTGAGCAAGCCTGGAATCTTGTCTTCTTGTTTTGTTTTTCTTTATTTTTGTACTCATTTTTAAATTCATAATCAGCAAATTATTTTTCACTATTAAGTTAAAATTTTATCTAGTTTTAAGTATTTTAATGTGTAAAGCTTTTGGTAAAATTAAAAATAAATTCAGTCAGTCAACAGACTTCTCGGAATAAACACTTAAAATATTAATTTCATTTGCCTTATTCTACAATTAATTTCTCGTGTGCCGGTATCAAGAGCCGGTCATACAATCGCCAGAATCTAGGTATCAAGTGCCTACGATTTACACAAACCTTATTTACAACAACTTAGACTTTCAGTGTATCGGTATCAAGAGCCGCCTACACAAACATCAAGATCAAGGTAACAAGTGCCTTCGATCACAAAATAGAATAAAAGAATTCTATTCATGTATTAGTAATAAAGTTTTCGTTGAACGTTTAACATGCAAAATAGTAACTCATGTATTAGTTGGAAGTTTTTATCATTAAAAGTTCCGGTTGTATAATTCAACCGCATGTAAAGTCGTTTAACTTAAAATAAAAATAACTTAAATAAAAATATTTTTAAATCGCTACAAAATAAATAGTTTATTTACTAAAACAATTATAAACTATTATGATGTGGAGAGGAACCCCAAAATAATGTAAATGTGGAGTTAAGGAGTCTAGGCCCCCACATCACCGGGCGGGGTAAGCGTCACAGAAGGGAATGTGAGTTTAGTTCGGTAAAAATCCGACAAACTGTCTGAGTACTCAGCGGTGTCTATGAAGATTCTCGCCATCCTTCGTTAAAAAAAAAAATATATATATATATATATATATATATATATATATATATATATATATATGTAGGGGAGAGTGGGGTAATACGGGAACAGTTTTGTTAAGAGCTCATAAAAACTAAATAAGTAATTATTTCTTTATTTTTTAACGTTGCATCCTTTAGTTGAGTTTATTAGCTTTCGTAATGTATAATAGAAATTGTTATTAATAATGTTTTTCAATAATTTATAGCGGTTTTAAAAAAAAGTGTAAAATCGTCTTTTTGAAAAATCGTGGGGTAATTCGGGAAATGACACAAAGAGTGAATTATCTGACTTATACCATGATTTTATAACATAATTAATTTATTCACATAAAAATCCCGCATCCTAACAGACAGTACCGGCTTTAGGGGTGGGCGAACCCGGGCGACCGCCCTAGGGCGCCATGACCCAGGGGGCGCCGCCGCGATCCAGTAATGTATTCATTCATTTAGTTATTAAATGATAACACCTCCACAATACAAGTCACAACGCCGGAAATGCACAGGAATTCAACAAAGCTTGTTTGAAAAAACCTAAAAGACAACTTTAGAACTATTGCCTTCTGTTTCTTCCAATAAACCAATTCTGGGCAATAGCAGCTCAAATTATGGTTGCCCTCCATCTTGTCTTCAACAAATCTTTATCGACAGGAAAGTTCCCTAAGATATGGAAAAAATCCTATCTCACTTCAACGCACGAAAAATCTAATAAGCACCCGTTGGAAAACTACAGGGTTATTGCCATCTTATCTACAATTACTAAACTTCTCGAGATGTTTGCTTACGATAAGATTGCTCCTCTAGCCGACCCATTTCTTAATGAACACCAACATGGTTTCAGAAAGGGACGATCGACTACTACAGACCTTATGATCTACTATGTGGTGTGGAGAACAGTCATCAAATAGATACGGTTTATACTGGCAAAGCCTTTAATCGTGCTGCTCACCATATTTTAATTAAAAAACTACTAAAATTTAGAATATTAGGTCCTCCCCTGGAATGGATTGAATCATACAAAAAAACTCAGGTTATCAAATATCAGGATTTCGAAGTAACTTCCGGTGTCCCTCAGGGTAGCCTTCCAGGCCCTGTGTTATTCAATATATTTATCTCAGACCCAGTCGGAAAAACTAGAGAATATTCCGCATATCTTCTATGCCGATGACCTCAAAATTTATAATTCAATAAGGTCCCAGAACGACGTAACTTTCTTTCAAACAAAGCTAAACGCGTTGGAGGACTGGTGAACCACCAATAAATTACAACTCAACATCAACAAATGTCATGTAATTACTTTCTCCCGGAAAAGAAACACAAAGCTGCAGGATTATTATCTCTACGACCAGGCCTTCGACCGTGGCGACCAAGTTGTAGATCTAGGCATTGTTCTAGACAATAAATTAAATTTCAACTTGAACTACGATGTTCGGGTCATAAAAATTGTTTTCTTTTCGCTCGTCCGCCCAATCCTGAAACATAAGTACCCGATCTGGGACCCTATATTTCAGGTAAGTAGCGGTAGATTGGCCACAGTAACTATAAAAGGAATTACCCCTTTTCGCTCTGAAAAACCTACACGACCCGCGCGATTTTTGTAGCTTACTGCCCTACCGACGCGACGACTGGCGAGCTCTTGTGCATCGATAGTCTTTAAGTATAATAATCCAAAGGAGGATTGCACATAACGAAAATAACCAAGTTCACATAAAGCACATTCAACAATACTTTTGGAGCAGATTCTTCTTTTAAAGTTGAATTTTGAGTTCATTTAAACTTTTGATCAAGTTTGGCCGTCGTGAGTATGTAATGTGCTTTCAAGCGGCCAGTGTTCACCCGTTGTAAGACCATCTTCTATTTTTACTCGGGTTACTGTATAATATCTGCATAATACCATAGGTAATCTATCTAAAAGAAATGTCTGAAAAGTTAAGGCCGCATAACAATATCTCGCCCGGGGCGTCAACGTTGCTAAAGCCGGCCCTGCTAACAGATAACATCCTGACGAATACTTTTCACATATTTACCTTGTTTTCAGGTTCAAAAACCATTACATTAGGTGTCCGCAAAGCCTCAGCCAAAAAAACTTTGAATAGTATCGTTTTTTATTAATTGTCCTTACGAAGTAAATAATACACGTAGTTGCGTTTAATTTTCATGAAATAATGTGAATGGTCGATTCTTACACCACATACCACGAAATACCAACTTAAAAATATTAAAAACCCTTTAAAAATGCATTTCCCTATTTACCCGCACTTCCCGAATTACCCCACTCTCCCCTATATATATGTATGTATGTATGTGTATGTATATATAGATTTTCATGCTTAGCTGAAAAGTGCACCTTCTGTGCTAGAAGGGTCAACTCTTGCTGAATAAAATTTTTTCGTTCTGAGTTTTTACATATCTATAAATGAGAATTTCACACAAAAATTTGAGTTTGATTTCAGTTCAAGTCTATTTCATCCCAAAGAGAACTCAACCCAGCATAATATACGGTGAGACTCTGCCTCGACTCAACTTTTCAACCTAGTCATAAACGGAAAAATTGATAGATATCTTTGCCCTAAGTTTCCCAAGTTTCTGTCCTGTCCGAGGTTGCGTCGTAGGTTTCATAGCAAGAACTTAATCAGAAAGGGTTGCTGTTCCTTCGTTGGTAGCCGAATATATAGTTGGTTATCAATTCGATACGACCGTTGGATTTTAACCCGTCAGAAAACATATTCGTTAAATTAAAGAAAAATGGGTGTCCGGAAAAAAACTCCATTTCACCCAAATGTCCGGGGTTTTTGTAGTTTTTGTCCTGCCTCGGCAATTTAGGTTATGGAAGCCCTACCCTTAACCTATCATATCCTTTTTCTATCTTCAAGCTAAGCTTGCTATTAGACATTGCACCCAGGCATAAACGTGTGGCCTATAACATGTAGGACTATGTGGCTTATATTTTCAGGGATGATTCCTGGATATATTTGAAAATTTAAAAAAAGTGCCAGAGAGGGAGGCTATCCCCGCTATCCATTATGATAAAGGGTTTTTACGGAAAAAAGATACTTGGGTGACTCCATTTAGAAGATATTTAGCTTCTAAGAAAGAGAAAAATTCCTAAATTCTTCTACAGATTTTGAGTAAAATTTGTCCCCCCCCGACACAAAAACTGCTTCTGGATCCGCCCCTGCTTCCACTTCCACTTTTTTAGCAACTTATTTGGGAATGGCCTCTAAAGTTAAAATACGGAAAAAACTGTAGAATTCAAAAATGCGATTCTTCACATTTCGCATTTTTACAAATTGACATGCTTCAGTAGATGTTCATAATTTTTTATCCTTTCGACAAAATAAGGGATGATGTCCATCGATTTCTGACAGTTTCACCTCGAAAAGGTACGGCTTTGCCCGTCATGAAATTACCAACGATCAAAGGGAATTTTGAAAAATTCGTCAGTCTGAAGCCAGTGATGATTAAAAATCGATGCCACTTAAAAGGCCACCCAGAACCCGCCATTTCCCACCCCATATCCGTGTGTCACTGGCAATTGTAACAGTCAATAAATTGCAAAAGCATAACTGGATTAAACTGCAACTAAATAGAAAATAAACCAACAATGTGACAACCGACATAATCTGCCGGGACATGTTTGATTTATGGCCAGGACTTGGGAGGCGAAGCAATGAAACTAAATTGTTTCGAATGCTAAGGACATTCGCCGTCGCCCACCCCCGTTCCGCCCGAAAGGATGTCTAGGTTTCGGCAGCTGTACCACGGGCTGCTGTACATGACAGTAAACGCGAAGCTTAAAATAGCAACATCTTCCCCCCGGTCTGGAATTACATCGTTGTACACCACTGGTTGTATCAGGATTCGATCTGAAGTCCTCGTGTTCTACAAGACTCCCGACATCCCCCATTGTACATGTGTGCAATGGAAAAGTGCCAAAGCCTCACGGTTGCCTGGTCCTGATGCCTTGTGGGTGCATAAATTGCTGGCATGTGTCGCAGAAATATTATGACACAGGTTGCCGTAGGTTTCGCCGTGGTCCATGCGGGACATCCACACGAGGCCCAGTGAGACTTGGCACTTCAGCCAACACGAGCGGCCCCAACGGTAGCCCAGCATAAGTGCCCGGGCACTTTGTGGCTTAGTCATTTATTCGGGAACGTATGTTTGGGCTTATTGCCGTGCTACCACCCACCCCGAACAGCGCGGACAAGTTGTTAACGTCAATCAATATCGATAGATCCGCGACGGGCTCCGCGGTGGGTGTGTGGGGCTTTGTGCGACTGTACCTTGCAGACAGTCAGACAGACCGAAATCTCGTTCATTCATCATTTTCGACTGTCATTTGTTCGGGGGTGCTGAGAACAGACTGGCACAGATTACTGTCAATTCAATGCTGGAGACTGATGACGAATGCCTGCGTGGCTTACGGAGATTGATGTATGTCGCTACTCTGCGCCACATCGATTCAAAACTCGTACGACAATACACGACAAGTTGACATGATTTTGCTCCTTCCTTTTTTCTTGCCCTCAAGAATCCTTTCCGACAATTCGACGGTCGTAATGCAAACAAATGGCAACTTTAAGGGAAGATGTGTTTGGTAAAGTGAACATCGTGTACCGATATGTCAAGTAGTATAGCGTGGCGATATGAGTTAGAACAGAGAAAGTGACTTCTTTTCTAGGCACCCAAAGGTATTGACTTTTTTTGGTGGAAAGAAGGGGGAATTGAAAGCAGAAAAAATACGTGCTCAAATGCCATAGAGTTTGTTCATATGCTCAAGGTGAAGTTCGACTTTTTGGTTAATGTTCACGAGTACGGGGGGGGGGGTACGAAAACGCAATATTGTGCGAAAAGGATTGGCATATGAAAATTGTACTGGAGAAGAACGCAACATTAAGAAGGACTTGCCCAATAATGAAATAGCCTTGAAGTAGAAAACTGTGCAAGAACTGATACACCAATGCTGGTGTTGCTTCTGCGCGAAAAACTTTGCTTAACTTATTATGCTTGCCCAAGTATAATAAAAAAAATTTTAAAAACCGACTTCAGAAAAAAACAAATCCCGCGATGCACAAAAAAGGATGAAATAGTAATTGTTTGTAATTCTTAACAACATTAATCCAATCAGAATGGATCTAGAAAGAAGAATCACTTTTGAAGACGGTGCTAACACCTGTGGATGATGTATTAAGGGCATAAGCAGCCTAACAAAGAAATGAAAACAATTCCCGAAGCAAGAGTTAGTGCAATCAAAGTCAACTACTACCTGGCACCGTCTTCAAAAGTGATTCTTCTTTCTAGATCCATTCTGATTGGATTAATGTTGTTAAGAATTACAAACAATTATTTCATCCTTTTTTGTGCATCGCGGGATTGGGTTTTTTCTGAAGTCGGTATTTAAACAATTTTTTTTTCGTACTTTTTAGTCCATTCATTTTTTTCGGGGCAATATAAAAAAATTATTAAGGTAGGTCTACACGGCACAAATAGATCGTTGCGTGTGAACTCAACTGTTCGGCTTGCACAATCTAAAATGTTTGGATTGTACCAAATATGTCTCGGTGATGTTCGACCACTTGCTCCTACGGCCTTATCACAATCAATGTAACATAATATAACGCGTAGATAAGTATAAATATAATGCGCAATAACTAATGGAGATAATTTTCACTCGTCATTTGCACTCAGTTTATTTACACAATTCGACTTGCGCCAGACAATTTAAAAAACTAAATCGTTGCGTATGAACCTACCTTTACGATAAGTATGACGCTGACGTAGTTTCGTTTAATCGACGACGCAGCGTACGTATTGCGAGAATGAATCTACTTTTTAAATCCATTCTGAGAAGTATAACACGTCGCCGCGCCATCGAAAAAAATCGAAGCAGTACCTAAATAGTTTTTGCGGTAAAGTATTTGAATATTTTCGGACGAATTTAAAAAAAAACTTATTTAATATGAAACAAAATTCTCCGGGTTAAATTAAAAGAAATATTTATTGTGAAGTCGATAGCTTATTGTACTATACTCGTCATACACTTTCATTTGATACCCATAACAAGGACGTTCTAAAGAAAAAGTAAGCCGCCATTTTGTGTTGGCCGCCTTTTTGGGTTTTGAATGGCGCCACATAGCGAAGTGTGTTCTACTTGTCACACCCTTTCATTTGATACCCATGTCGGGGGTCGGGGAGCCCAATTGCAAAATTCGACTGCCATCTTGGAACCGCCATCTTAATTTTTTTACAAAATGATCAGATTGTATTGTCATGCGAACTATACGTATGTGTAAAATTTGTATGGAAGTGGGCCAAAATCAAGTTGCAAGATTTGTTTACAGTACACACATACAAATCAAGGAAATATAAGCTTAATTGCCATTGATATCGGGGAAATCAAATGTAAACAATAAAATTCGTTGATTCTTCACGCACGTCATGGTGTATTTCTTTATGCAATATAAACAATAGTTTTTGAGCTGCAAATCAAAGCTATATGCCATAACTTCGTCATCATCGGTTTTGGTTCTGGAAGCAAATTTACAGACGTATTCACGACAAAAACTTATTTAATTATGACGAAAAAAAAAGTACCGCAAGCCGAAGAATCGAACTCGCGGCCCCACAGAGCCCACAGACGAGGGTACTTCTCCCTAGCCCTCTGTGCCGTGGCAGATACTGTCGGTGGTTGACTAATATGTTAATAAATCATTTCAGAAAGAAGAAAAAGAGAAAAAGAAAACAATCGGGCTGCCCCGACCAGGGCTTGAACCTGCAAAGCTACACGCCGCTGGATCGAGGATCTGACCAAAGTCTAGAAATTAACAAGTCTTTCATCTTCATATGGTTAATGAGTGAAAGACGAAAAGCTTAAGTTCTTCAAATGACGATGTCAGGCTATCGGAGAGAGAATGCAGCATTTTTATACGCGTTTGCATACAACTAAACGGCTAAACTTTTATGAGTTTGTATGGGAATAAACTTAATGTATTGGTGCATATTTGCTCGTTTGTTTTGATTTATGAAAGAAAACAGCTGATTCAATTTTCTTTCCTTTTCTGTTCTGCATACTTTACCGTAAGAGAGAATCTGGCTTTGTCTCGCTGAATTCACGAAGTATGCGTTGAGTTTTGCTCAACAGTGATGTTCATATATGCACGCACACAACTAACGGGGGGGAAATTTTGTATGAAGATGAAAGACTTGTTATTACTAGACTTTGGATCTGACGCGCTACGCACTCTCCCACCGGCCTTTTACCAATTTTATAACAATAAAGTAATTTGTTCTGTGCCTAAGAAATGTTAAGGTTGAACTAATTTTAACAGCTTTTATGCCTAACTTCGAACTCCTTTATCAGAATTTTGAAAAAATTTAACGGGACACCACCGTGGGAAACTCCCCCTTCAAATGAACAAAAAAAAAGCAAAAAAGTTGTTGGGTTACAAATAGGCCTGCAGCGCATCCCATTTTTTCGCTCGAAGTGATGGAAATGAGATAACCGGTTGAGACTAATTGCAATCGATAGAGGATGGAAAAATGCATCTACAGTTGATTTTGACCGAAGTTTGGACATGGCCATCATATGAAAAAATCATGAAAATGCCTTTTTTTCGTAAGTGCGATTTGAACGAAATTTTCACTTTATCTCGCCATATCTCAGTTGATATTGCAGATATCAATTTCAAATTTTAACATAGTATAGTTTGACTAATTCCCTAAATATAAAACTTTAACCGAACTGGTTACATCCTTTGAATAGAGAAGATAAGGAACCGAAAATAGCGTACATGTACACGGATTTGAGGGAAGCACTTGGGATCAAGAAATTTTCTCTCTAATTCTCTCCCTCCACTTTAACCACAACAACAAAATACATTCACTTTAACCACAACAACAAAATACATTGTCAATCCCGGACATAGGCGTAGTGAAATTTGTTCAGGTTTTGCGAAGGGTCTGCTTCAAACATTTAGCCAAGTGAAGCGTTCTCACCGAGATGGTTGCTGAGAAACGATATCCCTCCCGGTTTTTGAATGAATATAACACAGCTACTGACCGGGATTGACACAAATACGTAAAGAATGCTATGCATTAGTGTTGCCAAAATGCTTCCCCGTGTTTAATAAATTGCACTTCCTCGTCTTCTCTATTCAGAGGTTACATCATTTAAAAACAAAATGGCGAATGTTTAAAAAATTTCCAACAGATTCGTGAGATTTTTTTTTCTAATCAAAAAGTTGTGTTATAGATTTTTGAAATTCGCTTTTTTGGCTATTGTACATTGTAGCCAAATACGTAAGGCAGTTTTCTGTAAATTTTCAGATAAAAATGTCCTCCGGTTCAAAAGTTACATTAACATTTGTTGACACTCGACATTGTAGCCGTTGCAAAGTACACGAGTAGCAAAACTACATATAATTTTTTATCGTTAAAATAGAACAAAATTATATGCGTAATTGATCTGCAAATCGGATATTCGCAAGTTTTAGGTATTTTATCGATATCTACCCTGATTTTTTCGACAGCGTGGTATAAAATTACTGAATCGTTTGTAGCATCAATTTTAATATCACTTATATGCTGTGATTGCATTTGGCCTTTTTTCCCTTTTCAGTAATTCGTAGATGGTCCAATTTGTCGAACAAATAATGTCAGGACATCCTTTTTTTGAGTGAAATATAACACCATCTGAAGCAGTTCCCAAAAGAATTAATTTCACTTCATGGGGGAGTATTGCTTGCGCTTCATTCTTGGAAGTGCCTTGCTTTTGTAAAGTTATAAATTCAGCATGGAGGTCAGGTAAAAAAACTATTTTTCCGTTCTGCAAGGAGCTTTCATTCTTTTTCCATATCTCAGTAGCAGCCATTTTCCACAAATAACGTTTTTTCGTCTCACTTTTGTTTGAGATTTCAGCATTCTTCGCTTCGTTACAAAATGTCGCGTAACACGGCTTGTGATACTTGGCATTGACCTCTAATAAATTCGGGGTTTTTGTAAGTAAATCGCGAACATGTCACCTTGTTGCTTTGTAAAATATTTGGAATGGCCTTGATGTTACTGCTGATAAGTTTTTACCATGATTACATATAAAACACAAATTCTCCCAGTCAAAGATCCCGCGCTTCGTAGGTATACATTTCTGTGAGTTACCATCAGTATCAAATTCTAAAATTTTCCGAGTCCCCGCCTTTTTATTGTATACTTCTAGAATCATTATGAAATTTGATTTGATTCAAAGAGTTGCTATCACGGCAGCAACTAAATTTCTTGAAATACCATCATTATTTTGGTTAGTAGACTCAAGAAGAGCATCGATTCCTTTTTTGCTTATTTGTGCAGCAATGACAAAAAAAAATACTTCACTTCTTTGCCATTAATAGACATTTTGAGATCTGTATAGAAATAAATATAATGAATTTATATTAAATGAATTACCCAATAAGGAAATATAATCAAACCTTAATCGGATAAAAATTTATAATGAAAATCAAACACTTAGGGTGAGTTGCACCAACTAACTTTAACCGTAACAAAAGCTAAATCGGTTGTCAAATCTCCGGTTAGACAAAACGGGAGTTGCACCGTTTAACAATTGTTAACATGACGTAACATTTTAACGTTAACTTTAACCAGGCAAATTTGCCCGGTTAATGTTATTGTTATTGTTAACTTATGACAGTTGTCATAGATCCAGACAGGGGTGCCATTTTCAATAAACTCACAAACTGTGTAACTTATAAATACACAAAAATGTAAATTTAAATCAAAGTAGCCGTTAACGATAACTTTAACAAACGGTTGGGTGGTGCAACTCATTTTTACAAACTGGAACTTTAACAACTTTGTTATTGTTAAAGTTAATTTTAACAATAACTTTAATCAATGATTTGGTGCAACTCACCCTTAAACTTTCTAACAAAAAAATTAACTAGCAGGAAATATTTTAAATCTGAACGTTTGATGCGGACGAAGTCGAATGTCAACAAATGTTAATGTAACTTTTGAACCGGAGGACATTTTGATCTGAAAATTTACAGAAAACTGCCTTAAGTATTTAGCTACAATGTAGTTTAGCCAAAAAGGCGAATTTCAAAAATCTATAACACAACTTTTTGATTAGAAAAAAAAATCTCACGAATCTGTTGGAAATTTTTTAAACATTCGCCATTTTGTTTTTAAATGATGTAACCAGTTCGGTTAAAGTTTTATATTTAGGGAATTAATCAAACTAGACTATGTTAAAATTTGAAATTGATATCTCCATTATCAACTGAGATATGGCGAGATAAAATGAAAATTTCGTTCAAATCGCACTTACGAAAAAAAGGCATTTTCATGATTTTTTCATATGATGGCCATGTCCAAATGTCAATTGGGGATACATTCCAACCATCTGGAGGAAAGTCGTGGTGGTTTTTATCCCGAAACACTGCAACAGACCCCTCGAGCTGCCTAAATCGTACAGACCTATCAGCTTAACCTCTTTTCTTTTGAAAACAATGGAAAGGCTGCTAGACCTTCATATTAGGTGCAAACTGGAGCTCTCCCTCCCTCTACATAGCTCCCAGTTCGCTTACTCTAAAGGTAAATCAACAGAGGTTGCTTTACACCACCTGGTCAGTAAAATCGAAAAGGCCTTCCTCGCTAAGGAAACTGCCTTATGCGCGTTCCTTGACATCGAAGGTGCTTTCGATAACACAGGCTATGATTCCATCTCTAGAGCACTGGCTCTCAGAAATCTGGATCCTCACACGATTGAGTGGATAAATGCCATGCTTGCAGATCGTGACATTTCTTCTATCCTAGGTGTCTCCACCATTAGTGTTAAGGCTATTAAGGGGTGCCCTCAAGGTGGAGTTTTATCCCCATTACTTTGGTCACTAGTTGTGGATGAACTTTTGACTAAATTATCTGAATCTGGTTTCGATGTCATCGGCTATGCAGATGATCTTGCCATCATTGTCTCTGGGAAATTCGATTTGACCATTACAGAGGTCATGAGAACAGCACTACGAGAAGTTCAAAGATGGTGTACCAAGGAGGGCCTAGCAATTAACCCAAATAAAGCTGTCCTGGTACCTTTCTCCAAACGTTACAAATTGGACCTAGGTCCTATCTGTATTCGGGATACCACAGTTGAGCACTCAGACTCAGTCAAATATTTGGGAGTAAAGCTAGACAAGAGACTGAACTGGAACGCTCAACTTGACTACGTCATCAGCAAAGCCACAAGGGCCATATGGGCCTGCAAAAGGCTTCTGGGTAGGACATGGGGTCTTACACCACAAATGATGTACTGGATGTACAATACGATCGTTAAACCTGTTGTCACTTATGCTGCTATAGTTTGGTGGCCCAAGACTAAACAGGTTACGTCGATCCTCAAGTGCAGCAAGCTGCAACGGCTTGCTTGCCTCTCCATTACCGGAGCTATGCGGACTTGCCCCACAGCTGCAATGGAAGCAATCATTGGATTGACCCCTTTGCATCTCTTCATATGGAAATCCGCCGCCATAAGTGCCTTGAGACTTCAGATCTCATCCAACTGGCCCCATACGGTCAAAGGACACATGGATATTCTTAAAAATATCCCAAGCATTTCCATCTGCGGCGTATCCGACCATATGGTTAGTCAACTGCGATTCCAAAGGAAATTCAAAGCAATTATCCCGGATCGCTCTGAGTGGGAGGAAATTATTCTTCTTAGGGATCCAAACCATCTCCACTGGTTTACTGACAGGTCAAAGATGGAACATGGTACAGGGGCTGGTGTCGCAGGACCCAACTCCAAGGTCTCGATTGCAATGGGTAAGTGGCCCTCTGTTTTCCAGACTCAAATACATGCCATTGCGACCTGCGCTAGGCTCAACCTTGAGAAAGGTCTGAAAGGCGCCAACATTAAAATCTTTTCTGACAGCCAAGCTGCCATCAAGGCATTCTCAACGTGGAAGTTTTCTTTCAAAATAGTAGCAGGGTGTTTTGACGTACTCCAGAGCCTGACCAGAAGAAACGAGGTCTCGCTATGCTGGGTCCCCGGACACTGGGGTATCGAGGGAAATGAGGCTGCAGACAGCCTCGCGAGGGAGGGGTCTGAGACGTTGTTCCAGGGCCCAGAACCCTTCTGTGGCATCTCTTGGTCCACCTCCAAGTCCTTGATAGAAGAGTGGATTAAGAAAATAAACCTAGCCTATTGGGAGTCAGTCCCAGGTCTTAGACAGGCTAAAGATCTTATAAGACCCTTTGCCTTAAGGGGCACTATTACTCTAAACAGAGCGGACCTAAGGCTGCTGGTGGGCTATCTCACTGGCCATGTAGGACTGCGGTACCACCTCCACAACCTAGGACTGTCTCAAGAGACAGAATGCCGACTCTGCTTGGAAGGCGATGAAACTTCCACACATATTCTTTGTGAATGTCCTGCTCTGATCTGGCTTAGAAGAAGAACGTTTATCAGAGAGTTCTTGAGCCCTGCCCAAGTCCGGTCTTCATCAACTAAAGACCTTCTTGCCTTCATTCGGAAGGCCGATAGTCTGTTCCGCTAGTGGGGTACGTACACAATAGGCCTAACTTGGCCGCAGTGTTCACCATATGGGTTACCCCCTCATTCCTTAATAATAAATAATAAATAATGTCCAAACTTCGGTCAAAATCAACTGTAGATGCATTTTTCCATCCTCTATCGATTGCAATTATTCTCAACCGGTTATCTCATTTCCATCACTTTTTTCATTTCTAGAGCACTTTTTGGGTATTCGCTGCAGGCCTAAAAGTTATGCGTGAACAGGACTACAAAATACCTACACGTCGAATTGAGTAAGCTCCTCTTTTTTTGAAGTCGGTTAAAAATGGAATTCACATTTTGACTTACTGAGAAACTAACTTCATCGTAGCTAGTCGCCGTTTCACAACATTTTGGACAAAATGATCCTCGCCGGTAATATTTGTTTCCAAGAAAGTAATCTCTGTTGAAATAAGTAAACAAATTCCGTCAAGGCTCTGAGAATATGAGCTGGCAAAGCCCAAGATAAGTGTGACCTGGAACTACACTAGAATTGGGATCGAATACATGTTGGGAGGGCTAATCGAATTACTCCTTAAATATTCTGGACAGATTCGACAGGACCTCACGGAAACTTCCCTGATAAAATATACAGATCGTATTGCGCGTAAAAAGATTTCTACAAAGTTAGATTTTTCGATTCCATCAGTGATTGTGATTTTTTTTTTATGTGGTAGTGCTAAGCTCAGGAGTCACCCTTTGTACTACTAGTCCGTCATGTCATTTGTCACGTCATGGTGCAATGTCTAGCAGTAAGCTTAGTACGGGGGAGGGGTGGGGGGAATAGGTTAAGGATTATAAAGGTACGGGGGGGTATTGAAGAAGGTGGTGATGAACCCTGCGTTTGAACTCTTGGATGTTGTAGGAGCTCGGAAATACCGACTGTGAGAGATTATTCCACAGTCGAGTTGTTCTATTTACAAACGAATTCATATCTTGTTGAGTGCGTGAAAGGGGGAGTTGCAGGTGCAGGGAATGGGACGAGTGGGCTAATCTGGTGTTGCGGGTATAAGATTGCCGTGGAGGCAAAAGAGCGTTTAACTCGGAGGAACAGTCACTATGATAGTAGCGATAAAATTTTGTCAGTGCTGCTACATTCCTACGGTGGCTTAGGGGGTCGATGGTGGAGCAAGCGGTATCGGCATTAATTAACTTAAGGGCCTTTTTTGGACCTTATCTAACCATGCTAAGGTTGTTATTGGAGCGCCGCCCCAAATGAGGGAGTTGTATTCGAGAAGAGGCCGAATGTAGGATTTATAAATAACAGCACGGGCCGATGGCTGGAGGAGGAACCTGCACCTCTTAAGAAATCCCAAGCACTGAAATGCTTGTTTGGCGATTTGGAATATATGGTCATTCCATCGCAAGTCTTTGGCTAATGTCACGCCTAAGATGTGTAGGGATGGGTCGGCCTTTACTTCCACGTCATCCACTGTCAAGGTGTTGATCTTTTTCTCTGAAATAAGATAGTACTTGGTTTTGGAGGGGTTGAATTCGACACGATTCTTTTTTCCCCACTCTAGAATAAGTTCGATGTCGTTATTAATAGAGTTGAATATTAGTTCACGATCATCAAGACAGGATCTGGCATGTGTCTGTCTTGTATCGAAGCTGTACGAGTAACGTAGAGTACCGTCGTCAGCGAAGCTGAGAAGTGGATTGGAGGGGATTGAAAGTAGGTCATTTATAAAGATAAGAAATAGGGGCGGTGATAAAATTGACCCCTGGGTGATAAAATTGACCCCGCAGAGATGGGGTGAGATTCAGATTTGACGCCATCCAAAACTACCTTAATTGAACGGCCGGAAAGGAAACTCTCAACCCACTTATAGAGAAGCGAGTCAATTCCAATAGCTTTGAGTTTAGCTAACAAGGCTGAGTGCCATACTCTATCAAAAGCCTTGGAGATGTCCAAAGCAACTAGATTCACCAGATCCATGCAAACTTCGGTTACGCTATATTCTTGCTTACCAGAGGCCCGCCACAACTTCGGATACGCTATATTCTTGCTTACCAGAGGCTAGCCACAATGAGGCGTAACTGGGACGAATTGCCTTTGGCCCCAGATCAGAAGAGGTCCCGAAAAAAGATTGAAAGCCAGAAAGTTAGAGTCTAAACTAAGTTCTAAACGGCAAGTAGCCGGAATCGGTTGGAAGTATGTACTCCAGTAAATACTTATGAGTAAAAACGAAAGAAAATTACGCAATAAGTACTTTTTACTTGTTTAAAATTACTCGATTCCTTGACAATCAATGAGTACTTCTTCTGCCATATACCTACTTTCTCACGAGAGAATGTGTTTTGGGTATATGGAACAAAAATTTGGGCAAATCTGCAGATTCTTGTTTTGGCATTACTGATAACTTTCAACATTACTCGATTTCCGTGTGGGATAGATTGCAAATATTCATTTAGCTTACATGGGATATAAATTCAAACCTATTCAGGACCGTTTACATTCCCAACGCAAAGTGCAAACTCTTGGAGCTCTTTTATCGCACAACAATTTGTATACTATTTTCTCTGTTACATAAACGTGGATTCTACGTTGGTGAATAGAGATCCAAGCAAACAAACTTCTATGCGATGCAACTCCATTTTGCGTTTCCACTTTGAGTTTGGAATTAGAACGGCCCTAAAATCTGAATTCTGACTGGAATGTAAATTGTACTCGGTAGATTCTACCCTATAAACAATGATATGAGTAAAAGGACTCGGTCAAAAGTATCGAGTACTTATATGAGTAGAATCGAAAGCCAAATTCTCATATAAGTAAAGAATCGAGTACCTAGTAGCCAGTAGCCTAAGACTTGTTCCGTTCTAGGCGGCATTGTTTAACTTTGGGCCTATTCAGGAATCAAGGACCGCAGGTTCTAAACAATATTAAACCTTTTTTTTTTAGTTTTGGGAATTTCAAACTCCTTAAAGAGGCCAAGGTTATGTAGCGGGCCTGCCTAAAAGCGAAGGGAACAAGCAACAACAGCAACAGGTAGCAACAACGACCTACCTACGGCAGAGCCTTAGACTGGACAGACTTCACGGAGATGACCCGGCAAACATACAAAGGCCACTATACCAACCCGGTATGCTTAAAATTCTCCTCGACGAATTAATGAAATACAGAGTGGGCGTAGCGGCCATTCAGGAGATGAGATGGACTGGACAGGGAATATTTGAAGAGGGACTTATAACATATTTTATAGCTGCAAAGAAAGAGAACACATATTAGGTACAACCTAAATGAAATAAAGCACCTCGTCATAGGATTTAAACCTATAGATGAAAGAATGTGCAAGATTCGTCAAATTCTTCAATTATTCAGTTATACCTACCCCAACAGAAAAGAGACCAGAAGAAGAAAAGGAGATGTTTATGACTCTTTAGAGAGAGTATACCGAAGTATGACCTCGTCATGGCATAAAGATAGTTATTGGAGGTGCCAATGCGAAAATAGGACGTTTCAGACGACAATCGGTAATTTTAGTTTGAATGAAAACCGCAATGATAATGGATTAAGACTAAGACTGAAAAACTTCGCCATCGCGCAAAATATGGTTATATTCAAGTTCTAGCATAAGGATATTCAAAAGCAGCCAACAACGCAATTGGTCATGTCCTTATAGACGCACGCAACTAATTGAATGTGCTTGATGTGAGAGCATACCGCGACCCATAAATAGACTCTGACCACTTCTTAATAGGAACGAAAATTAGGCTCAGGATATCTGCAATAAAAACAGAGGACAGAAAATTGCAGGAAGAGAAAACTAGAGCTGATTAACAGAATATACCCCACTTAAAAACAAAACGGAATTGGTCAAACATGAGAGCTTGAACGTCATACATGAGAGCTTGAACGACCAATGGAACGACATAAAAAGAGCAGTAAAAGGAACATAAAAGTTGTTCTAGGCTTCATGCAACAAGGACGTAGGGTAGAGTAGTTTGATGAAGAATGCGCCCAGGCGATAAAGGAGAAAAACCGAGCAAACCAAGTCATGCTAGGTAGACACAGAACAAGAAGCTCTGAAGAGGAGTATAAGAAAAAGAGGCGAGCTGAGAAGAGAATGCACAAAGCGAAAGAAGGCAGTAATGGGAAGAAAAAGAAAAAAAAATAGAATTATAAGCAAACAAGAAAAAGAAAGGAAAGAAATTAAGCCTAGAGTGACAGTGTGTAAGGATAAAAGTGGGGAGATATTAAATAATATCTCTAAGCTTGCCTTGATTGATTTCAACAGCTTACTTTCCTCAAATGAGTTGGATGTCGATGTGGCACGGTTTTACGCCGTACTATATGAAGCTATTGCTTCATGCGTACCTTTTGAGCCCCGAAAATTGCGCAGTTCATCTCCACCTTGGTACAACAATGAGCTGAAGCATTTAAGGAATCAGAAAAATAGACTCTGGAAGACCTATTTAAAAAGGAAGGATTCTCCGAGTCTTATTACATTTACTGATTGCTATAACAGATTTCGTTTACTCTCTTCTGCTCTGTATGGCGAATATCTCAGCAGCATGAGGGACCAGGTTTATACTGATCCTAGAAACTTCTTCAAATTTGTCAACTCCAAGAAAAAAGCTGATAACTACCCAAAGACTATGCAGCACACTAACTGGTCAAGTAGTGAGTCTTCCTCGATTTGCAACATGTTTGCTTCATTCTTTCATCAATCTTTCACCCCTTCTAATTTTCAACCTAATGACAATAATTTTCGTCACATAACTCTACACCGAGAGGCTACTAGTTTGTCTCTCTCAATCTCCATTGACGATATCATGAAACATATTGATGAACTCCCATACGATTTCACTTCCGGCCCTGACGGTATCCCTCCTGCTGTCCTTAAATCCTGTGTGGAGGTTCTCCAGTGTCCACTGAAAACCCTTTTTCAAAAGTCCCTGGATAAAGGGTACTTCCCTACTCTTTGGAAGAATTCGTTCATAATTCCTATTCACAAAAGTGGTAGCAAGAACGAAATATCGAACTACAGACCAATTGCCAAGCTGTCTGTCATACCGAAGCTTTTTGAATCAATCATTTATTCTGCAATCGTGCCCATCTGCAAAAAACTTATTTCTACAAACCAACATGGTTTTCTTCCAGCTCGCTCCACTACCACCAATCTCCTTGAATTCACAATTCCCATGCTGTTGAAGGCTTCGTTTCCGGTTGCCAAACTGATTGTGTTTACACTGATTTCAGTAAGGCATTTGACAAGATTTCCCACTCCATTATACTTTTTAAACTAAAATTTAGGTTTCCCTGAAGCCCTTCTATTATGGTTCCAGTCCTACTTAGCTGACAGGACCTACCAAGTCCTGTTCCGTGGATCCAAATCCGCGACCATTGAGGCGTCATCCGGCGTCCCTCAAGGCAGTCATCTTGGCCCTATCCTCTTTATTCTTTCTATTGATGATATTTTTACCTTGCTAAGACACTGCAGAATCCTGATTTATGCTGATGACATCAAATTGTACCGTCGCGTAAAGAGTATGGAGCACTGCAAACTTTTGCAAGTCGACCTCGACACCTTTTACTCCTGGTGTGCTAACAACAACCTGGTTCTTAATATTAGTAAATGCGAAGTCATGACTTTTTGTAGGCGACGTGATCCTATAATTTATAACTACTCATTTTCTAGTGAGGGTGTCCCCCGTGTTAATTTTGTCAAAGATCTCGGGATTAGATTTGACACCAAGCTGGACTTTTCTACTCATATCAACTATATTTCTTCCAAGAGCAGCTTAGTCTTGGGTTTTATAAAAAGGTGGTCCAAAGAATTTAACAGCACCCTCCCGACTAGAATTTAGCTGAGGAAAACCAGAACATATATCAGGTCCTGATCAGGCAATGGTAAGGCATGCCACACCAAGTTTTCCTAGTCGGGACCTAGTCGGGTCCTGATCAGGAAATCCTTATCTTATGATAATGAGGTTTTCCTAGTCGGGACCTGGTCGGGTCCTGATCAGGCAATCCTCATCATTACCATTACCTTTTTTATAAGGTCGAAAATCGAAAAGTACTCAAAGTTTTCGGAGAAGGAGCTTTTGTAAACCAAGAAAGAAGAAGGCGTAAATTCCATTTGTTTGTTTTAAAAATGACAAGTGACAGTTGCGAGTTTACCTTTGCTGTGAACAGAAGTGTGTTTGTGAAAACAATTGGATTTTGTGTTTTTTCATAAGTTTTGTGAAACAATTATGTGAAATATTTGGTTCTCAGTTTTTTAATACAGCTTGGTGAAAATATTGGATTTTGCGTTGTTGAAACAATTTTGTTTTGAAGTTTTTAATACGGTTTGTGGAAAGAATTGGATTTTGTGTTTTTAATAAGTGCAAAGTGCCGAAAATGTCAAGAAATCATCGAGCGTGTACAATCCGTGAACTTAATCGGCAAAGAGTGCGACGACATCGTACAGCTTTAAATACAAGAATCAGGTTCTGATAAGGCATTCCTGATCAGGTCCAGGTCAGGCATTCCTGATCAGGTCCTGATCGGGCATTCCTGATCAGGTCCTGATCAGGCATTCCTGATCAGGTCCAGGTCAGGCATTCCTGATCAGGTCCTGATCGGGCATTCCTGATCAGGTCCTGATACGTTATCTGCATTACATGCCTTGCACTTTCCTGATCAGGCATGCCTGATCGGGTCCTGACCATGTTCAGCAAAAAATTTCTAGTCGGGCTGATCACTAAACACCTCTACATTTCCCTTGTCAGACCTTTACTTGAATATGGGTCCCAGGTTTGGTCTCCTCACTATTCTTCGCATGTTGGAAAAATTGAGTCGGTTCAACGTAGGTTCGTTCGATTCGCATTGAATCACCTTCCCTGGGAAGACCCTTTAATTCTTCCACCATATGAATACCGACTTAAGTTACTCAACTTAAACACTCTCCACAAGCGTCGTGAGGTGGCCGATGTTGTTTTCGTCCACCAGCTTCTTAATGGACGTGTCGACTCAGGTTTTCTAAGGCGCCCGTGCGTCGTTTAGAGAGAGCCGATACAATCTGAGAGGACCACCGCTCTTACACATCAACTCCTCTAACACCAATTATGGCCGATTTGAGTCAGTTAATCGCATGTTCATTAATGTAAATAAAAATATTAATGTTTTTAGCGTGAGCACTAACAAAGACCTGCTTAAAAGGAGTCTATTTGTTGTCTCATGACTGTTTATGTGTTTTGCATGCAATTTTTATTGGTACTTAATCTTTTATGTTTGCATGTCTCAGCTGAGCCACGGCAGTGGTAAATATTTCTCAGCCCTGCTGGGAAGTGCGCCTTCTGCGTTAGAAGGGAAACTCTATATATGTATATATATATATATATATATATACATATGTATATTTATATATGTATGTGTGTGTATGTATATATATAGATTTTCATGCTTAGCTGAAAAGTGCGCCTTCTGTGCTAGAAGGGTTAACTCTTGAGGATAAGGACGAAGTATTGACTAGATGGGCAGAGCATTTCGAGGAACTACTACTAATGAACCCAGAATAAGTTACCGTTCCTATTGGAAAAACTAAACGAAGTAAAGAAAATGGTCCTGCACTGAGGAAAAAATATCCTATAACTCATCTTATTAGGTTACCAGGACAAAATCTAGTTTATTTAAAAAGATTCTTATTAAATTATCCCGCTTTTTCTTGTTATTCCAATAAGATCGGTCCTTTTACTTTTTTAAACACCCGCACATGAAATTATCGGGTCGTATCCCTTTGGCTTTATAAGATTCTTGTTAAATAAACCAGACCATCTAGTTACAGGTGTGACTCACTTTAGAAGTTTACATTATTCTTATAAGAATCTTATTAAATTAAAATTAGAGTCTCGTAGGCATCCGTCAAAAATATAAGAATTTCACAATTTTGTTAATTTTTTTTTTTTGGACGCTACTAGAACTAGTCGAGTTGCATCGAAAAATGAAAACAAATAACATAGTTTACTGTGTAGACGACAGCGTTCTTAGTGAATTTGTGTTAAATAGTGAAAGTATAGAAGAACACGAAATTAATGAAGAAGATGGGGAAATGAAAAAACTAATATGCGACAAATTTGGATTTGATGCAGAGCTGTGCAAGGTGTTAAAGTGTAAGTATTATACTCTACTTATGTTAAATGCTACTATTTTAATTAGCAATCTATGATTATGATTGCTTCTTACTACTGCCATTGGACAATATATTAAACAAAACTGCTGATGGGAGAGCCAGAAAAAAGCTATCAGAATTAAAAATTGAGTTAATTTTGTGCTAGCAAATGTCTTTTTTATATTTCTTATGTATTACATTCAAAATAATTTTTTTTTAAAAAACTGAAATTTTTGGTTTGTTTTTTATATTCCATTCCAGAGAAATCCATCGAAACAACAGGATAAAATCCCGTAAAAATAATCCGATAAAATTCTATTTAATTTAAAAGGATGGATATTATAATTTTTAAATGATTGCCGTCTTAATATAACAAGACATTATACATACTATAAAAATTACCAGGTACGCTAGTTAATTTAACAAGATGTCCCGTTACGGCCTACCAAAAAATTCACAAGATCAATATTGTTAAAATAGCAGGACAAATCCAATTGACCAAAAAATAAAGGACATCTTATTAATTTAAGAAGATCATTTATATGAACATCTTATTAATTTTATGGGATCTTTTCTCTCGGTGATGGGTTTGGACGGGAGCCATATTGAGAAGGAAGAAAGAACCCCGGACTACGTAGCCATAGCCATAATACCAGAATCAGGAGCAAGAGCCAGAGAAAGTGAGGTGGATTACCCAAGAAGGTTATGGTTCCATGGGAAAAGGAGTATAAAATACCCGTCCGCAGCAAGTCTAAAGGCAAAGTAAGGAAAAACAAACTTCCCTGTGACCTTTTGTCTATAGAACCGGTTTGTGTATGAGATGATAAAAGAAACAATGCATAGTGCAAGTTAACCCAATCGATGTAAGTTTTAACATTAGTACTAAATTATGAACATGCATCTTGCTGTGTGCGTTTCATATTCAATGTCGATCCCAATAAATCCACTGGCCCTGATAATATTCCCCTTATGGTTCTTAAAAAATGTGCTTCACCTTTGGCTAAACCTCTGCGCAAACTTCTCCGGAGTTTTCCCTGACTCCTGGAAACTGGCCCATGTTCAGCCTATACCGAAAAAAGGTGACTCCAGCGACCCCTCTAACTACCGCCCAATAGCAACCACTTTTATCCTCTCCAAAATCATGGAGACAATAATAAACAGAAAGCTTATGGAATATCTTGAACCCAACCAAATATTTGATGACAAGCAGTACGGCTTTACCCTGCGTCTCGACTTGCAATTTGTCCTTGCATAAAATATTTTTGCATGACGTCATTTCTGTCAATCAAATGTTTTAGTGGGCATTTGATTGCATGAAATTTTAATTGTGAAAATGTCGTTAACAAGGCAGTAACTCATGTGTGCTAGTTCCCTATTAGGGTTGAGGAAATTAGAGTGTATGGAAAAAGAGAAAACTGAACCTCTTTCTTTTTCCTTCAGATCCTCTCTTCTATATAACTTTGTTTTTCCACAGAATCTCTTTATCATTTATTAATTTGATTATGTCTTCTCTAGGCCACTTGCGTTCCGCCATTTTTACTTGATATGTCAAATTAAATATTGCAGCAAAGATAGCATGCAAAAATGGCATGCTATCTCACTACAATATTTCATGCAAGTAAATTCTTGCTGCCATCTGTGGTCTAGATAAGCAATTTTGTTGCAATAACATATTTTATGCAAGGGAAAATTGCACGTCGAGACGCAGGGTTAGATCGAAAAGATCTACTGGCGACCTCCTTGTATGCCTAACTGAGCACCTCTACCAAAACATTCATCGCTTTGCTGAATCCGGCCTGGTTGCTTTCAATATCTCCAAGGCCTTTGAAAGAGTATGGCACCTTGTCTGCTTGATCGTGAACTTATGTCCACTTCAATCAACAGGGGCATAAACTCTCTTCTCTATGAAAACGCGCTCCTTAATTCCTCCCATTAAAGTGGACAGTCTAGGACTGATGGCTGAACCTTCTCTCAATATCCTAGGCATAACATTAACTGAAGATCTCCGTTGGAATAATCACATATTCCAAATCGCTAAACAAGCATCACAATGCTTCGGATTCCTTAAAAGATGCAACTTCCTCCTTCCGCCGGCGGCCAGGGCTATAATCTACAAATCCTACATTCAGCCCCGCCTCGAATTCAACTCATATCACTGGGCAGGGGCACCGAGTACCACCTTAGCGTGACTGGACAAGGTGCAGAACCACGCTCTCCAACTCATTGGTGACGTCGCCATTTGCTCCAAAATTGATTCACCTAGTCACCGCAGGAATGTAGCAGCTCTGGTGAAATTCTACCGCATCTACCATAACGACTCTTCCACCGAAATATATAACCTCTTGCCTTCACGGCGATGTTTTTCCCGCAACACAAGACTTGCCCGCTCGGCTCACCCCCACAATTTACAGTCCTTATCTTCGCGCACACTCCGATCTAGAAATTCGTTTATAGCAAGAACAACTCGTCTGTGGAACAACCTTCCAAAGACGGTATCCCCGAACTCATACAACATCCAAGAGTTCAAACGCAAGGTTCATCGCCACTTTCTGCAACACCCCCTTGAGTACCCCTAACCTATTATGTCCTTCTCTCTATCTTTAGAGCTAAGCTTACTACTGGACATTGCACCATGACTTAAACGACATGACGTACTAGTAGTGAAAAGGGTGACACCTGAGCTTAGACTATCAATAAAAAAAAGAAAGGAATGAAATTAAGCCTAGAGTGACAGTGTGTAAGGATAAAAGTGGGGAGATATTTAGTAATAAGGACGAAGTATTGACTAGATGGGCAGAGCATTTCGAGGAACTACTACTAAATGAACCCAGAGCAAGGGCCATTGGTACTCAAAATGTACAGAACATGAATGCGTATGATGAGAATGACAGCAGATATAGTTGAGGGAAATGGACAAGACTGAAGACGATACTGACAGATGTCACGAAGGAAACTGTAGGCTACAAACGCACAGGCAGAGCCAGTGGTTGGTATGACGAGAAATGCAAAGCAGCTATAGAGACAAGAAAAAAAAATAGAAAAATATACATATAGACCGACCAGGAGTAAGAAATTGAAATACAATGAAAAAAGAAGAACATCCAAAAACATTTACAGGAAGAAGAAAAGACAACAGCAATTACATACTGAGGGCAAGGCCGTACCCAGGGGGGGGGGGGGGTCAGAGGGGTTGAAACCCCCCCCCCGAAATTTTCCAGAAATAAGTATTTTCAAACACAAGTTTTCCTGAATTAAAGAGAATGATATTTTCTCGATATTTTGCTAAATATCTGTAAGTAAAGTATTTCATAATTTAATTAATTAATGGTGTTTATGAATTGAACTGGCAACTGGCCTTGCTGATGCATCACGAGATGCATGTGTGAAAACAGGCAAAGCAGCATGTCTATAATAGTCTACTCGCAGCCACCCGCGTAGCGCCTGTTCTGCTCACAACCAATGCAGTCAGTAGTAGATGTGTCATGTAAGAGGTGTATCGCTAACGTGTCTCTTTCTCCCTCTCTCTCTCTCTGACTACCATCCCGCCCACCAGCACTAGCCTAGCGCTAGTGTAACTTTTCTGTTACTGGCCGTCTATAAAAGCAAAGCCGTCGCCATTTTGACTGTGATTTATTTACATCTGTTGAGTCGGTTGGGCATTAGTTCATTCGGTGACTTTGTTTCACTGTTCAGTTCAGTTTGTTAGTTTCGTTTGTTTTTTAGTTTAGATCTTCTGTAGCTAGTGCTAGTGCTAGATGCCAGCTGCACACAATTTTCTATAGTTCTCCAACTCTGAAGACAACACATGCAAGGTAAGATGAGATGTTTCCTTATGTAGTTACGTAATTACGTTCAGTCATAAGGCTTTTGCTTGATCTCTATATACAGGGAGAATATTATTTTTATTTTGAAAGTACATGTTTCATGTTTCGAAATTCGATCTACAGTGATTGGCTGCTGCCCGCTCCGTCATTGTTTACTTTTCATATTTTGACCAACAAAAACGTTTCTCGAAAAGATGGCCTAAATGATCAGCATAATATCTTAGACAGTTTTTATTAAAAAGTAGTTTTATTAACCTAAACATGATGATGACATTGCCATGTACAATATTTTTTGTAACATAGTATATGTAAGAGTCAAGAGAAAACCTTGAACATTTCAGTAAGCATTACCAGCAACATGATTACAAGTACAACCCTAGGCAAAAGAATAATTTAGTAACACCATATATCAGATCACATAAAACCTTTAGAAGCCATAGCTACCAACAATTCATTTTATATAATAAGTTGCCCTTACATGTTAGAAATCTGACTCTTAATATATTTAAAATAATTGTATCAGGTTGGCTTAAAAAACAAGCATTCTATAACATAAGTGAATATCTTAGTTTTGATATGTCACCCTAGACATAGCCTATTTTAGTGCGACTGTGTCTGTTTATGTAACATACTGCTTATGTAGATCTACTTATTGTATTTTGACATAGCCTACTGTGGTAAGAAAAATGCAGATGACAAAAGGTCAATGTTTCAACATATATGTATTTGCAATATTGACAATATTTTGACACAGCCTACTGTGGTAAACCATATTGATAATGCCTATTATCCTGTTTAGTGCAACTGTGGTCTGTGTCTATTTATGTAACCTACAGTCTAAGAAGGCCCACTTATTTTGATATTGACATAGCCTACTGTGGTAAAGTAAAATGCAGATAACATAAGAATCTTAAGAACAATGTTTCAACATATATGTGTTTATTATATTGACAATGCCTATTATACGCTAATACCAGCGAGCAATAATAACAAGAGTGATTAGGTAGAGCTCAAGGACAAGTAAAAGAGTTAAACATATGAAAGAAGAAATAAGCAATAACATTAAGGAAAAATTCAAAAAAAAATTAACAAACACGCGATGCAGATATGTTCTATGCAAAAAGCGCAAAAGTATGAACGAAACAGAAATTTTCCTTGATTCCCCTTCCTATTGCAATGTTTACATTCAAATGGAGGCAACGTGGGAACAGAGCACGTGTCGGCAGTGATGGTAAGTGCACCGTTTTTACGGTGTTTCACCGTTTTTTTAAGTTTGGTCACGTAAAACAGTATTTTGGGAAAAAAGCCAAGTAAAATTCAAGTAGAACTAATTCACATTTTTAAAGTGACAAATGACAACTTAAAAAATTTAATTGATCCAAAATGTACGAACGTCCCAAAACCTATTCCCCTTTTCCTTTTAAATCTCTAATCGAACACACTGTAACTTTTAAGTTCATATTTAACAGTGTTGAGCAAAATTTAATCTGATTGACGACTTATGATTAAAAACAGTAGTTTGATATAACTATTAGAGATTGGTATTATTATTCTGTTTAATAATACCAATCTCTTATAATTATAGCGGACAACAGTTTTTAATCATAACCATGTCATCAATCAGATTAAATTTTGCCCAAGACTAATATGTAATACATTGTGTTGTATTAAATAGCTGTGAAATTGTTACGTTTATTTTTATTGAATTTATTTTATTTGTTTGTATTTTTTTTTTGAGAAAAATTTAATTTTTGTTTTTTTTTTTTTAATTTTAAACAAAAATTTGAATTGAACATATTCTTTTATTCATATAGTATTATGTAACACCACTTTTTAACGCTAAACACGGTAATTTCTGTCTCAACGCACCGGAATATACTTCATGCCACTTACCAACCCTGCGTGTCGGTATAGAATTTGAGTATGTATGCGGTTAAATTTCGTGTTGGTACAGCACTCGCGTTACTTGATTACACTTGTATTGTTCATTATTGTTCACTCGTACTTCCCCTCGTAAACACCTCGGAGCTACCTCTCCATCAGCCCTACTAGTATGTTTTTTTTTAGTAGGAGCTGTCACAGAACTTTTGGCCCTTTTGGCGCGTGTTTCGGTTGTGCGCTGTTTCTACTGTTACTGTTTTAGTTACGTTATAGTGATAAATTAACTTAATATCTACATAAATAATTTGTTTCAAACAAGTGATGAATTACAAACACGGCGTAGGTGTACCAGCCCCTAAATTATGAATCCTACTACATGCGTCACACATTTGTGTGAAGTAGACCTACCGTATCACTAGAACGGTAGGCACCAAACGTCTTTAATTTTTCTTACGCGCTTTCTAACACTGATTGTTTTACGGCAATCATACTAACATGGGACTTTGGTATCAACTTTTGTCGTACATTTTTAATTTATTAATAATAATTGTGAACGTGGATATACGAACAAGCCATTACGGAATTTGTAATTTAGATTTTGTAATATTATTGACATTGTAGGTACTGTTTTCTAAAGATACAATCATAACTATGTGATGTATTAAACTATTTGAGTCTACTTGTGTTGTCCATCTATTCATTTTCACAGCTAACCAATTTTCAAGGGAAAGTATTTCCGTTCATAAAATTAAAAGGTAATAGCTTTCAACGTTCAAATTCTTATGGTCAAAGGGTCACATATATGATATGTTAATGCAAAAACATTCTAATGACTTAAATATCCTTTTATTTTTTAGTAAAAATTCTCGAGTCAAACCATAGTTTTTTGCCTCTAAACTCTGGTTTATTAAGAGTTAAACTCGGCCTAAAAATGCGTCATTTTACACTTAAATTTTGTCAATTTTCCTGGACCCCCTGCCTTACTAGGGGGTATTCTATACATCCCAGACCCCCCGGTGTTTTAAACCCCCCCCCCCCCCCGAAATTTTTTCCTGGGTACGGCCTTGACTGAGGGTAGAGAAAAACGCAAAACCAAACACTGGAAGGACAGACGAAAGTAAACTTCTTCAAGAAAGTCTTCAAACCCTCCTCAGGTATTTGTAGAACAAAAGAAGGCACTTTAGTTACAGGCAGCGAAGAGGTAAAGGAAAGGTGGAAGGAGTTTTTTAGTGAGTTGCTGAACGCAAATGAGAGCTTCAGACATGTACAGGTGAAGGATTTTCGGCCCAATCAATGAAGACAATGTATGGAGAATACGCTACAATCATGAATTGTGCGATCTATAGAAAGAGTGTAAACTCTCGACACATGCCAAGCTACTGCGTTTACGTTGGGGCGGTCATGTCCAAAGAATGGATGACTCAAGGATACCAAAAAAAGCCCTGTACTTACTACCAGATGGCAAAATACCAGTTGGCAAACCACGGTAAAGGTGGGAAGACAATGTTGCCGATGCAGCAAAACTGTTCAACACAAGAAACTGGTGACAAGCTGCGGAGCAGAGAGACGTCTGAAGGAAGAAGCTGATGGAGGCCAAGGCTCGAATTGGGCTGTAGAGCCATCGAAGAAGAAGAAATCGCATAATGGAAGCGACTCAAAAATTCCGAGATCACTGACAACTTTGTCCCAAAAATTTATGATTTGGAGTTCTAAGGAGGCGTGCGAAATAATAAAGAAAAAGTTTTTTTGGAAAAGGGAGGTTTTTTTCAGCCACTTAGAGACTTGGGGTCGGTTTAATGGAAAATTTTGATTTTTAATTTTTGGTAAAAGTCGCCGGTTTGACGGAAAAATAAAAATAGAAATAAAAATGTCCGTTATCAGTCGGTTTGTTAACAATTTAGATATAAGTTATCGTTCCTATTGGAAAAACTAAACGAAGTAAAGAAAAGGGTCCGTGATCTAGACGAGAACCATATTTGAGAACGAAGAAAGAAGCAGGACATATGAACAAGGATCAGAAGCCAGACCCAAAGACCCAAAGAAAGTGAGGTGGAAAATTATGGTTCCATGGAAAAAGGTCCGCAGTAAGTCTAAGTTATTATCACTAGATATATAGGAAGATAACATAAGAGGAAAACCATTCCAGAGCCAGAGAAGCTGATTCAAAACAAGAACATTAGTTGAATTTTGCATGTCGGAGAAACTTCACAAAGCTATCGTTTAGAGCAAAGGTGGGCAACATTTTCGTAACATGGGCCGGAATAAACTTTATGTTTTTTTCGCGGGTCTTAGTAAGACTCCTTTTGTGTCCTGTAATTTTTATATGGTTGATCCGGGCTCACACGACGCAGTACATTTGTCTGCTACAATATGGTAATCGTACTGAGGCCTAAATTTTTTTAAATGTCCCAGTTCAAAAATAATGTCCAAGATAAATGAGGCGAGTTGCGATTGTAAATACGTAGGGAAGAGGCAAGGATTTCTTCTTTCGTAGTTCTCTTCGGCAGTGAAATTTCCAATTTGAAATTAGGTAAGGTGAGATTGTAAACTATAAATATACATTGCGAAGGTATAGGTTTCTTACTTAGTCTGAGGCAATTGTTTAATGCATATAAGAATCACACTCGTAAAAAATCTCTTTATTGGTATTTTGCTTGTTTTGTTATTTTGGCATTACAATGGCACCTCGCCTCATTTGAAGTATGACATTGAACTGGCTCAAAAGAAAGAGACGCATCTCTTACAAAGTCATTTTATAATCGTTTCCTATTCAAGACCAAATTTTTAGTCTGCATTTAAAGAAACTAGTGGGATGTTGTGCCTAGAGACTAGCCACTAATTACGCTTTTTCATGGTATTCTTTCTGTTGAATAACACTTCAGACTGGATGACAATATATTAAGTGGAGATTGATCCGCACTCACTTCCGACCCGCCGAATCGAATGGGAATTCGAATGTGTCAAATTGAAAACAAAAAACACATCACACATGTAAAACTATATAAAACGAATCTAAACATTTTTCTTTGGATTGGAGGCAAATCTAATGTGATGCACTTTGCACAACAGAATTAGGTGTATTATTTTACTTAAACATACATATATTTATTGTTAAAAATTCGGCTTACCGCACCTTTTGTATTAATTTACACTTCAATTTAACTTTTTTTTTTATTTTTAAAGAAAAAATCACGCACGCACTTCACTTTTCTTTAAATGTAGAACATCTACTGAAAAACATAGGCACCTGTTTATCCATAGCATATATGCACGTGCACGCACACAAGTACCCCCACCTCGCAATGAGACCAACACCAATAATTACCCGCCAAAAATTTGAAAGAATTGATATATTTTAATTGCACCCCATCTATGACAAAGAATAGTGAACACCATCTATGGCAATATTACATTACTCTTCGTTTTGTGATTATCAATTTCCATAAAATATACAAAATACATTTCATAAATAATAGAAAATCTTTTGTCATACATAATTCAGTTGTTTACTTTCTTCGAAACTTTATACATATCTAGCATTGGAATGTACCTTTTTACGTAAGCATGAATAAATATGTTTATTGCCACATTCCTACAAGTTAGTGTTTGGAGTACTGGGAAGGCGCTAGATCGGGGTGCGAAAGGTCCAGGGTTCGATTCTTGATGAATTTAAGTACTTTTTTTTTAGCTATGATGATTTATTGTAGTATAATACACTAAGCCTGCGTTGATAGTAAAATCTCAAAGCGGCGACTAATTAAAACCTTTTGGTACATATTCAATTGTGAGCTATAATAAGCTAAATAAGCCAAATCCGTTCTTAACTAAAACTTTTATTTCACGTTGCATTGATTTAATTATTGTCATAATGCTGTATCCTAGTTTGGCCATGGAGATTCATAAGTATTACACTGACCAACGCTATATATAATTAATCTTGCAAAGTTTTTGTTAAAGGCTTATGTAGGTTATAAGTTGTGAGACTTTGCGTAATCTAAAACTTAACAAAGTATTTAACAAACACTACAATAAATCATCATAGCTTAAAATAAAAAAAAATTAAAAACCGACTTCAGAAAAAAAAACCGCACAAAATGCACAAAAAAGGATGAAATAATTGTTTGTAATTCTTAACAACATTAATCCAATCAGAATGGATCTAGAAAGAAGAATCACTTTTGAAGACGGTGCCAGGTAGTAAAAATTTTTTTTTTCGTACTTTTTAGTCCATTCTTTTTTTTCGGGGGCAATATAAAAAAAATTATTATGGTAGGTCTACACGGCACAAATAGATCGTTGCGTGTGAACTCAACTATTCGGCTTGCACACTGTAAAATGTTTGGATTGTACCAAATATGTCTCGGTGATGTTCGACCACTTGCTCCTCCGACCTTATCACAATCAATAGCCGTGTTGTTTTAATGAACTGCATATATAGTTCTTCCCCATACAAATCTGAAAACCCAGGTTTAATCGGGGTTTCTATCGAGGTTTTGGGAAATTTCTTAATTTGCATATTGCATACTTTCGGGGGTGGCATGTCGCATACTTTCGGGGGTCGGAAAGACGTAATTTAAAAATAAAAACAACAGGAAAGTGATGAGAGCAGATTTATAACAAATAATTGATTTTTTAGAAACATAGTTATTATTTTCTAGCGAGGATTTCGTGTAACAATGTAAAAAATAACACTTAACTTCCGTTTAATTTTGAAATTTTTAAGCATCGAAGTAGGCGCTTCATTCCCTTGTCGTTTTTTTAATGAACTCGATGAAAGAACTATATAGTTCATTAAAAAAACACGGCTAATGACCATGTTTACGCGAAGATATTTAAGCTTATAACATCGTTATCAGTAGTAATTTTAAAAGCGTTTACGCGCAAATATTTTGGTTCGTGTCACTGCTATCCGTAGTAGTTTTAAGAACGTTTACGCGCGTTAAAATTTTTCCACCAGCAGATATCAGTTTTTAAAGTACCTACTTAGATCTAATATAAACTGTCAAGCTGACAGTCAAATAAATAAATAAATAGATTGGAAGAACTTTAACTAAATTTTATCATTAAATGAACATAAATCGAGATGTATTAATCCTCATAAACCATCATAGGCAAGTTCTGCAGCGTTTATTATGTAAATAAACTTCCCTTTCGTTTATTTTAAAATCACAGTTTCCTTAATGTTTTTACTAAAACTGTCAAACAACTGTTTACGCCTACTACTTAACTCAGTTTTCCTTAATAAAGTTGTTACCTTAGCACATTTATTAAGGCTTAATACCACTAACGAAAGCAGTATTAAGGGGCGTTTACGCGTATGAAAATCAGTGTTAAGGTTGTTATAAACAGTTTTAGAGGCTTCGCGTAAACATGGTCAATGTAACATAATTTAATGCGTAGATAAGTATAAATATAATGTGCAATAACTAATGGAGGTAATTTTCACTCGTCATTTGCACTCAGTTTATTTACACAATTCGACTTGCGCCAGACCAGACAATTTAAAAAACTAAATTGTTGCGTATGAGCCTACCTTTACGATAAGTATGACACGCTGCCATAGTATCGTTTAACCGACGATGCAGCGTACGTATTGCGAGAATGATTCTACTTTTTAAATCCATTCTGAGAAGTATAACACACCGCCGCACCATCGAAAAAAATCAAAGCAGTAGCTAAATAGTTTTTGCAGTAATGTATTTGCATATTTTCGAACGAATTTACAAAAAAACTTATTTAATATGAAACAAAATTCTCCGGGTTAAATTAAAAGAAATATTTATTGTGAAGTCGATAGTTTACTGTACTATACTCGTCATATTCTTTCATTTGATACCCATAACAAGCACGTTCACGTTCTAAAGAAAAAGTAAGCCGCCATTTTGGGTTTTGAATGACGCCACATAGCGGAGTGTGTTCTACTTGTCACACCTTTTTATTTGATACCCATTGCGGGAGTCGGGAGCCCAATTGCAAAATTCGACTGCCATCTTGGAACCGCCATCTTGATTTTTTTACAAAATGATCAGATTGTATTGTCATGCGAACTATACGTATGTGTAAAATTTGCAGTTGATTGGTTATATGGAAGTGGGCCAAAATCAAGTTGCAAGATTTGTTTACAGTACACACATACAAATCAAGGAAATATAAGCTTAATTGCCATTGATATCGGGGAAATCAAATGTAAACAATAAAATTCGTTGATTCTTCACGCACGTCATGGTGTATTTCTTTATGCAATATAAACAATAGATTTTGAGCTGCAAATCAAAACTATATGCCATAATTTCGTTATCATCGGTTTTGGTTCTGGAAGCAAATTTAGAGACGTATTCATGTCAAAAACTTGTTTCATATGAAACAAAATCCCCGAAGAAAATTAAAAAAAATTTATTATGATGAAAAAAAAGCACCGCGAGCCGAAGAATCGAACTCGCAGCCCCACAGAGCCCCCAGACGAGGGTACTTCTCCCTAGCCCTTCGCGCCATGGCTGATACTAGAGGTCCCGCCAAAAGTGTTGATGCCGAGAAAGTCGCGTTTTCCATGCGCAGTAGAATCCCCGCATGCCGTTCCCGTCCCTTAGCCTAGTCGCAACAAATTTCGAAGGGGAAATTTGAAAATACATAAGCGCATTTCTTATCAATATGTGCGCAATTTTTATTTGTGTGCAGCTTTAATTTCCTCAGATGCCCGCTCCGGCATCAACTCTTTTGGCGGGACCTCTATCAGTGGTTGACTCATATGTTAATAAATCATTTCAGAAAGAAGAAAAAGAGAAAAAGAAAACAATCTGCCCCGACCGACCAGGACTTGAACCTGCAACGCTACGCATTCAACGCGCTACGCACTCTCCCACTGGCCTTCTACCAGTTTTGCAACCTTTAAAGTAATTTGTTTGGTGCCTATGAAATGTTTAGGCTGAACTAATTTTAACAGTTTTTTATGCCTAATTTCGAACTCCGTTATCAGAATTTCGAAAAAATTTAACGGGACCACCGTGGGAAACTCTCCCTTCAAATGAACCAAAAAAAAAGCAAAAAAGTTATTGGGTTACAAAGTTATGCGTGAACAGGACTACAAAATACCTACACGTCGAATTGAGTAACCTCTTTTTTGGAAGTCGTTTAAAAAAGAGTACGCCACCATCACCAAGAATCGAACCCTGGCCCTTCGCACTCCGATCTAGCGCCTTCCCATTACTCCAAACACTAACTTGTAGGAATGTGGCAATAAACATATTTATTCATGCTTACGTAAAAAGGTACATTCCAATGCTAGATATGAATAAAGTTTCGAAGAAAGTAAACAACTGAATTATGATAACAGATTTTCTATTATTTATGAAATGTATTTTGTATATTTTATGGAAATTGATAATCATAGGTAAAACGAAGAGTAATGTAATATTGCCACAGATGGTGTTCACTATTCTTTGTCATAGATGGGGTGCAATTAAAATATATCAATTCTTTCAAATTCTTGGCGCGTAATTATTGTATAATTCTTTCAGCAGCATCTCCATGAAAGATGCGTAAGTTTTTCAAGTTATTTGTTTGAATGTTTTCGCGGTTCTTCACAATCTCCACTTAATATATTGTCATCCAGTCTGAAGTGTTATTCAACAGAAAGAATACCAAGAAAAAGCGTAATTAGTGGCTAGTCTCTAGGCACAACATCCTACTTTTGTTTTGTTATTCTGAAGAGATACATACAAAAGTTAATAAAAACTTAAAAATATGCTTTTAAACAAAGCGCTGCAAAAATTTTTAGATTTGGGGCAAATCGTTTGTAAAATTTTTGTAAAATATTAAAAATTCTGAGAAAAATCACTTCCTTATTGTTAAGCGCAGTACCTAAAAATAGATGTTATTAAACTCCAATCTACATTAACAAATGCCAGAACCATACTTACCTGGATAGTTAGGATGAACCTGAAAAGAAAGAAATTAAAATTAATGAATTAAAATAAATTAAATTAAATAAGAATGAATTTTTATAAAATACGAAAATAAACATGAATTCTCACATAACAACAACAACAACATGAAAACAAGAATTACGAAACGAAATACAATCAATTAATGAATTAGAAATTTAAGGAAATAGAATGGAAATGAAACGCAAATTGAATTAATAAATATAAGAAAAAACATGAATTTGAATTTAGATTGATTTTAAGGTTAGGTTAGAACATGCAACATAAGTTATGTTAAGAGACTAAATACAAGGTAGAAAACACGCAAAATCGAATAGTAAACTTACCTGTGCCTTATATTAATCAGCTCTACCTGTACCTGTCAACACACGCGCGGAAAACAGCGAAAACCCGACGACGGTCGCGAGTCGCGAAAATAAAAAAACGCGAACTGTCATTCATGGTTTGAATTGACAGTCAGCTGGCACTTCGCGAAAGTTACCGAAAGTAAAGCCCCAATTAGCGAAAAGCTTTGCAATTTCGCGATAATAATTATTTTTAAATTTATTAATTTATCCCATAAGGGGGAAAGAGAAGGAAAATTAAAAGGAGAAGGAATGGTTTATTCGTCGATACAACAACCTTTAATTTTAATGTCAATCTGCATTTCTGCATTATCGACATTTAAAAAATATAATAATAAATTATAAAAAGAATAAAATTGAAAATGCAAAATTTAAGGCAGTAAAAATTAATATACAATATTAGCAATTTTTGGATGCAGAATAATCCTGGGCTGAATGCAGAATTATATAGTTATAGATGGAGTTAAATTTATCGGCAAGTAAGCCCAGTGTATCGACCAACGCACCCTAATTTTATAATAAGGCAGTTCTTCTTTAAGATGGCGGTGGACAACCAGGAGGATATAAAAATGCGACATCATTAAGGTTCTTCATTCGCAGTTTACATACGCTTCAGAAAGGTATGAAGATAAAGTAATGCTAGCTTGCTAGGCATTTTATCCAGAAATACCTAACTGACACGGTTTCGGTGCATGACCGGGAAAAACTTGGGTGGTTTTGGGTTCCAATATATTGAAGTTAATATTTAGTTGAAGATAATATTTAGTTTTTGAATTGATATCTATCTATCTATATTAATAAAGGAAAGTGTGTGTCTGTGTGTCTGTGTGTCTGTGTATCTGTGTGTCTGTGTATCTGTGTGTCTGCTTGTGCGTACCGTCACGCATTGTAGCCAAACTAGAAGAGATAGAAATCTGAATTTTTTTTTGTAGATGCATGGATACCCCAGAAGGTGGAAGTAAGTTTCCGTTTTTCGCTATTTTGATTAGTTTTTTTTTAATTAATTAATTAGTACGATTTGTCACCATTTTTTACGCTCTACGCCTGGTATCTCGGCTAATGTATATCGTAGAACATTATGAATGCCACCAATTGAAAGATTAGACAATTCTGGTTTAAAATTATTTGTTTCAAATCTCAGAAAGGCGATTTTTCGAAATTCACCCCCTAAGGGGGTGAAATGGGGTTTACCCAAACCGCTGGAGCTATAGGGCTGAAGTTTTCACAGTGAATCCCAATAATGACGTGGACATCCACTAACAAGCGATTTTGCGAAACTCATCCCATAAGGGGGTGAAATGGGGTCAACCCAAAACCGCTGGAGCTATAGGGCTGAAATTTTGACAGTGAATCCCAATAATGACGTGAACATCCACTAACAAGCGATTTTTCGAAATTCGTTCCCCAAAGGGGGAAATGGGGTTTACCCAAACCGCCTGAGCTATAGGGCTGAAATTTTGGCAGTGCATCCCTATAATGACGTGGACATCCACTAAGAGGCGATTTTTCGAAATTCATCCCCTAAGGGGGTGAAATGGGGTTTACCAAACCGCTGGAGCTATAGGGCTGAAATTTTGACGGTGCATCCCTATAATGGCGTGGACATCCACTAAGAAGCGATTTTTAGAAATTCATCCCATAAGGGGGTGAAATGGGGTCAACCCAAAACCGCTGGAGCTATAGGGCTGAAATTTTGACAGTGAATCCCAATAATGACGTGAACATCCACTAACAAGCGATTTTTCGAAATTCGTTCCCCAAAGGGGGAAATGGGGTTTACCCAAACCGCCTGAGCTATAGGGCTGAAATTTTGGCAGTGCATCCCTATAATGACGTGGACATCCACTAAGAGGCGATTTTTCGAAATTCATCCCCTAAGGGGGTGAAATGGGGTTTACCAAACCGCTGGAGCTATAGGGCTGAAATTTTGACGGTGCATCCCTATAATGGCGTGGACATCCACTAAGAAGCGATTTTTAGAAATTCATCCCATAAGGGGGTGAAATGGGGTCAACCCAAAACCGCTGGAGCTATAGGGCTGAAATTTTGACAGTGCATCCCTATAATGACGTGGACATCCACTATAAATAGATTTTTCGAAATTCATCCCCTAAAGGGGTGAAATGGAGTTAACCCAAACCGCTGGGGCTGAAGGGCTGAAATTTTGACAGTGCATCCTTATAATCACGTGGAAATGAATGACTCAAAATTTACTTTATTTAGGATTCCTTTGTCACTTCTCTTGATGACATATACACACCAATCTCTGCTTCAAAACTTGCAGATTTGTTGAGCAGAGGTGATATACGCAGCAATTTGTTTACCATGTTTATTAAAAAAATGCTCTATAATAAACCTTTTTTAGGGATAATAACAACTGACTTTTTTGTTTGTTTTCTTTTCAAGGAAAACAGTGCACATAATAAACAGTTTTTATTTAAAGGCGTTGCAAGGCACGCGGGTTTTATGCTAGTATTTAATATAGGTACATATATCAATTCAAAAACTAAATATTAGATTGTGTAATATCTATTAAAGAATATTAAAATAATTTATTTAATCTAATATAATTTTAAATTGACATTTTAGTTGTTAATGAATTATGTGAAATTTGCTGCTATGAATTAAAACGAATAAGAATAAATTTATGAACGAAGGTTATATGCGTTATCATTTAACAAATACCGCTACACAACCACCGTTGCAGAGTCTGCACGACTAAACATTATATTGATAAGGAACCGAAAATAGCGTACATGTACACAGATTTGAGCGAAGCACTTGGGATCAAGAAATTTTCTCTCTAATTCTCTCCCTCCACTTTAACCACAACAACAAAATACATTGACTTTAACCACAATAACAAAATACATTGTCTAACCTGAACAGAGGCGTAGTGAAATTTGTTCAGGTTTTGCGAAGGGTCTGCTTCAAAAATTTAGTCAAGTGAAGCGTTCTCACCGAGATGGTTGCTGAGAAACGATATCCCTCCCGGTTTTTGAATAAATATAACACAGCCAATGTCCGGGTTAGACACAAATACGTAAAGAATGCTATGCATTAGTGTTGCCAAAATGCTTCCCCGTGTTTAATAAATTGCACTTCCTCGTCCTCTCTATTCAAAGCTATAAGGACGGTCTTAAATACATCGTTCGTGTAATTAAATTTATAAATTTTCATTCATTTCAGTAAGCGTTTATATGCCCTGGTAAAAATTAGATATCTACTTTTCGTTTTATATCTACTGACACTCACTAATAATTTTAATAACTGCGATTATCCATTTTTCATAAACCTACCAAATGTTTCGTTTAAATCATACATATTTTTTGTGACAAATCCACAGCGAAATTCGATAAAATTGAATTTTTGTTTTGGTCTACAGCACCACATACATGACTATAAACTAATAAAATGAGCAGCATATAAAATATGCATATAAACAAATAAATACTTTATATTATTTCCGCGTAATTTCTTAATGATTTATAAAGCCGCCGAAGAGCCATAAAAAATCAAAAAATGTTTTTTTTGCACTTTTAATTAAGTAAATGTTTATGTTCTCCTGAGTCTCATTATTAAATAATAGGAGTATAATTTAGTGAGAAATATAATCAAAACATGTTACACCGAAGTAAAAAAAAAATTGTATTTCACCATTTTGCGGCCGAGGATTGAACTTGGTTCCCCGGGGATAGGATTCCAGCGCCTTACCTCTAGGCTACCGATATATGGACTTTATTAGAAATCTCTTTTTTGTTGTTAAATATACTTCTGGTTGAAATTTCCAGACCATTTTCTCAGTTTTTTTTCTTTTGACCAAGAGCTACATTTTGAGATATGGCCCAAGTCTGTAGCGGCAGTACTTTCAGAGATGAAAGAAGGTCACAGACGGACAGACGGACAGAGCTTCTGTATAAGCTTTTTTTTTGAAAAAGCTAAAAGGTGCTTTAATGGGGTAAATCACAACTATTCATCACTCGGTCCTCAACTCAAACAGGTTTGTTTATAATGTAGGTACTACAGTATATATTCATTTTTCTGACTCTCTTTCGTAAAACGATGCCGATGTAGTTGTATAATAAACGCGAATGAAGGGGAGTTTCCTTTAGTTTTCGCAGAATCCCGAGAACGATGTTATAATTGTGTTAGTGTGATCGATGGGTGCATCTGACAAATATACTAAGGCAAAGAAAGAAAAAAACAAACTTCCCTGTGACCTTTTGTCTATAGAACCGGTTTGTGTAAGAGATGATAAAAGAAATAATGCATAGTGTAAGTCAACCCAATCGATGTACATAAGTTTTAACATTAGTACTAAATTATGAACATGCATGTTGCTGTGTGCGTTTCATATTCAATGTAAACTAGACGAATTGCATCGAAAAATATTTATTTATAATTTATTCTAAAGATCTCGCGGGCCGGAAAGAAACCTTTCGCGGGCCGCAGTTGACCAGCGGGCCCACCGTTGGTTTAGAGGGCAAGTATAACCACAGTTAAGTAAGAAAAACCCCCGCTGGATAAAATGGATTGCTACCCCGGTCTGGAATAGTTTCGTGTTACAATTTTTTGTGTTGAGATTTATTGATAGACTAACTTGAGTTTTGGGATTTTCATGTAAGATTATTTATTTGTATAATTAATAATTTTTGATCGAAATTAGGCATGGTTAACACGAATTGTTGATTTTTGTTATAAAAAAGGAAATTATAGTTTTGTGATGTGTGACAGCATGGCTATTTGACAATCGATTTTTTTTTCAACGCAGCATTGGTAGGATTTAATATTGGAAAAACCGGACTGGTACCAGGGCGTTTTTTGTTTTGACTTAATTTCGAGTAAAGGTAATTTTAATTCATTTTGGTGTTACTATATAGTCATGGGGCTGATGTTTATGGTTCAAGTATACGTTAACCAATAATGCGATTGTACGATAGTATTGAATAAGCCAGTTATTTGAGTTTACAGATTTCTGTTTATTGTTTAGTTACCTACATAGTGACTTGATTTTTTCTGGAATTTCAAGAATGTTTTACTAGGTAGTAAGGAATTGCCTGATTAAATATATGTAATGTTATTTTGAAAGTTGTTGTAGTTTGGTTGTCTTTATAATTTGCAGAATGATACGTTACGGCCCTAACGGCATGGCAGCGGCGTGCGAACTTCCTCCGGAAGTTGTATGGTTTTCTTGTACCCATGCAAGTACATGGTGGTGAATTGCATTACGGTGGTACTCCCGAAATCTCACTACTTTGCGAGCGCCCGGTGAGCCAGCCCTATTCTTGAGGCCCAGGGTACCGCCTTTATTTATTGTATAATTTTTTTGTGTGTGAGAATACGAGGTTTGCTCCTTCGGGAAACCAACCCAGGGCACCCATAACAAACGCGGAAAGTGAGTGCGGTCTTGCGTTTTCTTGGCAAACGCGGTGTAGCCTCTATGCTGATTTGGGTGACCCATTCGATAAAGTAAGAATTCAAACAATTCAAATGATTTTTATTGCCAAAACATTTTTACAATTGACTCACGGGGCCCAGTGCAGTTTCAAACTCTTCACATATGCAAGCGGCGGCACTGCTGATATCAAACCAGCGATTTTCTAGGATTGTAGTTGGATTCTGCTAGACTATCGAAGCCGGTCAAAAGTTACCTGGATACCGGAAGAATATCCATAGAACAACTTCGGCCAAAAAGTCAACATTTCTCGTCCCTCATTTATGTCATCATACATAACCTTACATCATAACCTTCTATCGCAATAAAACAACAATAAAATGTGTGCTATCCACATAAAAAGTATCCCTTACGGTAGAGAGACACATTGATTCCCTGAGCAAAATGTCATCAATTCCTTTCCAGGCCAACTTTTTTGTAACATTTTAATTTCAATTTCGCAGATCATTAACTTCTCTTCCTGATTTCCTTACTTAAAGGAGCTGGCAGGCTGGCAAAGCAATCTTCCTGCCTTTTATTTAGGAAAAAGTGTGTTTTTTTTGTTGTTAGAAAGAAGAAGAGAAAGCCAAGGTAAACAGGAAGAAGGTGAAGTCCTTTACGTCCCTAAGTCTCTTTTATTTTTCAGAAGCAATCGGATGATTTTTATTGATGATACTCCACCACTCTCCTGGTCTTATTTTTTTTCTTTATTTTTTATTTATTTTATTTTTTTGAGCGAAAGAGAGGGAATAGCAAACAAACTTAAACTGACGAAGGGATATCGAGCAGCGCTTTTAAATTGATTGAATTATTTCTACAGAAAATCAGAAAGGAAAAGAAAGGATTTTGTGTGTTGGGTTCAATTTGTTGTTTTCCTTTTCTTGTTTCCCGAAAATCCTAGGAAACTTTTTGAGGTTTCCTCCTTTCAATAGGCTAAATTTCAAGGTAGCTTCAAAAGGATCAAAAAGTAACCTATTAATCCTGTTTGCCTTTAAATAGACTCCCTTACCCACCGAGGAGCAAAAACAACCGAGCAGAAGTGTATCCTTCTGAAAACTGAAAGCACTTTTAACTTAATCAAAGCACATCAACGGAAAATAAGCAACTCCTGTATGCATTTAAAATTTTCCAACTTTGCCGTGATAAAGAAAACGTTAAGATTCCTTGACGTGCATATAAAGTAGAGCTCCTAGCTGCTTCCACTTTTCTGCTCGTACATGTGAGGGCCATAAATCTCTAGATGCGAATTTACTCAGGACACACGAGCAGCTCCTGGAAAGGGGTGCACGCCGCCTTATGATAAACGTATATACCCCCGAACTGGGATACTAGCTAGACAATTTCTGCATGCATGCATGCATAGTGGAACGGCACCGGAACAGGGGGTGGTTGGAGCCCTTCTACAATGTTCTGCTTCTCACACGTGCATAAGCCGGATTGGTATACTTTAAATTTGTGTGTGACGATTTATGGTTCCGATAAGGATGCTCCCCAACATAGGAAATTATGTCCTATAAATTTCGCTGTGTTGAGATTTTCTTTATTTTATTTCCATTACGTCTTGGAGATTCTTTAAGGGTGAAATGGGTATTGCTATAAGATTTAGTTGACGTAAAGCAGAATGACGTCCGCATCTGATTTAGACTGGCCATAACTCCTGAACTCTCTCTGTCTAGTCCAATGTCTATCCAGTAGGCCTTCTTTTTCTGAGAATTCATGGATTCCAGGAGGGTCAAAGTAAGAAAGCTTGCTCAAAATTGAAGCCAGACTACCCCTCACCTGATATTTACCTGACACTAGGTTCGATTAAAAGGTTCCTGGAATTTGGTAACTCTATGAAGGTATATGTATATGTATCTTGTTTACATTTAAGAAGAAATTGAAATGTTAAAAGCCTATTACGTTGCGGTCTATTCAATATATTTCAATCTCTTTCTGCCAAAAAACCGTCTAAACTCTTCTCAAGTGAATTTTAACGAAAAGCCACATCGATCTGATATTAAAGTCCTGTTCTTACACTGTGTTACGTTATTGTTTTCCATAAAGTTTTGCCACAAGATTCAATAAAGAACACTTTGTGAAGATTTAACTTTATTTACTTGGAGCACTCTTGTCGAAAATTGCCAGATTTATGGAAATACAGCTCATGGATATTGTGTGCCCAGTATAATAGTAAGCTATCTCAGATGTCGAGAAATTCTGAGAAAAATTACCACAATGCCACAGCAATCGTAACCATCGGATATATGTACATATATCACCGTTCTGCTTCTTTTGCTGTGGGAGCGAAACAAAACCATAAACGGAAAACATTTTGTAACCTTTGTCGAAATTAAACTGAAATTGTTGAGTGAGATTTGGTATTCAGCAGGAAAATGCATTTTGGGAAGGTCTAAGGTCAGAAAAAAAAAATTTGTTTTAACCAGTGAAGTTTATGTTATATTTTTATAGGATTATTAAAATAATATGAGTGTTGTTAAGACCACACCAAAAATTACCCACAAAGATACGACGCTCTCAAAATTTCCCATAAGCTCCCTTGCGAGTGAATATATCAATAGACAAGGTGCAGGCGAGACAAAATTCAATTTAAAAACAAAACAAAAATCGAAGAAAGAGAGGGTAAATAAAGAAATGTTATTTCACGAAGTGAGAAAGAGACGCACTGATTTCTCTTCTCCGCAATTGTTTGTGCCGTCTGGACTTTTATTTTGCTTGTGTGAATTCATGTACCATCTTCGTGTACTTCCTGCTCTGCATGTGTTTGTGTAGTTTGCCGTTGCTCCGCCCTCTCGCCATTCCGGAGCGCGTATATGAATAGACAGAAGATCATAGATTTTTACTTTCCTTTTTCTTCGCACAGAAAGGATTACAATGTCGTATCTTTCTGAGTAATTTTTGACCACACTTTAGATGTAAAACTTTTTTGCCCAACAGCTAGTAATATGCAATACAGGATGTCCCAAACCACCCGTACCACCCAAATACCTCGGAAATTTGCGAATGCCAAAAAAAACACGTGTTAAATATGTTTTGAAACTCTATCCGACCATATAGAAATTGACCCCCCCCCCACCACTTTGGTGGCGGGGGCAATTTTGAAAATAATAGGACCCTTCAATTTTTATTGTAGATTCAGATTCTGCAAAAAAAAATAGGAAGGTTTTGTCTGAGACATTTTTTTCGAAAAATGATAGATGGCATACGAGCCAAGTAAAACTGGCCCGCAAAAAAGCCATAAGGATATAGAGCTACAGGAAGGGCCCTCTAGTCCATTCAAAACGCGCGTTATGGTGTTCCAAAATAACACCGTTAAGAAAATCGAATCCTAAACGTTTTTGGGGTCGCTGATCACGAAAATCGAGGTCCCGCGGTCCTAAAATTAGGGCGTCACCCCTAAAAATGCAAAAAACACCCCTTTTTAGGGGGTTTTCGCGATTATTTCAGTAATAATGAAAACTAATGCGATGAAATGCACTTTTTTTAATATTTATTTGCGAAGGTGGTTGATTTATACAAAATTAAGGCGAACTTAATGGTAAGGGGTACTCCTAAAGGGTTGAAACTACCCCTAAATTGGCGAGAAATGGCAAAAATTGTAAAAATTTTTTTTTTCAAAGTTTATGCTTCAAATTCGATTGTGGGCGTACTGTCAGGCAAAAATAAATTATTTCAAACCCTTAAGGGGTTAAAACTTCCCCTACAATATAGTTCATTGAAAACTAGGGGGGGGGTGTTCCAAAATAACACCGTAAAGAAAATCGAACCCTAAAGGTTTTTGGGGTCGCTGATCACGAAAATCGAGGTCCCGCGGTCCTAAAACTAGGGCGCCACCCCTAAGAATGCAAAAAACACCCCTTTTAAGGGGGTTTTTGCGATTATTTCAATAATAATGAAAACTAATGCGATGAAATGCACTTTTTTTAATTTTATTTTATTTTTTTTCTCTTTAGGGGTGGTTTAACCTCTGTACAAAGGGGATTTATAGTGAAATGTTCCAAATGTTGTAATGATTACAAATGGAAAATAAAATTTAAATGTAAAACAATAAATTTTAATTTGTTTCAATTACAATTTTAATATAGGGGTAGTTGTACCCCCTTAAGAGTTGAATTAATTTTTTTGCTGATAATACCTTTTGAACCAAATTTCAAACAAAAAGCAAAAAAAAATTTGCAATTTTTTTTATATAAAGTTTTTTTATTATAGTAGGGGTAGTTTTAACCCCTTAAGGGTTGAAAATAATTTATTTTTGCCTGACAGTACGCCCACAATCGAATTTGAAGCATAAACTTTAAACAAAATTTTTTTTACAATTTTTGCCATTTTTCACCAATTTAGGGGTAGTTTCAACCCTTTAGGAGTACCCCTTACCATTAAGTTCGCCTTAATTTTGTATAAATCAACCACCTTCGCAAATAAATATTTAAAAAAAAGTGCATTTAATCGCACTAGTTTTCATTATTACTGAAATAATCGCGAAAACCCCCTAAAAAGGGGTGTTTTTTGCATTTTTAGGGGTGACGCCCTAATTTTAGGACTGCGGGACCTCGATTTTCGTGATCAGCGACCCCAAAAACGTTTAGGGTTCGATTTTCTTAACGGTGTTATTTTGGAACACCCCCCCCCGCGTTTTGAATGGACTACTCGCCGAGTTTTAGCGTAATGAAATTCTTGTTGAGTCTAAATGCTCGTTTTGGAAGTTGTGTGTCTACTACAGGCGGGGCAAGCAGGAGTCCGAATTATCAGTAATCTTTAACACTAGATTTACTGAGATTTCTTATATATATCTATCTTTACGGCACGCGTCAATTTGACGCTTGTTGAAAAAATAAGCATTTTGAAGAATAAATTAATAATTTATTTAGTGGAATGGAAAGAATATAAATTTTGACAAGTATTCGTCTCGCTAAATAGATAATAGTAAGTATGTGTAGTAAGAAATAAATCTAACCGATTTCCAAATTTTTCTACGTGAAATTGTGAATGCGTCAAATTGACGCGCTTCGTAAACCTAGTGTTAATTAAATCTTGTGTTTACGCCCGTAAATACGTATTTTTAGTGTTCAATATTAGAGATTTTTTAAAATCTGAAAAATCTCAAGGAGGAAAAGTCGAAAAATATCAAAAATCGCCTCACGTAATTTATGGACGGGGTTTGGAAGTATATATTACAGTATGTATAATATATCATTCATCTTTTGCTTTAAATGACGTTTTCCAATATGTCCCCAAATGAGTGATCATTTGAGACATGCATCAATATCATCGGCCCACATATTTGTCCGGACAGCCGGCAACATTTGCCCGGAATCTATGCCAATAAAACAGTTGCTCCCCAAAATAATTGGTTTTTACATTTTAAATCTCGCGGTGTTCTGTTAATAGATACTTTATTTGCTATAGTACACTCATCGCATTCCCAGACAGCCATCATGCAGTCTTGTAAAACTTTAGATTTTTTCCACGCAGGTTTTTAGATTTGTCCCACGCAGAATTTTCCATATCGTCGCTTTGCAAGAATAGTGGCACAACTCAAAAACAAATGAATTTACAGGGGAGCCATTTAAAAGTTTTTAGTTTCATACAAGCCCTTGTCATGGTCTTGCGGGCTTCATGCGGTCATTTTTGGAAGTATTAATATGGAGTTTTGCCACATAAAAATATGCGGGGTCAGCTACACATTTTCAAAATAAACTCGAAATTGGAAATTTTTGAGTTGTGCCACTATTCTTGCAAAGCGACGAATGATCTTCGATCGGTATCTTTTATATATACGAGTTGACCTTCTAGCTCAGAAGGTGCACTTCTCAGCAGGGCTGAGAAACAATTTACCACTGCCGTCGTGGCTCAGCTGAGACATGCAAACATAAAATATTAAAAACATAAAAGATCAAAAACATCAAACAGAGAAGCATGCAAAACTAAAAAGGGGAGTGAGGCACGCACAGAGTCACGCCACATTGAGAAGGGTCCTTTTAAGGACAACTTCACTAGTTAGCAAGCTAAACACACTCCTATTGTTGTTAGTATTTATAAGCATGCGATTAACCGGTTCGAACATGCCATAATTGGTGTTAGAGGAATTAATGTGCAAGAGAGGTTCACCTCTCAGGTTGTAGTTATTCACTCTAAATGACGCGCGGCTTCTTAAGAAACCAGAGTCCACCTTGTCATTCATCAGTCGATGAACGAATATAACGTCAGCGACCTCACGGCGCTTATGGAGAGAGCTTAAGTTGAGCAATTTAAGTCTGTTCTCATAAGGCGGAAGAGCAAGTGGGTCATCCCACGGGAGGTGGGAAACTGAAATTCCCTTGGAGGAGATATAATTGATGTGGGTGGAGAAATCCAACTTACTTTCTAACCTAACCCCAAGATCGATTACAGATTCAGTACGGGAGACCTTGTTGTCAAGGAAAGTATAGTCATAAGTTATAGCACCACGTTTCCTACAAAAAGTCATGATCTCGCATTTACTAATATTAAGCACAAGGTTGTTGTTGGAACACCAAGAATAGAAGGTGTTTAGATCTGCTTGCAGAAGTTTGCAAACCTCTATACTCCTTATGTAGCGATACAGTTTGATGTCATCAGCGTAAATAAGGATTTTACAGTGCTTTAGCTGGGTAACAATATCGTCAATTGATAAAATAAAAAGGAGAGGGCCAAGATGACTACCTTGCGGGACTCCAGAGGACGCTTCGATGTTCTTAGATTTGACTCCGCGGAATAGAACCTGGTAGGTTCTATCGGCTAAGTACGACTGGAACCATACCACAAGGGCATGCGGAAAGCCTAATTTCTTTAGTTTAAGAACTATAATAGAGTGGGAGAGCTTGTCGAAAGCCTTACTGAAGTCTGTGTAGACACAGTCAGTTTGGCAGCCAGTGACAAAGCCTCAAACTGTGTGTGAAGAGAACTCCAGTAAATTAGTAGTAGTGGAACGGGCTTCAAGAAAACCATGTTGGTTTGTTGAGATAAGCCTGTTGCAGATAGGGGCGATAGCAGAATAAATAATAGATTCGAAGAGTTTTGGTACAGACCATAACTTCGCAATTGGCCTATAGTTAGATATTTCGTTTTTACAGCCTTTTTTATGGACAGGTATTATAAAAGAGTTCTTCCATAAGGTTGGGAAGCGCCCTTTATTTAGGGATTTTTGAAATAAACATAGAAGAGGAGACAGTAGGGCCCCTGCACAGGATTTTAGAACAGCAGGAGGAACACCATCAGGGCCGTACGAGAAATCCTTCGGAAGTTCATTTATATGTTTCGATATATCTTCCCTGGTTATAGACAGGGATAAGTTTTGAGCCGTTTGAATTGCATTGATATGTCGAAAATTGTCTTCATCTGGTTGGAAGACGGGGGACGAGAAAGATTTAAGGAAGAATGATGCAAATTTGTCACAAATCTCGGATGAATTAGAGCTAAGAGAGTTCTCGTATTGCATGGTGTAAGGGTAGTTATCAACTTTTTTCTTAGTGTTGATAAATTGAAAGAATGCCCTAGGATCATCATACACTTTACTTTCCATGTTCCTGAGGTACTCTTTATAGAGGGCTTCGTGGAGGGCATGAAATTGGTCATAGCAATTGAGAAATGCATGGAAACTCACAGTGTCTTTCCTTCTTAGGTAGGTTTTCCAGAGTTTATTCTTCAAGTTTTTGGTACGTCTCAACTCATTGTTGTAACACGGGGGGGTTGATCTGGACGACTTTAACGGCTCAATAGGTACACAGGATGCGAAGGTTTCATACAGGACGGAGTAAAATCTTGCTACATCAACATCCAACTCATTAGACGAGAGCAACAAGTTGAAATCAACCGAAGAGAGCTTGGTTGAGAGTTCTTCGAGGTTGGCTATTTTAAAGTTGAAGGTAAAGGTTGACTCCTCTGGGATTAGCTTATTGTTAAAAGTAGAACAATAGCTCAGGAGGAGAGGAGGGTGATACTTATCGACAGGCGACAAGACAATTGAGCTAGGCTCAACATTAATGTTGTCTGACTCGGAAAAGAATGCAAGATCTAACAACCTCCCTAAAATATTATTCACACCGCTCATTTGGCACAAACCGCAAGAAAATAAGGAATCCAGAAAGCTGCATTCCCTAGAATTAAGGTTGTTTTCAGGAAGGTAGTTATCGTCATTGTCGCAAGTTACCCATTTCACATTGGGTAAGTTAAAATCGCCTACGAGTAGGAGTTCGTCTTTGGGATCCATCATCTCTAGGATATGATTTGTGCAAGAGATTAGAATATCATAGAGGTTTTGACCTCTATCGTCAAGAGTGCTGAACATATCTGGTGGGATGTAACAGCAAATTAAAAATAGGTTGTTCTGGACAAGGGAGACTTTAAGAGCGAGGATCTCAATGTCCAGAGAGTTTGAAAAATTATTAAGCGTTATTAAGCAACAGTTGAGAAGTTTACTACAGGCAAGTAGTACACCACCTCCACGAGCCTCCGAGTCAATATATCTATCCCTCCGAAAAACTTGGAAGGAGGTATCGAAAAGTTCGGCATTCAGAATTCCACTATGTAACTATGTTTCTGTAAAAGCGATTATATCGAAATCGCTGGCCGAAGACGACAGAAACACATCTTGGGTTTTGGTTCTGATTCCCCTCACGTTTTGGTAATAGAGGGAAAGCGTCTTAAGTTTTTTGAAACCAGCGACAGCGAGGGAGGCCCAACCTTCGCTGGAAGGATGGCGTGGACCAGGACGCTCAGAGTTTAGGGATGCCAAACTGGATGACATCGGCTCAGAATCGGGACCGGTGGATAGAACAGTTGCGCGAGGCCAGGACCGGATCCCGGTTGTAGAGCCGTTAAAGAAGAAGAATAAAGTGTCAGAAATACGCTGTACACGCGAGTTATGATTATGGATAAATAGAGTAACTTAAATCTAAGATAATAAATGTATATTGCACCTGCACCCATCATTAAAATCTTCCCACAGCAACATGTGCACCGATTCCCGTTCCCATAGACAAAATTCCTAGAAACATCTCCCAATTGTTCCCAGCACCATAAAATAAAGCATCTTGGCACCTCAATAATAAATAATTTCTTTAGCTTAAGTCAGTCTAGAATTAATTGTCAATCAGAGTGGTTTATTTTAATAAAGAACACTATTTTAACTTTTATTGTCGGCTTTAATTTATTTTTTTTATTGCAAAGGAGATTTAAATAGTTATTTGGCGCAGTCGGTAGGATAGGCAAACGATACTATCCCCGTTCTCCGAAAGTAATATCGCGACGGTTTATCGTATTTAATCCAGTGTTAGCAACGGTTTATTGCTGGAGATATTTTATTAGTTTTTGTAGTCCGGTATTGGCAACGGTTTATTGCTAAAGTGACAAGTGAACTAAAACTAAAGATATCCCAGAATCTGGAGGAGAACTAGGATCACCTGATTGTGTGCGGTCACCCAACAACGTGGGACTCCGCAATATCGAAGGCTCATCGATAGCAGTGCAGCAGGAATCGTTAGATTTTAATCCTTTATTGCCTAAAAAAGGAAAATGATGAAGAAGACAACCCTCTTTGGATTGATACTGTAAGTCAAAGTATTCATTTTTCCTTTCTTGTCCTATTTAAATATCCTCTCGTAGAAATAAGCTTAATAGACCAAATTGCGTATTTTCGCGTATTTTTTTCAAAAATTTTTATGAAACTAATAGTGATACTGAAAGTGATTAAGAAAGTGTAATTCCAAAATAAAGCAAAGAATTAATTTATTTAATAATAAAGAAGAAATTCTGCGATATTTGTTTAGTAAAAGAAATTTTTGCGTATATATATTATATTATTTTAATTAAATAAAAGAATTTTTTTATTCTTTTCTGATAACTGACCTTTCTACCATACTTGATTGATTGATTGAAATTTACGATAAATACAATACATAATAAAGAGATAATAATAAAGATATAATAAATATTAATACAAATTCGAGATAAATTATTCGTGTAAAAATGGCTAACGAAAACGAAAGTGTACCTCGTACCATTACTTCTCAGGACATTTGTAATACACTTAGAATACCAGATGCAATTAAAGACTTACCACGATTCGATGGTAACCCTCGGTTGTTGCATGAATTTATCAGAAATGTTGAAGAAACCATACAGCTCGTTTCAGTTACTATGGGTACACCTTATGGTCGATTGCTTCTTAGAACAATTAGAAATAAAATTGAAGGCCCAGCTAATGAAGTCTTAAACATGTATGGGACTCCATTAGTTTGGGAAGAAATCAGACAAAATTTAACCCTGCATTATTCCGACAAGCGAAACGAAACGTCTTTAATTAGGGATTTACACAATTCTCGACAAGGAAATAATTCAGTAGAAAAATTTTACAGCGAAATTGTTGAAATCTTTGCTACAATAATGAACAATATTCAAATTAACGAAAGTGATACTAACGTAATTAAAGCAAAAAAAATCACTTTATTCGGAAATGTGTCTTAATACCTTTTTGACAGGATTGAGGGAACCTCTAGGTTCCACAATTCGTGCGATGAGGCCAGAAACTTTACCCACTGCATTTTCATTCTGTATTAAGGAACAAAATATATTTTATATGAAACCAACTTTCATTTTTTCATTTCATTTATTTACTTCAAGCACATCAAGATTTACAGTATCTTATACCGCTAAAAGCGTATGTACTATACAATTAAATGGCAAATTAAGCAAACAATTATAAGATGAATAAATTTTAAAACTAGTTGGGATGTGGGTTCGACCCTTTCGGTCCACACGATCAACTTCCCAGTATGATGGATGTTGAATATTATGATTGGATATTTTAATACTAAATGAACAATAGGCAATATAGAATATATGCATAATACCGAGAATTTGTCACAATTGTTTATAAATATTTTCGCTAAAATGTCAAACTAAATGTGCGCAGACTTTTACAAGATTAGGATGACGAAAATGTATATAAAATTGATGTATTAATGTTTTTCGGCACCTCAATGAAGTCGATATAGTTTTTAGCTCGCGCGGTATCGTGCAGGAACAAAAATCACTTAAGTCATTTAAACCAAAAACCCGCTGGACCGAATATTATAAAAATATTTTCAGATTATATTGTCGCTAATACGCTTCGAACGGCACCTCAAGTAAGTCAATATCTTTTGTGGTTCGGGCCATATCGTGCAGGTACAAAAATCACTTACATCGCTCAAATAAAAAAACGGCTCGACCGAATTTTATGAAAATCTTTTCAGATCATATTTTGGTTAATACTCTTCGAACGGCACGTCAACTAAGTCGATATCTTTTATAGTTTGCGCGAGATCGTGCAGGTACAAAAATCACTTAAGTCATTTAAACCAAAAACCCGCTGGACCGAATATTATAAAAATATTTTCAGAATAATATTGTCGCTAATACGCTTCGAACGGCATGGCACCTCAAGTAAATCAATATCTTTCGTGGTTCGGGCGATATCGTGCAGGTACAAAAATCACTTACATCGCTCAAACAAAAAAACGGCTGGACCGAATTTCATGAAATTCTTTTCAGATCATATTTCGGTTAATACGCTTCGAACAACACCTCAACGAAGTCGATATCAGTTTTGGTTCGCGCGATATCGTGCAGGAAAAAATGACCACATCCGTACGCACATACACACACACACACACATACTTCCTCCCAATTTTTTGCTTAAAATGCTCCTGGGACCTTGAAAGATGAAAATACGTTGAAATTTTCGATTTCGATTTTCGGACCGATTACAATAACTTCCTATACTGGGAAGTTAATAAAAAAAACATATTATATATAAAACAAATAACAATAAGAGGGAATGAAAAAAAGAAAATACTGAAAAACTAAAACAACTGAAGGAATATTATTGACTATTAAAATAGTTGAAGCCACGTTTCCTGAAAACACCCAATGACCCCGCGCTCTGTATTATCAGCGGGTAAACTATTCCATAGTTGTATAGAATGAACAGAAAAAGATCTCTGCGCAACTACATGGGAGAATCTAGGTAGGATAAATAGTATTCTTCTAGTTGTACGGCCAAATCGAAGATACTCATGGAGGTATGATGGACGATCTGAGTGTAGAAGTTTATAAATGAATACCATTGCCTTGAGCGATAAATACACATCAAGTGTGCACCCCAGAACAGAAGAACGATATCGACTTATATGGTCAGATCGGCGAAGATTATAAACAAACCTTGTACAATCGTTGAAGGCTACATTGAGTTTATCACGACATGACGCATCAAGGGACGGGAAAACCAAACTAGCATAGGTGAAGTACGGTAAAATCAACGTTTTGATTAGCTTTGAGCGAGTGCCTAAGGGCAGAATGGACGCGTACAGCCATAGACGACGCAAATTTCCATATATTTTAGATAGGGTATGGGAGATCTGGTCACAGCAAGTTAATTGTGAGTTCAGATAAACGCCTAGATTTTTGACTCGCAATTGATAAGGTAAGCTCGTCTTCATGAGAATGATAGGTGGAAGGAAAGAGGTGTCTACATGACTCCTATACAAGGGAATGCAGCAGGATTTCGATGCATTTAGCAGTAAGTGGTTGGAAAGAGACCATTGAGAAATACTCTCGAGATCGGCATTAATGTTGTTAACACAGTTCTCAACCAAACCAATAGGACTGTTTAAGTAAATTTGGACATCATCTGCATACATGTGCAGTTTACAGTTAGTCACGACACTGCTGAGATCATTTATATACATGCTGAAAAGCAGCGGTCCAAGTATGGAGCCCTGCGGAACACCGCGGGTGATTGGCAAGGAGTCGGAAGTTGAATTTTGTAGCCATACTTTTTGAGATCGATTGTGCAAGTAACTCCGAATAAAGGAGGACGCAGAGGATGAAAACCTCATGTAGTCAATTAGCTTAGTTTCAAGGAGCGTATGGCTAACACTATCGAATGCCTTACTAAAGTCCAGGAGCACAAGAAAAGCAATGTCATGCGAATCAAGAGCCATTCGCAAATCGGTGGTAACTTTCAGTAGTGCATTTTCACAGCTACTGCTCTTGCGGAAACCAGACTGTGCATGGGACAACAGGGACCACATTTCGCAGTACCCATCGATTTGCCACGACATTAATTTTTCCAGTACTTTACCTAAGAAACATAGTATACTTATAGGACGATAATCAGCGGGGCTTTGCGGAGATTTGCACTTAGGTAATGCGATAACTTTTGTTTTTTTCCATTGAAGCGGAAAGTAGGCTTTAGTGAGGCAACTATTAAAAATATATGTGATATAGGGAAGAACCAGAGGAAAAATCAACTTTAGGAATATGGGTGGGAGGTTGTCTGGACCAACAGATTCGGATTTAATTGAGTAAAAAGCTTTATGGACTTCTGCAAGATCCACATTGCGAAAACAAAAAACACCAATATTACTATTAGCTGCTCTTAAGTAATGAGGATCTTCGCGTATATTTGGTGCAGACGTAAAGTAATTATTTAGCTCGTTAGCGCTAAGGTTGATATGTGTTTCACTTTCATTACCAAGAATACCAAGTTGCTTAATGTTGGTCCAAAGTTTCTTTGGGGGCAAATTCGGGTTAAGCTTAGACGAAAAGAACTGGGCTTTCGATTTACGTATGGAAGAAGTTACTAAATTCCTAACCTTTTTGTAGGCTTTTAAGTTCGCATCGGTTTTGTTAAGTTTATATTTTTTGAATAAGAATTCTCTCTCGGAGACAAGACGGCTGATTTTGGCGGAGAACCAGAGAGAAGGGGAGGAAAGAGTGCGTTTTGTTTTAACTGGGACAAAAGATTCGTGTAGTTGAAGACATAGCAAGCGAAAATGATCTATTTGGTTGTCTATGTCAGAGATGCGGTATATTTGATCCCATGGTAGTAAGGAGCATTCTTGCAATAGAGCCGGGACATCTATAGACTTGTAGTCACGATACGAAAACAACTTCCGCTGAGTGTTTTTTACTGAGAGTTTAAGGGAAAGGTACAGGATGTCATGATCGAGGTAACTAGGTGGGCTAATCTGATTATGGAATAAGACGTTATCAACGTTCGACACAAAAAAGATATCTAGCAGCGATGGATTATTGGTATTTAGGTATGTCGGAAGTTGGTTAATGGGCTTTAAGTCAAACATTTTGAAGAAATTGAGAAACTTTTTGGAAAGGGCGTTGTTGGATAAAATGTTTACATTAAAGTCACCACCAATCACGATGCTCTCATAGTTATGGGTGGCATCAGAGAGCCATACTTCCAGTTCACTGGCTTCAGTTAGCGAGAAAATTCGTGGAGGGCAGTAGACCACAGTGGCGAGACATTTTCTATAACCACAGGTAATTTCAATGCTAAGGAATTCCAAGGGATTAGATGCAGATTCCTTAACTTTGAAAGACCTGAGGTTATTCTTCACATATATGGCTACTCCACCACCAGAACGGTTCTTGCGATCATTTCTGTGTAGATTGTACCCATCTAATGAGACAAGCTTTGTGGGGACATGATCTCGCAGTGAAGATTCAGACACCAGTATGACGTGTATATTAGAACCACGGAAAATCTCCTGTAGTTCATCAATTTTGTTGCGTAAGCCACGCGCATTAATGTGGCAAAAATTTAAGCCTTGAGCCCTAGTTTGGAAAACGTTGAGCAGTGTTCTAATTTTGTTCATATTTTTGTTATTTCTTAGCCGAAGTCACAGGAACGGGGTAACAAAGTGAATGCAGGACGTGGCATGCCTAAAAATTTCAAGTCTAAAAGAAAGCAATAATATTCCAACATTACAAGATAAAAATAAAAAATGTAAAAACCTAAACTAAAAAAAATACAAAAATAATTAGAAAAGAAATTAAGAAAAAAAGAAAAGAAATTCAAAATAAGTTCAACACAAAATAAAAACATAAATGAAAACAAGCACAGAACATGTAAAATGAATCTCCGCATTAATGACGGTTTTCTCCAAATTCGTTAGAGTGAGCTGGGAGTGAGAGAAGAGCTGGCGGCTTCGTTCAGATCCAAAACTGATGTAAATAGACGCGGCTGTTTATTTCTCTCCATCTGCACATAAACAAGGCCCCGACGAGTGGAAACCGCAGTGACAAGCTTTTGCTTCAGGAGTCTGCGTGCAGTGTGGAAAATATCATTATTCTTCGAAGTCAGGCTTTCGTTGATGTAGATTGGACTGTCAGAAACAAAGCCCAGATTCAATTTTTTTAATGAAATAGCTCCATGCTGGCGTGTTTTTCGCAGGAGCTCTTGCTGCTCGTTGGCTGATGGAAATTTTGCAATTAACAACGAGCTTAATTTCATGACGCTGCCAGTCTGTGACTCTAATCGCGGTCGCTGCAGTGGCCGGAACACATTCACGTAGGGTGACAGCTCATGCCCGATGGTGGAAGCAAGAGAATTTAAAATCTGCTTCGGGTTGTCATTTTCATTCGTAGGAATACCACGAATGACCACGTCATGGAGTCGGGATTGGCGCCGTAAGTCCTCTAGCTCGTTTGAGACTACGCCAAGGTCATGCTGGGCTGTTTCCAACTCGTCTCTTAGTTTTCCCACTTGAGTGTTAAAAGTGTTACATACCTCGTCAATTTGTGTAGTCAGGCGGGTCTCAAGTTGCTTCAGACGATCCTCGAAACGATCCTCGAGAGCGGCAAGCTGTTCGTTGAGCATTCTGTTAAAGCTTAATACAAGCCTTTTCTCCAAGAGCTCAAGGTTATTCTCGGGGGCAGATATTGATGAGGATCTCGGTGTTATGCTGCTACTACCATCGTTGCGCCTGCTGGCCGTCGGCCCGGGAGTATTGTTTCTAGCGGGATTTTGATCATTTGTAATTTCAACAAATTTTCTGGTGTTTGGCCTTGAATTTGATTTTGACGACATATTTTTAACTTTTTTACGATTTAAGCACCACAAAAAGAAAACTTGGATAGCGATCTCGGAAAAGAAATTTTTTTGTGAAGAATTTGGAAATAAAAACAGCGGAAATTGATTAGATATCGGGGAGCTTCAAAAGCACGTCTACTCAATCGACATTATTCAACTCGACTGACTCAACTAACCATAACAACAATACATACAGTCGTAATCAATCTTCTAACGGAAATAGAAACCATATACGAAAACCCCCTTTTCCACAATTTCGAGATACAAGAACAATCCCGCAAATAACGTCATTTAACCAAACATACAACCCATTTCATAGGCAACAGCAAACAAACCAACCCTTTGTTAGATATAACTTCAATCAGAATCCATTTTACTCTGGCCATAACGCTTTCAAATCCGGCAATACTAACCCCTTCCCACCTTCCTTTAAATAAACAAATAATTCTCCCTAATTTCATAGAATTCAATCAACCTGGAAAGACCAAACTTTTAGTTTTCAAATTTCATGGATATTTTGACGGTCTTTTGGGATTGAACCTTTTATTAGGGCTAAACGCTAAAATTGACTTAGAAAACCAGCTCTTAATCACCCAAAATGCCACCCTTCCTATAAATTTAAAACCCAACCTAATGTCAAAAAAATATATTGTTCCACCAAACTCAAAATTGATAGCATGGTTACCAGTGGATATCCGTAATGGAGATATTTATATCGGGAAAACTTATATAAATAATGACCTCTATATTTCGGAAGGAATATACACGGCTTCAAATTGGTATAGCGCAATAGAAGTAGTAAATAAATCATCCTTAGATAAAGTATTATTATTAGAACAACCCCTGAAAGTTAAACAATATTCCTCGAACCAATTTATTGAAGTAAACAACGTTAACTTGTCATACCCTTATTCCGAACAATCTGTCCAACAACAAAAAAATGATATAAGGAAACTTATTAGAGTAGAACACCTTAACGAGGAAGAAAGGAAAATCCTCTATGTATTGAATTCGAAGAGCTTTTCTTCAAGGAAGGCGATAAACTGACTTTTACAAACCAAGTTAAACATAATATCCCTACTGTCGACGAAATACCGATCCACACACGATCCTACAGATATCCTTACGTCCATAAGGAGGAGGTAAGAACACAAATACATGATATGTTAAGGCAAGGTATAATACGACCAAGCTTCTCCCCTTGGAGCTCCCCAGTTTGGATTGTGCCAAAGAAATCTGACGCTAGTGGTAAAAAGAAATGGCGATTAGTCATCGATTACCGTAAATTAAACGAAAAAACGGTTAGTGACAGATACCCTCTTCCAAATATTGTCGAAATTCTTGACAAACTAGGGAAGTGCATGTACTTCTCAACTCTCGATCTGGCAAGTGGTTTTCACCAGATTGAGATGAATCAAAAGGACATAGTAAAGACAGCTTTCACCGTAGAAAGTGGTCACTATGAGTACATAAGAATGCCATTTGGGTTAAAGAACGCTCCATCAACTTTTCAACGAGTAATGGACAATGTTCTCCAAGACCTACAAGGAAAAATTTGTTTAGTTTATCTAGACGATATAATTATTTATTCTACTTCCTTGCAAGAACACATTGAAAACCTTCGAAAAGTGTTTTTGAAATTACGAGAAGCCAATTTCAAAGTGCAATTGGATAAGTCAGAGTTTATGCACAGGGAAATCGCTTTCTTAGGTCATATCGTCACCACTGACGGCGTAAAACCGAACCCGGAAAGGATTTCCACTATCAAAATTTTCCCCATACCACAAACTCAAAGAGATATTAAATCATTCTTAGGATTGCTTGGTTATTACCGTAAATTCATTAAAGATTTCGCAAAATTAACCAAACCTTTGACAGAATGTTTAAAGAAAGATAAGAAAATAGAAATAAATGATAGATACCTCAAAGCTTTCAGTACTTGTAAAGATCTCTTGATGAACGATCCGATTTTACAATACCCGGATTTTTCCAAACCTTTCATACTCACCACTGACGCTAGCAACTTTGCTATAGGTGCAGTCCTCTCCCAAGGAAATATAGGCTCAGACAAACCAATATGTTATGCGAGCAGGACACTCACAGACTCAGAAATAAATTATTCCACGATTGAAAAGGAATTGCAGGCAATCGTTTGGGCAACCAAATACTTCCGCCCTTATCTTTTCGGTCGGAAATTTAAAATAGTAACCGATCACAAACCCCTTACTTGGTTAATGAACCTTAAGGAACCAAATTCAAAGTTAATTAGATGGCGCCTCAAATTAGAGAAATACGATTACGAAATCGTATATAAAAAAGGAAAGCAAAATTCAAATGCGGATGCACTGAGCCGTATCAAAATTAACAATAACAAAATCACTGAATTAAATATCAATGAAACGGAAACATCATTAGAAAATGCAAGTAATTCAACTATCCACTCAGCCGAAGAAAATTTGAATGATGGAATTCCCATCTCAGAACGCCCACTTAATGAATTTAATCTACAAATAATCCTCGATAAATCTAATAAAAATCCTCCAATTTCCTTAGAAGTTCCTTTTCGGAACAAACAACGGCGTAAATTTCAATTACCAAACTTTACAGAAGAAAATGTTACCCAGATCTTCAGGGATTACTTATATCCCAATAAACTTACCGCGATAATGACAGATGATGAAACCTTCAATATAGTGCAAACTGTATATTCAAAATACTTTTCTAGAACTAAAACCTTTAAGGTAATCCGCTGCATGGAAATTCTAACCGATATAAAAGAAAACGACGAACAAGATAAAATAATTCGCGACTATCCTTCCAAAAACAATCATCGAGGCATCCAAGAAACACTAACTCACTTAAAGAGACAATATTACTTCCCATACATGGTAAATAAAATATCTGAAACCATAAATAATTGCGAAACATGCCAGACCTTAAAGTATGATCGGAACCCCCCAAAATTAAATTATGAATAACCCGAAAACCCACAAAAGCCGCTGGACATTATCCATATAGATATATATTGCATAAATAACAAACAGATACTAACTATAATCGATAAGTTTTCAAAATTTGCTGCAGCTTATACTCTAACTGCAAGAAATAGTTTGAATATAATTAAAAGTCTTAGACACTACTTAAGCCTACACGGTATTCCTAGTAAGCTAATAGCAGATCAAGGATCAGAGTTCACGGCCAATATTTTTAAAGACTTTTGTAACCAATACCACGTAAAAATTCATTTTACGTCATTTCAACAAACTAGCAGTAATTCTCCAGTAGAAAGACTACATTCAACTCTAACCGAAATATACAGAATAATTATGGATAAACGTAAAAAGCTTAACTTAGATTTAGAACACGATGACATTTTAAATGAAACAATCATAACTTATAATAACGCGATTCATTCGACAACTAAACTAACCCCGTACGAATTATTTTATGGAAAAACTTATAAATTTATTAAAAATAACGATACATTTAAAGACGAATATGAATACTTAAAGAAGTTAAATGAATATCAAAATGAATTATACCCTAAAATAAGTAATCAAGTAGGCAACCTAGTTAATAAGAATTTAGAAAAACTCAATAAAGATAGGGAAGAACCCGTAGAAATAAAAGAAAACGACGTAATTTATCGCAAAGAATGCAGAAGAAACAAACTAACCCCTAGATTTAGTAAACATAAAATGATAAAAAATAACAAAGTAACAATTATAACTAGCACAAAAAAGAAACTCCATAAATCAAGAATTAAAAGAAAACGCAAATTTCAGGCTGACATTAACGCACGGACAGAACCTGGAAATACAGGACCTGACCAACAACCAAGGACTACTACCAATACGCCTAGGAACAGCGAGAACAATACGGACATACAATAACTTATTACATATCGTAAGACTAGAAAACTATGAACAAAACTTAAACCCAATACGAGACTCACTTACAAAATTTGACGATATGGAAGACGCTAAAGAATCTTTAGCAATTACAAAATTAAAACTTTCCGATGTAACTCATAAATTAGAGACTCTATTACCAAAATTTAGAAACAAAAGAGGACTCATAAATGGATTAGGTTCAGTAATTAAAGCAATAACAGGCAACTTAGATGCAAATGACGCTGAAAATATTCATAAACAAATCGAAGAAATAACAACTAATCAAGCTAATATAAAAATCCAAGCAAACCAACAAACTCAAATCAATCACCAAATGGTAGAACGGTTTGAAAACATTACAAATCATATAAATAAAGAACTAGAAATTATACAAAATTTTCTGAAATATTCGCAGGATAAAACAAAAAATAGTATTAGAACGGAACATGACCTTCTCAAACGAATTCAGATAAATTATAACATCGACCTGTTAAATAATCATCTAACTAACATCGCTGAAGCGACAATGTTAGCCCGGCTTAATGTAATATCTAAACAGATTTGGAGCCCTACAGAATTAAAGGAAATATATTCAATTTTTCAAAATCAATCAATAAATATTTATTCAAATGAACACATATACGAATTACTTGGTCTTCAAGCTTGCTACAATAATACAAACATTGTATTCAATATCAGAATTCCGATAATTTCAAATGAAACCTATTCTCTATTTCATTTAATACCTATACCTATTCAGAAATTCCAAAAGATCGTAACAAAACCATTCCTAATCCTTAACCATGAAAATATGCAATACTTTGACCAAAAGTGTCAGCAAACTATCTATCTATCTAGTGCCCCTTAATCCCTCGTGGGACATAGGGCGGAAACAGTTGCCCTCCAGCGGACTCTGTTTTGCGCGACAGCTCTTAGCTCTGACCAGGATCTCCCAGTAGTTGCGGCCTCTGCTAGTAGGGTTCTCCTCCACGTTGTTCTAGGTCTTCCAACTCGACGGGATCCTTGCGGGTTCCAGTCAAGGGCCTGTTTGGCTAGATTTTCGTTATCGCGTCGCAAGGTGTGGCCAACCCAATTCCATTTCCTTCGCCTGATTTGGTCGTCTATCCTTTCTTGGCCGGCACGGCGCCATAGCTCTTCATTTGAAATTCTATCTTGCCAGCGGATTTTTAGGATACGACGTAGGCATCTGTTTATGAAGACTTGTAGGCGCCCTGTGATGAATTGGGTGACTTTCCATGTTTCGCAGCCGTATAAAAGAACTGCCTTAACGTTGGAGTTGAACAGCCGCAATTTGGTGTTGGTTGAGATCTCCGTTGATCTCCATATGCGGAACAAGCATGCATATGCGCTTCGTGCTTTATTTATTCTGGAACTGACGTCTTCTTCTGCACCACCATTTTCGGTAATAATACTACCGAGGTAGCAGAATTTATCTACCAGTTCCACGTCGCGGTTATTCAGCGCAGTTCGTTCAAGTGTGTTTGCATTTATCCGCATTTCTTTGGTTTTATTCGGATTCAGCCTTAAGCCTGCTAGACTACTTTCTGTTGCCAAATTGTTTAACATGTTTTTTAGCTCCTGATGTCTGTGGGCCAGCAAACAGATATCATCTGCGTAGTCGAGGTCCTTAAGGCGATCTAGCAAACCCCACTGTATGCCGCCTGTTCTACTATCTAGAGCGCCAACAAGAATGTCATTTATTACTATAAGAAATAGTAATGGGGATAGTAAGCATCCTTGTCGTACTCCTGAACTCACCTCAAAGCTGTCGGATAATTTTCCGTTATGGAGAACTCTGCATTTGGAATTGTTGTACAGGGCTTTTATCAATTCTATTATCTTATCCGGCAGTCCCCGTCGCCGTAATGACTGCCATATAAAGCTCCTATTAACCGAGTCGAACGCTTTCTCATAATCTACGAAAGCAAGGTAAAGGGGGGATCGGAATTCAGTAGACTGTTCCACTATTATTCTTAAGGTGTTGATGTGATCTATACATGAACGGCCCTTCCTGAATCCGGCCTGCTGCCTTCTAAGCGTTTGATCTACTGCCTCTCTTATTCTTGATAGTATAGTGTGGGACAAGATTTTACCCACAGTAGATAATAGACAGATGCCTCTCCAGTTGTCGCATATTGTTAGATCCCCCTTTTTGGGTATTTTGACTATGATACCTTCCGTCCAATCCTCCGGAAAGGTACAGGTGTTCCATGCTAATTCGAGGATTGGCTGAAGCGCATCTGCTATGAGGCTTGAGTCGGCTTTCAACAATTCTGGCGGGATGCCATCTTTTCCAGCTGCTTTACCATTGGCCATCGCATGAATTGCGGTTACTATTTCCGTCTTGGATGGGGCCCGGGTGTTGATTCTTATCGGCTGTGCATTGTTGCTGTTTTCCTGAGGTTCCTGTGTGAGTGAGCCATTCAGGGCGGCGAAGAAATAATCTCTCCATCTTTGGAGCTGCTCCTCGTCGCTGCACAGCAGCCTTCCATCCGCACTCTTAACGGCATGCTTTTTAGTAGAGTGCTTTCCCGAGAGCTGTTTAGTGATTTGGTACAGCACCTTACTGTTTCCTGTGTTTGCCGCGTTTTCCGCTTTTTCTGCGAGCTCATTTATCTGCTGCCTTTTATCACGCCGGACACTTCTCTTTACCTCCCGATGTAATTGGGAGTATTCCCGTTCTAGTTGGTGACGTCTTTCCGAGTCGTTTGTAGAGTTTACGTTATTTTTGAGGGCCCTCCTGCGTTCTATTTTTTGCCAGGTGCTGTCCGAGATCCAATGTTGCATGTTTCTCTGGACATGACCGATGCTCGTTTCCGCAGCCGTCAATATAGCGCCCTTTGTTGTACTCCACAGGTCTTCAATATTTGTGTCGTCAGAAACGGTTTGCTGGTTTAATATTTGCTGCAGGTTTCCAGCAAATTCTCGCTTTTTAGCGCTCTCCCGCAAGAGGTCAACGTTAAACCGTCTACGGTTTATAGATTCACGTTGAAAGTTTCTGATTGCAGCGATTCTAAGGCGAATAGTTGCTACTACCAAATGGTGGTCGCTTCCAGTGTCCGCTCCCCTGAAGCTCCTGACATCTTCCAGAATGGTTCTCCATCTGCGGCTGACGGCCACATGATCTATCTGATTTCTCGTTCTACCATCGGGCGATACCCAGGTCTCTTTATGTATCTTCTTGTGACAAAAGTAAGTTCCACCTACCATAAGTTGATGGGAAGAACAAAAGTCAACGAAAAGCTCACCATTGTTATTGGTAACTTGGCTTAGGCCTTGTTTTCCAATTGTTTGTTCAAGACCGGTGTTGTCGTGACCGATTTGTGCATTTAAGTCACCCATTAATACAATGATGTCTCCCCTTGGAATAGAGCGAAAAACCTCATTCAGTCGCATGTAGAACTCGTCTTTGATGTCGTCTTCTGCGTCTTCGGTTGGAGCATAGCATTGAACTACCGTAGTACTTCTTAACCTGGTACGTAGGCGCGCGGTAATAATCCTCTCAGAAACTGGTGACCAGCTAATGAGGCTAGCCCTGGCTTCTTTGGTGAGTATTACGCCAACACCACTCCTACGGCTTTCAGTTTCATTTCTCCCAGAATATAAGAAGGACTCGCCATTTGGGCAGATATGTTCCCCCGCATCGGGCCATCTGGTCTCGCTCAGTCCCATGATCTTGATTTTATATCGATTCATCTCGTTGAGGACTTCATCCAGCCGTCCCTCAGCAAGCATTGTTCTCACATTCCATGATCTGATTCGTGTCCTTGTTCGAAAAGCAAAGGTCGTCGTCGTGTTGTCCATCCGGTTCCGAGGCACTGTTTGCCGATTCGTAGCAATAGTGTTTTTTATGGGAGCGGGTTGCTAACCCTCAGCCCAACCGACTTAAAAGCTCTGTTTTGTGGCGCAGAGAGCTCGCCATTCGCCCCTCTCCCGTTAGCTCCTTCCGAAGAAGTACCCCAGGGGGCACCGCGGGGAGGTGGGATTAGGACTTGCTAACAGGTCTGCTTGGTGTTTGATTGCAGTGGATCTCTTCGGATTTTAATAGAAGTGACAAATCGGGTGTCACCCCTTTCCGAGATCTTTGTTAGCCGTTCGCCCCCCAAAGCCGTTCAGCAAACAGAAGGAACTTACTATTGTGAAGAATCAATCAACCGCAAAAGGACCAAAGATTCCAAATGCATCGCAAGGATCATTCATAGTAAACCAGCAAGTTGTGCAGTTACACCTACATCAGAAATCAGCGAAATTCTTCAACCAGAACCAAATCTTATTCTTTTGATAAATGTCCCTCAAATAACAATCAAATCAACCTGTGGTTTCACCAACCAAACAATCTCAGGAACAGCACCTATTCGCTACAAAGGATGCAACGTCGAAATAAACAAGATCCTGTATAGAGATCAAAGCCGAACTTACTGGGATGAAATCCACATATATCCCATAATCTTTAATAAAATAAATTTAACCGATACTCCTGACAACTTAACGCTTCCTGAACTCAGTACTTACCATTTCAAAATTCAAGAGCTAGCTGAAACTGTAAAAATCAAACTAGTGGGATGTTGTGCCTAGAGACTAGCCACTAATTACGCTTTTTCATGGTATTCTTTCTGTTGAATAACACTTCAGACTGGATGACAATATACATATTAAGTGGAGATTGTGAAGATTCACGAAAACAATCCAACAACTACAACACATACAAATACAACTACATATAATATTGTTAAAAATTCGGCTTACCGAACCTTTTGTTAATCGACTTCAAAAAACGAGGTGGTTACTCAATTCGACGTGTAGGTAGGTATTTTGTAGTCCTGTTCACGCATAACTTTGTAACCCAACGACTTTTTTGCCTTTTTTTTGGTTCATTTGAAGGGGGAGTTTCCCACGGTGGTCCCGTTAAATTTTTTCGAAATTCTGATAAAGGAGTTCGAAGTTAGGCATAAAAAACTGTTGAAATTAGTTTAACCTAAACATTTCATAGGCATCGAATAAATTACTTTATTGTTGTAAATCCGGCAGCAGGCCGATGGTGGAGTGGGTAGAGCGTCGGATCCTCGGTTCAGCGGCGTGTAGCGTTGAAGGTTCGGGCCTGGTCGGGCAGCATTTTTGTTTTCTTTTTCTCTTTTTCTTCTTTCTCAAATGATTTATTAGCATATTAGTCAACCACCGGTAGTGTCTGCCATGGCGCAAGGGCTACGGAAAAGTCCTTCGTCTGTGGGGCTGCGGGTTCGATTCTTCGGCTCGCGGTGCTTTTTTTTCGTCATAATAATTTATTTTTTATAATTTCCTTCGGGGAATTTTGTTTCATTTTTTTTATGGCATATAGTGTAGTATAGTATAAACTATTGTATATTAAATAAAGAAATACACCATGACGTGGGCGAAGAATCAAAAAATTTTATTGTTTACATTTGATTTCTCCGATATCAATGGCAATTAAGCTTATATTTCCTAGATGTGTATGTGTGTGCAGTGTAAACAAATCTTGCAACTTGATTTTGACCCACTTCCATATACGCGATCAGCTGCAAATTTTACACATGCGCATAATGACGAGTATAGTACAGTAGATAAGCTATTTCTTTTAATTTTCCCCAGAGAATTTTGTTTCATATTAAATAAGTTTTTTTTAAATTTGTCCGAAAATATGCAAAGACTTTACTGCAAAAACTATTTAGCTGCTGTTTCGATTTTTTCAATGGCGCAGCGTCGGTTATACTTCTCAGAATGGATTTAAAAAGAAGAATCATTCTCGCAATACGTACGCTGCGTCGTCGATTAAACGATACTACGGCAGCGTGTTATACTTATCGTAAAGCTAGGTTTATACGCAACGATTTAGTTTTTTAAATTGTCTGGCGCAAGTCGAATTGTGTAAATAAGCTGAGTGCAAAAGACGAGTGAAAATTGCCTCCATTAGTTATTGCTCATTATATTTATACTTATCTACGCGTTATATTATGTTACATTGATTGTGATAAGGTCGGAGGAGCAGAGCAAGTGGTCGAACATCACCGAGATACATATATTTGGTACAATCCAAACATTTTAAATTGTTCAAGCCAAACAGTTGAGTTCACACACAACGATCTATTTGTGCCGTGTAGACCTACCTTAATAATTTTTTTTATATTGCCCCGAAAAAAATGAATGGACTAAAAAGTACGAAATAAAAAAAAAATTTAAAAACCGCCTTCAGAAAAAAAAACCAATCCCGCGATGCACAAAAAAGGATGAAATAATTATTTGTAATTCTTAACAACATTAATCCAATCAGAATTTATCTAGAAAGAAGAATCACTTTTGAAGACGGTGCCAGGTAGTAGTTGACTTTGATTGCACTAACTCTTGCTTGGGGAATTGTTTTCATTTCTTTGTTAGGCTTATGCCCTTAATACATCACTCACAGATGTTAGCACCGTCTTCCAAAGTGATTCTTCTTTTTAAATCCATTCTGAGAAGTATAACACGCCGCCGCGCCATTGAAAAAAATCGAAGCAGCAGCTAAATAGTAAAGTCTTTGCATATTTTCGGACAAAAACTTATTTAATATGAAACAAAATTCTCCGGGGAAAATTAAAAGAAATAGCTTATCTACTGTACTATACTCGTCATTATGCGCATGTGTAAAATTTGCAGCTGATCGCGTATATGGAAGTGGATCAAAATCAAGTTGCAAGATTTGTTTACACTGCACACACATATGTACAAATCTAGGAAATATAAGCTTAATTGCCATTGATAGCTCAAGTATAAATGCTAGAAAAAAATGTTTCAAGTAAAATTTCTACGGAATTTTATAACAAACAAATTTGTTGGTATAACTTGTCATCGTAAATAAATAGTTGACTAGATATTTGCAAAAAACCATTTTTAATAAACTTTTGAGGTGTAATAAATCCACAAATATCAACTTTATAGAAAAAAGTAAAGGCAACAAATGTGGGCAATGATGAGCTCAACACACGATATAATCAGTTTTGAAATGAAACTGGAAAAGAAAAAGGTATTAGGAAATTTTTTTTTTTGGAATTTACATTTTCCGACATTTAAAGTGCTATAACTCGTGAAATATTAGCCCTATCTAAAAACGATAAAAGCAAAAATTATAGATAATCGTGTGTTCTATAAGTCTTAGGAAGGACTTTTTTATGGCGGGCTAACCGTTAACGAAATAAAGTGCAAAGAAAGTGATATATAAAGTTTGAAGCACTATAACTCCGAACATATTGACTTTACAAAAAAAAAAAATTCTGAACAAAAAAGTTAAATCACTTATTTATCTACAAAAAAATTTGTTGTCTGTAAAGAGGGTTTACGGACGATAGTTTAACGTGACAACGTCATGAGAAAACATTGATGAAATGATTGCATACTTTTATGAATAAACTTGAATCATTTATATTAAACTAGCAAAAACCCGCGTGCGTTGCAACGCCTTTCAATAAAATAAGATTATGAGGACACAGTCTGCGATAGGAAAAAGCTATAGTGAAAAAAGAACAAATCTGGGAAAATTGATTTCGGGAGATGACCGCCATGGACCAAATGATATATTGAGTATACTATATTGCCTATGGTGTTCTACTTATCATACTCTTTCATTTGATACCCATGTCGAAGGGGTTGTGAAGAAAATATTAATCCGCACTCTTGAGATGGCCGCTATGGACCAAACGATATATTGAGTATACTATATTGCATATGGTGTTCTACTTATCATACTCTCTCATTTGATACCCATCTAGAAGGAGTTGTGAAGAAAATGGTAAACCGCCCTTTTGAGATGGCCGCCATGGACCAAATTATAAATTGAGTATACTATATTGCTTATGGTGTTCTACTTTTCATAGCCTTTCATTTGATACCCATGTCTCGGGTGTTGTGAAGAAAATCGCAATCCGCCCTCTTGAGATGGCCGCCATGAATCTAAAGACATGGTCTATGGCATTCTTCTTATAATGCCCTTTCATTTGATACCAATGTCGAGGGGGGAGTGAAGAAAATGATCATCCTCCCTCTTGAGATGACCGCCATGGACCAAACGATATATTGAGTATACTATATTGCTTATGGTGTTCTACTTATCATACCCTTTCATTTGAAATCCATATCGAGAGGTGTGAAAATATCGGTAATCCAACCTCTGGAGATGGCCGCTATGGACCAAACGATATATATTGAGTATACTATATTGCTTATGTGTTCTACTTATCATACTCTCTCATTTGATACCCATCTCGAAGGGGTTGTGAAGAAAATGGTAATCCGCCCGCTTGAGATGATCGCCATGGACCAAACGATATATTGAGTATACTTTATTGCCTATGGTGTTCTACTTATCATACTCTTTCATTCGATATCCATGTCGAAGGTGTTGTGAAGAAAATGGTAATCCGCATTCTTGAGGTGGCCGCTATGGACCAAGCGACATATTGAGTATACTATATTGCTTATATTGTTCTACTTATCATACTCTTTCATTGGATACCCATTTCGAATGGGTTGTGAAGAAAATGGTCATCTGCTCTCTTGTGATGACTGCCATGGACCAAACGATATATTGAGTATACTATATTGCTTTTGGTGTTCTACTTACCATAACCTTTCATTTGATATCCATGTCGAGGGGTTGTAAAGAAAATGGTAATCCGCCCTCTTGAGATGGCTGCTATGGACCAAGCGCCTGCTTTTGAAATTATTTTGCTATAAACCTCACGGAGCCCGAGACCTTTCCAACGAATGCAAAACCGTGGAAATCGGATCGTGCGTTCTCTAATTATAGCGTCTGGAAGGAAAACCCGACTTATTTTTATATTATAGATAATAACAGTAAACGTCCCACCTTGCGACTTGTGAATGGTAATAGCACAAGCAGGAACGCAAGGAAACTGTTTTCGTTTGCATTTCACGGTTTTCGTCAGTGTAATGTTCACTATTTTCTTATACACCGGCACCCAGTTAGGAGACAGAGTGTTTGGCTTGCTTTGCTTATTGTTGACAATTTGACAATAATTTAATCTAATTAATATTGACAATTTTAATCAAATTTTTAAGATTACTACGATCAATTTTTTAAAATTACTTCGGGAGATAACGGGACATAACGGGACATAACGGGACAATGAATCATCATTTTTCGTGCATGCAGCCGGCGTTCATCGTTTTAATAGACGTTGTCACGTCAAAAAGATTATATACATTTTTGTCGTAAAACGCATAGTTTCTGAGATATAGAATTAAACGCGTTTCCCTTCATTGTAAGTGAAGCATAAGGATGGGGATGACGCTATTTTGAATTTAAGCTCATAAAAATATGTAAAAACATTTGGTAAAAAAAAATCGCGTGCGGTATTTTTTGCAAAGAAAAAGTACCTATTTACTGGACTATGAAATGTTATCAAGAAAATGATATTTTTGCACTTTTAATTAAGTAAATGTTTATGTTCTCCTGAGTCTCATTATTAAATAATATAATTTATTGAGAAATAGAATCAAAACATGTTACACCGAAGTAAAAAAAAATTGTATTTCACCATTTTGCGGCCGAGGATTGAACTTGGTTCTCCTGGGATAGGACTACAGCGCCTTACCTTTAGGCTACCGATATATGGACTTTAGTAGAAATCTCTTTTTTGTTGTTAAATATACTTCTGGTTGAAATTTCCAGACCATTTTCTCAGTTTTTGGTCTTTTGACCAAGAGCTACATTTTGAGATATTTTCCAAGTCTGTAGCTGCAGTACTTTCAGAGATGAAAGTAGGCTTCAGACGGACAGACGGACAGACGGACAGACGGACAGAGCCTCTGTATAAGCTTTTTTTTTTAAAAAGCTAAAACCAGAAGAAGGACATCCAGATCTACACCATTATCGCAATCTTCATCTGCTTCACCATTTTTTGCGTATTCATCACCAGGCAATTGCTTACCAAACACCGTAACAGTATGAACCTTCCACCAGGACCCAGCCCAGGAAACGCAGTCATCGCTCCTGCCGAAGAAATTTCAAGGTTGCAATTCCTTTGGCCATCGCTTTCACTTAAGGAGGGAGGAGTTATGATTATGGATAAATAGAGTAACTTAAATCTAAGATAATAAATGTATATTGCACCTGCACTCATCATTAAAATCTTCCCACAGCAACATGTGCACCGATTCCCGTTCCCATAGACAAAATTCCTAGAAACATCTCCCAATTGTTCCCAGCACCATAAAATAAAGCATCTTGGCACCTCAATAATAAATAATTTCTTTAGCTTAAGTCAGTCTAGAATTAATTGTCAATCAGAGTGGTTTATTTTAATAAAGAACACTATTTTAACTTTTATTGTCGGCTTTAATTTATTTTTTTTTATTGCAAAGGAGATTTAAATAGTTATTTCGCGTGAGTTACATATATTAACCTGCAACATGACTTAAAGCAACATGAGACACCGGATCTACCACAGTCTTATAAAATAAAATTAAAAGAAAGACCAATGGCATGGTAAAAACTAAAATTCAACCTTCCCACACTGTCATTCAATACCTCAGTAAATTCTTAAGCATTGCATTTTTCCTAGAATGATCTTCCGTTCTTAAACGAAAAATGCTTACTTTGTAAAACTTTAAGTCATGTTGCAAGAGGAGGATTTTTGGATCTTAAAATTAATTAAGTTAGTCTGTCGGAACTTGTTGTCGGGAAATCATTTAAATTGTAACTTGTCGGTAGGATAATAATAAAAGATATTAGTTTGCCAAAGAGGTGTGTTTTTATTAATGTACAGTAAATAACTTTTGTTGTGGCGCTTTTTTGGAGTGACTTGTTCTGTCGCGGTACTACAGATTTCTAACTGGCGCAGTCGGTAGGATCCTTAAAAAAAAGGATCCAGTGATTCGAACCGAAGTTCGAAAAATAATTCTCTCTTCCATTATAAGAAGTGTTAAAAGTGTAAAAAGTGTGAGACGAAGCAGTTTGAGCCAAAATTTGGCAAACTGCGAAGAAACGACCACTCAACTTTAATAACAACCTGGAAAGAAGACAATTAAGAAACAAAGCTATCGACGGCTGCTTTCGGAAACTAAGTGTGATGATCAAATGACATTAGTCAAACTTACATCACTGAGAGACAAGTTCTGCTTTGACTGAGTTTACAGATTGACGTTTCAGAACAGTAAATTGACAATTTGATTTGAAAAGGGCTTTAAGATGGATTTTATAAAACTAGCTTGTAACGTACTGAAAATTGTTCAATTGAGATTACCGATTTCAACAGCGTAACAAATTATAACGATATACCTTCTTTAAATAACTGTGCAACAATCGACGGTAAAGAAAAAAGAAATTCTCTTTGTCATTTATTGCACTCGTAATTCAACAAGAAGTGCATTGATTAATTTTAAAGAAGCGTTATTTTTGATAACATAATTTTATTTCTTCATAAATAAGTATAACAATTCATTGTGGACATAAACATTCATTAAATAAACATAACTTTCTTTTAAAACATAAGAATTCAATTTTTTTTATAAAATAAGATTACTGCATAAGACTTTTTAATTCTCTTAAAACATCCACTTTATCTTTTTCGACCCGCAATTTTTCTTTTTCCAGGTCAATATATTCCCTGTGTCTTCTCTCTTCATTGTCATCTTGTTGCTTCATATATTCTATTATATTGGAATTAGTAGGTGTATTTCTCTTGCTCTTTTTATTTGGCGTAGCAATACTTGAACTTTCTTCCGATTCGCTGTTTTCTTTTTCTAGAATGCTACTAAGCTCCAAACTGTCACCAATTATGTTTGAAGGCGGTTCACGGGCATGTTTGTTCCCATAAACGGAATCAAAATCCTCATAATATTCCCAGTTCGTTCTCGCGTTTCCTGATTCCGAATTCCTCTTTTTTATTCTTGTGTAGGTGGTATACAAATTTTGAAATTTTTTCATTATTTCATCACATGAAAACGTAAAAAGTGGGTTATTAGTCTTAATTTTGTTGAGAACTTCGCGCCACAGTGATTTTTTGCTCCGTGTACCGCCTTCAAATTTACTATGCATCTCTAGCCGTGTTGCTACAAGAAGCTTTGTTTCCTTTTTTTCCCAATAGCAGCTAAAACATTTTACATTTACTAAATGTGATAATTTTACTATTAATATACTTACTCTTTAAGTTCCTCCATTGTCATCTTAAATTCAAACTCCACTTAATTAATTACATCGGCCGACTCCCGATTTCACTCTCCTCCATAAACCACCAAAAACACAATGACAAGTCAGGCAATTTCAATGAACTGCAATAACTGCAAAGAATTTAAGCAGAATTCACAGTTTACTACGTTTTCGAACAGATGGCTTTAGCTGAACTAGTTTTCCGAACGCACTACTTTTGCAGATTTTTCGCAGTTTGACGTTTCCGAAAGCAGCCGACGACAGAAGGATGGCCCAACAGGCACAACAAGCTGCACCAAATATCATAGAACAATGTCTAGCAATGTTGACAGACATTATAAACCGGCAGACTCAGCAACCGACTCTAAGAAGTAATAATAATAATAATAATAATAATAATTTATTATAGGATAGTACACAAGATTTACATCTTTTAGAGTACATATAGAATTACATTAATAGAAAGGATTTATATAAAGAAAAAAAAAACTTAAAATTTGATTTAAAACAAAAAATAAAAGAGATTTGATTTAAAAAATTACACTTAAAATTAAAAGTAGAATAAAATTAAAGAAAGAATAAGAGTAGAAGAAAATTAAGATTTAGAAAGAGTAGGTAAGTGAAGGAAGAGAGATAAATAAATCTAGTGAGAAGAAGAAGAAGATAGAAAAATAGATGCATGTCTTTTGAATACAGTGGCTGTGCTCATTCTCTGAATGTGATTTGGAAGGTTATTCCAGATTCTAAGTGTATGCACAAAGAAGGAACGACTACCAATTAGGGAAGTGTGAGCTGGAATCAGGAATTTTAAGGATCTCAAGGATTGCAGAGGAACGAGGAAATCAGCAAGGTAGCCGGGGTTTTTGGAATAAAAGACCTTATGCAAGAGGAGTAGAGCCATGAGATCAAGGAATTGAAAGAGGTCACAACCCAGTAGGGAATTTAGAACACCCGACACATGATTGGACCTTCTCATATGATAAATGAACCTAATGCAATCATTAAATGCCACTTTAAGACGCTGACGGCAGGAAGAATCAAGGGAAATATACACCAACGATCCATAGAGAAAATGAGGAAAAACAAGAGATTTGATGAGTTTAGCACGAATGGATGAAGATAACAGACTGCCATGTAGCCGCAATTTACGAAGGGTGCCATAGATTTTAGAGAGCATCAATGAGACATGATTGCAGCAGGAGAGTTTAGAATTGACAACAATACCCAGATTTTTGGCACATTCAACGATTGGTAGAGGAACATTATCAAGTAAAATAGGCGGGAAATCATCCAGGGACAGCGAGGAACGACTAAGGAAAAGTACTTGCGATTTAATTGGATTTAGTTTAAGGAAATTACTAGAACTCCACTCATTGATTCGAGACAGGGTGTTATTGAGTTCAGAGACCCAGAGTTCAATCTGATGAGAAGGACACGAGATATATAGCTGGAGGTCATCAGCATAAAGATGAAAAGAGCAGTGACGAATAACGGAAGGAAGATCATTAATATATAGGGAGAAAAGCAAAGGACCAAGAACCGAACCCTGAGGCACACCTGCAGGTACTCTAAGGAAAGAGGATGTTACATTATTATGCCGAACACACTGAAACCTATCGGAAAGAAGAGAAGAGAAAAGACGAACAGAAGAAGAAGAGAAGTGATACCGTTGATTAAGTTTATGTAGCAGATGCGAGTGAACCACAGAGTCAAATGCTTTGGAGAAATCTAGTAGAACTAGTACTGCCATATCACCTCGATCAAGGGCAGAACGAAGATCAGTCGTTACCTTCAGTATAGCAGTTTCGCAACTATGGGATTTACGGAAACCAGATTGGAGATTTGAAAGGAAATTATGAGAATCAAGATATCGCACGACTTGAGTAAACACAATTTTCTCAAAGACTTTAGCTAGAAAAGGAAGAATACTTATTGGGCGAAAATCAGACAAATCAGCAGGAGAGGGCTTTTTAGGTATGGGAGTCACTATGGCTTTTTTCCAGAGTGAAGGGACTTGGGAGGTTGTCAGGCAAAAATTAAGAATATGCGTGATAATTTCAAGAATTAAAGGGGAGAGAATCTTAAGAAAGCGAGGGGAAATTCCATCATTGCCAACGCTGTTGGACGAAATGGAAAGCAATATTCCAAGTACTTCAATTGAATCAACACAACGAAAATCAAAACCATCAAAACGTGGAGCATTGGAGAAAGAGGAACAAGGAGAGGAAGACAGGGTAGAATTGGGAGGGGATTGAATGAAAGATGCATTGAGTGAGTTTACATCAACATCATAAGAGTTAAGCTCAGAAGAATGGATGCCTAGAGAACGGAGATTAGACCAAAGTTGCTTAGTGGACAGAGCAGGATCAAGTTTACGTGAGTAAAATTCACGCTTGGCCGATCTGACTTTGCTATTGATTAAGTTGCGAAGATTTTTGTACTCACAAAGGTAACTCAGGATCCTCGTTCTGCGGTAGCGTCTATACAGAAACTCACGTTCAACAATCAAGTTGCGGATTTCGTAAGAAAACCAAGGACAAGTTGGAGACTTACAACGTCTTCTTGTAACTAAAGGGACACATTGATTAAATAGGGACTGAGTGAAAGAGTTAAACAGATCAACCTTAGTGTCTACGCAGGTTGTATTATAGATATCAGCCCAAGGTATAGACGAAGAAGCTTCAGAAAGGCGAGTAAAATTGATATTATTGAAGTCACGATACGAATAGAAGGTAGGCAGGGAGGAGGAAGAGTAAAAAGTAAAACGAAGTGAGAGGAAGAGAATATCGTGGTCAAAGACGCTAGGAGGAGAAATTTGGCTATGTTTTAGCACTGAATTGGTGGAGGTAGCAGTGAGTCCATCAAGGAGCGATGGATTATGGCAGTTTAAAAATGTGGGCAGATAATTTAGAATTCGTAGATCCAATGACCCCAAAAAGTATTTGAGTGTATTTGAACGTTCATTAGTCTTCAGCAGATCAACATTAAAGTCACCAGTAACAATTATATTATCATAATGACAGGAGAGGCTAGAGATACAATCAAAGAAGTTAGCAGCTATATCGGGAGTAAACACATTGGGTGGACAGTAGACACTTACAATAACACATTTGTCATGCGATGATTTTATTTCTACTCCGATAAATTCAAATTGTGAGCCAATGGACTGGCCAACTACTTTTGAGGAAAGAGAGGAGGTGACATATATTGCAACACCACCCCCAGTACGACCCAAGCGATCATTCCGATGCAAGCAAAAAGTAGGCAAGGAAACATAAGAATTTGGGATTTCTGGTTTAAGCCACGTCTCATTGACTACAATAACATGCAATTTGGTGTTATCAAAAAGGTGTCTTAATTCGTCCATTTTATTCCTCAGGCTTCTTGCATTAAAGGTACATATATTCAGCCCTGAGGAAGAGGAGCAAAGAATATTTAGTAGAATTCCTTCATTGTGCACTCTATCAGAGAGATTGGTCATTGAAAGATGAGCCACAGAGCCACAGAAGCCAAAATACCCATGCAGAAAGAAAATAAAGGAAAGGTAAAAAATTAGAAAGAAGGAAGAAAAATAGAAGAAGAAGACAAGGCGAAATTCTTAAAGCTAACATAAAAAAAAGGAAACATAAGATAAAATATATATGAAATTAACATAAAACAAAACTATAATAAACAAAGGTGGAGCAAAAACTATTAAATATAAATAAAATAATAACAATAAAAAGAAAAAGAAATAACAAATAATAAACAAAAGAAAAGAAATATTCCATCGCATTGATGCTCCCTGGTATCAGTAGGCTGCTCCGAAGTTTTCATTCAACTCTGGTAGCTGTCCCGATTGCGTCGTTAAGGTCAAGAGCAGAAATAAATTTTTGGGGCTGTTTATTTCTGTCTAGCTGCACGTAGACAAAACCTCGACGCGTGAAGACTGCAGTCACCATTTTCCTCTTTAGCAGCTTTCTAGCCATATGGAAGATGTCATTATTTTTTGACGTTAAACTCTCATTGAAATAGATCTGGCTGTCAGAGACAAACCCTAAATTCAGCTCCTTCAGAGTAAGAGCTCCATGCTGACGCCTCTTTTGCAAAAATTCCTGCTGCTCGTTGGGTGATGAGAATTTCACCACCAGCAACGAGCCAGTCATGCTGGAACTATTGGGCTGGGAGTCCAAACGCTGTCGCTGCAGTGGTCGAAACACGCTTACGTAGGACGAAAGTTCGTGACCGATGGTGGTAGCCACAGCATTTAAAATTTGCTTTGGACTGAGACTGTCAGTCATGGGTATGCCACGAATCACCACGTCCTGCAGTCTGGATTGCCGACGTAAGTCTTCAAGTTCGTTGGAGACTACTGCAACGTCATGCTGCACAGTCTCGACCTCGTCTCGTAACTTACCCACTTCGCTATTCAGGGCGCTGCACACTTCCTCGATACGCGTGGTCAGGCGAGTCTCCAAATTTTTAAGGTGGTCTTGAAGAGCAGTGAATTGCTCTTGAAAGACAGAGAATCGCTCATCCAACAAACGGTTGAAATTAAGCAGCAACCTCCTCTCCATGAGCTCAAAGCTGTGATCTGAGGCTGCAATGGACGATGATCGGGGTGTCCCGCTGCCTCTGCTGTCATTCCGATTCGAGTTTGTGAGCACTGGCGTACTCTTCGTAGCGGATACACTCTCTTCACTCTCGACAAAACCTCTAGTTTTGGGCCTCGATTGACTAGTTTTCGATATTTTATATATATTTTATTATAAAAACTTTTCAATTGGTAGAATTAAAGATCAAACCGAGCAAAGAAAGAAAAAGACTCGCGGGTTAGTTAATTATAAAATCAGCTAGAGTTTATTAGATTGGAAGACACTAGAAAACTTTGAAAATTACAGGGAGCGGCTAAAAACACGTCTACTCGGAATGCATAAGTACAATGAATGTAGGAGTAGGATTGAGAAGGAAACACGATTTTTACAACCATTTGATGGACAACGAGGAACTTTACCTTCATTTATTAATTCAGTGGAAAGACTATTGGCGGAATATGGACCCCAGGCACATCAAGTATATATGGTCATGTACAACGAGAAAATTCAAGGTTCGGCGAAAAATTATTTGGAAACAGCTCCACCAGCAACATGGGAAGACTGCAAAGAAAAATTAAAATTGCATTATAAACCATCTAAGGATCAAGGACAAATTATGCTAGAAATATCCTCCTTAAAAGTAAGTTCTATTAATGATTTACTAGATATGATTAGAATTATCGTAGATAATATTTCCGAATGTGCCACTTTTAGTGAATTTCAAAATGAAATAGTTAACCATTTAAGCCGTGTTTTAGTATTAAAAATCAAAGAGTTAACTGCTGGGGCATTAGCAGCCGAGTTATATAATAAATTTAGTTTATCGGAGATTCGATCAATCTATGTATAATATAAAAATGAATCGCTAAATGTGTTGCTAAGCGCAAAACTCGAGAACGGCTGGACCTATTGGACTAATTTTTTTTTTCGAATATTCGTTGAACTACGAGGATGGTTCTTACGGAGAGAAAAATTTAAAAAATTGTCTGAAAAAACAAAAAAATGGTAATTTTAGGAATTTTCACTTCATTTTAGTTTCAATAGCTTCATGGCCTACCTATTGTTTGACAAATGTAAAATTGTCATTAAATTGAATCATTACATTTAATGAAAATTTCAAATTTACGCAGCTGTCAAACAATAGGTAGGCCATGACGCTATTGAAACTAAAATGATCCACAGCGGCCGTCTCAAGAGGGCGGTGTACCACTTTCTTCACAACCACCTCGACATGGGTATCAAATGAAAGGGTATGATAAGTAGAATACAATAAGCAATGTAGTATACAAAATATATCTTTAGATCCATGGCGCCCGTCTCAAGAGGGCGGGGTACCACTTTCTTCACAACCACCTCGACATGGGTATCAAATGAAAGGGTATGATAAGTAGAATACAATAATCAATGTAGTATACAAAATATATCTTTAGATCCATGGCGGCCGTCTCAAGAGGCCGAATTACCACTTTCTTCACAACCCCCTCGACATGGGTATCAAATGAAAGGGTATGATAAGTAGAATACAATAAGCAATGTAGTATACAAAATATATCTTTAGATCCATGGCGGCCGTCTAAAGAGGCCGGATTACCACTTTCTTCACAATCCCCTCAACATGGGTATCAAATGAAAGGGTATGATAAGTAGAATACAATAAGCAATGTAGTATACAAAATATATTTTTAGATCCATGGCGGCCGTCTCAAGAGGCCGGATTACCACTTTCTTCACAACCACCTCAACATGGGTATCAAATGAAACGGTATGTTAAGTAGAATATAATAAGCAATGTAGTATACAAAATATATCTTTCGATCCATGGCGGCCGTCTCAAGAGGGCGGGGTACCACTTTCTTCACAACCACCTCGACATGGGTATCAAATGAAAGGGTATGATAAGTAGAATACAATAAGCAATGTAGTATACAAAATATATCTTTAGATCCATGGCGCCCGTCTCAAGAGGGCGGGGTACCACTTCCTTCACAACCACCTCAACATGGGTATCAAATGAAAGGGTATGTTAAGTAGAATATAATAAGCAATGTAGTATACAAAATATATCTTTAGATCCATGGCGGCCGTCTCAAGAGGGCGGGGTACCACTTTCTTCACAACCACCTCGACATGGGTATCAAATGAAAGGGTATGATAAGTAGAATACAATAAGCAATGTAGTATACAAAATATATCTTTAGATCCATGGCGGCCGTCTAAAGAGGCCGGATTACCACTTTCTTCACAATCCCCTCAACATGGGTATCAAATGAAAGGGTATGATAAGTAGAATACAATAAGCAATGTAGTAGACTCAATATACCGATTCATGGCGGCCGACGCAAGACCCATGTTCTTTGAGGCATTTCATCTGTGTAAAATTCATATCTCGAAAAATATTAAGTCAATGGATGGTTTTTATTGTTTACTATTGACTTATGGGTGCAGCGTAGGCGCACCGGGTCCCAGCTAGTACTCAATAAATATGTTGGTCATGAGCATTATAATTTAAAATTTAATAGAAAAAAAAATTTGTTGTCTGTAAAGAGGGTTTACGGACGATAGTTTAACGTGACAACGTCATGAGAAAACATTGATGAAATGATTGCATACTTTTATGAATAAACTTGAATCATTTATATTAAACTAGCAAAAACCCGCGTGCGTTGCAACGCCTTTCAATAAAATAAGATTATGAGGACACAGTCTGCGATAGGAAAAAGCTATAGTGAAAAAAGAACAAATCTGGGAAAATTGATTTCGGGAGATGACCGCCATGGACCAAATGATATATTGAGTATACTATATTGCCTATGGTGTTCTACTTATCATACTCTTTCATTTGATACCCATGTCGAAGGGGTTGTGAAGAAAATATTAATCCGCACTCTTGAGATGGCCGCTATGGACCAAACGATATATTGAGTATACTATATTGCATATGGTGTTCTACTTATCATACTCTCTCATTTGATACCCATCTAGAAGGAGTTGTGAAGAAAATGGTAAACCGCCCTTTTGAGATGGCCGCCATGGACCAAATTATAAATTGAGTATACTATATTGCTTATGGTGTTCTACTTTTCATAGCCTTTCATTTGATACCCATGTCTCGGGTGTTGTGAGGAAAATCGCAATCCGCCCTCTTGAGATGGCCGCCATGAATCTAAAGACATGGTCTATGGCATTCTTCTTATAATGCCCTTTCATTTGATACCAATGTCGAGGGGGGAGTGAAGAAAATGATCATCCTCCCTCTTGAGATGACCGCCATGGACCAAACGATATATTGAGTATACTATATTGCTTATGGTGTTCTACTTATCATACCCTTTCATTTGAAATCCATATCGAGAGGTGTGAAAATATCGGTAATCCAACCTCTGGAGATGGCCGCTATGGACCAAACGATATATATTGAGTATACTATATTGCTTATGTGTTCTACTTATCATACTCTCTCATTTGATACCCATCTCGAAGGGGTTGTGAAGAAAATGGTAATCCGCCCGCTTGAGATGATCGCCATGGACCAAACGATATATTGAGTATACTTTATTGCCTATGGTGTTCTACTTATCATACTCTTTCATTCGATATCCATGTCGAAGGTGTTGTGAAGAAAATGGTAATCCGCATTCTTGAGGTGGCCGCTATGGACCAAGCGACATATTGAGTATACTATATTGCTTATATTGTTCTACTTATCATACTCTTTCATTGGATACCCATTTCGAATGGGTTGTGAAGAAAATGGTCATCTGCTCTCTTGTGATGACTGCCATGGACCAAACGATATATTGAGTATACTATATTGCTTTTGGTGTTCTACTTACCATAACCTTTCATTTGATATCCATGTCGAGGGGTTGTAAAGAAAATGGTAATCCGCCCTCTTGAGATGGCTGCTATGGACCAAGCGCCTGCTTTTGAAATTATTTTGCTATAAACCTCACGGAGCCCGAGACCTTTCCAACGAATGCAAAACCGTGGAAATCGGATCGTGCGTTCTCTAATTATAGCGTCTGGAAGGAAAACCCGACTTATTTTTATATTATAGATAATAACAGTAAACGTCCCACCTTGCGACTTGTGAATGGTAATAGCACAAGCAGGAACGCAAGGAAACTGTTTTCGTTTGCATTTCACGGTTTTCGTCAGTGTAATGTTCACTATTTTCTTATACACCGGCACCCAGTTAGGAGACAGAGTTTTTGGCTTGCTTTGCTTATTGTTGACAATTTGACAATAATTTAATCTAATTAATATTGACAATTTTAATCAAATTTTTAAGATTACTACGATCAATTTTTTAAAATTACTTCGGGAGATAACGGGACATAACGGGACATAACGGGACAATGAATCATCATTTTTCGTGCATGCAGCCGGCGTTCATCGTTTTAATAGACGTTGTCACGTCAAAAAAATTTGTTGTCTGTAAAGAGGGTTTACGGACGATAGTTTAACGTGACAACGTCATGAGAAAACATTGATGAAATGATTGCATACTTTTATGAATAAACTTGAATCATTTATATTAAACTAGCAAAAACCCGCGTGCGTTGCAACGCCTTTCAATAAAATAAGATTATGAGGACACAGTCTGCGATAGGAAAAAGCTATAGTGAAAAAAGAACAAATCTGGGAAAATTGATTTCGGGAGATGACCGCCATGGACCAAATGATATATTGAGTATACTATATTGCCTATGGTGTTCTACTTATCATACTCTTTCATTTGATACCCATGTCGAAGGGGTTGTGAAGAAAATATTAATCCGCACTCTTGAGATGGCCGCTATGGACCAAACGATATATTGAGTATACTATATTGCATATGGTGTTCTACTTATCATACTCTCTCATTTGATACCCATCTAGAAGGAGTTGTGAAGAAAATGGTAAACCGCCCTTTTGAGATGGCCGCCATGGACCAAATTATAAATTGAGTATACTATATTGCTTATGGTGTTCTACTTTTCATAGCCTTTCATTTGATACCCATGTCTCGGGTGTTGTGAAGAAAATCGCAATCCGCCCTCTTGAGATGGCCGCCATGAATCTAAAGACATGGTCTATGGCATTCTTCTTATAATGCCCTTTCATTTGATACCAATGTCGAGGGGGGAGTGAAGAAAATGATCATCCTCCCTCTTGAGATGACCGCCATGGACCAAACGATATATTGAGTATACTATATTGCTTATGGTGTTCTACTTATCATACCCTTTCATTTGAAATCCATATCGAGAGGTGTGAAAATATCGGTAATCCAACCTCTGGAGATGGCCGCTATGGACCAAACGATATATATTGAGTATACTATATTGCTTATGTGTTCTACTTATCATACTCTCTCATTTGATACCCATCTCGAAGGGGTTGTGAAGAAAATGGTAATCCGCCCGCTTGAGATGATCGCCATGGACCAAACGATATATTGAGTATACTTTATTGCCTATGGTGTTCTACTTATCATACTCTTTCATTCGATATCCATGTCGAAGGTGTTGTGAAGAAAATGGTAATCCGCATTCTTGAGGTGGCCGCTATGGACCAAGCGACATATTGAGTATACTATATTGCTTATATTGTTCTACTTATCATACTCTTTCATTGGATACCCATTTCGAATGGGTTGTGAAGAAAATGGTCATCTGCTCTCTTGTGATGACTGCCATGGACCAAACGATATATTGAGTATACTATATTGCTTTTGGTGTTCTACTTACCATAACCTTTCATTTGATATCCATGTCGAGGGGTTGTAAAGAAAATGGTAATCCGCCCTCTTGAGATGGCTGCTATGGACCAAGCGCCTGCTTTTGAAATTATTTTGCTATAAACCTCACGGAGCCCGAGACCTTTCCAACGAATGCAAAACCGTGGAAATCGGATCGTGCGTTCTCTCATTATAGCGTCTGGAAGGAAAACCCGACTTATTTTTATATTATAGATAATAACAGTAAACGTCCCACCTTGCGACTTGTGAATGGTAATAGCACAAGCAGGAACGCAAGGAAACTGTTTTCGTTTGCATTTCACGGTTTTCGTCAGTGTAATGTTCACTATTTTCTTATACACCGGCACCCAGTTAGGAGACAGAGTGTTTGGCTTGCTTTGCTTATTGTTGACAATTTGACAATAATTTAATCTAATTAATATTGACAATTTTAATCAAATTTTTAAGATTACTACGATCAATTTTTTAAAATTACTTCGGGAGATAACGGGACATAACGGGACATAACGGGACAATGAATCATCATTTTTCGTGCATGCAGCCGGCGTTCATCGTTTTAATAGACGTTGTCACGTCAAAAGTTTGACAATACCAGACAGACAGCCACAAAGACAGAACCTACAAAGGCATAACCACAATTCTGGAATATTTCGTAATAATAATCCTCATAATAACTTTGGCCAATTTCGTAGTAATAATTCTAACCAAAATTCGGGACAATTTCGTAATAATGAACCCCACACTAATTTTAGCCAATTTCGAAGAAATTTTAATACTAATAACTATAGTGCCCAGTGGAGAAATCCATCAAACTATAATAACAATAAGCAAACTCAACCTATGGAGGTTGATACAATGAGTGCTAAAGATGAAGTACATCAATTAAATGAACCCGAGTTTTTTATGTATAATAGCCTCGGTACCAAGAAAATTTTTTATTATTATTACCATAAACGATCAAAAATTTTCTGCTATGGTAGACACTGGTTCGACGATAAGTTTATTAAATTCTGATAATGTCCCAAATAAAATATGCGAACAAATATCTGGTAATGTAGAAATTGATACTATTGCGGGAAAACTTCCACCCCATGGATACGTCAAAACAAATTGTCCTAGTGAATTTCAACAACCTTCTAATGCTAAAATGAGATTAGTTAAATTACCTTTAAACAGACCTTATCATTTTCTATTGGGTATGGACTGGATTCAGAAGAATGGTAAAATGGTTGATATCGAAAATAAGGAAATTATTTTAATGAACAATGCAAAAGTGCCATATCTAAATAAACAGAAACAAGAAGAGGTAAATGTATTAGAAAAAAGCGAATTGAAAAACATAACTGTAGATTTTTTAAATGAAGAGGAGAGAAGGGGAATAATAAATCTGTTAGGGAAATATAAGAGATTGTTTTACAAAGAAGGGGATAGTTTAACAAGTACGACCAGCATTATCCATGAAATTAATACCACTACTAACGAACAAATAAATTCTAAATTATATAGATATCCACCAAAGCACGAAGAAGAGGTTAGAAAACAAATGAATGAAATGGAAGCTCAGGGTATCATTAGAAAAAGTAATAGTAGATACAGTTCTCCTATAATAGTAATACCCAAAAAGAAAGACAATTCAGGAGTCCAAAAATACCGAATTGTAGTAGATTATCGAAAATTAAATCAAGTTACCATTGACGACAAATACCCATTGCCAAACATTGACGGCATATTAGATAAATTGGGAAGGGCACAGTATTTCAGCTCTTTAGATCTCGCTAAAGAATATCACCAAATATTGGTCGCTGAAAAAGACATAGAAAAAACCGCATTCGTAACACCGGCAGGTCTGTATGAATATGTAAGGTGTTCAACCCTGAACATCAACACTAAAACGTAGCAAACTGATGCACTGCACCAACATTTCTAGTACAATTCTTCTTCATCATAAAAGTGGAAGAACGGTCCTTTTTCTAAAAAGCACACTGGCGAAAAAACCTCCAACGGAGACGGACATAGCTGCATTCAAAATTGACAAAACTCTTCGTCACATTGTGTTCTTTTATTATCGGTTTTCATATACTTAAAATATCATTATTGTAACAAAGTTTGTAGTGCTCGCATAATAGATTAAAATTAAACATTGTGGTGTTACTTGTATATAACAGAATAATCTTAATACTCGTGAATTCTCAATCTTTTCAATACTGTTAAAGTTCATAATAAAAATATCATGTATAACGAAAAATCTAAGTGTGTTTTCCACTCATAAAAATCAAATTAAACAAGGATGCCATTCGGACTGAAGAATGCTCCGGCAACCTTTCAGCGCCTAATGAATGGAATCCTATGAGAATACATAAATAAAATTTGCGTAGTTTATTTAGACGACGTATTAGTCTTCTCAACTACTCTAGAAGAGAAAATATTTTCAAGAAATTAACTGAACATAATTTAAAAATACAGGCAGACAAATGTAGTTTCATGAACAAAGAAACTCAGTTCTTGGGACACGTTTTAACAAAAGACGGGATTAAACCCAACCCGAATAAAGTCGAAGATATCTTAAAAGTTCAATTGCCTAAAACTGAAAAGCAACTAAAAAGCTTTTTAGGTATGACCGGTTTCTATCGGAAATTTATAAGAGACTATGCTAAGATAGCACAGCCATTAATAAAATACCTGAAAAAAAATTCTAAAATTAACATTAATGATCCCCAATACGTCGAAGCTTTTGAAAAGTTAAAACTTCTGGTTGCTTCTCACCCAATTTTAAAATTCCCAGATTACGAAAAGGAATTCACGGTTACAACCGATGCTAGTGAGCATGCTATTGGAGCCGTTCTCTCACAAGAAGGACATCCAGTATGCTATGTTTCACGGACCCTAAATAAGCATGAACGAAATTACAGCGTGACCGACAAAGCATTTCTAGCTATAGTTTATTCTGTAAATTATTTCAGACCATATTTATATGGGAGAAAGTTCAAAGTCATCACGGATCATGCACCGAAAAAATACTTTAACTCCAAATATAAAGGCAAAGGGTTTTCACCGAGGAATCAACGGTGGATTCTCAAGCTGCAAGAATATAGCTTCGATATTGACTACCTACAAGGAAGAGAAAATAAAGTTGCTGATTTTCTGAGTAGAGTAGAAAACAGCCCCCCAATAAATGACAGTAACAGCAGTGAATCCAACATGGACCTGTCTGACACGGTACACTCCGTAGAGGAGCAATTGTTAGATCATATCGGAATAAAGGATGAAATAGTTAATAAATATAGGACCCAAATCATCTTAACTTATAGTCCAATTAAAGAAATGGAAATACATAATACATAATAGAAGAATTTTACAAATTAATCCTCAAGACAGCGAAGAAATAATTTCTAATACCCTAAAACAATATATAAAACCAGGACTCATAGGCATTTACTCGGAAGTAAATGATAGAGAATACAATAAAATACAACAAATAATTATAAAATTATTCTCAGGGGACAAACGAATTAAATTTATTAAAACCACTAAGAGAGCTCAAGAAATTCATAATGAAATAGAGTGTCATAAGCAGATAGCATTATACCACACCGTTGAATCCTTACACAGCGGAATCAATGAGACCTACCAAACACTAAAACAAAAAATTTATTTCCCAAAACTACAGGAACATGTCCAACTTATAATAAACAATTGTGAAAAATGTCAAGGAATAAAGTATGATCGAAACCCCATAAAACCAGAGTTACATATTACGGAAACTCCAAGGAGTAAAAACGAAGTCATTCATTTAGATACCTTCCATTATAGCAAACAAACTTTTATTACCATTATAGACAAATTCACAAAATTTGCCATCACATACTCAATAACTGATAGAAACTGGATCAAAAAGATTGCGATATTAGAAGGTTATATAGCGACATTTAGTAAGCCAAAGAAAATTATTATGGGGGTATACTGACGGTGCACATTCATGGCAAGTAAAACCGGTTTTATAGATGAGAGAGGGAAGGGAGCAGAAGAACTTAACGAAACATTTTTCACGCAAAAGCAAACGCGTGAAAACTTACACACATATGAAATGTTATTTCTATCTCTTGTTTTCTTTAGCTCTGTTTTTGTCTGACAAGTGAATTTTATTTACAATACATGTAAACGTTCCTGTGTAGCATTCAAATTTACTACGCACAATTTACGCCCCGTGTGTGTTCCGAAGGGTTGAATAAAACCGGTTTTGCTCAGCACACTTATGGCAGCGTCTGTATACCCCCAATGAGTTCAAATCGGAGCAGGTAATAAAGTATTTACGAGAACAGGGTATAGATGTGCATTGGACTAAGCCCAATAGTCACACTGGAAACGCCGATGTAGAGAGATTGCACTCTACGTTAATAGAAAAGATTCAGGCAATTGATGAAAATATTTCAGTAGAACAGAAAATACAGAAAGCGATAGGAAATTATAATAATAGGTACCACTCAACAATAGAAATGACTCCTAGGGAAGCTAATGAGTTAACTGACACAACTCCGTTAATAGGAAGAATAAATAAGAAAAAGGAAGAGTATATTGAAAAGGCAAACAGGCATAGGGAAAAATATAAAGAAACTAGAAAAGAAGGCTTCATAAAAAACTATAGAAGAGTACGGCACAAAGACGAACCATACTTTAGAAAATATCCAATAAAAACGTACATGTATCTAATGTAAAAAGAGCATACAAATTTACAGGTAACCATGCTAATAATGATTATGATGATAACCGGAGCACAAGGGCTACTGCAGGTACATCCCATACAGGAGGATAACGGGTATATAAAAATAAAAATAAAGCAAATAGAAATAGCCGACGATACCGATACAATTCTGCACATAATAAACCCAAACGAAATGGCAGAAATTTTGGGTAAGTTAGAATATAATATAAAACATTTAAAACTAGAAGACAGGGAAACTCTTTACTCCGAAATTAATATAATTAAAAGTAAACTTAGAACTATTCAGAATCCAAGCAGAACAAAAAGAGGACTGATAAATGTTGTGGGTTCCTTTAATAAATGGCTCTTCGGAACCATGGATGATAAATGATAGGCAAGAAATAACTGAACACTTAGATGTAATAACCGAAAACAATCATAAAGCTATTCAAAATTTAAATAGACAAATCAAAATTAATGGGCATTTTAATAAGACGTTGACGGACTTAAAAATACTTATTGAAAATGACAGAAGTAAACTATTAGAATCAATTAATACAGCCAATAGCAATGTACAAGAATTAAGTTATAAAATTTTATTCCTTGACCAAGAAACGAAACTAAGATATTTGGAAAATAAATTGAATCAAGTTTTGGATAACATAATGGCTACTAAAAATAATCTTATACACCCCAGTATGTTAACTTTAGAAGAATTAGATACTTATAACATAGATTTTCATAAATTAAAATTATTAAAAGCAGGAGTCATGAGGTATAAAAATGAACTCTTAATTTTTGCAATTAAAATACCTAAAAGTTATATATTAAAGGAATTGCAATTGATAAAACCAATGCCAAACTCTCAGAATTTTGAAATCAATGAAAATGAAGAACTAGTTGTAGAAATAAATAATAATACATATGAGTATAAAGAGGAAACTCTATTGAAAGATCTCAAATTGAATCAAAATTGTGTTTTTAAAGGTAAATGCATTCTAGTTTATAATAATATTACTAATATAAAAGAGATAGATGACGAAACAATTATTATAAAAAATGCATATAATGACATTCTATATCAAAATTGCGATAAAAGAAAAGTTAATTTAATCGGTAATTATTTAATAAACTTCAATAATTGTACTATAGGTATAAGAGATAAAAAATTCTATAATAAAAAGGTTTCATTTTTGGAAAAATTTTATTACCCTTCAAGAGATGTTAAACATATATGTTGGAGCGGTCCGTGGTGTAGCGGCCTATACTTACAGCAATTTATATTGTACCGGTTAAATTATTGATGCTATGAGTATACCAATTAAAAAGAAATGAAAATGATATAACACTCTTCTTCACAATATTACACGTATTTATTTTCCTTATACAAAAATTTCCTTTTAAAGCCCTAATTCAAAATTCAGTTTTTAATCGTTAACTATAAATTCACTTATTAAATATAGATTACTAATTCACTTCTTAAAAATAGTTACAAAATTCACTTCTTAAAAATAGTTACACAATTCACTTCTTAAAAATAGTTGCACCACCTGAAAGAAAATCAATAAAATTGGAGCGATGTTCGTATGAACGAACATGTTTGCCCTTTTTTATTGATAGATTACTGAAATTTTGTTTTAAATAACAACTAAAAAAAATAACTGATTAATGAATTGGCCTGATGTCTCCAATGGGCATGTTAGGACCAATAAAAAATGATTTGTAATTATACCTGGACTTGAAATTAAAAACTGCCGACTTAAATTATAAACTTGATGATTAAAAGGAAAAAAACTAAAATTGCCGATAAAAAATAAACTTGTCTTCTTTTCTTGCCAACGGTTCCTGCACGAGTGAAAATTTTTATTCGTCCTCCTTGACCTTTGGCTCTCTCAAAATTTCCAATTTCCTTGGAAATTTGGAAGCCGGTAATTTCTTATAGTTGTCCCTGTCTGTCTTTTTGCTCGGATCTTTCGCTCAGTTTTATTGGCGAAATCGCTGACATCCAGAATTTGATTGTCAGCAAATTTTAGCACAACTTGACAGTTTGACGTCTCAAATTGTCAAGTTTCGCCGGTGATTTGTTTTTATTTTATTTTTGTTAGTTCAACTATGTATTAAAATTTATGTAAAAAAAGGGATTGATAAACTTGAAGTTGAAGTTGAAGTTATTTTTATTATACCCATTTCGGCGGGATTGTGCCTGTGGGTTCCCAGGCACCAGATATCTTTTTAAATAATTTTTGTTGTTTTTAAATAATTTTGTTTGTTTTTAGGGTTCAGCATGAACATATATTTGTTAAACCTATAAATTTTGAAAAAATTACTTTAGACAATATCAATAATTTAGAAGAAATAAAAGAGCTCAAATTTCATAAAAACATTATATATGGAACTAGTGGAAGCATTGTCTTAATATTGATTATTATGTTTGTTAAGTATAATTTGGTTCATGTTTCAGAAAAAACAGAAAGGTAAAATTAATATAATAAATATGAATCCGGAGGCTTCTGACCCTAAGAGGGGAGGAGTTACATATATTAACCTGCAACATGACTTAAAGCAACATGAGACACCGGATCTACCAGAGTCTTATAAAATAAAATTAAAAGAAAGACCAATGGCATGGTAAAAACTAAAATTCAACCTTCCCACACTGTCATTCAATACCTCAGTAAATTCTTAAGCATTGCATTTTTCCTAGCATGATTTTCCGTTCTCAAACGAAAAATGCTTACTTTGTAAAACTTTAAGTCATGTTGCAAGAGGAGGATTTTTGGAACTTAAAATTAATTAAGTTAGTCTGTCGGAACTTGTTGTCGGGAAATCATTTAAATTGTAACTTGTCGGTAGGATAATAATAAAAGATATTAGTTTGCCAAAAAGGTGTGTTTTTATTAATGTACAGTAAATAACTTTTGTTGTGGCGTTTTTTTTTTTTTTTTTTTGGAGTGACTTCTTCTGTCGCGGTACTACAGATTTCTAACTCGTGCGGGGAATAAAACACTTTGAAAAGGCACCAGGAGGCCAGAACGTCGAGTCTAAAAGCTTTTCAGCGGTATTGGGCGGTGCAGTCAGGACGAAAGATGCAACCGGTTTGGAAACATTGCTGATCTTCCTGCAGGAAACTGTAGCAGGATTAATAGCTTTAGCCCTAAGGTATTCTTAATTGCCTCGCACGTGGTTTCACGGGAGAAACGCGAAATGAAAATATTTCGCGGTCTGGGTACCGTTATCAAATTGGCGCAGGTTGCCGAAGACTCAGCATCCCCTGTGCCCGACGGTTCAATGACATAAACAGAAGAAGTTGTTGCCGGATCCGCTTCTGGGGTATAGTCAGAGCCCATTGCGAATGAGGGGGTGGGGACAGTTGGACCAGTAGAGGGGTTTGCAGGGGCGGCATCCGCAGCGTTGACTTTACGACTACGTCTGCGTTTACCATGCTTTCTACGGGTTTTCGGGTTGTTAGGAGCCAGACTGGTGGCAGCCTCCACCGAAGGGGCTTGCTCAAGTATTGTGGCCGGGTCGTTTAAGGCTGTGAGGTTTAAAGTAGCTGCGTCATCCTCCGTTGGAGAAACAGCCGTGGAGCAGGGTGCAGAGAGAAGCTGCTCCTCTACCTGCAGGGCGCCAACAGATACTGCCAACGTTGAGGGGGAGTTTATTCTATCGCTGACGCTTTCTAATTTTAAGGATAGGGAACTCAGGGCATTGTGATTTTGTAACACTGCTATAGACAGCGGTTCCATATCCGCCCGTACACGTTTCGTACTCCTTTTAATGTCATCTAATATCGGAAGAAGAGGAGCTAAGGAGTTAACAGTGCAGGAGGAAGTAGCGACAGGATTGAGGATCGCCGAATGTATGTCGTCGATCGAGTCAAAGACCGTTGCAACCCGGGAAGAAAATTCTTGGAATTTATTCATAAGGGTACCCGAGTTGGTCGCAACAGAAGCAAGGGTGGCGGTCAATGTATCGAGCCGGACGTTAATCGACTGGACATCATCGGTTAACGTCTGAAAATGTGGAATATTTCCAGAGAAAGAATTTAGACGTCCCATGACTTTCTCATGACTATCAAGGAAGACATCAGAGATGTCTTTCATAAGTCTTAGGACGTGGCAGAGTTGAATGTCGGAGCATTCAGTGCAAGTTGACCCTCTAGGAGCCGAAGCTTTGCCACTAACTCGAAAGTTGAGGCAGGTAAGGTGAAAAACGCCACCACATACACCATCACAGGAAATTCCGTCTTGGACGATTTCCAAAGAACACAGCTTACAAAACTGGGTAACCGCCATTGGAAAAAGTAAGGTGGTCAAAAGTAATTTCCAAGACGAGAAAGCGAAATTAAACTGCAGATAATAGAATTGCTAAAACTGATAATAAAAATTTTTCAGTTTGAGAAGCAATCCACGGGTTTAAAAACGTTGCATAACCTTAGGTGAATGTTATTACCAAAGTAAATATGTATAATAAAAAAAATAAATAAATAAAAGGTTATGCACCAACTTTTTCACAGGAAAATAATGAAATTATTATTAATTATTATTTTAATTATTTTCCTTTTTTCCTTATTTATGGGCAAAGGAAAAAAAATTGCAGAAAGAAGTAAATGGGCTACTAACCTCGAAACTGCTGTCGAGATTGACAGGAAAAAACAACAACAAAAACAAATAAAAACCACTAGCACAGCAGGAACAAAAACAAATATCCCAGTTAAAAACAATCACTAAACAAAATTAAAAACACCAAAAATGATGACCAACGATCACTATAAAATTAACAAAAATTGTGAAACACAGCGAAAAAAAAAACATCTTAAGCATCGAATGAGCTGTTCTTCCTGATGTGAGTAAAGTTGCCGAAATCTTTGCTACTGTCCTGATCTCATATTGGCAAAATAACCGACCTTTCGAAATGTTAAAAAGCGTGGGACTTTACCTATATTCTTATTTTATTATTACTGCAACTTTTCACTAGCGCCCCATATATCATATATTGAGCAAAAAAGTTTTCATTCAACATAATTTTTTACTTTTTAGTTCATTTTTAAACAAAAGTATATTTTTAAGTATAACAAAAGTATATTTTAGTTTATTATATGTCTTCCGTTATTTTTTGGTGACCAATATTTAAAATGAGGTCACCCAGCTTACTGTACTCTACTCATCATACACTTTTATTTGGTATCCATATCGAGTGCGTTGTAACAAAAGGTAGTCCGCCATTTTGTGTTGGCTGCCATTTTGAATTTGGAATTACGCCACCCAGGTAATAGTATTCTACTTGTCATATCCTTTCATTTGATACCCATACCGATCATGATGTAAATAAAAAAGTAATCCGCCATCTGTGTTGGCCGCCATTTTGTTCCGGTCACCATTTTGAATTTGGAATGACACCAAATAGGTAAATTTATTATACTTATAATTCCCTTTCATTTGATACCCTCATTTGTCTACATACATACATCCATACATACATACAGGTAGAGCTAATATATAGTGCATATAATTAGCCTAAAACATGCCCGCCAAAATACTGAATCTTCCAGTGAAAGTCCCATCCCAATCGGATTAGCCGTTTCCGAGATTAGCCCGAACAAACAGACAGACAGACATACAACATACAGACATACAGAAATACAAAAATTTTAAAAATGCGTGATTTCGTTTTAAAATCATGTAAATAACCATATAAAATTAAAAAAACACAATTATTTTGAAATCACAGACAGACACTCCAATTATATTTATAAGATTACTACTAGTTGACCGGCAGACCTAGTTCTGCCTGAAATTAGTTAACTGACTGGAAAATACTTTAATATTGAAAAATTGTAAAGAAAATTAAAGTATAAATTAATTTTTTTTTTTTTTTCGATATATGGATGCCCAAACACAAATTTTCGGTGCACGGACATGGCTAGGGGCTGACATTTGGGGTCATTAAATATGATTTCAAGAGTATAGTGTAATATTATTTTAAATAAAATTTGAGGAATAAATACAACATATTTTGGTTTGTTACTTAGCAATCTTAAAATAAAATAATATTAAATATATCAAGTGGGGAGTGCTGCGGACACAGAGTTGCCGGATTTTTGTGGAAGCACCCATATATATATTAGGAGTAATCTACGTAAACAACACAAGGACAACGTAGACAACACGAAGACAGCTTAGACAATGTAGATAAAAACTTGCTTATTCTAAAAGACACGCGGTGCAGTGCACAGAAAAAGTGAGATAGAAAAGTACTAGTGAATAAAATATAATAACAAATCATAAATTGCCCGGTTGAAGGCCGAAAAATCAGTGCTTCGACGAATTAGGAAAAGAAAACAAAAAATGTGCAGCATTGTGCACGGTATGCAATAAACAATTATCAAATACAGCTACATCCCGATTAAAAGCGCTCAGGTAAAAATTTTCTATTAAAATTAAAAGGAGGTGGGTCAAATTTGCCCCAGGCCCGGCGCAAAAGGAAAGTATCTCAGATTATCGGCTATAATGAGTATTGAATTTCTGTACAGTTGTTATATCCCGTAACTGTGGGCTAAAGTGTTAATAATGCTATTTCTTTTTATTTGGCAAAACAACTAATATAACCCTGTATTTTTGTAACGCCATAACATATTTTCATGAATAAGGTATCAGTGTACGCAGAATACTCCCACCTATCTAAAATTATAAAAGCGAGTCAAAATTTTGTTTTTTTTTAACAAAAATGTCACCTTTAACCACCTTTTTCTCCAAAAAATACAGGTTAGCACAATTAGTGCTTTTGAGAAGTTTAAATATGGATTCTGTTCGTGAAGGTGAGTGGAATTAAATCGAATACGTATAATCGTGAAATATTCATTTCAGAATTATTGATATGAATTTAAATAAATCAACTTTTTTGCAAAACGCAGAGAAAAACTAGTTTTTCAAATCACTTAAAATTATTGTCGTAATTATTGACAGCTCGTAATCAGCGACCTCGAAAACCCCCGGGTGCAGAATTTCATCTGCGAATATGCATATTTTCATGTGGCCGTCAGCCATATTGGGTCCGCCATCTTGTTTAAAAAAAAAAAAAATGTCAAATTCGTAATCAGCGACCTCGAGAACCCCCGAGTATACAATTTCACGAAGATTACTTAACTTTTTGATGTTTTGGCCGGCTTTTTGGCAATTTGTCCTACTGTGCATCGGCTGCAGCAGACAACCCGACAGCCAATACATACATTTTGAATGAAGCTCTTTTGATTTCGTCTACATCTTCATTACCATTTTCACTTAATTTACAAACTTCATCTTCTAGTTGCTCTAGAATTTCATCGACATCATCTGCTTCAGTCCTCTGTGATCTCATGGAGGCAGCGCTACAAACCCTCTCAAGCTGGACTGCTACCCGAGGACTCAGCGTTAACCCAGTAAAAACGGAGCTGGTCCTCTTCACAAGGAGGTATAAGACCTCTCCGTTAACACCCCCCGGCTTAACAATGCTAGGCTCAAAATTAACAACAGTGCCAAATATCTGGGAGTAATCCTGGACAAGAAACTCCTCTGGCATGAAAACACAGAAGAGCGCATTAAGAAAGCAAACATCGCGCTTTTCGCCTGCAAAAAATCCATTGGTAAGAAATGGGGCTTCTCCCCTTACATTGTGCGATGGATCTACACAGCGATCGTCCGCCCAATTCTCCTTTACGGGGTTTTAGTGTGGTGGCCAACTCTGAGTAAATCCACCGTGTTAAACAAATTACAGAGAGTACAAAGATGTGCGGAGTTATGCATAACAGGAGCACTTCGCTCCACACCTACAGAGGCCTTAAATGTTGTTATACCTCCCTCCTTTAAATCTCGTGGCAAGGGAAAGCGCAACCATCGCAGCCCTTAGAATAAAAGAATCCGGTTTCTGGACTGGAATCAGGGGAGGGCACACGAAGGTACTGAACTCAGTTACTATCCCCACAAAAGCCGACTTCTGCATTCCTACGGAGTTCACATCCCTTCACGTCGTGAATGGATAAATAGACCACATAGGTTTCAGGATGCCATAAACGTTTTTACTGATGGCTCTAAGCTCGAGGGTTTAGTGGGAGGAGGAGTATTTTCCCCAGAACTTGGGATTGAAATCTCCTTCCGACTTCCCGATCACTGCAGTGTATATCAAGCGGAGGTTCTAGCCATACAAGAAGCTGTTCTGCAAATTAACCAGCAAGGCGATGGGAACCGGACTGTCTACATATTCTCAGATAGTCAGGCAGCTCTGAAAGCCCTGCGCTCCTGCACAAACAGCTCTAGAACTACCTCTGAATGTCGCAGATCTCTTAACGAGATGGCTCAGCAGTTCAGGACCCTCCTCGTATGGGTGCCCGGTCACCGAAATATAGAGGGAAATTGTAAAGCTGACGAACTGGCTAGGAGAGGCACGACCGCTACTCTCCTTCCAGAAAAGGAAAGAGTTGGTATGCTTTGGGCCTCCTTTAAACTCCGATGCAAGCAACTCACAATCATACAAGCGAAAAAGCATTGGAGGGATCTTAATAAATGCACTTTGGCCAAATTAACCTGGCCCTCCTATGATCTCAGGCGAACCACTTTATTACTGAGCCTTGGGAGACAAGAACTCTCAGTTATAGTGGGAGTCTTAACCGGACACTGTCTGATAGGGACGCATGCGACCCGCTTAGGTCTTGAGACCCACGATTTCTGCAGAAGCTGTAAGAACCTTGACGAGGCGGAAAGTGTACTACGCCTCGGTAGTCTAGGGGTAAGGCGCCTGACTACTATCCCCAGAGGTCCCGGGTTCGATTCCCGGCGGTGCCGCGGTCCTAGCCTTTCCCAATTTCCCGCCTACATAACTTCCCTTCTTTCTTCTCCCCTCTTTACATTCCTGATTCCTTCTGTCATAGCCTTCCTTAGCCCTTCCCCGCTCCACCAAAGCGCATGTCATCGGTTGGTTTATGAGATTCAACTCGTTTCAGGAGGCATAACACTCCAGCGAGTTGTTTCTCGATGCCCCGATTTCAAAGTCGCGATAGTAATGGTTGGGAGTAGGTGGACTAAAAAAAAAATATCGAGAGAAGGTTGTGGCAGTTCCTTCCTCCCCGACTAGAGCTGCTGTTCGACATTGCACTCTATAAGAAGAAAATAGATTGTCAACAGTATAAAGGGCCTTTCCTGTGACTCTAGTCTTTCACATAAAAAAAAACCTCCTCTGTCACTGCCCGGCCCTAAGCAGGATAAGGCTAACCACATTTGGTGAACCCTTTCTAAGCCACCTTGCGGAAATCTCGAAGTTTGGGATCCCGCAACTTAGAAGATTCATTACTTCCTCGAGATGGTTTAACGAAGAAACGACATTTTAACATCAAGTTTAAAGTGGGATCACTATGGCATCACAATGGGCCTATCCTTCTGGCCTAAGTGTGTGGGCTTGAACCAAAAGCTCAGCCATATCTAACCTCACCTAACATAACCTATCTGCTTCCGTATAAGTAACTATATGGATTAATTCATTCATTCATGGAAGCTTTAGCAAGCTTCATATTCGGCTGTAATCTTCCACAATCAGTACACTTTAAAAAATTTATTAAAAATATTCGACCTGCTTATTACGAAAAGATACCAAATAGAAAACAGTTATCGACAACTATATTAGACAAAATGTATGAAAAGTGTCCTTCTTCTGGTAAGGAATCAATCGGAAGTGAATCTGCAATATTTATTAATCGACGGTTGGGAAAAATCGCCAACAAATACTAAAACGGTGTTCAGGATCCTAAAAGTAAACAAACTTTATAAAAAAAGAATTAATCTTATAAAAAAAAATAATACATACCTGACAACACTAAAAACTCTAAAAGTTTTCCTCAATCGCCAGCCCTCAACTTCCCAGGCATCTAAAAATATAAAAAATATACAATAAATTAATTTTCATTAAATAAAAACATAAAATAAATACTTACCCGGCTGACATTCTGACAGCCGTTGTCAAAGACACTAATACACTCAAATAAACTTCATTCACAATGGAGAGTGGGAATTCGAAACTCCCCACCAAGTTCGACTGATCTATTGTGAAATTGCAAATAAATATCGAAGCACTTTGGGCACAAACTTAGATCACAATCTGATCTTCTACGTGCTATGAGCTAGAAGACCCAAGCTGAGGCTAGTGATCTCCATCCAAAAAAAAGGTCGGTTTATGACGCCTTTCGAAAATCCTGTAGGTTTTATGACTCAGGATTTATCTAATAATATCGAAAATCCTGTAGGTTTTATGACTCAGGATTTATCTAATAATATTTCTACTCGAAAATCCTGTAGGTTTTTTGACTCAGGATTTATCTAACAATATTTATATTCCCTATCCTATCCAGAAGGTCGGTTTTTGACGCCTTTCCGCATATCCTAGACATCTCGAAGGTTTTTGACTCGGGATATTTTGTTTTACATTCCCGAACCCTAATAAAACTTTAAAGTTATTTGAATTTTAGTTAAACAAGCAAGTGGCAGCCATAGATCACACGCAGAATTGGAACAAGGAGTTGATATTGGATTGAACACTATTCATCGGAACTAAGTTCATATCAAATTGTAAATAAAATTAAAATTTGAACTGTATTTTTTTAAGAGAATTTTTAGTATTAAGGTGGAAGTTTGTATATGAATTGTCGAGTTTATTTTTAACAAATAAAAATATTTAAAGTGAAGTGTAAGAATTTGTTTTTCTGGAATTACACGTTGTAGCCATCCACTGAGCATTCTAATAGGCTTTTCACAGCCCATACATTTTTTGGTCCTTCGAGCCGGATGGTGCAACGTGAATTTTAGAAAAATAGATTATAAAAATCAAAGTGGATAAGAAACAATCGCAATGGAGCAGTTACTAAATACTCAAGTAGCTCGTATGGAGCTCCTGGAAAAATTTATGACAAATTACAAAAAGGATGGAGCGGATCGAAGAACACCCTCATATTATAAAAAACGCCTACAAGACTTCCAGGACTTATTCAACAAATTCCAGAAAGCGCATACCGACATACTGGTGGAGAAAATACTCTGACATGGAGGAATTCTTTTATTCAAATTATGCCGCAATACAAACCCGATTCGAAAAGGAATATCACAAAACAGAATCAGAACCACAACCGCAAGAACATTCTGAGAGCTTCAACGGATTGCCTCTACCCAACAAGGAAGTGTTCATCAAATTGCCAAAAATTTCCTTAGAAAAATTCTCGGGAGATTATCAGAAATGGACAACATTCCACGATCTATTCACTAGTTTAATCCACGAGAACCATAGTTTATCAAAGGCACAAAAACTACAATATTTAAAAATGCATTTAAGCGGAGAAGCTGAAGGACTGTTACGCCAAGTTCATGTATCCAATGATAACTATGATCCTGCGTGGAAACTTCTAGTGGATAGATACGACAACAAACGAGTATTGGTTAATGCGCAACTGAAATTGCTTTTCTCTCAGCCCACAGTGACGAATGAGTCTGCACAAGGAATAAAGAATTTAATGGACGTTACCACCGAGTGTCTACAAGCCTTATTCAATTTAGGAATAAAGGTTGAAAGCTGGGACGCCGGGATCATCTATACGATAGTCCAAAAATTCCATCAGGCACCCATCAACTATGGGAGCAAAGTATAAGCAAAGAGACAACAATACCATCGTGGGAAACTTTAAGAGAATTCATGGAAGGCCGTTTCAGGACTTTAGAAGCCGTCGCACAAAAGGGACAGTCATCAAGTAAAACTTACAGAGAATTTGCATCGAGGTCAACGTCATTACACGTTACAAATGATCCAACATGCAGCTACTGTCGAGGCAATCACCATGTTCGACAGTGTCAGAAATTCTTCAAACTATCGGGGTCAGAAAAAATGAATTTCGTAAAGTCAAATGCGTTGTGCGTTAATTGTTTAGGCCATGGGCACTTGATGGCTCAATGTCCAAGTCGGTATACATGCAATCGCTGCAACCAACGACATCACTCGTTGTTGCATCGCTCGGCAGAAGGGAACAATATAAAATCTAGGATGAATATGTCTGCTCGTCAACCTCAATCGAATCTTGCAACAGAGCAATCCTGTAGTCAGGACGACTCATCTTCATCCTCCTCTAATTCCAATCCCCAAACGTGCAGCTTAAATTCATTGACGGTAAGCAATAGCCCTCCAGGAAATCAGACTTTATTGGCAACCGCCATAGTGAAGCTTCGATCTGACACTGGTCATGAACTAAAGGTGAGAGCAGTAATCGACCCAGGATCAGAAGTCTCGTTGATAACAGAATCCGTGGCACAGAAACTCAGACTAAAAAGGGACCCGAATGGCTACAAAAATCAACCTCTAGCTGGCCCATAGCAAAACCCAGTAGAACCAGTTTGGAAATGCGAAATCTGAAACCTTGCTGTGGTCATATAAAATATGAAGAAGATATTTTGTAATGGTGGAAATTTTAGTGGGCTCCGGGTCAAAAATAAAAGATTTTTATTTTATGTGCGACGTTTCGGGCATGAATACACCCTTCATCAGGCCTTTAATTAAAAGAAAAAACGTCAATATACAAAATAAATATAAAAGTATCTACACACTTACAATACAAGTAAAAAATAAAATAAAATAAAAACATAAAAACAGCACTAACACATTTATAACGCGGTGGAACTAGTATATGCATGAACACGAAGCTTGTTGTCAATAATCTGTCCTTGCCCCAATCAGCTGTTTATATGCACAGCTGAGATTGTCACAATCAGAGCGCCGGTTAACTGCATTTCTCATTTTATTTATGTGTAACATCTCCAGCAGCATTCTCTTATTGTAGTGTCTCTCAACTTCCAAAATCGTGACGTTGTTGAGGTCAGGATTGTGGTTGTTCTCTATGCAGTGGAGAGCTAGAGCAGTTTTCTGGGAGCCCCCACTGTTGATGTCAGATCGATGACCTGACAGGCGTTTTCGCAATTTTTGTTTAGAGGTTCCTATGTATACAGCTGGGCAAGCGGTCCCTCTTCCCCCTAAACAAGCGATCTTGTAGACCGTGTCCGACTTGTCCATTTTATCCAGCTTCCCTTTGGTATTGGTAAATAATAAAGATTTCAGTGTATTTACCGATCTAAATGCAATCCTAGTGGTCTCTCGATTGCGTATTGGTGCTGCCTTCATACGGTTGGAGAGACATGGAATGTATAGGGCACTTCGGTAAGTTACCGGTGAGGGCGGTGGAGCATCTTGATGGCGACGGTCGGTGCTTCTTCGGTAGTTATTAATTATACTATTTATGACATTAGTGGGGAAGGAATTGGAGTACAGGGTGTGTTTGATAATATTTACATTTTTGTGGTGGAAATTAATGTGACTATTATCAAGTACTCTATTGACAAAATTCTGCGCAGTGTTGAATATCACCATCCTCGGCTGTTTTGAATGAAAGTTAATAAGCCGTCCCGAGGATGTTGGCTTTTTGTACCAATCAAAAATTATTGTGCCATTATTTCTAATAGCTTTCGCGTCAAGGTACGGTAGCTCTCCTTCTTTCTCAACCTCAACAGTAAACTGTATTTTTTGGTGAAAAGAGTTCAACGCGGTAAGAGTTCTTTCAACTTCACTCGATTTCACAATAGCAAATAAGTCGTCGACATATTTGGTGACTATCTTTGGTTTAGGTGTTAACTTCCCAATAACATCCTCCAATAACGCTTCCATTACTATGTCAGCCACTATTGGTGAGGCCGGGCTACCCATAGGTACACCTTGTTTTTGTTGGTATATTCTGGTTTCAAACTCCAAATAATTGTTTTCAATGATGCAAAACCTAAGTATGTCCATAAACAAGGATTTCTTAATTCTGGTATGTTGTTTAAGGTCATTCCACTTCTTGTCAATAATCTCCAGTATCATGCGTACAGGAACATTGGTAAAAAGAGAAACAACATCAAAAGACACCATAACTTCATCATCTCCCAGGTTAAAAGGCGAGACCACTTCGATAAAATGTTTGGCGTTCTGGACATTAAATTTGGAGTTGTCAGTCAACTTTTTCAAGATCGTGACCAAATATTTCGACAACTCATAGCATGGTACAGTAGTTGATGCGCATATAGGTCTTAAAGGCACGGTCTCTTTATGAACCTTCGGGAGACCATAGATCCGGGGACTACTAGCAGTGTATGTAGTCATGCGTTTTTTCTCATATTCCCCAATAATGTTTTGATCAAACAAAGCCTTAATAAAAATGTTATTCTCACTTTGGAGTTTAAGTGTAGGGTTGACCCTAAGAATCCTATACGTACTCCTATCTGACATCAAATCTCTCATCTTACTGATATAATCGTTTTTGTAAATGGCAACTGTGACATTTCCTTTATCAGCAGGAACAATGTAAATGTCTTTATGTGCCTTTAAAAACTTTTTTGCATCATTTGAAATTTTGGTGATGAATTTGTCAAAAGATGACGTTACAGAGGTACGAATATGATTCTGCAAAATTTGTGTAAAATTCGCTCGAGCAGTTTCTTGATCACCCTGTTCCAACGTTCTTATCATTTCTTCTCCATCAGTTATGACTTTGAAGAGAGGGAAGTTCCGTTTTGCAATGGGCAAGGCAAATTTGTGTCCCAATGACAGCAACCATCGGATGTCTGCTGGAAATTCGACTTCAGTCTTATTGATGAACCATCCATGGTTGAAATTAAGTTTCAGTTTATGTTTAAATGTTTCTGTTAATTTCAATAATTTATTCTTGTGGTTGTTTTTCGTTTTAATGTTAATCTTTTCTTGTGTGTTGTTTTGGGAAATGAAAAACCCACGGCTATCATCGTAGGACAAAGTATTGTTAATTAAATTCTCAAGCTTCAAAAGGAGTTGTTTTTGTTTACGGATTTGTGCATGCTTGAGGGAAATGGCTATATTCAACATTTTTACATGAAAATGTTCTATGTGCTTGTTAAATTTCTTCTCTAAGCTCCTCTCCGCTATTTCATTCGAAAATTCAAACATTTTCGTAATATTTACCGTTGAATTATGTATAAAGTTAGGGGTTAATCCAAGCTCTCTACACTTCAAAAGAAATACTAGTGTGTTGAAATTCTTAATATGTGCAATGCTGACTCTACTAAATCTCTTAAGTGTACTGCAAACGTCATTACCATATATAATTCTGATATTGTTGTAATATTCCATTTTAAAGATTTTTACGGCGTGCCCTCCGTGTTGTAACAGTAGGAATTTTGCTGTGACCCCTGGGTTTCTTAATGGTGGAAATTTTAGTGGGCTCCGGGTCAAAAATAAAAGATTTTTATTTTATGTGCGACGTTTCGGGCATGAATACACCCTTCATCAGGCCTTTAATTAAAAGAAAAAACGTCAATATACAAAATAAATATAAAAGTATCTACACACTTACAATACAAGTAAAAAATAAAATAAAATAAAAACATAAAAACAGCACTAACACATTTATAACGCGGTGGAACTAGTATATGCATGAACACGAAGCTTGTTGTCAATAATCTGTCCTTGCCCCAATCAGCTGTTTATATGCACAGCTGAGATTGTCACAATCAGAGCGCCGGTTAACTGCATTTCTCATTTTATTTATGTGTAACATCTCCAGCAGCATTCTCTTATTGTAGTGTCTCTCAACTTCCAAAATCGTGACGTTGTTGAGGTCAGGATTGTGGTTGTTCTCTATGCAGTGGAGAGCTAGAGCAGTTTTCTGGGAGCCCCCACTGTTGATGTCAGATCGATGACCTGACAGGCGTTTTCGCAATTTTTGTTTAGAGGTTCCTATGTATACAGCTGGGCAAGCGGTCCCTCTTCCCCCTAAACAAGCGATCTTGTAGACCGTGTCCGACTTGTCCATTTTATCCAGCTTCCCTTTGGTATTGGTAAATAATAAAGATTTCAGTGTATTTACCGATCTAAATGCAATCCTAGTGGTCTCTCGATTGCGTATTGGTGCTGCCTTCATACGGTTGGAGAGACATGGAATGTATAGGGCACTTCGGTAAGTTACCGGTGAGGGCGGTGGAGCATCTTGATGGCGACGGTCGGTGCTTCTTCGGTAGTTATTAATTATACTATTTATGACATTAGTGGGAAGGAATTGGAGTACAGGGTGTGTTTGATAATATTTACATTTTTGTGGTGGAAATTAATGTGACTATTATCAAGTACTCTATTGACAAAATTCTGCGCAGTGTTGAATATCACCATCCTCGGCTGTTTTGAATGAAAGTTAATAAGCCGTCCCGAGGATGTTGGCTTTTTGTACCAATCAAAAATTATTGTGCCATTATTTCTAATAGCTTTCGCGTCAAGGTACGGTAGCTCTCCTTCTTTCTCAACCTCAACAGTAAACTGTATTTTTTGGTGAAAAGAGTTCAACGCGGTAAGAGTTCTTTCAACTTCACTCGATTTCACAATAGCAAATAAGTCGTCGACATATTTGGTGACTATCTTTGGTTTAGGTGTTAACTTCCCAATAACATCCTCCAATAACGCTTCCATTACTATGTCAGCCACTATTGGTGAGGCCGGGCTACCCATAGGTACACCTTGTTTTTGTTGGTATATTCTGGTTTCAAACTCCAAATAATTGTTTTCAATGATGCAAAACCTAAGTATGTCCATAAACAAGGATTTCTTAATTCTGGTATGTTGTTTAAGGTCATTCCACTTCTTGTCAATAATCTCCAGTATCATGCGTACAGGAACATTGGTAAAAAGAGAAACAACATCAAAAGACACCATAACTTCATCATCTCCCAGGTTAAAAGGCGAGACCACTTCGATAAAATGTTTGGCGTTCTGGACATTAAATTTGGAGTTGTCAGTCAACTTTTTCAAGATCGTGACCAAATATTTCGACAACTCATAGCATGGTACAGTAGTTGATGCGCATATAGGTCTTAAAGGCACGGTCTCTT